>OY882859.1:8672389-9401686 GCA_963693515.1 Pipistrellus nathusii | reverse complement strand
AAAATAAAGGCTTCTGGGGAGCTCAGAACCCTCATTTAAATACCACAGCTCATCACTCTCCTCATTGCCAGCACAGATCCGCAGCCATCTCTCCGGTAATCTTCCCGAAAGGCGCGATGCTTTGTCATCCCAAAAAGCACTTTCGCCTACTTTATTTCACCTGATTCTCACAAGAGCCCCCTGGGGACAAATCGCAGCATACCCACTTTACGGATGGAGACACTGAGGCTCAGAGGCAGGGAATGACACGCCCTGCTATGGAGACGCAGCAAAGCGGCAGCAATTCCAACAGCAGCAAACGCCTATTGAGCCCTTGTTCTGTGCCTGGCTCTCTGAGGGTATGCTCAGACATCACCATTTATTCACCCTTACAGAAACTCTTTGAGATGGGTTTTATTCGTATCTCCGTTCTTCAGAGGGGGAAACGGAGGCACAGAGATACAAAGTTGCTTGCCCAAGGTCATCACAGAGCTGGTAAGTGGTAGGGCTGGGATCCTGACCCGGGAAGTCTCACTCCAAAATGTATCTTTAGCCACCGGGTTATGCGATCTCACTAAGTTTAGGAAGGAGGAATCATGCTCAGACTGCCCAGTGTCTGTGTAACAACACGTCCGCCGCGTGGACTATTCAACGTGCGGTTCACGTGCCTGAGAAATGCCATCAGGAATTACAGATCTACATGGATCCTGCTGCCTGGGCCGGGGTCAGAACATGCTTGTTTCATGTTTCTCCATGATTGCTGACTTTTATATATTGGGGACTATTTCAAAGCTTGGCCAGGGGAATATTTTATAGAAGGTCATAGAAATAAGCCTCCAGCTTTCCAACCCACACCCCAGAGATGGACAGACGGACAGACTGGCGTGTCCTGACATTCTGCTAGTCCCGGATCCCCGATGCAGCCCCCGAGGGGGCCTGTGGGTCCCACACCCTGTCCATCTGTGGGGACACCTTGATCCCTTTTTTCAAGGGGAGCCAAGAACGAGAACCATCCAGGTTCTGGAGTTGTATAGAGATAGGTTCTAATGTTTTAAAATGAACACGGAGGATCAGACGGTCAGATGCATTGTATGTAAGACAGGACACACGTCCCATATAAGGGGTAAATGATGGCCACATGGGAGCTGGGTGAGGGAGCATGCGTGTGTCCAACCACCCATCCCACTGCAGGAAATACAGGTACAGACAGGCCTTCCACCTGTGGGCAGACACCAACCCCCCCCCCCCCCCCGGTGTGGTTCAGGGGATGAGCGTCGTCCCATGAACCAGGAGGTTGCAGTTTGATTCCCGGCTGGGGCACACCCCCTGGTTGCTGGCTTGATTCTGTGCACAGGACGATGCTCAGCCAACGGAGCCACACCAGCCAGGCTGCGGCACCTTTATTTTACTCTCAGTGGAGAAACTGAATCTCCAGAGAGGGGAGAACTCTGTCCCCTGCCCATGGTGCCCTCAGACCTCCAGGGAGGAAGCCTCTTCAGCCAGCCAGGGGTCTGACCTCGAGCAAGGCGGGACGATGCCTCGGCCAAGGAACCACCGGCCGTCTCTCGGGCGCTCCTGGGGCTGCTAGAACGGTTCACAGGGCCAGGCTCGCTATCAGAAAGCAGCTTTATGGAGGGGAGGGATCGGGCTGGGAGGCGGGGCTCCCTGGGACCTTGGGCCAGCGGTCAGCAGCAGGTGAGAGGGGTGAGGGGTGAGGTCGCACCTGCTGGGTTAGGACAGGGAAGGCAGCTATGTTCCCCCGGACTCGACTCACCAGTGCTTTGGAGAAATTACGCAGGGGAAGGGGACAGAGAGAAAGGGAAGAGGAGGGGCTCCTTAATGGAAAGGTCAGAAAGGACCCTGCTGAGCTGTGACATTAGTGGAGAGACCCCCAGGAGGTGAGGGCGGGAGCCAGGCCTGTGGCTACGGGGAAGGGGGTTCCAGGCAGAGAGAGGAAGGCCCGGCCCTGAGTCTGCAGTGGCTGCGGCTCTTGAATGCCAAGGAAGTCAGGGCAGCCAACACAGCGAGTGCCTCATAATAATAATTATTGCTATTATTATTAGTAATTTATGAATATGCATGAACATAAAGCGTAATCTGGGCCTGAAAGGTGGGATCTGAATCTCTAACTCCTTTCACCACCTTCACGTGGTCCTGCCTTCTCGGGGACCCTTCCCCCAAGGACGTCTCCTCACACCCCCCATACCTGCCTCCCCAGGTTCAGCATTGGCCCCACCCTGGCCAGGGGCACCTACTCATCCACCAGACACAGTGCCCAAGGCCAGTGACAATGTTCTCATTGTGGCTTTTTTTTTTTTTTTTTTTTTTTTTAATAGAGGAGGGAATCCTATATAATAAAAGAGCACTATGCAAATCAATCAAAGGCAGAACGACCAGTTGATGGTGGTGTTGGGGTGCGGGGGGCAGCAGCAGGCAGCACCAGGCCAATCCAAGGCATGTGTGTCAGCGGGGCAGAGGGAGGGGACATCCATAGGGAGTGGGGGTAGAGGCAACCAGCAGCAGCAGAGGGGCAATGATGGGTGGGGGCTGGCTACTGGCTGGCCTGTGCTGTCCCCTGATTACCCAGTTGCCTCCCACAGAGGGAGGCGAGGCTGTGGCTCAGTCAGGCATCCCCTGAGGGCTCCTGGACTGTGAGAGGGCACAGGCTGGGCTGAGGGACCGATACTCCCACCCCACCCCCGTCCCCCCCCTCAGTCCCTGTTCCCTCCACCCCGGTGCACGAATTTTCTAGTAATGTAATAATAATGAATATATTACCACGAATCCAGCCTGGATCAGGTTTGTTTTTAGACCAGTGTGGTCATTAAATATACATTGTAATGATTTTATAGGGAGAACAGTGCTGGCTCCTGAGAATCCATGGGGCTCCTCTCTGTGGGGTGGGGGGCAGCTTTAGAAGCTGCCCTCAGGCTGCCCTTGCCCTCCGGGACCTGGGAAGACTGTCTGTCCAGCCACCCCGAGCCCCTGCAAATGCAAGGGCTCCCCTGATGGATGGAGCCCTGCCCAGCTAGACCAGGGACTAGAGCCCGGGCCTAGCAGCCCGCCGCGTCCTCTCCCCACTCCCACTCTCCTTCCTTCGAACCGCCCACGGTGGCGGCGCCCGAAGAGCTGGGCCCACATTTCTCGGAGCGCCCCCCCTTCCACCCCTTAAATCGGGGGAAGCAGCGATTTAATATTAATATTTATTCATGTACTCAATCCCTTCCCTGTTAAATAATTTCTCAGCTGTCGGAGGCTTTTGAAGGCTAATCTAAAACAGGTGTCACGGTTATCTAACTTATGCCCTCAAACTCTCAAAGAGAAGGGGTGGGGGGACCCGGGTAACCTGGACAGACCTCCTCCACCAGCAGACTCCTGGGCGGGAGGAAAGACATGCCCTCATGGCCCGCTGGAGGAGCTGACACCAGGCTTAACTCTGAAAAAGCAGGGATTGGGCAGGAAGGGGGTTTGAGGAGAAAGAGATGATGATCATCATCATCATCATCATAATAATAATAGAATAATAGCTAATACTTGCCCAGAATTTAACATGTGCCTGGCGCTGTTTCATGCATTTTACAGATATTCTCTCATTTAATGCTTACACAGCCCCACCGTGGTATTATCCCCATTTCACAGGTGAGGAAACTGAGGCAGCACGAGGTTAGATGACCTCTCCAATATCACACAATAGGAAGGGGGATCAGGGATGTGGACCCAGAAGCCCCACGTGTGGCTGAAACCCGAGTCTCCCTGCTGGTGGCCCAGGCCTCCCTGAGGTTCCACGTCCTCACGTGCAAAGGGAGGGAATCCAGTTGAATCCATCGCCAAGGCCCTTGCTGTGTGCTCGTTGGCCTGGCTACGGCAGGGCAGCCGGAAACGGATGGAGGTTTGCCTGGCATTCAGGAGACATCCCCACCTCCACACTCTTCCGGGTTCCTTCTCTCTCCCCGCTGTCTCTCCCACTCTTCCCTTCTTCTCATTCCCAGCATCCTCCCACTTTTAGGTCATGTTGGTGACAGCTGATTGAAATCTATGCGAGCCCAGCCCTGGCCAATGAGAGCTTGCAAAACAAAGGAGACACGTCCCTCCACGGCTGCCTTCTCACCCCACCCACCAGCAATTCCAGGCTTGCTGTTTCTGGGAGGCCTCCACCCTGAGCTCTGCCACTTGAGATAATAACCCACCCCAGCCCCCCAGGCCCCCACGAGGGTCACATTCAGATGTTCGTTGTCTCCTTCACCCACCAAGAAGCCTGACTGGCTACAGGATACGCATTGAAGACCGCGGGCATACTGAATATTGCTTTTAAAAGTCACCTGCCTGCCGAAACCGGTTTGGCTCAGTGGTAGAGTGTCTGTTTGCGGACTGAAGGGTCCCGGGTTCGATTCCGGTCAAGGGCATGTACATTGGTTGCGGGCACATTCCCGGTGGGGGGTGTGCAAGAGGCAGCTGGTCGGTGTTTCTCTCTCATCGATGTTTCTAGCTCTCTATCCCTCTCTCCTCTTCTCTGTAAAAAAATCAATAAAATATATTTCTAAAAAAAAAATAAAAGTCACCTGCCGCCTTCCTCTGCCCCTCCCCCCCACCCAGTCCCTTCTAAGACACAGGCCTCCTCCCTGCACAGGGAGGGGATTCCCAGCTTGCGTGACAGCGAGAGAGGAGGCAGGGCCTTCGATCTTTGCTCAGATGCTGTGCAAACCCATGCGGACGGACCAAATGCAGGCCACGCCAGTGTGTTTGCGAAGAGAGATGGGGTCGGGACAAGGCAGGAATCAGTTGGGAAAATATTCACCCGAGAAAGCTTGTGAGTGGGCAATGGCCTGTGTTTTATGTTTGTTTGTTTGTTTGTTTGTTTGTTTGTTTGTTTTGCTCATGTGAGGTGAATGCAGACAGATGCATGGGTATGCACCCATGTGTGTGCCCAGGTGCTTACACACACAAACACACACAGACACACACACACACACACACACACACACACACACACACACACACTTCTTACCAGTCACCTCTGGGTGTGGGTTTTCCCGGGCAGGGCAAACCCTGAGCCCTGCCCTCCTGCCCTGGGCCCTGGGCCCATCAGAAAGGGCCTGCTGACTTGATTACTGCTGGCTCTTCACCCGCCAGGCCACCGGGCCCCTGCCATCCTTACTTAGTTCACGGAAGGATGTCTACCCCCCGAGTTCACTTACGAGCTAGCTTCTTGGACCAAGCAATACATCTTCCCGGAGAAGCGATGTCAGTAGACGCAATAAATAAAGGCCTGGTGCAAAGCACAGACACCGAGAATGACAAACCTCAGCAAGTAATGGGACCACTCTGCTTCCTCCTCGGGAGAAGGGGGATAAAAATACCGCCAACCTCAGACGGGCTGAGAAATTAAAGGACATAATGCATGTCAAGTGGCCAGCACCCGGTAAGCTCGGTACACCGTGGGCGTGGCTGTCGGTAGCAGCTGCATTGCTGTCGCTATTGATAATAGTCAGAGCCCCAAGGTAGCCCCCCAGCCCCTCAATGTGGGGAGCCCTGCTGACAACGTTTTGTTTGTCTTTGTAGCTGCCAATGGTTGGAGACACTGTTTCCTTGGGAATTGCTCCATGTTCTTAATTCTCTGTCCGGACCCAGGACCTCAGCCCGCCTCACCCAGGAAGAGTTGGCAAGCTCTCCAGCGCCTGGGGGTGGGAGAGTGGGGGTGGGAGTTGGGGGGAGGGAGATGGGAAGGGTGAATACTGCTCAACTCCAGGACCTGTAAGCTCTCCACAGCCGTGGTCAGAGGGTTTCTCCTAGGGAAATGTATTCCTGAGGAGCTCCCATCATGTGCCAGGAGGTACCCCAAGTTCCCTGTGTCCTTCGGCCTGACAGTGGGTCTGGGAGGTGGGCGTCACTGCCCCATTTCTCATGGAGCCAGTAGCCAAGCCCACAGTATACTGAGCGCTTATGGGGTGCTAGCCATGTGGCACGCATTATGTCCCTTAATTCTTCAACCCACTGGAGGCCGGCGGGTATCTTTCTCCCCCTTGTACGGAGGAGGAAGCGGGTGTCTGGGGTTCACTCACCCCTCAGGTATTTGTAGCTGAGGTTTCTCTCCCCCTTCACACCCCCACCCAACCTGGGCCTCCTCCTGCAGTTGTCTGATCAAGCAGAGTTTTGCCCTTTTTAAAGTAGCTCGCCCACAGGTGGCTGCCTCCCAGCCCACCTTCCCCCCCCCCCCCCCCTCCTCTCACCCCGCCCCCGGGCCTGAGGCGCGGGGAGTCTGGTTCTCCACAGGCTCAGAGCTGGGTCCATAGCTAAAGCCTCTGGCATCGCTGAACCTCCCTCTGTAGGTGCCTGAGCCCAGGCCAGCCACCAATCCTTCCTCCTCCCCAGGGTGGGGTGAGGGGGCATACAGCCAGGAAGGTGAGCCTCCGCCCAGGGGGTGCTCAGGGATCGGTGGGGAGCCAGCACCTGACAAAGGCACAGTCTGTCAGCCGTGATCCGGCATCAGGAGCGGGGAGCGGGGAGCAGGGAGCGGGCACTGGCCTCCAACGGGGCCCCTGAGCCTCTCCGCCTAGAGGGCCGGGAGAATTAATATTAGCACAATCACTTTAATCAGGGTGTGATTAACAGGCGCATGCATAATTCACCCGCGCGCCCCGCCGCCGCGCTCTTGGCGTGCAGAGGTGGACAGAACATGGCTCTGGCTCATTAGCTCTCCCTCCCCTCACCCGCCCTCCTCTGTGCTGGGGAGGCTGCCTCCCGCTGAGGGGGCCTCTAGGGAAGGAGGGTGGGGAGCACCCTCTGCTCTGGGGATCCCGGGTACGAGACAGGGCAGGAGGAGTCCTCTCCCAGCTCCTCCCAGAACACTTCCAACCAAGAGGGGACTTGGAGGAGTGGTTCCAGGCTGACGCCCCTCCCCGGCCATTAACCTTGGACTTGTACACCCACCCGGTCTTCCCCTGTCCTCCGGCTGCCTTTTCCCTCCACAGCCAACTTGCCGTGAATCCTCTATGGCTCTTTCTCCTTTCCCTCCCTCCCAGCCACCGGGGCTAAGGCTAAACACTCACTCCCCGCTGGGTGACACCGGGGCCTATTATTTGTTCTAAAACCACCTCTTCAACCTGAGAGTTTACCAAATGTCAGAGCTAAAAGGGCCTGTTTCCATCCTGCAATCCAGTCCCCACAGACTGTAATGAGGAAACAGAGCCCAGAAAGGGCAAGTCACTTGCCCGAGGCTGCACAGCACACATGGGGCACAGGTGGGACAGAAGTCTGATTTTTTGGACTCTCAGGACAGAGTGCTTTACTCCAACTCTAGATGAGGGGCACACAGATGAGAGAGAGAGAGAGAGAGAGAGAGAGAGAGAGAGAGAGAGAGAGAGAATACATAGGGAGGCTGAAACCCAGTTTGGTCTTTTACTGTGTGACTTCCAACTAGTTACTCATCCTCTCTGAGCCTTGGTCCTCTCACCTGCAAAGTGACAGGAATGGGGTGGAACCACCTCAGGGGACTGTGGTGATAATAATGCAGAAAGCACCTCACCCCAAGCCTCAGGAGGGACCCTCCAGAAGCAGACCCAAGACAAGGATTCAAGTGCAAGCAGTTTATTTGGGGAGCGATTCCAGGAATCACTGCCAGGGCTCCGGGGAAGCCAGAGGAAGCATGCTGTCAGGCAGCTCAGCACTGTGGGTGACTGGGGCTCGGCCCCCCGGCCACATCAGGAGCCAGGGACCAGCGTAAGCCTCTGAGTCCTCCCACTGAGGGGAGAAGGCCATGGGGTGTTGGTGGGCAGATGGGCTGTGCCAGGCCCAGCGAGGCCTTAGGCACATGCTGGCACTGGCAGGAGGGAGTCGGAAGTGCGCTCTGCAGTGAGAGAGTGAGGGGACCTGAGGGTCCCGACAGCACCAGCTCCACCGTTTACCAGCTTTTGTATGACCAGGGACGTGGGGACGGACGGACTTGTGGTGTCCTTATCGGCACTCCCCGTGCCTTCAGACCCATGCCTTCCCCTCACTTCACAGCCTCCATTCCATCAGCCACAGAGGATGGTAATGAAGCATGAAGGTTTGGGATGAGATAAAAGAAGAACTGCCCGTCTGTGAAGATGCTTAACACCGGCAAAGGGATTTGAGGACACGTGGGATTCCTTCCTCGAAGGCCCTCAGATTCAGGGCCTCGGCTGCACAGACCCCATCCTCCCAGGCACCTCTGCCTTGAGCGTGCGCCCCCTGCAGGAACACGGCCCTCATGGGGCTCAAGGAGTCACCGACAAATGAGGCCGAGCTTCTGGAAGCGTGTTCGTATGATAGAGTATGACTCAGCAATAAAAAGGAGCAGGCAGCGAGACTCCCAGCCACAGGTCACCTAACATGGAAAGCATTATGCTCAGTGAGAGAAGCCAGACTCTGAAGACACAGACTATGCTTCCATGTACTCTGAGTGGCCAGATTATGATGATCTCTGAACGCATAATCAACTGGCCACTCGGTGTACTTCTCTGAAGTACCTCATTTATTTGATATCAAAGATACTATAAACCGTGCACCTGATCAGTTTTCCCCTTTGCACTGGCTGATAGAAAGCTCAGGGCAAATAGGCGGTTGATCTCCAGCAAAAGTCTAGGATACTTTTGGTGCCCATTGGAGATACAAATACACCGAGTGGCCAAATTATTATGCGTTCAGAGATCATAATCATCTGGCCACTCAGTGTATATGAAGTTATTCTAGAAAAGGCCAAGCACAGTGGCTGGGGGGTAGAGCAGTGGTTGCCGGGGCTCAGGGATGGGGATGAGGGGCAGGAAGGGACCTTGGGGGTGATGGGTTTGTCCCATCTGCATACACACGACTGCATACATCTGTCCAGTTCCTCTCATTGGATGGTTAAAATCAGTGACTTTTTTGGTAAGTAAATTATATACACCCCAACGGAAGCTGATCTAAAAAATAAGAAATATAATTTTATCTCAGAGTGGGATGATGTGTGGATCAAAACACACCACACACACACACACACACACACACACACGCACGCACGCACAACACATACACACACACACACACACACAGACACACACACACACACACACCCCGGAGGTATTTGACTAGTAGAGCACTTTGGAATTGGGACAAATTTATGTTCATATCCCAGCTCTGTCCCTTGTGAATTACATAACTTTAGGCAAGTCATTTCACCTCTATAATCCTAAATATTCTTGTGTGCTATATATTGAATGCCCCCCCCCCCAAATTCTATGTCAAAACCCTAATATTCAAAGTGACTATATCTGGAGATAGGGCTGTTAGCAGGTAGTTAAGGAATTCTGGTAAAATGAGATCATAGGATAGAATCCTAATCTGAGAGGACTGGTTGCCTTATAAGATCTCTCTCTCTCTCTCTCTCTCTCTCTCTCTCTCTCTCTCTCTCTCTCTTTCTCCCCTTACCCCCCCCCCCCCCCCACCAAGCAAAGGGCATGTGAGCATACAGCAAGGTGGCTGTCTACAAACCATGAAGAGAACCTTCACCAGAAACTGACCAAGATCTTCCAGGATCTTCCACAAGAAAATAAATGTCTGTTTAAAGCCACCCGCTCTGTGGTATCATGTTATGGGAGTCCCAGCAGACTAAGATGGGGGGTAGGGGTGGGGGGTTCTAGTTCTGTTGCATTATTATATGTGTTGTTATGTATGTTGTATAGAAGGTGAGGATAACCGAGATGACATACCCATCAGTGCCTTGCTCCAGGACACCCAGGTGCTTAGTAAACTTTAATTATTTAAGACACAGATTGGGGTCTATACTTTCCAGCTCAGGTAACAGGATACCTCATCTCCACTTGGCTGAACACAATGTTGAAGATGTATGGTCTCACATAAGAAATCCTGAGTGAGAAGAATTCTAGGGCTGGTTAATTCCATAGCCCAGGCCCTCCAGGAGGTGCCAAGTCTGATTTCTCTTTCTGCCCCTGTCACCCTCAGCCTGTTAGTGCTCCTCCTGGCTGCAGGGTGGCTGCAGCAATTCCAGCCATCACCTGCAGGCACAGCTCTGTCCTGGGTGGAAGAGGGACCATTTATCTCTATGTGCCTCTTTTCCCATCAGCCCCCTTGCAGACTTATTCTCATTAGAACTGTATTAGGTGCCAGTAACTCCTCCAATCACTAAGCCTAGATTGGCTTAGCCTTAGACCAGTGGTTGGCAAGCTCATTAGTCCACAGAGCCAAATAGCAACAGGACAACGATTGAAATTTCTTTTGAGAGCCACATTTTTTAAACTTAAACTTCTTCTAATGCCACTTCTTCAAAATAGGCTTGCGCAGGCCGTGGTATTTTGTGGAAGAGCCACACTCAAGGGGCCAAAGAGATTTGGCTCAAGAGCCGTGGTTTGCCAACCACTGCCTTAGACCAATAATGACTCAGTCAGTGGAGCTGGAGGAGGTGCCCCCCTCCCTTGTCCACATGGAGGAAGGTGAGTTCCTGAACAAAATTAAACTCTTGTTGGGAAGGAAAAATGAGCAAAGATGGTTGTTAGGTAGATGAGCAAGAGCATTTGTGATAAGAAGTAATAATGACTTGTATTTACTGAGTGTTTGTGGTGCCTACGGTGAATCCTCTCATTTCTAGCAGGTCTCATGATCCCCATTTTACAGCAGAGGACACTGAGGCTTGGGAGGAAGAGCCACTGGAACACATGACATGGCTAGTGAGTGGAAGAGCCAGTACTAGACCGCTCCCTCTCTGAGGACTGGGCTCCCAGCCGCTCTGCTCTGCTGCCGCTGCCTCCGCACACAGCTGTCCTGGCTTTACCAGCAGCACTGCTACTCTTGCTGGGAACTCGCGGCCCATCAGGTGCTTCCCGGTGCAGAGCAGCGAGGAGAGCAACCCTCCAGGCTGCGGTGGGGAGCCTGGGCTTCGGGGTCCCAGCCCTCAGCCCCTGAATCCAGGGAGCCCGGCAAGTCCTACCAAATCGTTTTGAAGTGAAGCAGTGGGTGCTCCCTTTCTGGGCTGTTCTTTGTACCAGGGACAGATTGTCACCAAGCCAGGGAAGGTTCTGGAAAAGAAGGAATATGGAAGGCCTATGACCCCCCCCAAATTCCTCTGGACCGAAATTCCTCTGGAGCCTCCAAAGTCCACTCTGTGAGCCTCCCCTGCCCTCCCCAGGGGCTTCCTCAAGCAGCCTCCACATGAGGCCATCACCCCGGAGCTGGAGTGTGACAGAGGCTGGGATGGAAGAGCTACATGACCCCAAGACAAGTGCCTTACCCACTCGGGGCGCTGCCTCCCCAGCAGATCCACTGCTGAGGCCACCTGGTTCCATCTCCCACAGAGCAATGCTCCCCCCTGCCCCTCCCTCACAGAGGCCCTGCTCCCCTGCTGGCTCACAGCCCCTCGTTTGCAGGCTTGTCTGTCACTACCACCCCTCAGGCTGCTTGTGTCCGAATCACCCACACTTTAGCATGGGGACCCCACTGAATACCCCTTCCCCGCTTTGCAGGACTGAGATTTGAGAGCTCACTCTCCCAACCTAGTAAGCTGCCCGCCCATATTCCCGCAATAAGCTCATCTTCCATCTTTGCTAATCAGGGAGAACTAACTGCCAGCGAGGGAGAGGAAGAGGAAGAGGAAGAGGTCCACACCCCAGCTGCGGTGGGGCCCAGCCCCAGCAGCGACACTGACTAAGGGGGCACCCGGGCCACTGCCCTCAGGTAAGTAGGAGGAGCGAAAGAGGCAGATGATGTCCCTGAGGCCTTGAACCCTAAGGCGTGTTTGTGAATCGGAAAGAGCAGAGGACCCCAGCACACTGGCGGGCATCTCAGCCGATGTCAGAAGGAGGAAGGAGACTTGGAAAAAGGACGAAGGAAGAAATATCATCTGAGCTTTGGCTTCAGTTGTTCCCAGGGCAACAACTGAATTCCCGGGCACAGGGATCCCTGTGTTCTCTGCTCTTCCCCTCCTCCAGGCCTAGCATGGACCAGGCTCCCAAAGCTGCATAAAAGGTGCCTGCTGCCGAAACCGGTTTGGCTCAGCGGTAGAGCATTAGTCTGCGGACTGAAGGGTCCCTGGCTCGATTCCGGTCAAGGGTATGTACCTTGGTTGTGGGCACATCCCTGGTAGGGGGTGTGCAAGAGGCAACTGGTCAATGTTTCTCTCTCATTGACGTTTCTAGCTCTATATCTCTCTCCCTTCCTCTCTGTAAAAAATCAATAAAATATATATTTTTAAAAAATATTCACGCTGTCCATTTGCTGACGGGCAAGTAAGTACACCCGCCTGGGTGAGCCCCGGGACCTTGTCTGCAAACCCACAGAAAAGCTCCTCCACCCCCTCCCCGGCTCTCCTGTTGCCGTATTTATAACCCCCGTGGGGCTCCTGGGTCCCCCCAGCACTGCCCACCTGCACCGGGACCTGCCCCCAGCCCAGCCCAGAGCTTTGTGTTTCTTACAGGTGACGCTTACACAAGGCGGCACAGAGACAGGTTCAAATCCCAGCTTTGCCGCTTGCCAGCTGGGCGACCTTGGGCAGATTGCTGGCTGCGCTCAGCTGCCATGGAGCTCAACGCTGCGTTAAGGGCAAGGCTCTGACGTGGTAGCGCGTGCAGGGTGCCTGGCACGCCATGGGTTAATTGCGATGATGTCCCTGTTCCTTCCCCTGCCCCTCACACAACAGAAGCGTCACTGAGGAAAAGGCTGAGAGAAAGAAGGAAGGCCAGGCCACGGGCACATTAAGTCACAGGCCTGGTGCATCCAGCTGTGGTGAGATCACAGGGATGAGGTGTCCCCGCTCAGGGCCAGGCCCTCTGTCCTCGGGGCCCCTCGCCAAGTGGGGTCAGAGACGGGTCTGTGCTGCTGAGAAGCCCGGACCCCGAGCGGAGCTGAATGATGCTTTGATATCACAGCAGTTCTTATTTATGCACCAATGTGTGTGTTCGGCATACTGCGAAGTCCTTAAGCTGCCCAGGACCAGCCATAAAAGCCTCCATATATCACCCTGAAGTCCCTTTCTGGGTAGTTTAAAAGAATGAGAGGTGACTTAATGGCGGTGTTAAGGATTATTATATGTAAGTTAATGGCCAGGTGCTCCTCCACGGCCCATGGGGGGATGCGGAGGGGGCTCTGGCCGCAGCAGAGACCCTCCTTAGAGTTCAGAAAGTTTACTGCTTCTCTACCCTGCCCCCCGCCCAAGGGCAGCAGGGGGCCCGCTGGACCTCAAGGCGACCTCGGCCCATCGGAGACTTTGGGACCATGATGCTAAGCTGGCTGGCCCCTCCCAAAATGCGCTCTTTATAAGGAGAGCCCGCGTTCCTGCAATAGATACGAGGTGGTGATGGGCAGACCTGGAGCAGGGAGAGGCATGAGGGACCTCTGGGAGGAGACCTGGTCCGGAATCCACGGCCAAACAAGAAAATGCAGAGTGACACCCGGATCCCCCGCCCCTCTGGCTGCGGAGAAGGGGAGCGCACTCTCTGGAGGGGCCAGCCTCTTTTCTGTATCAGCAGGAGTGGGGAGCAAAGGTTCAGAATATGCTCCTCCCATCAGGGCACGCGGGTGAAGCTACAAAGGGAGGTCCCAGCAACAGTTTACAGAAAGGTGTTCTTTATTCCCAAGAAGGGAGCCGGAAATGGAGCGGTGGGAAAGATGGGGACTGGGCAAAACACCTGGTTGGTGGGGGGTCAGTGAACCCCGACACAGGGGGCTGCTTTTCCTAGCATCATGGAGCCTGAGACCTTTGCCACCCAGCACAGAGGCGCGAAGGGATGGGCGCCAAGCCCAGCTGCCCCTCCCGCAGTGACGCTGGGCAAACTCTTTCCCCTTTTTGGGCGTTTCCTCCTCGGCACGATGGGGCCGGTCCGCTCACGCTGCAGGTCCAGAGCAGGACTTGGATGAGATAAAGCACCAGGCACTGAAGTCCATGATCTTGTGGGGCCACTTCCATCCACCGTGCTCCCTGGGACCGATCCCTGCCATCTGGGATGTCCTTGGTAATTCTCCAACCTGCTCAGGCCATGTCTTCCCGGGCCCTCCCCCGGGGTGCCCTGTGCTCAGTCTCATCATGGATGCTCGAGGTCCACTCAGTAGGTCCTGCTGTGGAGCTCGACCATGTGGCTTTTGGCTCGGGGGGCACTCACAGTGTCACGGCCAAGTCCCATCTAGCACTTGTCTGTCTGCCTGTCTCCTGTGAAGGGGGTTCTGTTGGCCCGGCGGGTCCGCCACAGCGCCTCCCAATTCCCACCATTGCCATTCTGGCCAGGTACCTCGTAGAGCGGCCTCGACTCTCCTGCTCCCTGCCCCGGAGCATTGTGGTCCTCCTCCCAGCCATGCCCCTCAGCCTCTCCTTCCCACCTGCAGATCCTCCCCCGCAGTCCAACCTCAGACACGTGCCAGCGCATCCTTGGACGCCTCTCTTTCCCCTTTCAGCGGGGCCCATCTACCCCAGCTGCCCCTCCAAACCGTGAGCCCCTGCGAGCAAAGATCCGAACACACACCCCTCTGTACCCTCTCCCCTCATGCCCTGTATGTCCCGGAGCCTGATAAACGGCCGTTATTCGGAAACTCACAACAGCCACAGAATGCCGAGTCCCTGGGACCGGCCAGGCAAGGGCACCACGTTTTGTAGACTTCAGCTCACTTCGTCCTCCCGGCAGCCCTACCTGCTTGCCGGGGTCAGCCCCCGCTCAGGGGAGTGGGACTGTGGGGGAGCGACCTGCCCAAGGTCAACTGCTGCGAGGAGAAGTGCCAGGAGTCGGTCATGTGGCCACTCAAAGGGACTCTCAAGTCGACCACACCCTTCCCACTGGACCACACTGTCTATGAAGACAAGTTAGGTGACAGAGCGAAGAGAAACCCTCCGTTTTCCAGATCAGACCAGATCTCAGATATTCCAATTCAGGAATTTAAGGAAGCCTTATGACATAGTGAGAAAAATATACACATAAGGTTAAAAAAAAAAAAAAAGAAAGGATGACAGGGGGAAAAATGTGGGACTCTGTTATGGGCTGAGTTTGTCTCCCCCCAAATTCATATAGTGAAGTCCTAACCCCCAGGACTTTATAATGTGACTGTATGTGGAAATAGTGTCTTTGAAGAGGTGACTACATTAGAATGTGGCCCTTTGAGTGGGCCCTCAGCCAGTCTGACTGGTGTGCTTCGGAGAAGAGGGAATTTGGCCATTCAAGAGACACCAGGAATGTGCTCACACACACACACACACACACACACACACACACACACACACACACACACAATCAGGTGGGGACACGGGGAGAAGGCAGGCGGCCCCCGGCAAGCCCAGCAGCGATAAGCTGCCGACACCTCGGTCTTGGTCTCCAGCCTCCAGACCCGTGAGAAAATAAATGTCTATCACTAAGACACCCAGTCTGTAGTATTTTGTTATGGTGGCCTGGGCGAACTCATACAGTCTCCTATTACCAGTAATACCCCTAATATATAAAATGTCGTAGCAGCCAATAAGACCAACAAACTAATATTAAAAAAAATGGACAAAGAATATGATAGATATTCATCCAAAAAGAAAGTACAAATGGCTCATAAATGTAGGAAAAGACGCTCGACCTCCCTCATGATAAATTTGAATGGTGGGCACAACTTTTTCTTATCGGGGGAGCCAAATTCCCAAGGGTTTGCTGACACCGTGTGTGGCAAGACTGAGGGGAGTGGGAGGGAGTGGGGGAGGGGGAAATGAAAGGGAAAATGTGTGCTCTGGGTTCAGTCGAATCGGGGTTCAAATCCCAGCTCTGCCATGTCTTCACTGTACATCCTTGGGCAGTTACTTCCTCTGTGCCTCAGTTTCTTCCTCTAGGACCTCAAGTTCTGTCACAGTTCCCATCAGCCTGCTCAGGAGGGCCAACGCCAGTAAGATTCACTAGCTCGCCAGAGCTCTAGAACAAGGCGAACGGAGTAGACATTCACTGAGTGCTCTCTAAACGCCAGGACCCGTGCGACATCCCTGAGATCTGTTAACAAACCCCGCACAGTGGGTGTGACGATTCTCTTCTGCAGGTTCAGAGAGGTCAGGTGACATGCCCACGGTCACACAGCCCTCCCAGGGGAAGCTGGGACTCCAACCTGGGCACGCTTCATCTGCTTGACTCCAAAGCCCTTGTGCGGTGGGCCCGTCGCTCCGCCCCTGGCAGGAAGCCCTCACTAAACACTGGGCCTCGGAACGATGGTCGCAGTGAGAATTGGGAACGCATCTGTCTGGCATCTGCTTGCCTTTCAAACAAAGCTTGTGTTTTGTTTTGTTAATGCTTGTGTCAAGCTTTGCTCTCCTTGCACACTCGGGCAGGGCTCTGGGCCAGGGGGTTCCTGAGGGTTCCGACAGCTCCTGTCCCAGGCAGGCACTCACAGGGGAAGCAGCTGCCTTGGCCTGCTGGTGGGTCCCAGGAAAGCGGGCTGGGAGGAAGGTGAGGGGCTTTGGTGGCTTGGGGACACTTCCAGGACTCAAGCAGGTGTCCACAGGCCCAGAGGACACAGCATGACCGTGGGCTCGGACGGGCCAGGGCTGACCCCAGCTCTGACGTCCACCCGCTGCCTCTGCTTCTTCCCACAAGCTGCCTCAGTTTCCTCATTGGGGGCATGGGTAATTTCAAGGTGCCCGCTGCATACAGCAGGAGGTCAGTAAATGCTGGGTGTCCTTCCCCTTCATCCCAGTGGAGTTGGGGGACCCTGAGGGCCTCTGGGTGAAGGACAGCGGTGCTGATGGGGGAGGGGGAAGGACAGCCCTTTGCTTATCTCAACCCCCCAGACCCAGGAGGCCAGACCCTGATGCCGACAGAGCCAGAGGCCCAGGGCTTTGCAACGGGCCCCATGCCCAGGACTGCCTCTGGGGGGAGGCGTGCTGAATGTGCAATGAAGGCCTCTATGAAGAAGGGGTACACAGAGGCATCCCACCCTGGGCAGAGACCCTCAACCCTGGGGCCCCAGGGGCAATTCTGGGAGGCGGGGCTGCCCAGGAAGAGCCCTGAGGGTGAGTGGAGGGACCCTCTTCAGCACCCCTCACCTTGGGTAGCGCCCATCTCTTCTGAACACCCACATTCCTCTCTCCCATGCTCTCTGCCTGGGCTCCCCTCCCCTCCTCTCTTGAAGTTGTGCATCTCCGGGGACCTCCCTATTCTGGGAACCCCCTAACTGCACATTTCCCGCTGCCTCTCGTCCATACCACTCAGCACCTGCAGACCTGCCTGTGGTCACACAGTAGAAGGCACAGTGAGGATCTGAACAGGAGCCCTGGGCTCTGCAAAGGGGGGAGGAGGGGGAGGGAGTGAGAGAGAGAGAGAGAGAGAGAGAGAAGTGGGGGGGGCAGTTTATAAATCTCCAGGGGAATTCCAAAGGCAGCGGCGGAGGGATGCTCGCGCCCTCTGAGCAGGCAGGGCAGCAGACACCTGGGCCTGAGTGGGTGGCCAGTCCTGGCTCAGACATCCTGTCAGGGGGGTATTAACAAGCCATCCATCCAATTAGGAGCCAGTAATTAAAATTCATCTTCCTTCCTACTGCACAGCATTAAACCACAAACACTTCATTATATGCCTCTTACCTCACTGATTTGCATAAATGGGAAAAAGCACTTAACAGCGGCAACACTAATTAATGCCCGGAGTGTACTGTGGCTCTGCGGCCACGGGCAGCTTCCAGCTCCAGCGGAAGGCGAGGCCCGTGCAGGACACGGCCAGGGCCAGGGATGCCACAGACAAGGGAGCCTAAGAGTGGGGTGGGGTGGGGTGGGGTGGGGTGGGGTGGGGTGGGTGGAGGGCATGGGCAGAGGCACTGAGGGACTTCAGACTCACCCCTACCCTCAGGGAGCACCCAGCCTTAGGGAGATCCCAGTCTGATGGGGAGACACAGGTCCTGCTGTTGGAGGATCCTCAGATGAGCGGAGACGCAACCTCCACCTCGGGGCGCTCAGTGGGAGAGACAGGGCACCTGCTCTGAGCTAACCATCCCTGCTGGAGGGGCCCAGCCCTTCCCTGAGGGGAGCCCTGCGTCTGATGCGGAAGCAGCCCCTGCCCAGACCCATCTGTCAGAGCGGCGATGTGATGAAGTGGAAAAATCACAGTATCGGAGTCAGGCAAACCCAGTATGTGACCCCCGGGAAAGTTACTTAACCCCTCCTAATTGCAATTTCCTCATCTGCAAAATAGGCACTTAGCATCCCATTAGCGGGCCGCAGCCGGAGGAAGAGGGGCCGCCTCGCGCAGCTGATGGTGAGTCTTAATGCGGTGCCGGGCCAGGCGGGGGGCAGGACACCAGCACAGACAGGCGGGGGAGATGGCGATGGAGGCCAGGCTCTGGGGAGTCGGGGCTGCGGGCGGTCCAGGGAGCTGGGAGGGTGTGGAGACCGGAATCACCATTCAGTGAGTCCCCGTGACGGGGTCCCCCTCCAGCCCAGGCTGGGGACACACGGTGAGGCAGCATTAAAGCTCCCAGGAACGTGCTTAACCTGCAGCCAACACCCCTCTCCCCGCCCCCCAAAGCCCTCTGGGGGCAGAGAAGGCTGGGAGGCTGGTGGGTCTGGGTTCTGGACTGGGAAGCACAGTGGGCAGCCGGGGCTGCTGAAACTTATTTTAAATCTGAATGTCTTTTTGACTCCAGGTTTCCCCACCCCCACCCCCACCCCACTCCTGGCCTCCCACCCACTGTCCCTCACGTTCATGTTCCCTCTTGGTCGTGCTGCTCCCTGAGCTTTACAGACTCAGAGACAAAAGCTGCAGCTGGCTGGTAGGGGAACTACAGCTGCTGGGGTTTCCCCCAAACTCTCTTTATGAAACCGGGTTTCTACAGGCTGCGTTACACTTCAGAGAGGGTCCCAGGATGCTACACACTGCCCTCAGGACCCTCCTGATAAGGGATAAGAGGGGAGGGTGGCCTTGGTCTTACCTTTCCCAAGAAACAGCACTCAGCCTAAGAGCCAGGGGGACCTGGATTTGAATCCCAGCTCTGCTACCCATTTGCTGTGCATCCTTTAGCAAGTTACTCACCCTCTCTGAACTATTTTTCCCTCATCTGCAAAAAGGATGAGATGCAAATAGGAGCGTGAGGTGGGGTGGGTGTGTGCACAGCACTCTCACCCTGGTCTCCTTCCTCCCCCTCTGCAGCCTCTTAAAGGTCTCTGGTTCTTGAAGGCCCTGGAAGGACCCCCTACACTCCTCTCTCCCCCCCACCCCCATTGGAGCAGGGCCCAGCCCCTCCCAACAGGGTGGAAGCTGGCTGCTGGGTCTGAGAGGGGCCTGCACGCTGCCCACTTACCCAGATTAGTTCCCAGCTGAGTAACTATTTACACAGGCTGCCGGCCGGTGGTACATCATGATTATATATTATGTGTATTAATGCTTCACCTTTCACCAGCACTGCATCTGGGCCCGTCAAAACACATACCAACATTAATCAATTAAGGGCCCAGCCTTCCCACCAGACTGCAGTTGTTAGCTTCCCTTTCTTCGAACCGAAGGGTGCTGGGAGTGCGGCTCACCAAGGTCACCGGCCAGGCCTCAGGGGAGACTCAGCTAGGCTTCTGGGCCTTCAGCACGGACGGACGGAGGGACACAGGGACATGGCTTCCCTCCTCTGGCCTGTCCCTTTCCCACTCAAGGCTGCACCAGGGCTTACCAGCCCTAAGCCCAGGCCAGTTCCCAAGATGGCCTCTATGTCCCTCTAACTTGTTTGGGGAGTGGGGAACCCCAGCTCTTTGGAAATCCTGGACACCATATGCCCTGTGCCCTGCCCTTCCCCTGAGGGGGCTCAGCACAACTCCCTCTGCAGAGGGCAGGCGAGCTGGCCCCTTTCCCTTCTAGCTTCTGTCTGATGGACCTTTAAGAAGTGCCAAGCTCATCGTATACAGAGGCCGGATTCTTATTCCCACAGCCACCCTGCAAAGCAGGTATTCTCATCTCCATTTTCAGATGAAGGAGCAGAGGCTCAGAGGGTCTAACCGCCCGTCCGAGATCACAGAGCCCAAAGTGGCAGCATCGGGTGGAACACAGATTACTCCCGGTCGCTTCCTGCGCTGGTCTTTCCCTCAGGGGACCAAGGTAAGGGGATGGATCCAGGTGCTTGTGACCTCCCACAGGCCCAGGGCGCAGACGGGCGGGAGCGGGGAGGCCACCACAAGAGGCTGGGATCCTTGAACCACTGTTTGGAGGTGAGTTGCCCAGAGAAGCCTCTGAGTAAATTGAGAGATAGATGCTTTTGACGTTGCCCACACAAGAAACCCACTCTTAGCCCTAACTGGTTTGGCTCAGTGGATAGAGCATCAGCCTGTAGACTGAAGGGCCCCAAGTTCGATTCCGGTCAAAAGCATGTACCTTGGTTGCGGGCACATCCCCAGTAGAAGGTGCGCACGAGGCAGTTGATCAATGTTTCTCTCTCATCAATGCTTCTAACTCTCTCTCCCTCTCCCTTCCTAGCTGTAAAAAAATCAATAAAATATATTTAAAAAAAAGAAAAGAAAAGAAAAGAAATTCACTCTTAGTGAGCTATCAGTAGAAGTTTGGAGTTGCTTATTACAGCAGCTAGTGTTAATGGTCTGACTAATACAAGTCGTCAATGAAGGTGTCTCTGGGGAGGTGGCATCTGAACACAACCTAACTCAATGAGATAACGGAACAACATCCAAAGGGCATGGCCGGTGCGAAGGGCCTGGGGACCCGGAAGTCAGACTCCTGGGGGCCGAGCCACATCCCTCACCACCTGGCCACATTACTCAGGTCACATAACCTGAAACTTTGTTTTCTCTGCTCAGACTGGGCCAGGCACGGCCCCTCTTTTCCTTCCCAAAGGCATGAAGTGGTCACAAATGTGAGAGAGCTTTAGGGACAGAGCTGCCTCGCCAGCTTAGGTCCACTCCTGCCTGTTAGCAGACCCGAATGCTGCACTTGGAACCTTCCAGAGGCACTGGGCTGCTGACCCCACTTGGTGAGACCCAGGCGAGGTTGCAGCTGCCCCAATGAACATGGGGGTGGTTCTGCTGGTAGGTTGCAGGGGTGCCTCACGGCACTACTCTAAATTCAGGGATCTCAGTCCCCCGCAAGGTTCGTCCCAGGTTCGATTCCGGTCAAAGGCACGTGCCTGGGTTGCGGGCTCGGTCCAACCTGCAGGAGGCAGCCCATCAATGATTTCCTCTCATCACTGATGTTCCTATCTGTCTCTTCATCTCTGAAATCAATAAAAATATTTAAAAATATGTTTTAAATTTTTATTAATGGGAAGGGCAAATGTTTGTGGACTGCCTGGTCCTGATCTAATTGGTTCTTGTACCTGCCCTCGCCAGCCCACAGGCTATTCTTCCAGGAGGCCAGTGTTCCGGCCCAGGCCACCCAGCCTCAGACATCTGGAATAAAAACGAAATCCCTCAGGGTCAGGCATCATGACTGGCACACAGTAGGAACTTAAATTTTAAGCCACCTTAAGTATCGGGTGCCAGGTGTTCTAAATACCCTTTCCAACCTCCCATAAGGTAGCCACTATCCCCATTTTCCAGATGAAGAAACTGAGGCTCAGAGAGGCCTAGGGTCAGAATGGCAGCAGGAGGATTCCACCCCAGATGGACCAGGTTCCAAAGCCTAAATTTTGCTACCAAATAAATGAACATGCCGTATAGTGAAACTTGCGTATGTGTTCCATTCAGTGATTCATTCATATGACCTCAAGATTCCTCGAGTCTACCTTTGATTGTAGGTATTATAGCATCCATTTTACAGGTGAGGGGCCAAGGGGAGGCAAATGACTCACCCAAGGTCACACGGCTGGAAAATGATGAAGCCTGGGTGGCGAGATGGATTTAAAAGCCAGGGTCCTACCCTGGAGGGACTCTCAGAAAGACACTTCCATGACCTGCCCGTGTTACAAAGAACTCCCAGGCCAGGATGTGAGGGCTGGCCTACGGCCCAGAGCCCATGGGCTGAGCGGTGCTGGGGCGTCAGGTCTGGCTGGCCGGGCACCCCACCAGGGCGGCGGCGGAGTCAGGATATATCACCCTTATTATTAGCGACATTAGCTCTGTGATTCATAGTATTGACACTAATGATTAGCATAGCAATGAGTCGGAGCCTCTGAACCATGCCAGGATGCCCACTGTGCATATCATCGTCATCTTGCAAGGCTCTCTCAAGTCTGTCCCTCACCCTGAAGCCTCAGGACCACCCCTGACACCAAGCTCTTCCTTTACCATATACCCCCACCCCCAATCCAGCGCTCTGGTCCTGAGCCCTGTTGCTCGTCCTGTTTCGGGTACATGGCTGCAGGCACATGTGGGTGACACATATCTGGCCTGGCTGTTGGCTCAAGTTTAGAGAACACGGGCCCCTGAACGCTCTCTGTGCTGTTAGCCTGTCACGAGTCCCCGGACATCACCAGACACACGCTAGTGAGCACGCCTTGCTGACGCTGGCAGAGCCCTGGACACTTAGTTCAAGGGCTGGGTTTACGCTCGGGCTTTTTAATGGGTGTAAGCCATTAAGTTGTTTGTGTGGGGGCAGGCGGGTGGGCAGGCCACTGTTCTTGAACAGAATCAACCTCATTCACTCAAGGATAAAACACTCATTCTTGACATCACACAGGCTTGTTATTTCCACTTCTTATGAGTCTTTCCCATGTCTCCTGAGCATGAAATAAGCTAGACTATGAGACCTCCTGCTCATCGGAGTCCACACCTTTCCTCTGCAAACGTATACTGTATACCTGCTTCATGCCTGACCTCACACCAGGCGCCGGGGCTGCACTGGGGAACAAGACAGGCCTGGGCCCTGTCCTGGCGCGGCTTACAGTCTGGTGTGTGGTTGAGAACCTGGACTCTGGAGCTAAACTGCCTGGGTTCAAACCCCAGTTTACCCACTTCCCAGCTGTGTGGCCTTGAACAAGCTACTTAACCTCTCTGGGCTCCAGTGTCCTCACCTGTAAGAGGGATATAATAATGGGACCTCTCTCACAGAGCTGTGCATTTAAATGAATCATGTGTACAAATCCCTAGTAAGTCCCGGTATGTAGGAGGCACAAGTGTTTCAATAATGACAACAATAATGATAGTATATTCTAGAGGGGCCTCTCTGAGCAAGCAAAGAACCCAACAAGATGATGAATGATGAACGGGCCCTGAAGGATGGCTCAGATGTGTTCCTAGAGAGAGAAACCGAGGGAAGAGGACAGTTGGATGGGTGACAGGGAAGACATCTCACCCTTTTTACTTAAATTGAGCCCAGCAGGAAGGGAAGGTGGAGCTGTGTCAAGATCCAAGCAGAGGAACCTTCAAGTTCAAAGTCCCTCACACTCAAGACTAATCCTAGCAGGGAGGGAGAAAGGCCAGGAGGCCAGAAGCAACAAGACTGGGGAAGCTAGCGGAACCCGGTGAGGTCAGAGAGGGTGGCTACAACCAGGGGCCAGGGTGAGGAGGCAGGGCAAGGAGTGGGATTTGACTTCAAACACAAAGGCAAGCCTTGGAGGGTTTTAAGCCTGAGAGCCACCTGATCTGATTTACATTTTAATAACATCGCTCTGGGTGCAGGCGGGTGAGGGCAGCAGCTACGAAGGCCAGCTGGGAGGCTGGGCAGGCCCAGACCCATGGTGGCCTGGACTGGGGGTGGCAGTGGCAACAGAGAGAAGCAGCTAGATTTGGAATGTGTCAAGGGAAGAGCTGCCAGAACCTGTTCTTAAACTGGATACAGAGTGAGGGAAAGAGAGGAATCCAAGGTGACTCTTCTTTTGGCATCTGCTGGGGGACATACAGTTTATTCCTGACCCTGCCATTAACTGGCGGTGTGACCTTGAATACGTCACCTCACCTCTCTGAGCCTGGCTTTTCTCGCTTATTAATCAGGACAGTGTCATCTGGCTCCGTATAGAGTTTGCTGAGAGGATCAATTAAGAAAAGATGCCGAATGTGAAAGTGCTGTGATAGAGAGGCAGGAAAGAGAGCTGGGAAGGAAGGGGGAGGTTGGACCAGATTCTGATCCCACTTGGGACCCTCCATGGCTCTGGCCTTGGCTGGAAACCAGTTCCAATTTCCTTACCCATCCAATGAGGCAGAAGAAAATGGTTGTCTTGATTACCTCCACCCACATCTGCCTGGACCAAAAACAGGTATTTCAGCCCCAAAGGAGTGTGGGTGTGGCCAGAGGGAGAGAGCCTATTGCTTCCATTTCAGAACCCCTCCCGACTGGAGAGCCCAGGAGACAGGGCACTGGCTCAGGTCCAATGAGGTGCAATGACTCAGCCAAGGTCACCTGCTGAGTCCATTAAGGGCCTAGAATAGATCAGAGTTGCCCCACCTCTCCACCTCCCCTCTCTACACCCCCCAGACTCAGTCTGAAAGACAAGGAGACAGTCCCCAAACTGAATGAAACCTGCTAGGCCCTGGGCTTTCAACTGGGTCCTCTGAGACGCATGGCCAGGGTCCATCCTCCCCCGGGGTTTGCAAGAAATGAGGAAACGAATGGAGGGTGGGGAGACTCTGCCATTTATAACTCACTCCCTCTCTGCCTGGTTCCTCACAGCATGGCACTCAATCTTGATCCTGCCCTTGCTTTTTCTAGTAGATGGATGTCCCAATGGGATCAGAGGGGGCAAGTGATTTGTCCAAGGTCACACAGCAGAGTCCGGTTCAGTGCCAAGCCCATGCCTTTTTCACTGCTCTGGCAGAAGCCAGCCATTTCTCCCCTCAAAGACCAAGCCAGACTCCTGTCCCTTTCTGCCTGGGAAGGGCCTGGGCAGGAAACGGAGCAAAGCCTGGCAGCGTTTATGAAAGGGATGAAGGCAGGAGTGGCTGAAGGCCTTCCCAGTTCTAGGTGTGCCATCCCCTGCCAGAGCCTCGACCTCATCCGGAGGGGAGCCCAAGGACAATGGCTGGACTGATCTAACCTCCATCCTCAGGTTAGCAAGTGTCCCCACCCGTGATGACCCTGACATCCACGGCCCCTGTCCCAAAGAGCCGACAGGAGGGATGTCATTTCATTAGTCCCTCCCCTCCCCCGCCCCCTGGTTTGGACTCCAAACATCTCCATACATCACAGTCCTGATGTTTATCGCCTGTGTGGTCCCGGCGAGGGCATGTGTGTGCTCCATGTCTGAGCGGAGGGAAGGTCATTCCTAGGACTCCATCCCCAGCTGCCCTCCTGGTCCCGTCCCAGGGCCAGTGCCAGCAGGGATGGCAGGAAAGGGGCGGCCTCCTCGGGCCCAGGAGGGCCAGGGGCACCCGGGTGCCGGGGAGGGAGGAAGGGAGGTGGCATTTACGGCGCTTTTCACATGGTTGGTTTTGCCATTAACTTTGAATGCCTTTGTGGGTCCATAAAGTCCCCCAGGGTGGTTTATAGGGAGCATGAATCGAGGAGATTGGTGGCCAAACCAGGGAAATGGGCGGCTTCCAGACACCCACACAGGGTCAGGGAACAAAAACAAGGAGGTGTCATCTCCCCACAAAAATGTCCCCCATGGGAACTTTAAAAAAAAAAAAAAAATAGGAACGCATACACTTTCCCTTGTTTACCCCCAAATGCCGCGAGTCCGTGCCCAGAAAGGTCACCGCGGACTTCACAGCGGCCATCTCTGGTGCCGGTGTTGGCTGCTTTGTGCCTTCTAAACGCTCCAGATTATCTCCGGCGCTCCGGATTGCTTCCGTCATGGGAAAAAAGTGACTTTTAAAGTCGGATCGTTTAGAGCAGCAGGAAGGCCTGTTTCCCAGGCCCCCCGATTCCCCACCGTGACCCGCCACAGCGGCGCCTGCTCCGGCATCTCGTTTTGTCTTCCGTGACCTTCCAGCGTGACAGAGGGGGAAACGGAGGCACCAAATGTCTCGTTCAAGGTGACCCAGAAAAAGGGGCCTCGGAAGATACAAGACTGAGTCCCCGCCCTACAAGCACGCATGGTGTGTGTGGGGGAGAGGGGGTTGCTGGACAGAGAAGCAGGGACTGGAAACCCACGTGACAGGCCGGTTAGGCGTCCGGATGTTATGTCTGGACACTGGGGAGCCATGAGAAGTGTCGTGCAGAGGGGAGGATGATCATATTTGTGATTTTTAAAAACTGGTTGGGCTGCAGGGAGAAGGAGGGAGGGGCGTAATTGGGGACAGGAGACCAGGGACGAGACTGCTGTGATCATGGGCGCGGGGGGAAGGGGGGAGGCATGAACAGCTCAGCACGAGGACCTGCTGTGATGGAGGGGACAGCCCTGGCAGAGGACCTTAGACAGAGAGGTCTTGAAGCTCTGTATTCTGAGCTCCGCCTGGCAGAGGGGCTGGTGAGGTTCAGGGGTGTGTGCACTCTGAGCAGCTGCCTGGCGGGGCTCAAGGACGCAGGCCCAGGAGCCTCCTCTGCAGATGCCCGCCGGCCTCCGGGAGTCTTTGCAGCTGGACGGTGGGCACTCGTTGTTACTAGGCACTTGTGGGGCCAAGGTCAGGTTCACGAGTTCAAGGTCAGTTTCTGAGAGGAGAAGGCCCAAGGCAGGCCCTGTGACCGGGAGAGACGGAGAAATACCAGCCCATGGTCTCCCTTCCCCATCAAAACACTCAGGTCCCGACTGGACTCTTCAGCTGTCAAGGCCACAGACCTTCCCTGCCTGCCGAGTCCTCCATCTGCACGGGCATTTGGCCCATTGGCTAGCGGAGCCTTTACACCAGGCGGGGCAGGGGGGCAGGCCGAGGCCTGAACTTACCCATCTTGGAGAAGAGCTAATAAGCCCCCGATCTGCATATATGCAAACAAGGCCTACTGTCCACAGAGCAATTAGCATAGCCCGCTTCCTGGCCAAGCCACCCGGATGGGCTGCAGTGCCCGAGGTCTGAGCTGCTGGGCTCAGAGCCCAGCTCCCACTCAGCTGAAGTCTGGCTGGGTGAATGCTGACATCCCAGATCAGGCCCGATGCCCCCTTCCGGAGGGCAGGGGACCTGTTCCGGGCTCTCTGTAGTGAGACCGGGAGAGCTCAGGGGCCTGCGAAGATTTCCTGCATCTTGTCATGTGAGGCAGTGGGGAGAAGGGCCATCAGGTCATCAGACGAGTGTGGGACATCTGACCATCCCAGCTCTGACAGTATGACAGAGAGGGACACGCCAGGGCTTTGACTCAAAGCAGCCTGAGGGTCGCTGCTTTCACAGTGAGCAGGTGGCTCCAAGGGGCTGTGAGTGAGCACTGACAGTATCTGTTAGCATATTAACCCCATCTCACAGATGAGGAAACTGAGGCCCAGAGCATCCAGATAACTAAGCCCAGAGCATCCAGATAACACTGTGGGGCTCAATCCCAGGGATCTCCCCAGAGCCTTTGATGGTAACCCTGGAGCCACACTGCCCAATTGGGTCCCCTCCTAAGAGAAGGGTGAGAGGGAGATGGGGGTGGGAGTGAAAGATGAGGATGGAGAGGAAGGGGGGGGGAAAGAATTGAGGGAGGCCAAGACTGCTGGGAGGAGAGTCGGGGTGAATTCCAAGGGAACCCCGAGATGTTCTGGGAAGGGGGACCGCCACTGATCTCATCCCCAATGTGGCCCAGGCAGTGCCTCCGAGAGAGCCCTGGGTTCTGAGCCTGAATGGGCCCCTCCCTCGGTTTGAGGACCACGTTCTCCTAGCCCAATCTAGAAAGCCTTGTTAGACACAGCGTGGGCAGGGGAGAGTACATTTATTCACCCGGAAAGGCTGACAAGGGCCGGAACATTAGCGTGAATTTGGTTATATATGTCACAAATTGTCTTTATTGAAAAGGGTAAAAATACTTGCAACTGGGACCATCCTGCAGAATCCGGAAAATATAGTCTCTGTACCCTGGAGGGCCTGTACTAGGAGAAGTGCCAGCTCAGTGATTCCGGATGTCGGTCTCAGAGTCCTTGTGAGGCCCGGGCACATGGTTGGCGCCTGTGCGTGCTCGGTGACTGAGTGCTGAGTCTGAACCCCAGCTCTCCCTCAGACCCTGTGCACGGCCCTTTCTGTGCCTCCGTCTCCTCATCAGTAGGAAGAAGGCCATCGTATCCATTGAGAGGGGATGTGGGTGAGATAACCCAGGAAAGATCTGGCTTATATTAAACCAGTGGCCTGGTGCATAAAATTCATGCACATTAAAAGGGAATTAGAAGAAATATTTTAGTATTGCTATTTGCCCTTTCTCCATAATAAAAATGTCAGAGATGAAAGAAAAATGTAAATGAAAATTTCATATAATAAAATGTATATGAAAACCTTTCTCCTGTCAGAGTCTGGGGCACAGGAGTCTGGGGCATGGGACACACCCATGTGTGCCTCAAAATTGTGCAAGACCCAGACCCAGCCAGCCCACCCCCATTGGGCAAGATCTAGACCCAGCTGGCCCCAACCCCGTCAAGCCCTGCTGGGTTGGGGAGCACAGCCTCAGGTCTCCTGGCCCGGTGCCGAGTAAAGGGCATGGTCTGAGGTCCTCCAGCCTGGGCCAGTGCAGGGAGTGTGCTTAGAGGTCCCCCATCAAGCCGCACCAGGTAGGGGACACAGCCTGAGGTCCCCCAGCAAGACCTGCCTGGCAGGATCAAACCCCGAGGTCCCCTGGCCCAGCACCAGGGTGAGGGACACACCTTGAGGTCCCCCATCAAGCCCCACCAGGCGGAGGGCATGGCCTAAGGGCCCCTGTCAAGCCCCACTTTGCAGGGGGCACAGCCTCAGGTCTCCTTCCCCAGCTCACTGCCACTCAGCCTCAGGTCCCTGCTGATTGGTCATAAAGGCTTGTTATGGGAACTCAGCCTCCACTATGGGAGCAGCCATCTTATGTTATGGAAACCTGCCTCCAGTGTGTGCGCAGCAGCCATCTTGTGTTACAGAAACTCCCCCGCCTTTGCTGTGGGCACCGCCATCTTTGTTGCAGTGTGACAGTCAATTTGCATATTCCCTCTTTATTAGATTAGATGCTCAGTTAACAGTAGTGGTGGCCATGGTAACACAGTAATGGGAGTGAAGAGTTGATGTGGAGCTGGTGTCCTGCGTTTCTCCACTCAACAGGAGACTCCACGGGGACATGCTTGGCCCACATGTTCAGGCCAGAATAGTAGCGCCCCAAAGAGGTGCTCAATCTCAATGAGGGGTGGGGATGGGTGGATAAACACCCCAGCTTCCTTCCCCATATGGGTGATTCTGAGGCAAGTCCTCCCTACCTCTGCTGGTGGGATCCAGCTTCCTTCCTCCTCCTGGCTCCCTGACCCCTCCCCTGCTGGTGTTTCCTGGGATGGCTCCCAAATAAACTCCCTGCACCCAAAGCTTGTCTTAGGGGCACTCTGATGGGAACCCCCAAAGCAAGGAAGAACAATGATAAGAGTAGAACTGGCCCCGACCCTGAAGAGCTAAGAAGTGAGTGAGTGCCCGATGGCCCTGGCTTCTGCTCCCGTCTTCCTCAGTCTGCCTAAGGAGGGATTGTGATAAACAGCCGGACAAGGCGGAGGCAAAGAAGAAAGTGAGGCCATGCGTCCCGGGAGGGATTATTTTAGTCCAACCAGAGATAAGGATCTTAAAGCTCGCTGGTTCTGCAGCCCGCGTGTGGGGCTCAGGCACAGACAGTCTCGTCCTGTTAATCCCCTCGTCCAGCCTGTCACTGAGGGCCGCCTTCTCTTCAGCCCCAGCCCAGCCCCAGCCCCAGCCCTGGGGCAGAGAAATGCTTCCCTGGAATGGATCCAACCTCCTCAGCCTTGGCCATGAGACAGAAAGCACCCTCCATATTGGGACCTGATGGGTCCAGGGGGGAAAGAGGGCGCGTCCCTCCGCTCCTGACCCCAAGTCAAGCCCCGCTCCAGGCTCAGTCCTGCCACTTACCCACTGCCTGTGGGAGGTCAGGCCACTCCCTGCCCTGAGCATAAACTCTTCTCTAAAATGTGGAGGCCAAGACATCAGCAGAACCAGAGATCAGAACCAGGAGCTGGGTCATTTCCGGGTTGGAATCCCAGCTCTGTCACTCATGAGCTGTGTGGCCACAAGTCAGGTGCTGCACCTCTCTGTGCTACTGTGTCCTCATTGGTAAAGTGGGGGGAACTAGTAGAGCCCAACTCATGGAGTGTTTAATTCAGGTGAAACCCATTAATATTGATGATGCTCCCTGCACAGGAAGTACTACGTAAATATTTGTTCGGTAAACATGAATACTGCTTACCTCAGAGGGCTGTGGTGGAACCACCAGATGGTAAATCTCTGAAAGCCCTTTGTATGTGGCAGGAATCATGCAAATGTATTAGGGTTATGAATTCTCTTTTTATCTCCATCTGCCCCAAGTGGCTTCCCCCGGTGGCTCTGCGGGGCGGTACGCAGAGCGGCGCTTTGAAGTTTCCCGGAGCAGGTGTGGCGGACGGCGCCGCTCCTCCCCAGCCCTGGGACCTCAGGTCAGTGAGGTTCCGCCTCAGAGCCTGTTTCCCCATCAGGGATGATAACGGCACCCATCTCTTAGGGTGATGTGAGCCTTAGGGGAAGACACGGAAGGCTGGCACCTGGCCCAGGTCTGCCCCCTGAGGTGCCCAATCCATGTCAGATTCACTCCTCAGTGACCTGAAACAATCACTCTGCTTCTTTAAGGTTCGGGACCCTCCCCCCACCTGCCCCAGCATCGGGAGCTCAATACACCAGGTCACCGGGCTGCGGGAGGGTGCGGTGCATGGGCCGGTGCACGTGGGAGCTGGAAGCCCAGGTCTGGGAAGAACATATGTTCAGTGACAGTCTCCTTTTCCTCCAGAAAAATCTGTTGATCAACCTAAATCGCAGAGAAGCCTCTAATCTCCCAGGCATGGCTGTGGGACTCCGAGTAGGATTTCTCTGTCTCGCCATGATTGACGGAGGCCCCTGTCGGAGCGCATCTGCTCACAGAGCAAGCTGGAGGGGAGGCGGCCAGGCCAGAGCTCAAGCCGGCAGCCAGGGTCCCTGGGAGAGAGGACCCGAAGGGGGGGAGGGGTGGTGCCTGGAATACTCAGGACCTGCAGGTGGATCCTAAAGGCCTGGGCCGAATGCGCCTTTGGAGGCTGGGGTCACTGGCGAGTAGAGGGCAATGTCCGAATACCCCGCCATGGTCGAGAGGAGCCCGGAGATGTTTGTCAAAAGGCTCCGGGTCCCATGAGCCTGGCCTGTTTGGCCTAATGTGTTTGCCGAAATGCTTATGCCCCAGATAAGAGGTCTGGAGATGAGCGGATAGCGCAGGCGAGTAATTAACCTTCGCCCTGAGAATTGAGCTGGCGTCCGAGCTGGAACGAACAGAGAACCAGGGCAGGAGGAAAGGCGTGGCGGCAGGGTTTCTGTCTCTGGAGCTCCCGAGGTCCTGTCTATTATACAAGAGGCAGAACATCCCTCCCCACTGGAAGGAAGTCTGAGATGACAACCCCAACCCCTCTTACAGTTGGGGGTGGAAAAAAGGCCCAGAGAAGGCAAGGGACCCAGCGGAGCAACACAGCCAGAGTTGAACCAAGTCTCTAAACTGTCAGCACCAAAGTGAACCCCCTCAGGCAATGCAGAGTGGGAACCATGCTGGTGAGAGTTAAGGGAAGTCGCTGATGGGCCATGGCTTTCCATTCATGTATTCATTTGCTCACTCATTCATCACCCAACCATTCCTTGGCAGGGCGCTCTCCAAGGTGCTAGATCAGACACTGCCTCCCACTGGTGTGTAGCTCCTGGAAGGTACGGGCCACACTTACACTGCTCACTGCTAAGTCCCTGAATCCCAGCCCATAGTGAGAGCTTGATAAAGATCTCCCCAAAACGGGATTGGTCACACTTGATTCTTGCCTGCAGAGAAAAGATTCTCATTCCCATTTTACAATTAGAAAACTGAGGATCCAGACGGAAAGGGACTGGTGAGCGTGGCTGTCATAAATGTATCCGATCAAGAAATAAACATGGTTTTTGCACGTACCTTGTGTCAGCAGTAAAGAAGCAGACAAGGCCCTTGGGGCTTCCGCCCAATGGAGGAGTTGGTTAAATAACAAAGATGCTAATGTGTGTAATTTTAAGTCAAGGCCAGGGTCATGGCAAAGGGCCTATTCTGTGTTCTGAACTGTGTGAGTCCAAAGCCGGTGTTGTGGCTGGCTGGGTGGTCGAGGGAAGGTCTGAATGTAAAAGGGTGACATTCTTCTGACATAGACATCGGGGGCTCAGAGAGGTGAAGTGACTTGCCTAGGGCCACACAGCAGCTGTGCGGAGTTCAAGCTCAGACACTCCACAGGCCCATTCTTCCTCCACCATATCAGGGATGGGTCTAGAAAAGGTGTTCTGGTCAGCAGAGCTGGGGGCCCTTGCTCCCCTGGCCTGGGGGCCCATCTGGGCAGAGGCCTGGCTTCACCCTCAGCCTCAGTGAATGGATGTCTTAAGGCCAAGTCCAGCCTCTCTCCCCTCCCCCCTCCTCCTCCTCCTTTATGGAGACACTAATTTTAGCCAGCCAAAAGTCAGCCTGAGCTTTTAAAAATGGACTGATTTATGCCTTTCCTTAATTGCTCCAAAAAGGAGTTTTACATCTAGTGGAAATGAGAACAAATATAACTCTATTTAGGTTAGAACATTAAAGCCAAATTCTCACTGGTCTGGCAAGAAGAAAGGGATGCACTTAACCCTGTCTCAGATATCTCCCCCTCTCTCACAGAGCCCGCCTGTCTGCCCCACGGCCCAGACCTCCACAGAGGAGAAAGCAGGGAAACACCAGGGGTCCCTCCGGGGCACTCAGGTGAGGGCAGGGGACTTTTTAAGGCTGCGCCGGAGAGATCTGCAACATCTCCTTCCTCGATGGCCCCTAGAGGTTGCCTCAGCCCAGAATCTACTGACGGGGCAAGAGTCTGCCGGCATTCCCAGGTCTGGGAGTTGGTACATAGCCAGGGACTCTTGGGCATCCTTCTATCGAAGGCTGGGGCTGCCAGGGCTCAGCCCAGGTTCAGATACCGACCTTTCCAAAGAATCTTTTAGCATTCCATTCAACAAACATGGAGAGCCTGCCATTTGCCAGGTACCATGCACAGTGGTGGGAATCTAACAGCCACTGAGGCCAGAATGTTCACCTGACTGACTGTAAATGTATGGGTTCCCATAGGTCATTGTGGTTTCATTCACGTTCATTTTATCCATCCACCTATCCATCTACCACCTATCCATCTATCCATTGTCTTCCCATTTATTCATCTATCATTCATCCATCCTCCATCCACTATCTACCCATCCATTTTCCATAAATTCTCCATCCATGCATCATCCATCCACCCACCCATCCATCCACCCATCATCCATCCACCTCCACCCATCCATCATCCATCTATTATCTATCTAACCATCCACCTTCCATCTGTCCTCCATCCCTTCTTTCCACCCTCCTTCCATCCATCCATTCATTGTCCTTCCATCTTCTACCTGTCCATCCATCCTTGATCCATCATCCATTCATCCATCCATCCATAATTCATCCATCCCCTATCACTCCCTTTCTATGTCTCTCCCCCATATATCCATTATCCATTCATCTTGTACCTATCCATCTATCCTTCATGCACCAACCATCCATTATCTATCTACCTATATATCCATCCATCCATCACCCACCCATCTATTCATCTTTATCCAACCATCATTCATTCATATCTAACCATCTATCTATCCATTCATTCATCCATCCATCCTCCATCCATCTATCATCTATCCATCTTTTATTCATCCATCCATCTTCCACTCCCACCTAACCACCCATCTATCCATCTATAAATCTACCCTTCATTCATCTATCATCCATCCATCCTTTACCCATCCATCAATCCAAATATTCAATAAATACATAATCTGTGCCCAGAATAGTGTTAGGTTATAAAATTACAGAAATTAGTAAGACAGAGCAAATAAAACAAAGGAGGACACTATCCTTATTGATTTCATAGAGTGGGTGAGGCAGGCAAGTAGATATGACACTTACTGAAGCAGAGACATCATCTGGATACAAAAAAAAAAAAATACCTGCACAAAAAATACACCCCCCACCTCCACCCTACCGCATGCAATGGGGTTGTCTCTGGGAGGCAACTGCTACCCTTCCCCTCTGCCTCCGCCATGGATGGCATTTCCCAGATGCTTCCCGCTTTCTCTTTTCTCTTCCACTGGCTGGAAAGAAGGACCCTGGAGCCCCTAAGACAGTGATTGGCAAACTGTGGCTCATGAGCATATGCAGCTCTTTGGCCCGTTGAGTGTGGCTCTTCCACAAAATACCACTGCCTGGGCGAATCTATTTTGAAGAAGTGGCATTAGAAGAAGTTTAAGTTTAAAAAATGTGGCTCTCAAAAGAAATTTTAATCATTGTCCTGCTGATATTTGGCTCTGTTGACTAATGAGTTTGCTGACCACTGCCCTAAGAGATAGCAGGGCCATCAATGAAAGGAGCCTGGATGCCTGAGTCCCCACATGGAGCAAAGGCTCCCACCTTCAAAGATGCCTGCCAGGAAAGCTAAAAATAAACCACAAAGCTTGTGTCCGTTAACATTCATGGTGGGTTTGTTACAGCAGCCATGCTGCCCTCTCAAATCTCATTACATCTATATTCCACCGTTCTGCAAACCCATGCTCTCCCCACTGTAATAAAACACACAAAGGGATGGATCCATGTCATTTGACTCTTCTAACAACCACCTGGGGTAACTAATTGTTGCTCTCATTTGTGGACGAGAAAACCATGGCTCAGAGAGGTAAGTTAACTTGCCCAAGGAAACACAGCTGGAAAGTGGTGGTGCTAGGACTTATATCTGACTCCCACATCCATTCACTTTATATGGCAGCAGGCTCCTCGCTGGGGGTACAGATCGGGAACCACCGCCTGGGACAGGGAGGCCCGGTGTCCTCATCTGCCTCTGGCTGAGGAGCGGAGGCTGGGCCATTGTCCTTGGGCCTCCAGTGTGGTTTCTGTTATACATGGATAGAAAACCAATAATAATAATAACAATAATAATCATCTGACCCTGGGGTCCCCCCTATCCCCAAGCAGGGACAAAAGGGCCCCAGGCCGGACCCTCTTCCTCTGGCAGTTGCTATCTTTCCAGAAGGGCTTTTCGCAACCCGTCGGAACCTCCATCCCTTCCCCAGGGCTGAAAGGAAGTAAGATTCCGGAGACACGGGTTTCACCCCTGGGAGGCAGCCGGCTCCCTTCAATGGCCTGGCCCAGTCCTGGCAGCTCAGGCAGACCTCCAAGACATCTCCATCGGCCTCAGGCTGCCAGCGCTCAGGGTGCTCCGGTCCCCTGGTCCCCTGTGCAGACTATCAGAGCCACACACAGGGAGGCTGGCTCAGCCCTCAAACAGGCTGGCTGACAAGGGGCAGCCAAACACGGACAGACCCGAGAGGCAGGTGGGTGGCAGGCAAGCAACCCCACTGCCCACTCCCAGAAGGGGGGCTGCTGCTCTCCACTGGCAGCTGGAATCCAATTCCTTCTCGGGCAACAGTATTTTCCCCGTTGATTTCCTGGCCGTTGAACAAGGAGATGGTGCCATGTGCTGAAGGGTGCTGAGCTTCGGAGAGCAGACGGATCCAGGTTTGAATCCAGACTCTGACGCTCATGAGCTGTGGAACCTCAGTCAAGTAACTCTCCCTCGTTGAGCCCCTCAGTTTATCTGGCTATCAAATGGGGCTGGTGATGCTTGCGTCACAGGGGCTATGGAGAGGATTGAGTGCCAGAGAAGGCAGCGGGTCGTTGAAGAAGGGAGAAACACAGAACCAGAGAACGTTCTACCTCAATGGTCGGCAAACTTATTAGTCAACAGAGCCCAATATCACCAGTACAATGATTGAAATTTCTTTTGAGAGCCAAATTGTTTAAACTTGAACTATATAGGTAGGTACATTGTTATTAACTTAATTAGGGTGCGTGGTATTTTGTGGAAGAGCCACACTCAAGGGGCCAAAGAGCCGAGTGTGGCTTTCGAGCTGAGGTTTGCCGACAACTGTTCTAACTGGAAGGGCTCTCTGGGATCTGGAAGGGAAAACGGGCCCAGAGAGAGCCGGGCACTACCTCGGGGTGGAACAGAACGGGGTACTCCTACTGCACCCTCCCTGCTGTTCCCTCCACCTTTCCCTCTGACCACCAGGCTGCTTCCCCTGGCACCACCTGTCCTGGTGCAGAGTGTGGAACTGAGGAGGGAGAGGTGGAAAGGGCAGGGAGGAGGCGATCCCTTGCTAAGCCCTCATCGTACTGCAAGGCCGGCTCTCCTGCATTTCCCCAAGGCTTTTGCAGGTGGCCCGGCGCTGGGGCAGAAAGGACACGGGCTTCTGCCTTTCAGAGATGGGTCACAGCACTTAAGCAGGCCCCTTCGCCTCCTGCCCCTGCTCCCCTCTGGACTCAGGGACCAGGCACCTGTCAGGACGCTGTTAGGAGACCTCAAGGCCATGCTGATCAAGGTGCGACCCACCACCTGCTGCGGGGGCACCTGCCAGACGGCTCTCAGTCACCAACTCACTCTGTCCTTGTCTTCAAACCACACAGCCAGCTCGACTCCCCCCGCTCCACCACCACCACCTCCCAGCTGTCACTGCGGGCAGAGGCGAGGCGATGCCAGGCCAGAACCCGTCAGGCCCAGCAGTTGAACCAATGTGCAAGCCAAAGCCCCCTTTTCCCCTGCCCCTACCCCCCATCATAAGGAGGGATCAGAGGGGCACATAGGCGAAGATCCCTGGAGAGACTGGAGGGTCCCCCTTTCCCAACCTCCCACCCAGTCATCTCCCTCTCACCCCATCATCCCCATCCCGCCGCCTGCCTTTTCCCAACAGCGGTCAAGATTCCCCATCCGGATGCTCTCCCCGTGGCCCAGGCCCCTGTCGATCTCTCTCCCCCGCTCCTGACCCAGGCCCGGCGAGTGAGGGATTCTCCCGCCTCGCTCCCTGAACGCTACCCCACTAATAAGATTAAAACATATCTCCCTCTTACAGCATCGATTCAGGGCTCTGATTTACTGTTGCTTCTCGGCTGCTACAAAACGGATGCGCAGGCCGCCACCTTAATCTCTATCCATCTCCTCACTGCCAGGGAATAACTGCTAATTAATACCTTTCTGCCTCCCAGCGCCTGCCAGCTCTGAGGGCCATCGATACTCCGCGGGCGCCCTGCCACCCAGCCCACTCGCGCCAGCCCCGGCCCAGGGGCACCCGAGGCTTCCAGGGGGAACCAGAGGAGGGGAGGGTGGGCTGTGGCCCTCTCCCCATCCTCTTGTTGGACACACAGATATACCAGGCGAGCAAGCAAGAGGTGACAGCCAATTCAGGAGGAGCAGAGCAGACAGACCTCGGTTCAAATCCCAGCTCCTCGTCCAATTCTGCGAGCTTCCATTTCTGAGTCCCAGGCTGCTCGTCTGCAAAATGGAGAGAGAGAGGCACGGGACTCACTTCCCCGAGAACCTTCCCCGAGGAGGGTGCTGTCCTGGGCCAGCTGAGCTCGTAGAACTGGTATCAGGGGGGTGTCTGGTTATCAGCAGGGTCCAGAGGAATCCCAGGAGAAGGGGCCAGCTACAAATATGCAGCCTGGCCAGGAGATGCCAGTGATGGAGCTGAGCCAGCCTTTTCCTGCTTCTCTTCTTCTCCCTTTTCAAGGCAAAGACACCTCCTCCAAGAAGCCTTCCTGGACTCCACGATCTAGAGAGGCTGCTCTGCCCCCAAGCCCCTCGCTCTCCCGCGGCCCCGCTTCATTGTCCTCCCAGGGTGGCACTAACACGAGGTTATTAATGTATTGGTTAATTTCTGCCTCATCCACCAGAATGTCAGCGCAGGGGGGCCAAGGCTCTTAACAGTCTTGTTGGCACCCTCTTCTTGGGCACATAATAGGAGATCAATAAGAATCTGATGAACAAATAACAAGTTCTCTATTAGTGTCAGCAAATGATGATAATAAGCAAGATGATCACTTCCTTCTTCCCTCAACTGAGGCTCTGATTAAACGCCCTCTCTCCTTTCATGGGGGACCTCATTAGAAAACATCACCACCAGGTACTGAACTTCCACCACCAGGTATCAGCTGCCTTAGGGCAGTGGGCGGCAAACTCACTAGTCAGCAGAGCCAAATGTCAACAGCACAAGGATTGACATTTCTTCTGAGAGCCAAATTTTTAAAACTTAAACTTCCTCTAATGCCACTTCTTCAACACAGACTCGCCCAGGCCGTGGTATTTTGTGGAAGAGCCACACTCAAGGGGCCAAAGAGCCGCATGTGGCTTGCGAGCCGCAGTTTGCCGACCACGGTCTTAGGTGATGCCTTCAACATGATAGTGTTACTCCCATTTTACAGATGAGAACCTGAGGTTCAGAGCTTTCAGATCTAGGTGAGCCACACGCTAAGGGCTCTACCTGGTCCCTGATAGGGTACAGTACCTCCCATCAGGAATAAAATGGGGGGTGGGGGACATTTCTCCACCAGAACTATCTGGATTTAGGGGCTTTCCTCCTGGCTCCCGGATGGAAACAAAGAGCCAGGCACTCCCCGTGGTCACCGGCGGATATAGCATGACAAGCTGAGGAGGGCCATCAGCCTGATCTTGGATTTGCATGGGTGCATGGGGAGGGCCGAACCTGAAGGACTGTGTCTATCTAATGCGCTGTGCAACTTTGGACTTGCCCTCCACCTCTCTGAACCGGGCCCCTCCAGGGAGAGCTGCAGGACCAGGTGGAGTGTGTGAGCACACAGGATCATCATCCTGAGTCTCCAGTCTGTCCTTATCTGCAGGGTTCTCTTTATCGCACGGACCCCTGACAGCCTGGCCAGGGCCCTGCTCTGGGAGGGAAGGGGTGGCGGTGGTGTGAAGCTGCCTGACTGCCTGGCAGCCAGAGGTTGGGGGTGGAGAGGGAGAGGGAGAAGGAGAGGGAGCCCCAGGATGGAGCCTGGCAGATGTGACCGTGGAAGCTGGCATGGGCACTTTTAATAAAACGTAACGAAGCATGGGATCATAAAGTATTTTCTCTAATCCCAGGCTCCCAGGAGGGTGGGGTGGCCAGGAGGGCTGGTAAGGAGAGGGGATTAGAGGGGTGCCCTGTGGCTGGGCTGGGGGTGGAGCGGGACAGGGTTCGGGACAGCAGCCCCAAGCCTCCTGCCCAAGGTCAGAGTGCACTTTCTCACAGGTCTCCACTCCAGTTCCAACCAGGGGGAAATCAGAGGCTTTGTCCCAGATATGGTCCCCTCCTGCTGGTGGCCTGGGACAGATCACCGGCCCCGCTGTGCCTCACTTTCCCCACACATAGAGTGAGAGGGGGACTGGACCTAGCCAGGAAAGCTCCAGAACCTCTTCCAGCCCTGACGGTGGAGACGTCTCCTCACCCAGTCCACTCACTGTCCATTTCCCTCCGTGGCTGCAGGCCTCTGCGTTCAAAGTAGAGCTTGAGTAGAAGATGGTGTTTAAATTAGGCAAGAAGAGCTCTTGGCTTAATTAGGGACAAGTATCGTGTCACCCATCACCTTGTCCCATATCCTGGCCTCTCAAAGTGGTATGTGTGTTTGTGGGGTACCTCCATGGGAAATTGGGGTCCAAAGGAGCACAGTTTGAGAACCATGGGTCAAATCCTGCCTAGACCTTGTCATCCTCCATGGCCCAGCTTATGTCTCAGGATCGTGCGTCTCTCCTGGTCACCACCAAGCGCCCTGGCCTTCTCCATCCTAACACTTACATAGTCGGTGATTATGCTTCTTGATTGTTTGTAGCCCAGGGCCTGCCTGGGCTGGGACACAGACATTCACCAAAAAGGACCCCTCCCTATGCTTTGTAGAGTGCCCCTCTGCTATTGTGAGGCCTTATTTTTCTCCGTAGCAGTTATCACTTCCCACCTTATGTGGCCTGGTGCATGGATTTGTGCACAAAGAAAGGGAAATGATTAGAAGAAATATGTTAATATTGACATTTACCCTTTCTCCCTCAGTGCCTGAGAGCCAGGTGGCGACCCCACCCCCCACTGCCACTGCCAGTCATCTTCTGTGGGGTAATCAGGGGCCCCCACTTGCACCTGCCTTGGCCTGGTGCCATCGCTCACCTGCTCCACCATCCCATTGTGGTCCCCCACTGCCAGTGCAACATCACCAACACCAGCCATGTTCCATGCCACCCCCTGGTGGTCAGCGCACATCATAGAGAGCAGTTGAACTCCTGGTCTCCCAGTCAAACACCTGGTGGACTGCCCACCCAAGGGGACAATTTACATATTAGGCTTTTATTAAATACTCCTGTGTGCTATCTATCTAGTCACACAGTCTCAGAGGTAAGCTCCAGGAAGGCAGGCTTTACTTTTATCTTTTTCTACTCACCACTGTATCCTCAGTGCCTACCACACTGCCTGGAACCTAGTAGGTGTCCAATGTATTGGATGAATGGATGATGGATGGATGGATGATGGATGGATGGATGGATGATGGATAGATGAATGGATGGATTGATGGATGGATGGTGGATAGATGAATGGATGGATTGAGGATAGATGAACGGATGGTTTGATGGATGGATGATGGATGGATGGAAGATAGATGGATGGATGGATGATGGATAGATGAATGGATGGATTGACGGATGGATGGTGAATAGATGAATGGATGGATTGACGATAGATGAATGGATGGTTTGATGGATGGATGATGGATGGATGAAGGATGGATGGATGATGGATGGTCAAAAGAAGAAAGGACAGAATACTCCCTTCTTTCCCTGAAAGGGCGTGGCTCTGTCAGGCCTGTCAGCTCACTCAGCGTTCACACCATCTTTGGTATGACTCTCTAAGGAGTCTATAAGCTCCTGGCAGGCAACTGTATCCTTCCTCCAGATACCGCAGCATCTGCATGAGCTTTTATTAGTTTCATAAACACTTGCTGATGCCTGCTCTGCACCAGGACCTGTGCCAGGCTCAGGGGACATAAAGATGAGTCACAAATAGCTTCCATGTCCATGGTGCTGTGAGCCTAGTAGATGCAGGGAAATACTGGTCAAATGAATGAGTCAAATGATGTCTAAGGTGAGACCTGTGTAATGAACAGGGCTTAGTCCAAAGAAAGAAGCAGCTTTCAGCAAAAGGATTAGCATGTGCAAAGATCCTGGGGCAGTAAAGCACGGTGTCGTCAGGGCTGAGGTCCTGCGCGGCAGGGGATGGGGCTTTTTGTCCAGCTTTATGTTTCCCCAGCGATTCCCCTCACATGGCACCCATCCTCCTCTTCCTAGAATGCTGCACAATAGGCTTCCTCTGAGGCCACACTTTCTGGGGGATGAGAGGGAGGGGAGACCAGCTACATCCCCTCCTGGTAACCTCCACACCCACGGAACCCACACGCATCTGCTAAGACCCACACTGCACTAAATATACCCATCACATATGCCTCTTCTGTCTCCTTTCCAAGGGAACGAACATTGTTTAAGTAAAGTGCTTTAAATTTTAAAGAGCTGGCGTTGCGTGCTCTCTGCAGGAAGTTCTTAGCAGCATGTTGGAAAGGAATAATAATGATGATGCTTCTAGAGGCAGCAGAGCAGAACTGAGCAGGGAGGGGTCAGGACTGCAGTCTCCTACTCAGCCCTGGGGCCCAAGGTCAACTCTGGCTGCTGCTGGAGCATCTGAGTCCCCAAGAACCACGCAGAATCAGAAGGAAAGCCCACAGAGCCCCAGGACCACAAAAGGTCAAGCTGGGAGGGATCTCTGGCACAGAAACAAAACAAAACAAAACAAAACAAACAAAACAAAACACAGTTAAAATGTGAGACTTCCTGGGTTCATAACTCAGCACAGCCACTTACAAGCTGTGTGACCCTGAGCAAGTGGCTTAACCTCTCTGTGCTTCCGTTTATTCTGCCATAAAATGAGGATACTTGAAATACACACCCCATGGGGGTTTGTGAAGATGGTGTAATGAGTCGTTAATACAAGCAGGAGCTATCACAGTGCCTATGTACACACAGCAAATGTGCAATAAATGTTTACTATTGTTACCATTTTGCAGCTGACAAACGCCTGTGCATCCTTCAAGACCCAGTCATGTATCACCCCTTCTAGTGACATATAACTTTCCCCAATTCCTCAGGCAGATTAGTAATCTCTTCTTCTGCCTCTGCAGAAAGATTTGGCAGATATTTCAATTTTAAAATTTTTCAATATTGTCCCAGGTGGTGTGGGACGCTCTGCAGAAGCGAACATGATGCTGTTGAAAATACAGCAAGAGAAGAAGAAGGGGAAAAGGTCACTGACTATTCAGCTGGGCACTGGGAGAGACGCGATGAGCTCCAGAACACAAGAAAGGGTGTGGCTCAGGGTGAAAGGGGAGAGGAAAGAATTCAAAGGAGAGTTCCTATCAAAACAGCTCTGGAGCCAAAGATTGGACGGTGCAAAGCACCTTTGCATCAGCCGAGACTATGGTAGTAACCAAGGAAACAACTATACCGAGGAAGAGGACCTTCTCATCTGCCTGCGTCACAAATGTGTATGATGCACGGTGACCGTACGCCGTTCTGCCATGCTCCTCCATTCAGGTGTGACTGTTTCCTACGTCCAGTGCTCCCAGGGAGCTCTGGAGGCTGGGCACCCAATGGCCTTGATCGGGAGAGAAGCCATGGGCCTCGCAGAGGAGGAAAAGGTGGGAAACAGAAGGGAGGACCAATGCCTCCCGCACAGAAACGCCAAATGGGTGGGGCGCCTGACGGTCGAGGGAGAAAGAAGAAGCTGGAGCTGTGAATACGCATTTGTGTCATAATCACTAACGTTCAGCCAGTCGCTCTTTCATCGACAGGTCTTCACACTGTGCTCCATCGTCACGCCATTCACAGCCGCCGGGTTCATCTGTTTCCCGAGCCAGAAACAGAGCACGCCGCTTCACCGCTTCAATGCGACAGCTGTGCCGGGGTTTTTCATCATTAACGCCCGAAATAATAAAACGGGCTTCATTTGTTAAAAAGGAAATCCAAATAGCCACATGTTTATCCTAATACGAATTAAGGAAAAATAAACTCAGGGTAACAAATCTATACATTATGCCTTTGCACAAAAACCAACAGAAAGAAAGGGAATCCATTTCAATTTGATTTTGGGGAAATGGTGATGTAAATAATAGCACAGAGCGGGTGTGGATATGACAAAAGTCGTGAAGGCGCGGCTGAAGTTTGGTGATCTCTGCAGTGTGCTCAGGCTCGGACCAGGGCATGGCTCAGAACTGGCCAACCTGAGGGCAGCACCGCCCTCTTCCCCCCAAGGAATTGAGACTGGGAAGTTACCCCTGAAGCCAGAGGCAGCAGTCCTGTACTTCGATGGAGGCCAGGCAGCCAGCACGGAGGGAGGACCAGCCTGTGGACATGGCCCCAAATTCAACGGGGAAATGAGTCAGGTTGGGAGCTGTGGTAGATGGAAGGGGACTGAACTAAGGAATGTTGCCCTGGCCACCTTGGAAACTGAGAACCAAGGAGACTTTTCCTGGAGTTTTTCCTAAGGAATATTTATCCCTAGAGAGCAATCGATGCCCCTCCATCCCTCACCAAGGGTCCCACTGCCACTGGGCAGGACGGAGACCAAGCTGCATGGGGCAGGGCGAGTAGAAGACGGCAATGCCGCCAGATGGCATGCTGGCGAGGGCAGGGGCACACTGTCTTGCCTGGAGAATGAAGCGGAGATGCCACCGCCGCGAGGATTTGTCATGGCAATTTCAGCAAAGCCCGGGATGTGTGTCTCATGGATTTCAACCGGCAAAATGAGCGCTCATCAAAGTCCATCTGAACGGCCACGGTGGATGGCAAAGAGCCAACGGGACAGAGGGGCGCAAGGCAGGTCGCCTCAGCCGACGGGGAGCTGTGAGCTAAGGGCGCTGCTGATGGACATTCCCCCAAGAAACCATTTCCTCCTTTAAAGGCAGCAACTCCCTGAACTCCACTGACACCCTGCCGAGATCTCGCTGAAAGTGCAGCCAGGCCTGGCTCGGTGGTGATTGAGCGTTGACCTATGAACTTGGAGGTCAAGGTTGGATTCCCGGTCAGGGCACATGCCCAGGCTATGGGCTCGACCTCCAGTGTGGGACATGCAGGAGGCGGCCGATCCATGGTTCTCTTTCATCATCGACGTTTCTCTCACTCTCTCCCTCTCCCTTGCTCTCTGAAATCAATAGAAATATATTTAAGACATAAAATCAGTAAATAAAAGTGGCAGTGGTAATTCTGGCTTCAAGTAAAGGACAAAGACCGGGTGGTCCCAGGAGCAAACTTAACTCACTACGCCCTCGCTTTCCCAACCTGCCTCTCCCTGCAGAAGGACGAGGCATGGAGCCCGTTCATGATGGATATGGGCCAGGATACACGTGGTAAGGGCTCAGGGGAGGGCAGGAGAGATGACTAACGGGGTCTAAGGAGAAAGAACCTCTCCATGGGCAATAGGGTGGAAAATAGACTGGGGAATGACGCATAGGTGCGCCCTGGGGTAGACTCATCAATCAGTGAGGTGGCCCGGGGGACAGGGGAGGCGGGAGGGGCATTGAAGAGTCTAGAGCAGAGATGAGGCATGGCAAAGGTCAATGCCAGCAGGGGCGAGGGCAGGCGTTTCCTCTCTGCAAACGGCATGGCTCTCCCAAATGCGTGGGCCCCTGGAGAGCCAGCCCCATACTCATTTGCTACTTTTTGGCTCAGGAAGACCTAGCACCCACTCAGGGCTGGGCGTGGGAATTGACTGGTGTGGTTATGAACATGAATGGCCAATGCAGCACCGTGCACGGCCTCGTTTCACCATCACCTTCACTCTGTTGGGGAGTTAGAAACACAATCCCCATTTTACAGATGGGGAAACTGAGGCTTAGCAGGATGATGCGAGCGCTCTGCTCTTTGCTCCCCCAGCTCACTCTCTCCCCTCTCCACCAGCTCTGTGCCTGACAGGCCAACCTGTAGGGGCATCCAACTGGGTTTGGTCAATGAGCGATACCAGCAAAAGACTCATCAACAGGAAAAGGCTGAAGTTGGGGCATTTCTCTCTCCAGTTCCCTGCCAGGTGCCCCCAAGTTGGCTGCATCCCTGTCCCCAGACCCACAGTCATGTCAGGCAGCCCCCCTGCACAGCCCTCTTCTCAGTCTAGGGGTGTTAACAGCTCCCTCTGTCTCTAACCCCATGGGGCTGCACCATCCCCTAGACCCCATGCAAACAGCCCCTGCAATAAGCCAACTCAGAGTCCACAGCTAAGCCCTGTGTTTCCTTCTGGCACCTGGTTGGTAGGCAGAGGGGTAAAAGAGTTCACGAAGCCACAGAGCTCGCCAACAGTCGTGCTGACCCTTGAACCCGGCCTCCAAAGCCCACATGGGTCTCTCTGAAGTGGGGTTTCCCAACGGCCAACATTCACAGCCACCTCGGTCACAGACTGGCCGCCTCCACCAGCTACCTGTGCTGCAGTGCACTTAACATTTCTCTTTAATGCAACTCATTTTTTACTTACATAAGCCGTTTTATAAAGAGAGAATTTAAATCACTGCCCCCAGTGCCTTAAACAGAGGGCGGCTGAAAAAGAATTGCCACAAAACCAAAACACTGTTATTAAGTCTTGCTGCCACTGGCTGGCTGAAGCCTGGGTGCCCTAGACTGATAGGGTTTACTTTGGACTATTTTTTTTATTTTTATTTTTGGAAAGCGATCAGCAAGTGATAGGGGGTGTTAAGGAAATGAGAGGAGCAACCCAGGCTTTCTCCTGGGCACAACTATAAGGACAGGACAAGCGAGAAACTCCCTCCCTGAGATTCACTCTGGTGGATTGCTAATGGGCAGGCTCCACCTATAGAGAATCTGCCAGGGTTCTTGTTCCGGCATTAAGAAAGGCTCAGCAATCTGGAGAAAGGCTGTGTGTAACTGAGGTAAGAGTCTAGAGACGAAAGCTAATTTTGAAAGGCATTGGGGGGTTAGAGGAGCCTAGCTAAAGAAACTAAGTTCTCCTTGTCTCAGGACCCCTTGCTTTTTATTAACACAAATTGTCCTAAGGTAAGGTGGAGATATACACTTCAAAGGGCAGGGTTTCATTTACAGAGTCCATTGTCAGATTGGGGAATAGCCTACAGCTGTTCAGGTGTTTGGCCAGTAGGAGGCAATCACATGTAGATTAAGATGCCCTGAGTTGTCTGACAGCAAACAAATTAATGCATCCTTTTCAGGTTTGGGGAAATGCCTTTAGCCATTCCAACAGGTGATAATTATGTGACTCTGCCCTAGTGGAGTCCCCAAGTTCCATGAACCTTTTGATGGAACTCTTGCAGTTATGACATGCTGGAACTGGCTTCCGGCAAGGATCATTGCTTTGGGCCCCAAGTTCAAGTTCAACAGAACTTCCTGCAATGGTGGGAATGTCCTGTCTATACCTGTGCCACCCAGTGCAGGAGCCGCTGGTCACAGGCCCACAGAGCACCTGGAATGTGGCTGATGTGGCTGAAATACTACATCATGTTGGACTCAGTTCAGTGAAAGCTGAGCTGCTATGCTTAGTTTTCATGTAAACATCAGTCAGCACCCATGACCACGTACTGAACAGCACAGCCCTAGACTGTAAGCCCCAGCAGGGTGAAAACTTGCCTGTTCATTCTCTGAGTTTCTAGAACAACACAGTGCCTGGCCCCTGGGAAGCATTCCATTAATTTTTTGCTGCACCAATGAATGAGTCAGGGAACGAATGAATGAATAAATGAATGGCACTGCGTCCTGCCAACAAGAACCTGCTTGCTCTGCAACTCAGACTGTCCTGGGAACTAACTCTTCCCCATGAGGTTTGCCTTTCTCCTACGACTGTCCTCTCGGGCAGCCACAGGCCGAGGAATTTCCCATCTCATCCGAGGATGCTTCTTCCCCTCCACTCTGCCCGCGGTCCAAGTGAACAAAGGCGTCTTTGTGCTTGTGGTCGCCTTCAATCCTCCACCTCGCTCTCTCCTCCCCCGTCTGCGACACTAGGTGCCCAGGGACAGTTAGCCACTGACCACCTGCTTCTGTGGCACCAGGCGCCTGGCCTTGGGTGACTGTACAACCTGAATACTCCCTGGACAAAAACTGGCACTGAGGCAGTGAGTGCCAGGCCTAAATGCGGACGCCACCCACCCTCTGTCCGTACCAGCCTCAGTCTTCACTCTGAGCCCTCGCCCAGGCCAGCACATCCAGGGCCGCCATGATGAACGCCTTCCTCTGGGCAGCCTGAGGGAGAGGGGAGGAAGAGGCAGCGCTGGGGAGATAAAGGAGGCGCCAGGGTTGGTGACAAACAGCCCCACCGGAGGAGCGCCAGTGCCTCTGCAGAAGGAGAAACAAAAGGGCAAAGGGAACCGCTTGGCACAGGAACAAAAGAACCCAACGGCTCAGCTGCTTCTCTCCCCAGTGACTCCCAAGCTGCTCCCATGATTTATGAGGCCGGGGTCGCTCCCCACGGGACTGCCGCCAGGATCCCCACCCGAGTCTGGGAAACGCTGATGGGGGAGAGCGAGGCTGAGAATGGGCCTCAGGACTGGGAGGGAGAAGGCCCAGGGTGTGTGCCCACACAAGAGTCACTCCTCCCTCTTGCCTCAGTTTCCTCAGCTTTCAAATGGGGGCAAGGAGAGAATGGCAGTTATCTCTCAGCTCCCTGCTGGCCCCGCTGCTCCGTGATTCCAAACCTGGGGCTGGGTCATGCTCCACACAAAAATCTATAGCGCACACCCTCCTCCTGGGCGCTGGGGTTTGTGAACACTTCTTCTCACCAGCTCGTGCTGGGGGGTGGACAACCATTATTATCGCTGCGGCAGCTACTTTTCACACACCAACTAAGGACTAGACGCTGTGCTCGCAAACCCTTCGGGTCACGTGACTCGCCCTCCCAGCAGCACCCCCAGACCTTCCACTAAGACAGCCATGTGTTCAATGAGAGCAATGGAAGCTGAAAGTGATGAAGAGGTCAGCTGAGCTCACATGCTGGACAAGTGGTGGAGATGGGATCTGAACCCTGGTCCGACTCCAGAGCCACGCCCCCTGGAGATCTAGAAGCTCCTCCCCAGAGGCGCCCTCTTCCCATCACTCCTGGCTCAGACCAGAGGTACAAGTTCCATCTGGAGCAGCCTCCTCCCAGGCCGGGCCCTGCGACCTTGATGGGGCTTGGGCAGGGGACTGGCTTCCCCTCCTTGCAGTCTCCAGATGACGGCTTCTCTTCCTTGAGGCCGCATCTCTTTGGGAACCCCAGAGCCATCATTTACAACCCAGTGGCGGTTCCAATGAGTTTCCAGCTTCAGGTGGCCCAGAAAAGCCAAATTAATCTTCCTGGAGCACTGCTCTGGGACGGTCTCTCCTCTCTCTTCAACTGCTCCCCAAAGCCCCGGGCTCCAATCCAGACCCCTCACCAGGCGCTCGGGCCTCTGCCAACAATGCCAACCTCATTCCCAGTTTCTCGTGAACACCTTATGCTCAGGTAGGGCTTGGCATGAATAGATGTTTAGTGCATGCATTTTCCCTCCTTTCTTCCCACCCCCCGCCCCATCACCAATCAAGGGCAGCTCCCTCCCCAGCAAGGGGAACTCAGGAGGTAGAGAAAGCCCTCTGGTGTTCCCATCACCTTCTATCTATTGTTGGCCCAACCCTCAGATGCCAGCTGTGATGCCAGCGTGAATGATGGACAATGAACACCTTCTCACACTGGGAAGGACTCCAGTGGTTACTGAGCAGGGCCAGGCTCAGGGAGACCTCATTCATTCATTCATTCAATAAACACATCTTGAAGATCTGCTCAGAACCAGAACCCATGCCAGGATCTGACCCTCAAGAGCTCTCTGCTCAACAGCGAGACCAACGCACAACCACCTCCAGCCGCAGAGCAGGTGGTTTTAGCAGTTGCCCAAGGTGCCGCTGCCAGCATACTTAGGGGACACCAGAGTCACTGGGGCCCGGGGTGTACTGGAGGGTGGGAAGTGGGCGAGCAGAGGCTTGGAGAGAGGTTACTGGGGGTCAGAGGCTGTGTTGGCTGAGGGCAGATGTCTGCTCTCTGTGCCAATAAAGAGCAGAAGTGGGGGGAAAAGGGAGGAGGGGATGAGGGGAGGAGGTGATGAGAAGACCAAGAACCTTCCAGACAGGCCTAGTCTGTGGGCTGGAGAGAGGTGGGCTCTGGTCTCCATGTTGTGTGACCATAGACATAAGTGTCCGAGGCTATGGATGGGGGATGTTAACACCCAATCGGATGGTAGTGGAGGAAGGAGGAGGTCACATCAGCACAGTAACAACCACAGCACCCAGCTCACAGCTGAAGTTTCTGGCCTGTGAGCTCATGGGGAGCTGGCCTGCCGCACTCCAGACCCCTGAGGACCGAATGAGGCAGTGCAATGAGTGGAGGAAGGCTCGACTCACAGCCACCAAACCCGGGTTCAGTCCAGCCACTTCCTACTACCATTTCTCATCTCTCCAAGCCTCAGTTTCCCTGGGTGTTCAATAGGCTCAAGAGTAGCTACCTTCAGTCTGATACAAGGACGACGTGGACCAATGGGTCTGCCAGCAGGTTGTCAGCTCTCGATTGCTATCAGTGCGCAGAGAGTTGGGGTGTCCAGAGTCAGCATCTCCACCACTTTGATTATTTGAGCATCCCCAAGAAAGACAGAAGCAGAACTTGGCTAATAGGAAGTTCACCTGTAAGACCAGTCTCAACTCCACGTGCCATAGATAAGCCTTTGCACACACTTTTCTGTAGAAAGCCATGGACCCAGCCCTCATCTAAATCAAGATACATGTGTCTAACGGCAAGAGGTGGCGTATGCACCAAACAATCTCCATTGCGCAGTTACCATGTGTCTCATGGAGAAGCTTCGATGGCAGACCTGGATAGTGTCCCTGTCTTCAGGGAGCTTCTAGTTTACTAAGGTGGGATGTGGGAGGTCCACAGTGAGGCTGGCTCCATCCCCAAATTTCACTGGGAAAATTTCCATTGGATCTGGAGCTGCACTGGGGAGGGGGGAGGGGGAGCATGCGGCACAGCAATGCCTCAGGCCTCCAGGGAAAGGCAGGAAGCAGACGATGGAATCGGTCACCCCAGCCTGGGGATCATGAAGCGTCCTCCAGGGGTTACCCAGAGCAGCTAATCAACAACTCTGAGGCCCATCAGGCCTTAGGGAGGCTGTCCAGTGGGCTCTTTCTTGCAAGTGGCAGACATCACTCTGGACAACTCAAGCCAAAGAAAGGGAACCAATGGAGCAGGACAAGCTGGAGCGCGTGGCCTTGGGAGGACTCTTGCCACACGAGCTGGACAGCTCTGGCAGAACCATGGTTAATGCCGGTCCCCTCATCAGAGCCAAGAGCTCTGCATGCCACGACTCGTTCCACCCTGTCAGCTCCCTGCCACGTAGGGCCCGCCATTATTTCTTGGGAAACCAGCAAAGCACAGTTTATTGGGGGCCTCCACTGGCCAGGGAAATGTGCCAGTGAGTCTGTCTTCCTGACACTATGCTTACAATTCAGGTTCCAGGGTGAGTGTGACTGGATGGGCTCATCTTGGGGGTGTGTTACTTGATGGTGCCCTCTACAAAAGTGGGGTGCAATTGGGAGTGGTGCTTGCATAATCCCCCAAAGCAAATCTGGCATTCTGCCAGGAGATGAGATGCAGGAATGGCCTGGGGCCAAGCCCAAGACCAGATTCTTTTCCGGGTGTCGCAATGTCCGTTTCCACCCCTATGGGGAGCTACTCTGCACACCTCCAGCTCCGTGCACACAGCATCCATTGGCTGCATCCATGGGGCCTCGGGCAGTGGATTTTGGTGTTTGTGGGCCCCTTCAGCCACTGCACCCCCCTTGTATGTGTAACGATGGGTTCCAGGATCTCATCTCTCTGGTTCGTTCCCAAGCACCTCGTCCTGAAGACAAACACCTCTTAGGAAGTGATGTCATGCGTTTCCACACCACCACCATCTATCACTCAAAACGCAAGGCCTTGCATCCCCTCACAAATGGTGGAGGCAGCTGCATCCCCCTTGCAAATGAGGAAAAATAACTTGTTCCTCCTGTCCCCCAGGACCAGCAGTGTCGGGTTGCCTTAGACCTGGGTTTGAAACTCCCAGATCTTCCTCTTAAAAAAGATCCCAAGCCTCATTCATTATTTAAGGAAGAAAAAAAAAGGAAGAAAGATGTGGGAAATGGGGTTGGTGAGGAGGAAGAGCCTGGGTCTCTTGTCCTCATCAGCAAAACGTGGCTAATAATCCTGCCTCGTGGGCTGTTGGGGGCATTTAATGCCTAAAGAGCATCTCTAGGTGCATAATACATGGTAGCTGTCAGCAACCTCGCTCTTCTTTGTTCCAGTCCTCACGGAGACTCTAGGAGACCTGCCTCTAGCTCTTTGCTCACACAGGTTTCTCTTCCTGGCACCCCTGCCCCCCATCCTGCCCCACCCCACCCCCTCAGCCCTGGGCTTAGGAACATCCTCCCTTTACTTCAAGGCCTAAATGTCTCCCTCCCCTCTGAAGCATCCTCTTCACACCCCAATTAATCCCTCTTCCCCCCCTCCTCCCCCATCCCCCCGAGAACCTGCTGGAGGGGCATCAATTCACTTGGCCCCTAAGCAGGCATCAAAGCACTTCCATCAGGACCGCTGTGCCTCTTTCCAGGAACATGCCCAACCTCTCCCCCACTGGGGTGAGGACCCCGGTCTCAGGCCTTCCTCTTTTCAGAAGCGCCCCGCCCACAGCAGATGCCCACTCATTGTCTAGATGATGACGAGGGCTTTCGGGGACACCCGCTCACCCATCTGTGCAGACAAACACACTGGCAATTCTCTCAATGGGGATTTGGGCCGGAGAAAAACACCCAGGGAGAGAATTGGATCCATTGCAACCGTCCATGTGGCTGGAGCGGGGAGGGGACTGACTGCAGGCCGGTCTCCCTAGGAGACAGCATGGCGCAGAGGGGGAGAATCCCATGCCAAAATCTCTGCTTGCCATGTACTGACTGGGTGGCCTTGGGGAAGTCAGTGAACCTCTCTGAGCCTCAGTTTACTCATCTGCAAAATGAGGCTAATTTTACCTCTCAGGGTGGTTGTAAGCATTCAAGGGGATGAGAACGGCAATGCACAATGCATGACATACAGTGGGAGCTCAGCTAGGGTCCAAGCTCCAACCCCTCGTTCCTGCAAAGTGAAGAATCAATCTTCCGCTAAGCCAGCAGTCAGCAAACTCATTAGTCAACGGAGCCAGCTATCAACAGCATGACGACTGAAGTTTCTTTTGAGAGCCAAATTTTTTAAACTTAAACTTCTTCTCATGCCATTACTTCAACATAGCCTCTTGCCCAGGCCGTGGCATTTTGCGGAAGAACCACATTCAAGGGGCCAAAGAGCAGCATGTGGCTCGAGAGCCGAAATTTGCCAACCACTGCACTAAGCTGTTAGCAGAAAACCCTCCCACCGAGTTCAGGGCAGTGTGCCCCATGATGAGCACAGTGCCTCGCACACAATCGGCACACACTACACGTTTGTGGGCACAGGAATAACTGAATTTCAAGGGGCCTGAGGATGGAGCAGAGGTGGGCAGGGTGGTAGGCCAGGTCAGACACCTACATGGATGCCAGGAAAGCTGCTAACAGGACTAACCAGCCTCCTCTTTGTTTGGCCCGTCACAGACTGCTTATCCAGAAGCCCAGGCAAACTGCTCAAACCCCTCCACCTCTGTCCCCCAGCATCCCGCCCTGAACTGTAGCAACAGTTACATGTGTATGAGACAAAGGCTCTGGAAAGTCGGGCAGCCAGACCCTTCTAAGGCATCACTGGTCCCTAGAGTGGCCCCGGGACTCTCTGCAGCCCGAGAGAGGGGTCATGGGAAGGAAAGAGGGAGTCTGGGGCTGGACCAGCTGGGAGCCGGAAGGAGCCAGTGCTCCTGCCATGAACAAATCTTAAATCGCTGAGCCTCGCTTTCCGATCTGTGAAAAGAGGAGCTTAAACCCATCGCACAGCGTACGTGAGGGCTGTGCAGCAGCCAGCACGTGCTGGACACGTGGCAGCTGATCCACATAATCGTGGTTATTGGAAACACAAAACCCCAGCTCCGACATGAGACAGGCGCGATCTGAGCTTGTTGGAGGCTTGCTGTGGAAGGGTGGTTAGATACAGGGTCTCAGCACCGCACCGATGGGGGCCCCTCTCCTCTGAAGCCTATCCTCTGGCCTAAGGCGTTAGGGTTGGGGAGGAGGAAGATCAGCTGCTGCTTCAACAAGCTTCTCCTGCTTAGAAAACAACAGACCTTTCAGAACCACTGAAGTGATCTCCGAGGTCGCTTCCAGCCCTAACAGTCTCTGCACATAAAAGAGAAAACCCAACGCAACATCTCAGGCAAAGCTCCAGTTTGCATCTGGGGTGAGAAGGGAGTGGAGGTGCTGCTGGGGGTCGGGACATTCTGGGGGAGCAGGAGAGAAGCAGCCTGCCCAGAGCAGGCCCTTTAACACAGCTGCCGAGGGCTCAGAAGGAGCCTGCGGTGCCCAGCCCCAACGGGTCAGGGCATGGGGTGGGGGTGGAGAGGGAGGATAAAGATATAAAATCCTCACGCCAGCTCCAGCAGCACAGCCCTGCAGTCTCAATGCTGCGGCTGCCTCAGCCCAGCCAAGCTAGCCACCCCCCTCCAACCCACCTGCTGATGCGTGATGGTGCAGAGAGGACTGGCAGGGCCTCTGGCTCCCCCTAACTGGGCCTGCCCACCCCTACTCTTCCTGAAGAATTTCCCAGAGCCCCATGTGGCAGGTCCAAGAGCCATTCTCCAGACCCCACTTCCAACTCCTGGGACCCCCACCCCCCCTAGGGCCCCCACCCCCACCCCCACCAGGGCCACTGCGCAGGCCCAAGAGCAGAGCTTCCTTCCCAAAAGTGCCCGGTTGAAAATGCCATTCAGGTGCCCTGGGTGATGGAGAGACCTGAGAAGAATGAATTTCTCCCCTGGAGTCAGATTCCAGGGAATGGGGGGGGAGGTTTGGGGGGGGGGCAGTGGCAGGCATTTCCCGCCACCCAGCCAGCCAGCCTGTGCAGAGGACTCCTGGACTCCTTTCTAACCCACCTCTCTGAAGAGGAACCCCTTTGCTTTGCAACCCACAGGGGCAGAACAGGCCAGGGCACATTGGCCAGACCCTCTCTGGTATGACCAGCCCAGTCCCCCACTGAGCAAGCAAGTTTATGATTCTTGCTCCAGATTCTATGCTTCTTGCCCCAGAGGCAGCCTGGGCAGGTGGGCCTGCAGAGACCAGTGCCAGGTGCTTGGCTCTTGGTCCAGGAAGGGCGCCCTCCTCCGGCAAGCCGGCCTCTTGCATCTCTTGCGGACCCTACTGTATCCCCGCCCCCTCGCGGGCACTGACTTGGAAGCGGGAAGGAGAGACCCCACCCACGCGCAGTCTTGTCTCCTCTGCGGAGAACAGGCTGCTCCCCTGCCATCTGGGACCCCGGTCCGCGCCCCAGGCTCGCAAAGTTCCCGGTGCGCGATCCGGGTCTGCGCCTCTCCTTCACCCCGAGCAGCGGAGCTGAGAGGCCAGCCGGCTCCCCAAGCTCAGGCTCCCCAAGCCCAGAGGCACTCACCCCGGCTCCTGGGCCCGCCTCCCACAGCCTGCTTTGGAGGCGGGCAGAGGGCTGCAGGAGGCCCGCGGCTCTGGAGCCAGAAAACGCTGCTCGCGGTTCCCCGGAGCTCGCAGGGTGGGGTCCTGATGGAGCAGGTTTCCCACCAAAGCTTTTCCCATCGCTCGCCGCCATCCCCTTCTCCTGCCGGGTCCCTCTGTTCTGAGCATTGGGGGGTCAGGGGCGGGTTGTGGGGAAGGGTGCTCACTTCCTGCCTCCAACCCCAAGCCCTGCTTGCTCCCTGCAGTGGCCAGGTGAGGGCTCCGGTGCCTCAACAAAGCCCCGCGCCCTCTCCGTGGAGGAAGCGCAGGCGGGTCAACCCCTACCCCCATCCCTCCTCTCCATCCAACCTCGCCCTCTAGGGGCATCCGAGGTTGGGAGTAGAATTTGATCCACTTTGAAAAGTCCATTGCTCCCAGGATGGCGGACAAAGTGCGGGGCCTGCCTTCCCCTGGGTCATACCTGCCTCTCCCCCTGGGGCCAGCAGGGCCACCATCAGGCTCCCCTCTGCAGACCCGCGCCCTCCAAGGACCGCGGAGAAGAGGGGGTGGGGTTTAGGGGCGCCCCTCCCTGGCAAGCACTCCAGGAGCCTGTTAGGCACCACTCCTCAGGGCAAGGCGTGCACAGAGGGCAGTAGGCTTCCCCACCTCCATCACCCCGTTGAGTCAGGGGCTGAGCCCTACTGGCCATGGCCACAATGGCTACTTCTTGGCACCCCTGTCCCTTTGCCCCCTCCACGCGGAGCCAGGCTGTGACTCCAGAGGGGCTTGTTTTGGGCACCCAGGTTTGACAGAGGCTTAGGGAGGATCCAGGACCAGGACTCTGACCCTCGAGGGCTCCTCCCTGGTCCCGCCTCCCTCCAGCTGGGCGGGTGGCCCTTGCCTGGCTCCGGAGACCCAAAGGTGCCTGAGTCGCAGGTTCCACTCCCGCAGCTTGTAAGACCCATCAGCCAGTAGCCAGGGCAGGAGGCACCCAGGCCGCGGAGAACCGGGGACTGCGGAACCTCGGACCTCAGATCGCTAGCTCTGGGGAGCCCGCTAGGCTTCCTCCTTCCCGCTGGGACCAGTCCATGTGGGACACACACATGCCACCGCTCAGCCTCCGCACCCCCACGCGCCCACACCTGCCCCCCAACCACACGCTGGGTCCACAACACGACCCCCCTCCCCTCGCAGCACCTCCAGGCTCTGCCCAAGGGTCACATCCCCACCTGCTGTGCACGCACGCCCCCGCCCAGAAACACAATCCTTTGCTGTCACACACCCCTCCAGGGGCCCGCACGCTTGGGGCACGAGTGGAATGCCACACCTCGCACACGCACCCACCCTTCACCACGCTCACACAGACAGCGGCACGAGCTCACACACTTCACACCCTCACGGAGCGGCTGACACAACCTGAGCCCCAAGCACTCTGGCGCTCTCTCTCTCTCTCTCTCTCTCTCTCTCACACACACACACACACACACACACACACACACACACACACACATACACACACACACACACACACACACACACACACCTTCCCCGCGTAACTGACACAGACACTCTGCACCCCTCCAGACAAGCTCACGCCCGCACCCGCACACACATTCGCATCTCTCAACGCGCTCCCGCACCCTCTTCACACGCAGCTTCTAGCCGGCACCCTCACACCCCGGCACCCTCACACCCCGGCACCCTCACACCCGAGCACCCTCACACCCGGGCGCAACAAAGGCACGATCGCGCGCGCGCGTACACACACACACACGCACACAGAGACACGCACACACATGCACACATATGCGCGCACACACACACACTGGCACAGACCCAGAGCCCAGAGCGCTCTCCCCCGGGAGACAGTCTCCCCGCCTCCCTCGCCGAGCCGACCAGCTCCGCAGATCCCCACGCCAGGACCTGCGCTCGGACCCGAGCCTCCCTGAGCACCCCCGCCCGCGCCCCTCCCCGGCGGCGGCCCCAGCACCCTGCTGCTGCCCGGCCCCGCGGGCCCGCACTCACCGCGCGCCAGGTGGAGGGTCGCGGCGAGCAGCAGGCAGCCGCAGCCGCGGAGGCTCGGGGCGGCTCGCATGGTGCCCGGGGGCGGGCGGCGCTGGCAGGGCGGCGGCGGCGACGAAGGCGGAGGCAGGTCCCCTCGCCATGGGCTCAGGCGCGCTCCTGCCTCGGGCCGCCAGCCGAGACGGCGGGGGACAGCGCGGGGCGCCGCGGGGGCGCCCCCATGCCGCCGCGGCCCGGCTGCCCGGGCGCCGGGCTGGACTGGGCTCGGGCTCCGCCGGGCGCCACGACCCTCGGGCTCCGGGCTCCGGGCTCCGGGCGTCCTCCGGGCTCCGGGCTCCGGGCTCCCGGCTCCGGGCGTCCTCCGGGCGCGCAGCAGCCGGCTCCCCGCTCCGCGGCTGCGAGCGGCACCGCCAGCGCCGGGATCCGGGTCCGCGGCGGCGCTGGAGTTTGGAGCCAAATTGCGCTCTCGCTGCCTCGCACTCGCCTCTCCCGGCTGCTCGAGCGCCCCCCTCCCAGCGCCCTCCCTCCGTCCCTCCCCTCACTCCCCGCCCCCCGCCCTCCCCTCCCGCCCTCCCTCCCCTCGCCGCGCTCTCCGCTGTATTATACAGACTTTTCTTTAATCCTTTCTGGGCTGTTCGGTTTTCTCCGCTAAGCCGATTTATTGCAGGGAGAAGGAGAGTTCCCTCCCTCCCCCCCCCTCCTTCCTTTCTTTCCTACCTGTCATCTCCCCCCACCCCTACCTCCGAGGACACCCCCCCACACGCACACACCTCCCTGGAAACCCTTGTCTTCACAACCATCGCCCAGCTGACCTAGGCTCCTGCCCTCCAGAAGCCAAGCTCTAGCTGACCCCCCTCCACCTAGTTCCATCCCTGGGATTCCCCTGCTCCCCGCACTGCCCCCCCCCACACACACACACAAACACACTGATGGGGAAGCAGCCTCAGGGCCTCCTACAGGGATGCCTCCACAGCAGGCAGGGCAGGCAGGGTGTGGCCCCAGACCTGGCCTTGCTCCTTACTGGTAGTAATGCCTTGAGGGGGAAAGACCAGGGGCACAAGTGTTCTGAAACTTCCCAAATCAGGGGTGCCCTCCCCCAGGAACGGGGGAAATGGGGTGTTTTGTCCTTTCTTCCTGGAACAGCCACAGGCTTGGATCCAGCCGGGAATGGGTAAGGAACGGGCTGTTTCCTCTTGGCAGAGGCTAGGTTTTCACTTTGTTGGCAGATCTGATGCCCCCTTTCACCCCAGGCCTGAGGAGTGGACCATGGGGCTTGTATCTTAGCCTTTACCTCCAATCAACACACACACACACACACACACACACACCATGGAGCTTGGGGCCTGGCTGTGGGCCTTGGGGTCTCCTAGGAGGGAGAGCCCTCAGGGTGAGCTGGGGGCGAGGTTGGATAGGGCAACTCAGCGCATGTCATCCCTGGAGAAGGCCAGCTGGAGCACAGCCAGGTCAGCATGCCAGGCCAGGCCTGAACTCAGAATGCAGGTCTCCAGTTCCGGACCCAGTGCGCTCTCTACAGCACTCCACAGAGAATCCCCAGCTCCCCCAGCTCCATCCCCTTGCCTCATGGACTTCTACACTACTTACCCAGCTGGCCAATGGGTACACAGCCAGCTGCACAAGCAGCCCTTTGAGGGAGGGCAGTGAGCAGTGAGTGGCTGCTAAGCCTTCTGTTGGGGAGCTCTGTGCAGAGATGCTCCCTGGCAGGGACCTGCCTCCTCCGTTAGCGCCCTCTCCCCCTCTCCCAGCCTCACCACAGGCTCCCCCAGGCAGCCCTGCTGCAGCCCCGCCTCCCAGCCAGGGCCCCAGCCCCAGAGAAGGCGCGATTTGCATTTATGAAGACCTGGAAGCAAACGTTCACCTGACAGGCTTTAGAATGATCCTCTCAGTAAAATAATAATAATGATCATAATAAACCCTTATAAATAGGTGTTTGATTACAGTTTGTCCCTACGAGGATTTTTTATTTTTTTTGAATCAGACTAATTGGCTGCCAGGCTGATGGGGCTGGTTCTGGCTTGAATACCAGAGTCTTGGGTCCTTTCTTTTCACTTTGGCTGGCTGTTCTTCCCTCCCGCTCACCCACCCCCTCCCAGGTCTCTCCTTTCCCAAGTTGCTAGGGGCCAGCTTAAGTCACCTCTCCACACCCTCCCTCCTTTGGGCTGATCCAATTATGCCAAGTCTCTGATTGCCTCCTCTCCAACCTCAGCTTCTGGCCAAGAAAAATGCCACCAGAACCCACCTCCATCCTGGGTGCCAAGCTCTCTGTGGAAGGCCTTTCCTGCCTGGGAAGCAGTGTCAGCACCCTCTCGTTGGCAGGTTGGTCTGAGTTCATCAGCTGAACCCTGAACAGGGCTCCTGTCTGTGCTTACTGCAGTCCAGCCATTAGAGAGGGAGCCAGGGCTCGGGTGGGATTCCAGCTCTCTGCTCACCCATTTGTCCCTTCAGCGGAGTAAACATCCCCAGAGAGCAGCGGGAAGAGGCTAGAGATGCCTCCAATTGTGGCAGCTCTGAGCGACATCTAGCAAGAGGCTAACACGGAGGGAAGGAGGCCCGACAGCCAAGGGGAGTGGGTGGGGTGCTCGTAGGGCCAAGGATTGCACCAGGAGGGGAGTAATGGTGGGCCCTTCAGCCCCAGGACTTCCGAATCATTCCCACGCTCTTGTAATCTCAACCTGTATGAGAATTATTGTTCCTCTTGGCCAGGTCCTGGCACACAGTAGGCCATTGAGAAATCCTTGTTGGATGGGTGGATGGATGAAGGCAGGGCACTGCATTCTCAGCTCTTGTGCGAGGCTGCCACTTGGCAGGTGATGGCGGGCATCCTGTGGCAGGAACCTTCTCAGAGAACTGACGCCCTCCCCCTGGGTTGTGTGTTCAGTAATACCACCACCTTCATACACCCTCTCTCGGGGGACCCCGTGCATCCAGCTCCTGTTTTATAAAACACGGCTTCTGAGACCTTTCTTCTGCCCCAGAGACAGGCATACATGAAGCACCAAGAGCCCGGTTAGCAGAGGGCACAGGGTGATTTAGCCAAGAGGAAAGTCACCCAGGGCAGCCACAGGCTTTTAATTTGCTGAACGGCCCTTGGCTCCTAATGGATGGGCCGCCGGCAGTATGATCTCCACTGGCAGTCCTGGCACTCAGGCCCGTTAGTCAGGATGGTGCATGCCTCCTCCTTGTGCCATGGCTGAGCAGGGAGGTGCCCTGGACCTCCCGGGGGTCAAAGTGGGAAGGTCTGTCCTCAGCCTCCCTCTGTCCATGGTCCTGAGCTAGGCTCTTCCAACAGAGGGCGCTACAGCACAAAACAAATCTATTTCCTCCTGACCCTAGGATACACCCCCAAAGGTCAAAGGGGTCCTCTGTGACCTCTAGTTTGTTTGTTCCCAGGAGAGGGGCGGGATATGTTATATTATCATTGATCACAGCCTGGTTTCCAAAGGTGTGGATTCCCAGGGTTAGGGGAAAGACCCCCTGGGAGGTTTGATAATGGCGCTGAGAGTAGCAAGCATTTATGAAAGTGCTTCTCCTTTGCTGGGCACTCACTGAACATTCACAGTAGCCTGTGAGGCTGAACTACCATTATTCTTATTTTACAGATGAGAAAACTAAAGCACAGAGAGGCTAAGCAACGTGCCTAGTGCCACACAGCAACAGAACCAGATTTGTACCTAGGAAGAGTCCAGAGCCGGAGCTCTTGAGTGTTCATCCTGGCTAAAGTACACACATTCACACATGACACGTGTGTGCACACACATACACAGGCTCACAAAGCCAATATTTCTATGAGAAATGGGATTTTTAAAACTTTCCTATGCTCAGTGTGACCCACCTCTCTGATCTCATTTAATCCTCATAAGAGCCCTCTGTGGCAGCTTTATTTATGCTGAATTTACAGAAAAGTAAACCAAGTCTCAGAGAAATTAAAAGAATTGTGCCAAGTAGCTGAGATAGAGGAATGCTGGATTCTGAGTCTGCCTCAAAGATCTATTCATGAGAATATTCTCATTCTCTTTCCACCATCACCACCCCTTTCCTCCCCCCCCCCCGGTTCCCCCCCTCCCCCTGTCCCTCCCCGCCTCTTATATACATACACTTACTCATGCAGTCCTCTGGCTCCTTGCTACCTTGCCCTCTGCCTCTCCGTGCTGGGAATTAAACATTCACCAGATCACATACCAGACAGGATGGAGTCTTTTACTATTTGTTTAAATTAAACACAAGCGAAAGTGATGCCTTAACACCAGTGACCCAAATCGATACGGAGTTGGTCACTTGGAATTAAGTCCAAACGTGTCCTTAATGGACCTCAGTCCCATCTGGGCTCTCAAACTCCAGCCCCGGCTCATCTTTTCACAGAAACACCCCAGCGGGTTTTCCTGGGGTGGAGGTGGGAGCAGGATCTGGAGCTATGAGAGGCTGACTGGGCCTCAGCATCACAGACACAGAGAAAGGCACTGGACCATATGAAGGAGTCAGGGTCAGGAAGCTGAGGCCTGGGGCGGGGCCAGCTTGGCAGAGAAGGAGATTGACACTGGAGAACAACATTTCACACACTGGGTCCCTCCAACCATTTTCTTTGCAGGTTTGTAATGAGCATTCCTTGAAGGAGGGTTCCCTGGTTAAGTCCATTTGAGAAATGCTGCATGTTAGGCCATATCCCACTTCCTGGAGATTTACGGTTCACGTAAGCATGTTAAAGGCTATGAGAAAAGCTACAGTTTTCCAGTTTTGTTTACTTGAAACCCAAACTGGTTTGGCTGCAGAACCTCTTTGCATAAATACCTGCTAGCATCTCATGAGCAAGAGTTCTGTAGACCACAAGATGGGTGGGAGGTGCTTCTGCCCTGGACAGGTCTGATCTCTTCCTGGATGGCAATAGTAAGAGTAGTAATCATAACAATAACAACCACTGCCAATTGCTGGGGTTTATTGAGCATTTACTATGGACCAGGCTCTGTTCTAAGTGCTTTGCTTGTATTAATTCCTTAATTTCCATGTATGACTCTATGAGGCAGGTTCTGTTTCTAACTTCCCCCAATATACAAAGAAGCAGAAGGGCATTAAGGCAAAGCCCCTTGCTGAAGGTCACTTTACTTTTATGTATTTCTGAGTCTGAGCAATCCTATATAATAAAAGGCTAATATGCAAATCAACCAAATGGCTGAACAACCGGTCGCTGTGATGCACACTGACCACCAGGGGGTAGACACTCAATGCAGGAGCTTCCCTCTGGGGGTCAGTGTCCTTCCACAGGGGGAGTGCTACCCAGCCAGAAGCTGTGCTCATGGCTGGTGAGTGGAGCAGCGGTAGCAGAAGCTTTTCCTGCCTTTGCGGCAGCATTAAGAACCTCTGGGGGTTCTGGGCTGTGAGAGGGGTGCAGGCTAGGGTGAGGGACTCCCCCTCCTCCCCAGAGTGCACGAATTTCATGCACTGGGCCTCTAGAATGAGGATAAAGACCACAGCTAACTCATCTCTGCATTACTTGTGCCTGGAAGGTGGTAGGTGCTCAAGAAAATGGATGGATGGGTGGATGGATGGATGGATGGATGGATGGACGGATGGATGGATGAGAAGAAGGAAGATGGGTGGATGGAAAGGTAAATGAGTGAAAAAATAACTAGATGAATGAATGAATGAATAAATGAATAGGTGATGTGAGAGTTACTGGATGAATACATGAATGAATGGATGGGTGGGTGGTGAGTGGGTGGAAGGACAGATAGAAAGAAGGGTGGGTGGGTGGATGAGTGGGTGATGATGGGTGGGTGTGTAGGCAAATGGGTTAGAGAAAAGTTTGATGGTGGAGGAGCACACAATGGAGGAGTGGAGGAGTGAGTCGAGATTAGAAAACATCAACAAGATTTGTGCTTTTTTCTGTATCATTGAATTTAGTAAGTATAAGAGACCTGAACTAACAGGTATTAGCCATGGTTAGAAAGTGCCAACAGAGGAAGCCGAGCGCAGTGTCTGAAAGCATGGGCGCTAACGTTGGCTGCCTAGACTAACATCTCAGCTTCGACACTCTAGAAGAGGACTATTGGATGGAAGGAAGGGAGAAAGGGAGGGATGGGGGGGGGGAGAGAAGGACTTGCTGTAAGAATTTGATAAAGCTATTGCATCTCCCTCTGCATTTGATTTCCTCACCTATGAAATGGGGATTGGGGGGGCGGGGAATGTACCAACCTCAACAAATGGTTGTGCTGATTAAGTAAGGCAATGCTTTCAATGGTGTAAAGAAGGACATTGCCTCAGAGGGTGATGTTTGTTATAGCAGTGAGCATTAGCTATAACATCACCCACTGAGGCAGCCATACAATGATGTAGCTACCCCATGTGGTGGGTCCTTCTCTTCATCCTCAGCTTCCTGCACTCTGCAGTGGAGAGGGGTGGATAAACTCCGGGGTCAGGATCTCAAGGGACTCAACAGTTGGTGGCCGTCACCATGAACCAGCGTAAAAGGTTAATGCAAATGGGATCAGAAATGCACTTACCTCCATGGCATTTCACGGCATTAGTCAGTCTACTTCTGGCTTTGGGCTCTTGCCTCCACCATTATCAAGTCAGACCCTGGGTCTTCCCAGGCCAGCCTTGGAGCCTCCTTTTTCCCTGCAGTACCATCCGTAGACAACAGGTGGCGCCATCTAATGTGTGATTTGTTCCATTTTTACAACCTTCCCAGTGTGAGGGCCTATATTCTGGAAAATGAATCTGTTTCCTGTTTCACTGATTTGTTAAGCTTTTGTATATTCACAACGACGAGGCATGCTGTCCCAAAACGTATGTCCTAAAGCTCCAGAGTGAGCCGCAATCGGGTGATGGGTCCATGATACTATAGATGAGGGAAGTGAGGCCCAAAGCCAGGCAGTCAGCTCCCTGGGTTCTCACTGCTTAAGGTGCACAATGTCTGCCCTACACTGAGACGTCACATTCCCTGCAACCGATTCGCCTTTGTGTCTTGTCTTCCCAGATCGTAATGTGAGCTCTGGGAGGTCTAGGTCCATTTCACTTTGCCCCTCGGCACCTCCAATGCCATGCTGCTCAGGCCTGGGTCCCGTGGCTCAGAGAGGCCAGGAAGCAAGGAGGAAAGGTCCAGCGAGCCGGACTAGTTGTCCAATTGGGAGTGTAAAGAGATTTGTAACTGGAGGGTTCTGGTTAATTGCAATCACCATCCCATGTAAGCTGGTAATTGCCTCCTCTCTCCATCCGCATGTTTTCTGTCTTGAGTTTCTAGGTCCTGAAACATTTGAGAAAATCCCTGTTTGATTTATAGTCCAGGGAGCCAATTTGTTTTTCTGGGTTTCAGAGTTTCCATGTGTAAGAAGCAAAAGGTTGGGCTAAATCCCCCATACCCCTAAACGATGAAGTCACCTGGGCATGCATCCACCACCACGTTTGTCTCCTTATCTCTCCCTTCCTGTGCCATTGGGCAAGCGGAAACCTTGCCCCTGGTGCTAAGCTAGGACTTGGGGGGCTGGCTTTCTGGAGAAAGTGAGACCTAGAGCTCTGACGGATGCCTAAGGGGCAGAGAAGAACTTTGGGGGCACCATGTGTGTGCAATGCCTTGCAGGAATGCATGCAGCCGAGACTGCAGGCGCCCGGGAGCAGCAGGTGCCCGGGCAGGCTGGGGCCAGGCGTGTGCAGGGAGGTGCAGCGGTGAGGTTAGGCAGGGTCTTTGTGAACCAAGAGAGGCAAAGGATGCTGAGGATGGCAAAACAGCAAGAAAAACTATCCTTAAAACCTGCAGTGAACGAAATAACCTGGACATGTATGTCCATCCTGAGATTCTGTGACTCGTGACGGTTGATCTCTCTGAACGGATAGGTCTCTTCTGAGCCCCCAGAGGGAACTTGATCATCATTGGAACTTCTATGCTTAACCACTGATGGAAAGGAAGCAATCCTGCTGACCCCTCAACTGCAACTCCCTCTCCCTCCCTGCCTCCCTGCCTCCTGCCTCCCCTCCCTCCTGCCCAGCCCAGCCTCCCGTCTTTCTTTCCATTTACCCTGTGAAGAGGGTGACCCTGCAAAGAGGCAGCTGGTGAATCGGGGCTATTTCCCTTGAATCGAAGGACATTCGGAGGCACAAAGGGACAACCCCTCCACCCTGTAAGTTATCCATCCCTTGAAAGGGACTTGGTGGGCCTTGGCAAATACACAAGAGTCATTAAAGCTTTGTAAGATTCCAGGGAAGGTGCCCAGCCATGGAGGGGCATGACAGCCTTACATGGCACAGGTGCCAGGGCTCCAAACCCTAATGGCCCCTAAATAAATGGTCCTAATGGGTACATTGGTCTCATCTGCATAAGTCCTTGACCCTCACCTATGAATAAACACCACCCCGCCAATTCTCCCCTCAGCTCTCTAAGTTCTCTTGACTCTAGGTCTTTATACATGCGGTTCCCTCTGCCTGAACACCCTTCCCTTCTACCCTCCCACTCTCCTCACTCCCACCTCCTTTTCCCTGCACTGTGCACACCCATTAAGCTGGTTAGCCTCTGCTCGTGCCCTAGGGCTCCCCTTTAGCTGTCACTAATTCAGCAAGTCCATGTTAGATTCCTTTTCTGTGCTTGCCCAGGGAACTGAGAGTATGGTGGTAAGATTGGCGAAGCACCCTTTTAGGGAGGTGATAAGATGGGCGAAACACGGTGAGGTGGAGGAAGCGGAGAAGAGAGGAAGGGAGGGCAGGAGAGAGGGAGAGAAGAATGGAGGGGTCAATCCAGAATTTGAATCTAGAATCAGCCAACAGAACAGAGTCCAGGGACCACTGCAAGGTTTGAATGGCCAGCAAAGATGCTCCACTTTTCCAGAACAATACCTCTCCTAACCAGGGCTGCCTTAAAGGGACCCAGCAAAGATGCTCATCCTAGTCCTTGCTCTAAGACATGTTAGATCACTGTGGCCTTCCAACTCCTTCCTTTCACAGGGAGCTCATGGCCCTTTAAAGGAGGGAGTGGTATCTGGTGGGCCGTTGGGTTTAGGAGAGCAGTGGGCGGGAGTCCCCAGGACCTATGGGCTGGCTCTCAGGGAGTGAGGTTTAAGGTCTCCCCTGGCAGGACCAGCTCTCCGTCCTGGGCATCCTGGGCACCTGGGGACCAGCTGCGCTCCTGGCTTCCGCGTCCAAGTCCACACTTACTTATGGAGGTAATTAAACTCCATCTCCTCCCGCTGCCCCCGTGCAATGCCACAGGGACGGGAGCCGCTCCGGAGAGCCTTTCCTCGCGGCGGTTCGATAAGCCCCATATTTCACACCCCGCGTGGCTGCGTTTCGGCGGTGGGTGAAGTGGGTTTATTTTTATCGTGCGCGCAGGCATATAAATATGCACGCGGAGCTCAGAGGCACTTTAGGGTCTCTCTGGAAGGCAGGCTCAGTGTGAGTGTGAGGGAGCATGACAATTAGTTCACCCAGGGAGCCGCTCTGCTGGGTGCCACCCCGCCAGGGTCTCTGGCCCCGTTCCATTCAGCGTGGGGTCTTCCCCCAGGAGCTCCCAAGAGCAGGGTGGTGCCTTGGCAAACTTGCTGGAACTAAATTAAACACACACACACACACACACACAGACACACATAGACACACACACAGACATATACACACACACAGACATATACACACACACAGAGACACACACACAGATACACAGAGACACACACACAGAGACACACTCATACACACAGAGACACACAGAGACACATACACACACAGACACACACATAGACACACACACAGAGACAAATACACGCACACACAGAGACACAGAGACACAGACACAGACACACACAGAGACACAACACACACAGACACACACACAGACACACACACAGACACCCACACAGACACACACAGAGACACATACACACAGACACACACAGACACACACACAGAGACACACATAGAGACACATACACACACCACACACACACACACACAGACACATGCACACACAGAGACACACACAGAGACACATGCACACACAGAGACACATACACACAGAGACACATACACACACAGACACACACACAGACACACACACAGAGACACATATACACACACCACACACACACACACACACAGAGAGACACATACACACACAGAGAGAAACACACACAGAGACACATACACACACACCACACATACAGACACACACAGAGGCACATACACACACCACACACACACACAAACACCACACACACACACACACACACACACACACACACTCACACACACAGGATCTGGGTTCCCACCTAAACTCTGCCACCTGCCAGCGGTGTGGCCTTGGGTGGGGTCCTTTTCTCCTCTGGGTCTCGGCACCTCCATCTATAAAACAGGGTTAATCGTGCCTCACCTGTCAGCCTCCCAGTGCTTTCCAAAAGAACAGATTCGATGAAGAATTTGCAATGGGCTCTGAGAACTGTAACATACCACCGTGAGAGGCTGATCGTCATTCCTCCCCAGCCATTCCCTGGGAGCAGGTGAGGGAAAGACAGGCCCACTGGTCATCTCGGCAGTGGATGCTCTAGGTCTGTGGTCGGCAAACTGCAGCTCGTGAGCCAAACAAGGCTCTTTGGCCCCTTGAGTGTGGCTCTTCCACAAAATACCACGGCCTGGGCGAGTCTATGTTGAAGACGTGGCGTTAGAAGAAGTTTAAGTTTAAAAAATGTGGCTCTCCAAATAAATTTCAATTGTCCTGCTGTTGATATTTGGTTCTGTTGACTAATGAGTTTGCCGACCACTGCACTTCCTGGCCCGTCCTAGAGGGGAGGCGGGCAAACAGTGCGGGTTGACTTCCTGCCCCTGGGCTGGGAGCTGTACAGGTGTTATCCCACTGGACAGAGCAGCTTCGGGGAGGTGGGAGTCCTGTTGAGTGATGTCCAGCAGGTGAAGGGGGAGGGAGAGTGGGGGCCGCCGGAGCGCAGGCCAGTGCTAACCCTTCCCTGGCGGCTGCGGGAAATGAGAGTCTCCGGGCACTCGGGCCAGGAGATGTGTCGTCCTGTCCCGTGGTGTGGCCCTCAAAGCGGCCGCACACGGTCAGGCTGGCTGCACAGCGAGCTCGTGGTCCTAAAGGAAGTGCGTGAGGCCGCTGCCACCTCTGAAACCGGGGTCTGGCTTTTATCACACAGGGCTGGCGCGGAGAGAACAATTTTCATCCGCCAGGCCCCGGAGTCCAACAGAGACAGCCCAGCTTTGGTGGGGACATGTTCAGGTGGCAGTGGATTGTAGAGCAATTACAGCTCTCTGGTGGCTAAGGTCGAAGGTCAAGGATGCTGTGCTCTGGCCTCTCATCTCTGGAGCTCACATCGCAGCGTATGAGGACCAGGAAGGGAAGCCGGCTGCTCTTCCCAGGGGCTCAGTCACCTGAGGTTGAGGGTCCAGGGGCTCAGTCACCTGAGGTTGGGGGTCCAAGGGCTGGTGCCTGCTGTCTCCCTTTCCCGAAAGGGCTCTCTGACTCCCAGGGCCCTGGGTAAGGGCTCAGCAGCTAATGTGGAAATGTCCCCAACCCCTCACTGTACCTTGGAGATCTAGTAGGGGTGCAACCCATAAGGGCAAAGGCCAAGTTTAAGGGCCCAGAGGCCAGGCTGGATTGGACAAGGAAGTTACTCAGGGCCACACATCTGTGTGCCAGAAGGGCGAACCACAAGCATATTGGGGACGGGAGGACGTGCGCAGAGGCAGGCTCTGGGGCAGGCAGTGGTCTGCAAATGAGGTGAGCCTTGGCAGTGAGAACAAGAAGGACTCGTAGCAACCAATTGACTTTACTCGACATCTCCACTGTAAGTGAAGCATTCAGCCAGGAGGTCAGAGGGCGGCCCCTGTGGGTGTTATGGAGCGAGTTCCCAAGAGATGGACCACCTAAACCAATTTGATTAAGCAAGCAAGAATTTATTACAGATTCGAATCCGGGCTCAAACCGTGGCTGACGCAGCAGCCGGCAAACACCCAGAGAAGAGCCCCGATGGAGGGGCAGTCCCTCCTCTTATACCTCCTTTCCCCATTCCACTGCTGGTCTGTCCTTCCCTGATTGGCCCCTCAGGACAAAGAACTGGCTGTCCATAGCTGTTCCTAGGCGGTTTGTACAGACTCGTCTGTCCTGTCTCAAGAAGGATGTCTGTTCTGTCTCAAACAGGAGTGTAGGATGTTGCAGTTTTGCTGACGCCAATCTCCTAGCTAGATCTAGAGGGAGGTTTGCATGTTTCCCTGTAGAGGAATTCCAGGCACCGAGTTTCAACTGATCTTATCTTTTTTAAATTTTTCCACTCTGGTCTGGTCTGTCTCCAGAGTCCTTATCTCTTGGGCCAGCTAGGCTGAGTGTCACAGTGGGGCGGACCAGGACTCCGAATCTGGAGAAGCAGGTTGGCGGCTGTTGGATCAGAAACCTGTTCTCTCCAGTTTGATGCTTCTCTTTGTTTCCTTCCTGATTCATTCCTGCTTTCAGGAGAGCTGGGAGCAGCTGCCTTCGTCTGCCCCTTGAAGGAGCGCCAGCAAGCAAGGTTTACATCCCCACTCGGGCTCGCGCTCTCTCTCTCTCTCTCTCTCTCTCTCTCTCTCTCTCTCTCTCTCTCTCTCCCTCTCTCTGTTTTTCTCTCTCGGTAAAGTAAGCTGAAATAAAATGAACTACCTTAACCATTGTCAAGTGTACAGTTCGGTTGCACTAAGTAGATCCACGCTGTTGTGCGGCTGACCTCCAGACCTTCCTCGTCTTGCAAATCTGAAACTCCACACCTTTAAAGAACAACTTCCCATCTCCCTCCCGCAGCCCCTGGCCACGACCACCTGCTCTGTCCCTGTGAATGGAACGAGCCTAAGTAACCCCCATCGTGGACTCCCGCTGGAGCTGTCTATTGGTGGCTGTCTCATGTCACTTAGCATAACGTCCTCGAGGCTCACCCATTGTGTAGAGCGTGTCACAATTTTCTCTCTTTCTTAAGCTGAATACTTTTTCCTTGTACAGATGGACCACATGTTTTATTAATCACTCACCCTTTGATGGGCACGTGGGGCTGTGTCCACCTTTTGGCTGTTGTGAACAGGGCTGCCGTGAACCTGGGGGCCCACATATCCCTAAAGACTCCATTGCCAATCCTTGCAGGTATTTACCCAGCAGTGGGATTGCTAGATCGCATGGTCGTTCCCTTTTAAGAAAGGAGGCCTTATGGGTCACAAGGCCCCCCGGCTACCTGTGAATGTGGCAAGCCCTGTCAGAGGCTGAGACACACACGGGAGACACCCTCACCAGCTGCTGCGGGCCGTGGTGGATATCACGGCTCTCTGCCTGTGTGGGTCCTGTGTCTCAAGGCCTCACAGCAGGCACAGAGTGGACAGTGGAGGAGCAATGCCCAGAAAACATGGAGCTGCAGGAAAAGGGACCTGGCGCCCATGGAAACAGCTAATAACTGCTGGAAGACCAGAGACGTTAACTTGACCAGCACACACACACAGCAGTAACAGGCGGATGTTTACTGACCAAGTGAATGGTGGCCATTCCAAAATCCTAGAAAGCAGGTCCCACTGGGGCATGAGCCTTGGCTCTCCTGTTGGCATGATGGAAGCTCAGTGAATGAATGAATGAGTGAATGGGCATCGCACTGGATCAAGTGGCTGTTTTCTATAAAGGAAGACTATCCAGAGTGATAGAAAGGTCAAAGACATTTCATGAACTCTTTGTGGACCCTACGTGGTGCAAGGCAATGTCTTGGTCGGCAGGGCAAGGCAACGGAGAGGGTTTGGTCATGTGCAGGAGTGGGTCATAGAGCAGAGGGGCAGAAGAAGGCAAGTCCCCCGCCAGGGGTATTGCGGGGGGAATTAAGCATGAGGGGGAACAGGCCTCTCCAGGAAGCCGGAAAAGGCCTCACATCCATTTCACAGCCTCATGGGCCTGGCTCTCTCTTCCCATGCTTCCACGCAGCAACTCTGACAGCCAGGACTGTTCTCACGGGTCAAGTTCAGACACACGAAGCGACTTGCCCAAGGTCACACATGGGCAAATGGCAGAAAGGTGACATGAATCCAAATTCCAAGTTCTTTCCTCTTGACCAACAGCGGTGGCCAGGGTTGATGTCCTGGGGGAGGTCACCCGAGCTAAGCTGAACGTGCACATCTGCTTCCTGAGGAGAAAAAGGCTTGCTAGGTGTATGGGGGGTAGGGGGGGGGGAGAAGGGAGAGCCAGCCTAAGTGCAGAGGTAGGAGATGTCAGTGCATGTCCAGGAAAAGAACCAGGGTTTCGGTGCGGAGCACAGAGGACATGGGCGGGGACGCTGGGAAATGACTGGCTGGCCCCAGCTTTGGACCTGAGCCCATTGTTCTTGATCTTGTTGGGCGGCCGGGGCTCCTGAGATGGGAGAGGCATGCTCAGTGCTATGCTTTCACCTCGTTGCCTCTGCAGCTGCATGCAGTGTGGACCGGAGAAGGGGAGCCTGGTGGCCTAAAGGGAGGTTGGGACGGCCGCTGCAATCCTCCAAAGGGGGGATTTTATTTGTCCCATCTCATGTAGCACCGGGGGATAAAGCTGTGAGCAATGGTGCATCCGCCCAGCCCTGGGTTTGACTGTCGTGAGCAAGACAGACAACGATGTAACGACTAAACCAAAATGATTAGCGGTTGCAGTCCGTACCAGGACATAAATAAACAAGATGCTGTGAACAGTGATAATGAGAGCACAGTGCAATCAGGGAAGGCTTCCCCGAAGAGGTGGCAATTAAACTGGGGAAGAAGGATCAGAGGGAGCCTGCATTGCAGAGAGGAGAGCGGAGGGAAGAACAGAGAAAAGCCTTGAGGGAGGAAGAGCTTGGTGTTCCAGGAACGGGCAGACAGAGCCTGGGGCGAGTTTTAGGAACTGAGCTTGGAGAAGTAGCAGTGCGCCCTGAGTTGGGTTTTCTTTCTAGAGTGACAGGAAGCCATTGGAAAGCTCTGGGCAGAAGGATGCGATCTGATTTGTGTTTGTGAAAGACTCCCTGGTTGCTGAGTGAGAAATGGAAAGGAGGGTCCTGGTGAAGAGATGGCACCAGTCAAGAGGCTGCAGGGGCCAAGAAAGAGATGGAGGTGGCCCGGGCCAGGGTGGTGGCCGCAGAAACGGCTGGGAAGGGACCGGGGGAGGCTGGCCGGCTCAGATTGCAGTGGGGAGGGCCCAGAGTGAGAGGCATCATTTGGAGAAGCCTCTGTTTCAAAGGCAGGTGACAGCTGGGATGAAGCCCTGACCCTGCCAGCAAATCCAATTTTCACACATCTCCTTCTGGGTGGAATTTGCCTTCCTCAGGAGCGGGAGGTCAGAGTAGAGCTGGAGATGCAGCCAGAGGCTGCTCTGGGGGGAGAGGCTCCGAGGGGATTATTCTGGACTCTGGGCTGAAAAACCTTATCTGGGCGTTCAGAGAAAGAGAGAGGGCAGAGGAGGCCCTTCCCATCCAGCCCCTGCCCCAGGGCCCTGTCTGACCCGGGGCCAGGTGTCCTGCAGGCATTGTTCTGGGTGCTGGGGATGCAGCAGTAAAGGAAGACAAAGCCCCCCTCTCTCCCAGCCCTTCCCCAGAGGCAGCCCTCAATCTAGGTGTGGGAGGCAATTTCTTTTTAATTTTATTATATTTTTTAATATATTTTTATTGATTTTTTTTTTTTTTTTTACAGAGAGGAAGAGAGAGGGATAGAGAGTTAGAAACATGGATGAGAGAGAATCATCGACCAGCTGCCTCTTGCACAACCCCTACTGGGGATGTGCCCACAACCAAGGTACGTGTCCTTGACCGGAATCTAACCCGGGACCTTTCAGTCCGCAGGCCAACGCTCTATCCATTGAGCCAAATCGATTTCGGTGGGAGGCAATTTCTTACACGGCTCCCCATGAGGATTGGGGTTCGAACCTGTGCGACCTCACCTGGAGTGTGGGCTGGACCTAGAGATTGGCTTCTAGTGAACAGATTAGGCAAACACGATGGGACATCACTTCTGAGATGAGATTCCAAGAGGCTGAGACGTCCGTGGCGCTGGCATGCGCTGTGGCCCTCCCCTGCTCGCTTCAATGAAGCCAGCTGCCAGACCGTGAGCTGCTCTGTGGAGAGGTCCACCTGTGTGGACCTAAGGAAGGACAGCAGCAATGACAGCTCATGGGGGGACAGGGCCTTACGGCCACTGCAGGAATGAGCTTGGGAGAGGTCCTGGGATCCCCTTCCAGCTGAGTTTGACACGGCCGCAGGCTTGGCCCATGGCAACCTGGGAGACAGCCTGAGCCAGAGGACTCAGCCAAGCCAGGCTGGGAATCCTGATCCCAATTCTTTCTTTTTAAAGATTTTTAAAATTGATTTTTAGAGAGAGAGAAAGGGAGAGGGAGAGAGAGAGAAACATCAATGTGAGTGTGAAACATCAATTGCCTGCCTCCTGCATGCTTCCTACAGGGGATTGAGCTAGAAACCTGGGCATGTGCCCTGACCTGGAATCAAGCCAGCTACTTTCAGTGCATAGGATGATGACCAGCCAATTGAGCCACACCAGCCAGGGCCTCACCCCAATTCATTGGACACACTAAATGTTATTGTTTTAAGCTATGAAGCCTTGCGGTTTCTTTATGCAGTCATTGATGACTAATGCATTAGTGAACACTTACTAAACATCTAGTGTGGGCTTTTCATGCAGGCATTTTATAGGGTGGGTGCCATTATTATACCCATTTTATGGATCTGGAAACTGAGGCTCGAAGAGGTGAAGGAACTTGCCCAAGGCCACATAGCTAAGAAGTGGCAGAGAAAGGATTCAAACAGAAGCAGTTGACTCCAGAGTCTGTGCTGCTAACAACAAGTGAAGGAGGGAGGCACAACCTCTTCCCTGAAGAGGGCCTGTATGATGGAGGAGGCATGCTCTCAGCATCGAGGCATCGGGCCAGAAAGATGGCTCTTTCGACTTGCTTGGCACCTAGCTTGGAGTCAACCAGTGCCCCTGCCCCGTGTCCTCCAACCCAAAGGACCTTCCAGAACTGTCTTACCTCCTCCTGTCTTTGAGGAGGAGGGCTTCCTAGTCTTTTATTATTTCCTCCTTAAAACCTGATCTTCCCCATTGTTTCCTGACTCAGCCTCAACTGATTCATTGGACCTAATTCTGTATCCTGCAATCCTGCACATCCGGGCCACCTGCTATGTGCCAGGCCTTTGTTATGCACATCATCCTATCCAATCACTATTTACAGATGGAGGAGCTGAGGCCCAGAGACACACACTGCCACCTCGTGTGACCAGCAGTCACCACCTGTCTGACCGGCTGGGCTGGGTTGCCTTCCTGGACCTGTAATGTGAAAGTGTCCTCGATGTCCCCACCCCAAACTACAGGTCTCTCCAGAGTGGTCCACACCTGAGAGACTCCTGGGGGTCTCTCTGATCTCCCCACTTGGGCATTTGTTCCTGAAGCACAGCCCATGGTACCAGAATTTAGTGGGCACCAAATACATCTTCCTATCTAATAAAGAGGGAATATGCAAATTGACCGTCACACTGTCACATAGCTGGTGGTGCCCATAGTCACAAGATGGGGACACCCAGTCCCCTCATGGATCCCACAGGGGGTGGCAGGCATATGGTGTGGCTGGACCCACCCTCAGCCCTCCAGCCACCTAGGGCCAGCACGAGGTACAGGCAAGCCTCAGATGGCAGCTGCCCAGCTGCCCAGGGCCGCCCAAGGCTCAGGTAACCAGGGCTGGCTGAGGTTTTCGCTGCTGGCAGTGGCAGCAGCAGAGGTATGATGGGGGTATTGCCTTCCCCTGATCACCAGGTCACCTCCCGCCCCTGAGGGTTCCCAGACTGTAAGAGAGGGCAGGCTGGGCTGATGGACCCCCAGGCCTCTAGTTGTTGAATAAAAGAGGAAACTGACTTGTAAAGTAGCCAGAGAGCATTGTCCCTGTCTGCCCAGCATACCTTCCCCCTTCCTAGCAGGGCCCATTCCTTCTGGAGGAATGAATCCCTCTATAATGTCACTCGATGAGACAGTTCCATTATTCTCACGGAGGGCCAGGCAGGCAACCAGCTCCCTCTTTAGAAGCAGAACAAATGGCCTAGGCCAGTGCTGCAGCCAGAGCCCTGCCTCTGCTCTGGCTCCTGAGTCCTCCACCTGGCCTGGTCCCCCCGCCTGGCCTTGATGACCTTCCTGCTTACAGTCAGCAGCCCTCCTGCCACCCTGTGCCGTGGAACTGCCCCGCTGGCCTCTGCCTTTCCCACCAGGGGATTGGGTCCACAAGTCAGACTCTCACCAACAGCAAAGGGTGGGGTGGCGTCTGGTAGTCACTCGGCTCAGGGTAGGTACACCCTGTGGCCCAGCCTGACCTTGGGGAAGGAGAAGCCAGAGCCTGATGCTGCCCCCACTTCCTGTGGATCTCCACCCACACCCAGTCCTCCTCAATTCTCTTCCTTTTTCTCAATATCTCCGCCGACCTTTCCCCACCTCCCATCCCCAACAGGAATCTGTGTACTAATTAGCTAAGAAATAACATGGCAGCATTGTGATTCCTCATTAGCTCGGAGAGAGTCCCAGCTTATGACTGATAGGCATCTACAAGGAAATTAACACCAGTGCTTGGGTTCTCTCATCAAGATTAGTGAGGGGAAGGGTAGGGAGGAACTTGGGGCTTAGAGCCTTCTACAGGTCTCCAGAGGTCAATTTACCACGTCAGGGTGTAAGGAATGGAAGGGGAAGATCAAAGGCCACAGGGCTAATCTGTTCTGTCTCTTTTGGCAAATGGCCCAGGATTCACTGAACGTTTACATATGATTAGCATGTAGTGATGTGTTTAATCTTTACAACGCAGCCATTATTAGCCCCAATTTACAGATTAGGAAACTGAGGTGTGAATAAGTTAAGCAAATTGGCCAAGGTCGCAGAGTTAACGAGGCAGAGCGAGGATGCAGACCCCAGCAGACCAACACTAGAACCTAAAACTCTTAGGCCCCATCCTATCGCATGTCGACAGGCTCCTGGGTGGTGGTTGCGGTGGGAGGGGTATGAGGTGTGAGGAGAACCTAAGAGGAGGCCCAGACAACAGGCAGGGTTTCTGCAACAGCTCAGCCTTTGAGCCAGGTCATGACAGATGAACAGAATCTCACCCAGTGGAGAGCTTATTGATTGATTTAGTGACTTATTCATTTATGCATCCCACAAACAAGTGCCAGGCCCCATCGGGAGCTCCACACACACAGCGGTGAACAAAACCTGACACAGAGTTTACGTGCAGACCTAGAGGCTGGCATTGGACAAAGAGCCACAGGACCGACTTGTCCACCTCAACGATGGGTCTGGGTCGTCCTGCACTTCTGACCATGAAGGTGTCCTCCCCCAGATGCTCCCACAGCCCCAGCCCTGGCCCCACCCCAGAGGTTGCAGAGCGACGAAGCTAAAGCATGTTCAAGAAGCCAAATCATGCGGCTGGAGTTGACCTGTGACTAAACGTTTGCCTTTGTCCAGTAGCTCTCAGGCCCTTCTGCTTCCTGCCTTCCACCTTTCCGTCTGCTTCATGCACTTGGCCAAGGCAAGGCCACTGAAATGTGAACCGCCTTCCCCTTCCACACCTTGCAAACCGTTTAACTTCTCCTTAACTCGCCACAACAAGAAAGTGACATTCCTGTGGCACGGGGACCATTCTCCATTAACCTTTCAAAGGGCCTTTGGCTTTTTGTTGTTCCTCTCCCTGAAGGTGCTCATATCCACTGAACTTGAGGGACCAGATTAAGTGCAATGCTTCCCTGCAGTGATCACCCCACCCCCCCCCCCACCTCCCTACTACCCCGCCTGCTCCTCAACCGTGGAGCTGGAGACTGGGGTCAAGAGGCCTCAGGGAGCAGGAGAAAGACTGGAATTGAATGTGTCACAAACCACCTCCTTTTCTCCCAAGTTCTCTGCGTTGTTAAGATGCAGCCCCTGGAGTAACTGGCTGAAGCAACTCCAATGGTAAATGGGGCTACATCTGTTCTCACTTCCCTCCACATCGTTCTCTGGGCACAGCTACCCCATCGGGGTTTCCTAGGCTGACCCACCTCCAGTCACCCCTTCTCACTTCTCAACCCCTTTTTAATGGGGATCTTCTAAACATCCAAGGGGGAGAACTGGTCTCTGGTAACCTAGTGAGGAAAGAGAATAGTAGAGGAGGATGTATGGTCGGCTGCTTCTAAATGATTCCCAATAGTCCCCGTTTCCTGCCTTCAAAACCTCATGTAAATCCTTCCCATTGAGTGTGACCTGGAGTTAGTGAGATCCGTCCCCGGCTGAGCCTTAAGATGACACTGCAGCCTCGGCTGACACCCTGAGCCTGGATTTCTGACCCACCAAACTGTGCTTGAACTAGTTCAAGCCTCTAAGCTTGGGGATAATTTGTTAGATAGCAGGTAACTTGTTAATACAGGGAATGAACAGGAAAAGGAGCAAGGCCATGTACCAGAAGATAGTCCAACAGGCGTGAAGACTTTAAAGAACCTTCGCCAGGCTTGGATAAATGAGCACATCTCTAGGTAAGATTCGTCTCCAACATCGCCGCTCTGTGGCTGAGCTGGGCCTGAACAGATAAATGGAGCTTGGCTCTTCCAGCTCTGCGTGCAAACTCTGTTGGCTGGATTGGGAATTGTTGAAGGTTGTCGCTCGATCTCTTTGAGATTTTAAATAAGAATGTAGAAAACGCTCACATCTCTCCCTGAGGGGGCATTCAATGTGCTTAATGTCTGCACCTGTACCTGGATTGTGCTGGACAATCCTGGGGTGAGGGCCAGGTGTGATGGGTCCAAGATCTTTCTCTGCCACTGGGATTTTTCCAAAGGCCTGTTTGTAGCTCCCTGAGGGACCATGGTAGGAGGGGGGAAGGGGATGGTGGCGGTCACTTGAATGAATTCATAATGTGGGTCTTGCATTCTTCCAGGCAAGGGGCTCAGGATTCCAGGAGGTTTCATTTTGACATCAGACTAAGGCTTACTTAGTACTGACCCACTCAGTGAGTTATTAACAATGACCAGCAACTCAGAGCCGAGAGGTCTTTCTTTGGAGAGAGATGGCTAACTCCACATGTGGGCCTCACACACTCCCCCTGTGCACGGACTCACGCAAAGCATGTCAATTCCCTTATTCTGAGGGAAATATGTCCTGCTATTTTTTCAGCGAATCAGCAGGCTGGTTTTGAGGAAGCTGCGGTTTCCAATTGCTTCTCTCCTTGGTTTGTAATTAGCAATGCCTCCTCGTTTAACTTCACCGTTTATCAGTTTGGTTTGTGGGGGTAGTTTGGTTAATCTCACAGTGTTCAGTTAGCCTGCTGGGGTTTCAAATGCGCGTGTGTTACAGTTAAACATGAACCATCCCTGCCTCTGGCCAAAGCAAATGTGTGCAATGGCTTCGATGGTGATGTTTGGCTGTTATCACCAACTTTATTTTTTCAGCTGCAAAACGAGCACCCATAGGACCCTCTCATCCCACTGAACTAATCTGTGTGCAAGAGTGTGGGGGCGTCTGGTACAAGCTAGTCACCCTGCTTAGCTCTCACCTTGGCCTCCAGATGTAGTCCAGATGTGCCCCATTCATGCACAGACCCAGCAGGATCTGAGTCCTGAGCATCCCTCTAACTTCATCTCCCACCTTTCCCCTGTACCCCCTTAGTATGGGCCAAAGTGTGTCCCCACCACATTTATATGTTGAAATCCTAAACCCCTGTGCCTTAGGACATGATTATATTTGGAGGTAGGGTCTTGGAAGAGTTAAAATGAGCCTATTAGGGCGGGCTCTAATCCATAGAGCTGGTGTCCTTACAAGAAGAGGAGACAGGGACACAGACGTACACACAGGGGAAGACGATATGAAGACTCAGGGAAGAGAAGGCCATCCACAAGTCAAGGAGCGTGGCCTCAGAAGAAACCAACCCTGCGGACACCTTGACCTCAGACTTCAAACCTACAAAAGGATGAGAAAATTTTCAGTCATTTAAGCAACTCAGTCTGTGATACTTGGTGATGGCAACTTGAGCAAACTATGAACAGAGTCCTGTTTGTGGTTCCTGCACGCAGTAGGCTGCTCAGCAGCAGGGGAGCATAGTAGGACCACACCCTAGCAGAGTGATTCGGAGGATGGGCTTCACAGCCAAGGTCCTGCGGTTTGGATCTCAGCACTACTGTTTACTAACTTAGTCAAGCCATTTGACCTTGAGCAAGTTACTGTCTCTCTGTGCTCTACCCCCAACCTATGCAGTGTCTGTCTCAGAGGCAGCTGCCTGGGTTAAATGAACAAGTAGGGTGTAGCATTCAATTTACTATTCATTCAACAATGTGTATTGAATGTCTATGGTTGCCAGGCATTGTGGCATGGTGGTGAATGCCATTTATGGTAGACCTCGTTTTTTTTCTCTCTTTTCTCCCTTCTATGAGGAATGCCTTGCTCACGTCTCTCCACCATCACTCTCTCTAATGTATCATCCCCTGGAACTGTCTCAGGCCAGGCTGGCCCCTCCTCTGGCTTCCAAAGTATCTCCCTTTAGCTGAGCCTTACCACCTTGAACTTCCAAAATTGTGTCCCCCACTGGCCCATGGCAAGGATCCACATACCCATCTTGGGGCCCTGCCCTGGCCCAGTGCTGGGGTGCGGCAGGAGTTCACCACATCACTCTCACACTCACCTGGGAGAATGGCTTCCTGCCACTGTCCGTTCTCCACAGCCCTTTCTGGGCTCTTCTGTCCCTCTGTCCTCATCGTCACTATTCAAAGCCTTCGCTGAGCCCCTGCTGTGGACACAACTACCCCACGAGGCCCCAGTCCTCAGCTTGATCCAAGTCATCCGAGCAAACATTGACATTCCAAGGCTGCTTTTCCAGTATGTACCTAAGAGTCAGGGAGAACAGACGGGATCAAAGGGGACAGAGCAGTAAAGACAGAATGGGATTTCAGAAGCATCCAGTTCACTTCCCCACCAGGTGGTCAGGTCAGCCAGCCTCTGCCTACTGAGTGCCCATTGCTCAAGACTGTCCTTCAAAGACCCCCTGTCCTAGCACACATCAGTGGTGTGGTTTGGCAAGGAGTTTCCCCATATTGGGTGCACTTGAGGTCTGAGTTCTCCCATCTGCTCCACCGATATTGCAAGGGTCCGGCATGCCTGGTACAGCATAGACGTGCGTGATGTTCACTAATATAGATGAGAATTAGGTTCAAGCTGGGCCCCAACACAGTCTCCTGCAACTCCTCATTACACCGCTGGACAAGAGGACCAGGAACAAGGGGTGGACATTGGCGCCATCCCATTGTTGGAAGACATTCCAGAGCCTGTGGCAAGTGGTGTCAGGGCAAGTGACAGTAAGTCCAAGGACACTTAGAGGTCGCAAGGCTGGTGCAAGACTGGAGAGAGGTGGCCATGAGAGGGTCTGCATGGGAGGATGGGGGAGGGGGCTGTAGGGAGGAGATGGTGCTTCCCAGGCCCCAGGTCACTGGAGAGGACAGAGAAGTGTGTGGCTGGGAGTCAGGTAGCTGGGATTCTATTTCACCATCCGTAAAAGGAAGATTGTAATGCCTGCCTTATAAGGTCATGTGTAAGCTAATAACCCTTTCATGCAAACGGCTGACCCCCATGCCTGGCCTGGACTATGTGCTCAGTAAAGTAGCTCTAGTCTCCGCAGTGGCCGTGATGCCCATCTGAAAGCCTTCTCTCCCGTAGTTGTTTTAAAAGCCCATGTGTGTGGCCCCCTCTGCAGCGTGCAAAGCCTGGCCCTGACCATTGTCTCACTTCCTTTGTCTGAGACCTGACGGGCTTGGTTAGGGATGCGGACCGGAGCCCTGGGCCATCATGGGGGACCCTGGGCTGTGCCTGAGAGTCATTCATTGTTATTCCTGGCTCCGGTCTCCGAGGGGGGCTGCTCCACCTGAGAAACCTAGAGGGGGGTGAGGAGCTGGGAAAGAAGGTTGGTGTTAAGTCCCAGGGGCTGAGGCAGGGGCACCCGATGCCAGAGTGGATAATTTAAGAGTGTGATGCCACCTTAGGCCATCTGAGAGCCGGCCCTGGGCCCCCTCCCCCACTTCCCCAGTACCGCCTTCCCTGCCCAAACCCTGCATCAGCTCCACAAACGGTCCCTTTCATGTTGAAGTTCAGTTCGGCCTGGCGGGCAGGAGCCTCTGACCTTTCAGAGGGCCAGCGGGTACCCGGCCAACTCCGAACAGGGCCTAGGAAAGCGGTGAGCGTGCAGGAGGCCAGGACGAGGAGGCCAGGGACCTGGGCCTTTGTCTGGGCCCGGCTGCCCAGTGCCAGGCCGGCTGCAGCTATTAAAATGTCAATCGCTCCCCATCGCCTGCGGCCTCCTCCCAGCCCCCACGAGGGCGGGGGGCGCACCGTTGTTTTGTCTTTCCAGGGCCTATCGATGTCTCCTTTAGGGAGCCTGTTCGATGCCGGCTCCGGAAAGCCCTGTGGAGCCGAGAGGCCAGCATTAAACCGGCGGCTTGGAGGGACCCCCACGGACCCTCAATTTCCAGAGGCTTACAGATCTGAAGGCAAGAGAAAACACTGCGTCTGTTCTTCCGCAAACGTCGATGGTTTCATTCATCGCCCTCCCCCTGCCCCTCCCCCGGCCTGCTCCCCCTCTTTATTCTCGCTCACCGGGGCTCTGCCGAGCGCTGCTCTCATCTCTTCCGCTCAGAGGCCTGGAGATGAGAAGGCTGACAGGTGACTCGTTACCAGTCACCAGTGAGCGTGGGACTTTGTGAGGAAGATGCTGACCCCATTGTTCTCCAGCTAAAGAGCGAGAGGGGCATGGCCTGTGTCCAGAGGGCCTGCGGTCACACTAAGGGGGGTGTCCCCCTGTGCTGCCCACCGGAGGCAGCCGGCCTGGCTGGGACACCTGCCCTGCCTGTCTCTGGGGGCACGCTGCACAGCCTCCCAGGCCTCAGTGGTAAGAATGGAGCTCCATCCCTCTCTCCCTCCCACCCGCCCTGGGGTCTGATGTCATGACCAGGTGTGTTCATCAGGGGAGCTCGCTGCCAGCACCACCCTATGCCACACGTGCACCTGGCCCCTCTTCCTGGCCTCCTTTCCTTTCCGTTCTGCATCCTCAGCCCCTGTCACTCGATTCTGCTTTCCCCTCTGCCTCTGGAAGGGGCGGAGGGTGCGCAGAGCAAGACTGAGGGTCTGGACCGGATGCCGGAGTCCCCACCCCTGACTGCCAGCACATATTCACCTGCTCACCTTCTCTGAGAATCGTTTCTCTGAGGGTGACACCGATCAGCCTCCTCTCCCTGCCGGCCTCTGAGCTGAAGAGGTAAGAGGGGCTGGCAGAGTGGTGGTGAAGGGAGTGGAGGAGGAGGAAGAGGCTGGAATGAGCTGCACTGAACTGAGGAGGGCCTGACACAGCGTGGTTCTCCAGGAACATTTGGTGTTGCTTTTATCTTATGTGTGTGCGTGTGCATGAGAGAGAGAGAGAGAGAGAGAGAGAGAGAGAGAGAGAGAGAGAGAGAGAGGGAGAGAGAGAGAGAGAAATCCACAGACAGAATCTTGGGAGGGGAGAGGTACTGGTACCTCTGAAAGACAGAGAGGGAGGCAGGGCTGCCCCCACCGTCCCTGACCCATGATGATGCTTTCCAAGAGGCCCAGCACCCCTCCCCTCTCTCCTGCTCCCTGGCCCGCTCCCCTTTCAGAGTCCCTTACTGACCCTGTTTCCCTGTTTCTGAAGCCCGGCCAGTGGACATCAGGGCCCAGGCCTCCCTGTCCTGTCTGACCACATTCCTCTGGGGGCTGCTCCACTCACCACCTCCTGCTGGCCACCCCCCGGGGAGGAGGGGCTCCGGCACCCCAGCCCAGTCCGGCTGCTGGGCACAGGGCCTGCAGGGCTGTGGGAAACATTTTTTGAATGTGCCCCGTGCCATGGATTGGAAAACTGTATGTGTGTTCTTAACACATGTGCATATGTTTGTACAGATCATGCCACCAGGTCTGTGTGTGCCCTTTTCAGATTCACCTGTCAGCATGTGTGTGAGGTGCATAGCCATGTGAGAACATGCAGGCACCTAGGTGCGTGCTCACGTTGCACGGGCGCCCCCTGCCTATGTGGGGGAGGCTGCATGTGTGTTGGGCTCGCGCTTGGGGAGAGCCTGTGTGCAATGGCTAGACAGCCCGCTTGTTACGGGGTCGTCTTATTAAACACCCGGCATGTTAATTGCGAAGCTGATGATGAAAAGCTCTTTATTAAAAATAATAAGAAGCGGCCTCTTGTTCCGCGACTTCGGCGTCGCGCTCGGCCTCGCGGGCTGGCAGGTTATTAAAGGGGGATCAAGCGTCTGTAATTCGCCATCTGCGGCGGCTGCTTGCCGGATCTGTCTCATTACCGGCCAGCGGGGCCCAAGGCCCGTCTCCCCGCTTGACCCTGACACCGGGACAGGGGAACGGGGGGAGGCTGATGGGAGACACGCAGGGGAGGCAGAGCTGTGCTCCGCTGGCCTGACCTCTGAGGATTGCTTGCTGGGTGGTGACACGGTCTCCAGTCCCTGCAGGTCGCCTGAACCCCAGAGCGGGGAGCAGGCAGGAGCAGGCGGCCCTCCCAGCAGGTGCCCCTGTACCCCTGAATGGTGACCTCCTGGAGAGCATCTCTGAAGCAGCCACACCCTTTCCCCCTCACTGCCTTCTGGGCCTAGGAGAGGGGAGCCCCCAGCAATGCTGAGCCAGGAGAGTGAGGACCAGGACCAGGTCCCCGCACCCACGCTCCTCAGATGTGAGCATGTGCATGGATCCTCTGGGGTCTTGTTAAAGTGCAGAAGCTGATCCGGAGGCCTGAGGTGGGCTCGAGTCTGCATTTCCAAGGTCCCAGCGGAGACTGGTGCTGCTGGGCCGTGGACCGCGCTCTGAGAAGCAGGGACCCGGGCCCCTCCTGTCGGGGAAGGACAGGAGAATGTCACCTCGATCGGCAAAGCTTTCAGCCCACAATGGTATGATTCCGGGACTAGGAAATGCACCCCGCCCCGCTACGAGGGGCTGCGTCTGCTGTTCCCCTGGCCTCTTCGTGGGGCCCAAGCCCAGGCTCTGATCACAGGGCTGCCTGAGCCTTGAGAAGAGGGAAGCAACACATACTATGTGCCAAGCACTTTCATATAACCCCACTACAGATGGCAAAGCAACTATCATCCCCATTTTAGAGATGAAGAAACTGAGGCTGGGAGAGCACAGCCACTTGCCCTAGGACAGCCGGCTCCTCGATGTCAGACCCAGCCTCTGCCCCTAGGTCCATCAGTCTCCAAAGCCCCACTTTCCCACCGAGCAGAGCAAAGTGGTCCCCCCCCTCCTCCTCCTTTAGCTGTCCCCCAGGGGACCGAAGTCACAGATGCCGGGAACGGTGGGCCTGCCTCTTTATATCTTGGAACATCCTGTCCCTGGTGGATACCCAAACCCTTTACCAACATGCGTTGCCACTACAAACACCTCCCTCCATCTCTCCGCGATGCTCGGGACATGCAACATGGGAACTTTGTTTGCGGACAGATTTCAAGGCCGGAGGTGCCCGGGGGGGTCCCTTGTTTAAAGAGCAGCCAGCAGCTGATGTCCAAGAATGAGCCCTTCCCAGCATCCTCCTCACTTCAGGTGCCAACAGAATGGAGATGGAGATGACAGTGATCGCCGTGGTGGCAGTGGTAGCAGCAAATCTAAGACTTACTGCGTGCCTACCATGTGCCAGACATGGTGCGTGCATTACCTCTCCTCACAGTCACTAACCATGTGTTCCCACCTGCAGTGGGAAACCCGAGGGTCAGAGGGCAGAGGTCATTACTGTGAGGACACACAGCTCCTAGGAGCCTGAGGTGGGCTCTGGATCCAGGCAGCCTGGCTTCAGGGCCACATACTTCACCGTAGAAGTAACCGAAGCTGAAGTGGTTGGTGGGAAAACCGGCCAATGCTGGGAACCACAGGACTCCGTAATGACGGGGTCACGGAGCACTGGCACCACCTTCCCACAGCATAGATGGGGAGACTGAGGCAGGGGAAGGGACCGCTGACTGAGGTCCTACAAGCCAAGGAGGGAGCTGGGCTCAAGCCCCGGTGTTCTCTCATCAGCCTGGCCGCAGCCTTGGGATGTTTCAATGGGGTCGTCTTAGGATGCAGGTACCCTGAGGAAGGCTGCTCTTCACCTGCCAACAGCAGCTTCCCGTTGAGCACAGAGCCCGGCTCATCAGCATCCCATGACCGCACGTCAGTCCATGACCGTGGTCTAGACTGTTTCTCCACGGTCCTGGCTCCAGGTGGCACCACACCAGTTCCGGGTCCAGGCGCCCGACCTCCCTAAGGAGCTTAGCCCAGGGGGCAGCCTGCTGCAGGACTGCAATCCAGCTCTCGCAAGAAGAGCAGCGAGCCCTCCCAGGCGCTCCTCTAAGAGTCTCCGTGTGCACTTCCAAGAGACGCGTGCTAGCCCTCCACCCCTTAGTGGCGAGAGTGCAAATCCATGCCACTTCTTTGGAGGGTGATGTGGTGATAATGTACAAATTTGAAATGCACAAGCCCTTGAACACATCCATGTCCTAGCTAGGGATTTCCCTCATAGGCTAATTTCTATCTTTGTAGTCAAAATACACAAGCGTGCGCGCACACACACAGATATTTACACGGCACGATTCATAACAGCAAACCAACGAACTGTGGAAACCACTAGAATGACCCCCTGAGAGGGAACTGGTGAATCAAGTCCAGCTCATTTGCACAAGCAAATGCCAGGCGCGTCCTCCCCTCCTCCCCCTCCCGCCCCAGGGCGGCCAGGGGATGGGGGGAGGGTGCGCTGGGGCCCGCCTCTGTGAGTTCTGATTCCCGCTCGCTCACTTAGCGGCTAAGGTGAAGCTGGGCAAGTAATTCAATCTTTCTGGGCCCGTTCCTTTCTGTGTCAAACCGGGGTGATAATTGGACCTGCTTCCGACGGCTCGAGCAGATTAAATGAGCTACCACGCGGTAATCACGGGGAATAATGCCTGACCTAGAATCGGGGCTCTGAAACGGGAACTCTCGGAGGATCGGTCGCCGCTGAAAAGAGAGGTGCGCTTGGATGTGCTGCTTCAGAACGGCCTCCAGCGCGCATTGTTCGGCGAAAACGGCGAGATCCAGACGGAATGAAAGATGCTTTTGTGTCCGCTGTTAAAAGTCTGTCTCAATCACGCTTCCCTATCATGTCTTCGTATTCTGAGCATCTGTGCCTATTATTCCTTTTGGGAAATAAATGCTTAAAAATGGGCAACGGGAATTAAGGGCGCCTTTTGTTTTCTTCCTTATGCTTTTGTCTATTAAACAATCTAGTAGAGGTACAGTGTACACTTTTATACTTTTCATGGTGGTAAAAAAAAAAATACCATGAAATGGACTGCTTAACTGTTTCTGAGCAGTCATTCGTGTTCATAGAATTCGCAGCTTTGAGTATTTTCATCTTGTAAAACCGGAAGCTCCACACCCATGAAGCACCTCTCCATCTTCCTCTCCCCCCAATCACCCTTCTCCTTCCTGTCTCTTAGAGTTTGACTGCCCTACGCACCTTCTATAGGTGGAATCTTACCGTATTTGTCTCTTGGTGACAAGCCTATTTCGTTCAGCATAATGTCTTCATGTTCCATCCATGTGGCCGTGTGTATCAGAGTCCCCTTCCTTTTTAAAGCTGAATGGTATTCCATTGTGGACATACAATTTTTTATTTATTTATTTATTTTTTACAGAGAGGAAGAGAGTGGGATAGAGAGTTAGAAACATCGATGACAGCGAATCATCGATCAGCTGCCTCTTGCACACCCCCTACTGGGGATGTGCCCGCAACCAAGGTACATACCTTTGACCGGAATCAAACCTGGGACTTTTCAGTCCGCAGGCCGACACTCTATCCACTGAACCAAACCGGTCTCGGCTACAATACTTTTTTATGCATTGACTTGTTGATGGGCAATTGGGTTGCTGCCACCTTTTGTCTCTTGTGAATAACGTGCTATGAACACAGGTGTGCAAGTATTTCTTGGAGATCTCTCCGTTCTTTCGGATATATGTCCAGAAATGGAATTGCTGGGTCATATGGAGCAGACACTCTCTTTGAAGGCCTGCTGAATAGCTTGTGCCTGGGGGAGGGCACGGGCCCCAGTTCCATCCCTGGAGAGGGAAGTGATTTTTCCTGGGACTTTGCAGGAGCAGACAGATTCCCTGAGAAAGGAAACGTCGTCCAAGGACACTGAAAGCACGCAGGAACACTTGCACGCAGTTCTCTTCAGTTTTTGAATGTGCTTCGGGGTAACGTTGGCCAGGAAGTATCTCTCCTGTTTGGGACCTCTGGCATTTTGTCTGGTTCGGTGCTGATGACTCAGGGAGGCTGTGTCGGTGGCTTTGAGGAGGCAGCAGCTTTTCTTCCCCACCTTGGTGCTGGGATGGCCAGAAATTCCCAGTCCAGGTTCAGGCAGGTGCAGAAAGTCACCGTATGCAAAGTTGGCTTGTTCACAACCTCTCTCTCTCCCCTTTTGACAGCAGGAAAACTTAAGTGTCAGGTTCCCAAAAGCCTTCTCTCCTCTCCTCTCCTGGAGTGTGGAACCTGACACCGCTGGATAGAGGTGGAACCAAAGGGGGACAGTTGGGACGTGAATAGTTTGCTGGTCTCTATTCACTCCACGTGCAAGAGAAGGTCTCTTGCTCAGTCCCGAGAGGCAGAGACAGATGAGAGACAGCGTTCACAGGAGCCTTCCCTAGGAAGCTTGGAAAGGTCTTTCCAGGGGCGCCGAGGGCTCAATGCTAGGGCAGGTGGGTGCCAGGTGTGGAGGATGCTGGAGGGGACTGAGGATGGGGGAGCAATGTAATGACTCAGCTGGTACCTGCCACCCTGTCACTCCAGGCTGTTCGGATCAGCCCCTCATTCCTGCAGGTTTTCTCTGGGGCCTTGGAGGGCTTGGGAGGAAGGGAAGAGAGACAGTACACAGGTGCCCAGAGACCCCCGCTGGCCCCTGGGCTTAGCAGAGAGGGTGGCAGAGAAGGCTGGCTTACTCCTGCCGGGCAGCTGCCACTCACCTTGGGAATTCTTTCCCTAGGACTTATCTCGCCCTTGACCTTGGCAAACGGGGTATCCATTCTCAATAATAGCAGGGACTCTGCCAGAGAGAGTTTGAATTTCTGCCTGATCTCCATTACTTGTGTGAACTCAGGAAAGTTAGGACTCAGTTTCCCCATCTGCAAAATGGGTACAATAGTGATGCTTTGTTAGCCCAAGAAGACTGTGATAACTACACAGCCGTGGTATATGGTCCAGAGAAGGAGCTTACTAGTAACAACAACAGCAGCAACAACAATAAATTTTACCTATGGTGTGGGGGATAAGGGCACACCTAGAATCTAGAACTGGTATATGCTGGGCCTTAATTCTGACTCTTCCTGTATTAGCCTGGGTTCTGAGAAAACAGAGTCTGCAGCCACAACCTGGTCCTGCCTAACACTGGGCATATTTCTGTCCCTTGAACACCCCAATTTGGTCCTGTCTCAGGGTCTTTTCCCTTGCTCTTCCTTCTGTCTGGTATGCTCACCCCTGAGAGAGTTAAGCATTGGCCAGATCATATGGGGCCTCGTAAGTCAGAGTGAGGAGGTTAGGCTTTCTCCTGGTTTCAACTGGGAGCTGTATTAGTCAGCTATTGCCACACAATGCTGCATAACAAATCACCCAAGACTCAAAGCAACAATCAATGATCCTCACTCATGTCTGTGGTTGGCTAGGCGAAGCCTCATCTAGCCTGGGCTTGGCTGGGCTTGGCACCAACCACAGGTGGGGTCCCGATTTGCTCCACACATACATGTCCTCTTTCTGGGGCCTGTGGACGGCTTCAGGCATGGTCTTCGGAGGCGATCATAGAAGATAAACAGGAAGATAAACAGGAAGATAAACAGAAACTGGATGTCTCTAGAGCTCTTGGAACTGCACACGGTCACTTCTGCATTCCTCCCATGGCCGAAGCAAGTCTTAAGTAACTCAGCAGTGATTCTCAGCTGGGGGTAATGTTGCCCCCTAAAGGACACTTGGCACTATCTGGAGATATTTTTGTACGATGGGCACAAGTGCTACTGGAATCTAATGAGTAGAGGCCAGGGATGCTGCCAAACATCCGATGATGCACAGAACAGCCCCACAGGAAGAAAGAAAAAAGATCTGGTCCAATGTGTCAGCGAGAAACCCTTCACTAGAAATATATCTTTATATTTATGCATGGGAGCCATGTTTCTGGCAGTGATCTGAATGGGGATAGGAAAAAAGGAAGCAGGTCATTATTTTCCATCCCCCTTCTCTTCCTTCTTTCTTTCCCCCTTTCCTTTCTCCTCTTTCTCCTCTTCTTCTTCCTCCCCTCTTCCTCTCCTCCTCCTCCTCTCCCACTTTTCTCCTGATGAGATTACACTCACCCCTCTTCGCACCGGCTCCATTCCTGCCTGCCACACTGGGAACGCCAGGGTAGAGATGAGTTCGGTCACCCCTCAATACAAACGCAGATAAGAACTAATAGAACTGGGAAGTTTCTCCCTCTCCAGGCTCCCCTATGATGCCCGGATACGGGCACGACCAACAAAAAATTCAAATCTCTGCGGGTCTATCCCTAGTGTTGTTCTGAACTGGGGAGCAGGCACAGGCACTGATGGGGCATTGGAAGCAGAACAAGCCAGTTTGGTGGGTGGGAGGAAGGGACAAGGTCCTGGGAAGGGGGCAGGCATAAGCACATAGCCCCAAGGCCAAGTTCAGAGGGCCAGGGCCTTAACTGAGAAATGCAGCTGACATCCGAAGACAAGGGAGGCTGGCTCAGAGCAGGAGCTGGCCTGGGAAGGTGGGAAGGGGCAGAGGTGATTGCTGTAGACAGGTGGGCCTAACCACACATTGTCCTACCCTAGACTATGCATGGACTTCTGGAGTCTGATTTTCGGGCACACTCCCTGGGTGACACTACCAGCACTGGAAACCACGTGTGGCGATTGGACTCGCCCAGGGTGGTCACACCTCACCCCTCTTGCTCCTGAGACAGACCCAGCGCCCATCCCACATGCCTCCTCCGACGTCCTCCCCCATCTCCCTTCCCCAACAGGCCTTCCTGGGCCAGGCAAGGCGCCTCCAGAGAGCTGGCAGCTCCAGCGAAGGAAGAGGAACTACTTCCCACGGCTTCCCTCCAGCCTGAGTCATTCCGCCGGGGATGGCTCGTCTGCCTGGTTTTGGAGTCGGAACCCCCCCCCCACCCCCCCGCCTCATCCTGCAACGAGGCCCACGCATCCGCCCAGAGAGAACACGATTCATCAGCAAATAAAGCTCCGCGTCCTGACGGCCCCCCAGTCTTTCTCTCTGGGTAGGAAGAGCTGGACACCTTGGTAGGCTAACCCCTCCCTCCTGGGGTCTAAGACTGACCCCAATCCTAGCGAGGGGGTTCCCAGAGAGCCCGGGCCAGTGTACGATGGCTCTGCATAAAGAATGTCTGCTCTGACCTTTCACCAGGGAGCAGGTCTCCTGCCTTGGCCCTGTAATCTAGCCACTGTCCATACTGACCACGGGTTCCGCCACGTTCTTACTCTTCACGCCTACACAGCATTGAATTCCTCCAAAACCTGCTCTGGCCATCCCTTCTCCTGGTGGGGAGCCGCCATCCCAGCTCCAAATGCTGGTAGCCGCCCCGCTGGCGGGTGACAGATCGCATCCTGTGGATTGGCCCTGCTAAATGGCTCAGAGGGTCCACGTGCCGGCCACAAGCCTGGGGCCACCAGGGACTGAGCTGCCACCTACGTGGGCATCCCAAATCTGTGCGGACCCCAACCTTGCACCTGGTTCGTCCTGGTCACGCCAGGTGGGCAGAAGGAGAGTCTTCGTGAGCCAGGGTTCACCTTCTGAGAGGAGTGGTTCTGACAGCTGCACCACCCCTGGGAGCTGGAATGCATCTCCAACACTGGCAGCATCCTCACCGTCATTGTCTTCACAAGCACACTGCTCCTCTTGCTGCTCCTGTAACCAACTGCCTCAAACTCGGTGGCTTGCAGCATCCCAGGTGTAACCTGGGGCAGTTCCGGAGGTCTGGCGTGTGAAATGAGTCTCACAGGCCGAAACGGGAGGCTCCGGGAGGAGAACCCGGTTTTTACCTTTGTGGCTGCTGGAGGCCGCCTGCATTCTGTGGTTTGTGGCCCCTCCCTCCACTTTCATCCCCTGCAGAGTGGCATCTCTCTCTGCCTCTGCTTCCCACAGTCCCATCACCACAGGCCTCTTTCTTACATTCCCTTCCCCGGTCTCTCTCTTTTAGGGAGGGACTCTCCCCCCCCCCCCCCCCGCTCCTGATCATCTAGAACCACGTCGCCGCTCACAAGCCACATGTGGCTCTTTGGCCCCTGGAGTGTGGCTCTTCCACAAAAGACCACGGCCTGGGCGAGTCTATGTTGAAAAAGTGGCATTAGAAGAAGTTTAAGTTTAAAAATGTGGCTCTCCAAAGAAATTTTAATCGTTGTGCTGTTGATATTCGGCTCTGTTGACTAATGAGTTTGCTGACCACTGGTCTAGAATAATCTCCCCATCTCAAGTTCCTTTACTCAATCCTGTCTGCAGGGTTCCCTTTACCATATAAGTAGCATTTACAGGTTCTGAGTATTAGGATGGGGTGTCTGTGGGGCCATTATCCACCCTCCCACACAGGTACCAATTGGCCAGTGCTGACCACTGCAGCTCGTGCTGAGTACTTTTACACACAGTAGCTCCCTATGCTGCCCCGTTTTACACAGGAGGAAGTGGATGCTCTAAGTCTTAGAGTCTAAGAGATCAGGTAAGGAATTTGAAGAGGGGGTGAAGCTGGGATTAAAATATATATTATATATATATATATATATATATATATATATATATATATATTATTGAGTTTCTACAGAGAAGAAGAGAGAGGGATAGAGAGCTAGAAACATCGATGAGAAAGAAACATCGATCAGCTGCCTCCTGCACGCCCCCTACTGGGGATGTGCCCCCAACCAAGGTACATGCCCTTGACCAGAATCAAACCTGGGACCCTTCAGTCCTCAGGCCGATGCTCTATTCACTGAGCCAAACCGTTTCTGCTGAAGCTGGGATTTGAACCCAGCTCTTGGTGATAATAAAATTGTGCTCTGAGCTGTATGATCCCACCGCTCTCTGTGCTCATCTCCCCTCATCCAGCCCTGTGGACTTTCTGAGTTTGGCTTTTGGAGTCCTCTCCTCCTCTGCTCCCCGGCCTCCCTTCTAGACTTGCAGGCAATGGAGCCAAATGTCCACCCACCACAAGCAGAGAAGTCACCAGAGGAGACCCGCCCGCCTTCTCATCCAAGAACTGCTTTTTGCAAGGTATCCGCCTGGCCCAGCTAAGCCGCACCTCTCTGCTCCCAGGCCAGCCCTCTCTCTCTTGGAGGAAAGACAGACCATCTGCTCTCTCTGAGCTTAACTTCAAGGAGCAGGAGAGGGAGGAGGAGGAGGCCCTGTCAGGAGGGAGGAGACCAGGGCTGCAGGGAAGTGGCCGGCCTCTCTGGGTTTGTCTTATCTCCGGGCTGCGGTCACCTCACTCTCCCTGCAGCGCGGCCGGCCAGCTATTTCTGTCTCTGGATCAGATACGGGACCATGATTTATTGATTGTAATAAACATTGCTTAACACGCACTTTAGCCACGCGGCTCACTCACCATTTACATAAATCTCAGCTCTCGGGAGACAGTCACTTCCTTTGTAATAGGAGTGCCAGGTGAGGGGGAAGCCGGGAGGAGGGGAGGGGGTGGGGGACGCTACTTGGGGTGAATGGATGCACTCATTTGAAGCCAGAGAATTAAGGCTCATCCACACCTCACCTGAAGCACCCCTATTGCCCAATCAGTTGCCCCATAAAAGGGTCGGCTTGTCGAGGTGCTGCTGCCCTCAGCCCCTGTCTGCCATCTCATTGCATTTCTTTAGCGGAAAGCACAGTCTTTGTCTCATTTCCTTTCCTGCTCTGGGGAAACACAGCTGCCTCTGAGCTGAAGCATCGGCTCCTTTTTGCACGGAAGAATTTCCAAATAGGTCAGACAGCCTTATGCAGGCTTTGTGGGGTACCATCTGGGGGAACCTGGGAGGGTGACCTTCCTTAGGGCGGATGACAGAGTAGGAAACAGGACATATACTGCTAGGGGTGCCTTTTTACACCTCTGCTCTCAGCCAGGTGTGTCACACAGAGCAGGTGTCAAAGCTGGCAGTCCAGTTCAGGGAGGGAGTGGCGGGGATGATGGATGGAGATCCCTGAGGGCTGACACTGGTGTGGTCACCTGCTGAGCTCCCAGTGCCAAGGAGAGCACTCGGCACATAGTAAGGGCTCCATAAATATTTGCTTAGTGAATGGATGGGGTGATGTCGATGGTGGGGAGCAGACATGGTGTGGGCCGTGTGGAAAAGACCCCTGTGAAAACTCTGTGACAAGGTTGGGAATGGAGGTCACAGGGGCTGGGGATGGTGGTGATGGTGAGTTTGCTGGCAGCAATGTTTAGTTGGTGTATTCAGGCTGCAAGGGATGGAGACATGGGTGTGGCTCTTCAAGGAACAGGAACTGTCCCAGCTGTTGCTAGACCAGGCCTCGGGGAGAACAAAGCTTTGTTCAGGAGTGCACTCTTGTCCCTGCTCCCAGGCTTTTGTCTCAGTTCTCAGCCTTCTCTCCACGTGTTTTGGCCATGTCTGCTCCTCTGCATTCCCTGAGCTTCTCTCTCTCTCTCTCTCTCTCTCTCTCTCTCTCTCTCTCTCTCTCTCTCTTTGAGACAGGGCACTCAGAACTGGATGCTTCAAGGAGGACCTATGACTTGGGTTCATCTCCACCTCAGTGCTGGCACTGGAGTCTGACAGATCTGGTTCAAATCTTGATGTCAGACCTGATGCATGACCTCCTCACCCCTGTTTCTGCACCTGAGAAATGGGCCTGATGGAAGCAGCACTGGCCTCCAAGGAAGGCTGTGAGGGTCAAGAGGTCACTCGGTGGAGCACTGGGCACAGCGCCAAGCACACAGGACTTACTCAATACGAGCCTCTTAGTTCCCCCAGGTTGGGGTTGAACCAACCAAAGGCCACCTCATGGGCTTCCCACCAGCCTCTGGTGGCCTTAGTTCATTCAGCATTTATCCTGGATCAAGCCGGCCATGACCACAAGTGGGATCCTGTGTTACAAAATGCAGTGTGCCACGTGAGGAGCAGAACCACGTGAGCCAGGGGAAGGCCAGGCACCTCATGGGCAGCTGGCCTCTGTGTGAAGGAGGTGTCTGTTCTGGGGGACAGGCTAGCTTCAAAATCTGGGGGACTCAAGGGTGATAGAGGGGGGAGCTGTAGCTTTGAGGTCTCTACTAGACTGATGGTGAGGGGGATGAAGGGGAGGGTAATCAAAATAAAAGTGAGATAATAATAACATTGGTATTTATCGAGGCTGACTCTGTGCCAGCCCCCCGTGCTAAGCATTTTACTTGTATTAACTCACTAAATCCTCACATTAATGCAGAGAAGTGGGGTTGTTATTGTTATTGTACTTATTTGCAAATGAGAAAAGCGAGGCTCGGGGAAGTAAAAGTGAGCCAGGGCTCTCAGGAGGATGACAGTTTGAGGCAGGGAAGGGACATTTGCCTCCAGCTCTCAGGAGCTTCAGGCCCAGCTGCCTGCCCTCTGTGTCCAAGCAGAGGTCAAGATGGAGGGCAGGGAGCTCCAGGGGCCCCCAACCTCCCCACTTCTCTCACCTCAGAAACTCCACGTTGCAAAATGTGGCCTTGGTCCACTTTTTTGGGTCCAGATGAAATGAGATCACGTCTATAAACACACCTGGCATGCTCAGTGAGAGACCCCTTCTGGAGATCCTCCCAGACGTGCCAGAGCACAGATGGGGAAACCGAGGCCCAGAGAGGGAAAGGATCTCTTGAGGCCATAGAGCAAGCGCCAAGGTCTGGGTCTTCAGCCCCTGCCCCTCCCCATCTCAGTCGTTCCTAATTCCATTCCATTCCATTCCATTCCATTCCATTCCATTCCACAGGCTTTGATTTCTCTCCTGCTAATTCAGAAATGCCCCAGTCATTTTGAGGGGGATAAAGGAAGCACAACTTACTAAGTTGCTGCTCTTGACTTTTGAGGCTGGACATGCACACAGATGCTAAGAGACAGCATGGGACAGCCTGGACAGGAGCCTGAGGTTGAGCAGACCTGGGTGGGACAGAGGAGAGGTGTCTTGTCTTGCAAACGTGGGAGGGTCCCGGAGGCATCCTCAGCTGTGCTCTCTGCTGCTGCTGAGGGGAGAAGCGGGCTGCAGAGGTCCTGCATGCATCCCACCAGGACCTGGGAATGAGCACCAGACTGAAAGGCACAAGGTGCTGAGCAGGCATTACCCACGGCCCAAAACCTCAGGCTGGTCCCCCAAGGACAGGCCTCAGAGGGGAATCTCTAAGGAAGCAGAGCTCAGGGAGGGGCAGGCTGAGTGGAAAGCTTCCTTCGATGTAAAGGATAAATGGAGTTGGATAGAAAAGGAGTCTAAGGTGACAGGCACCGCTAGACCAAAATCAGAGGCAGGAATGAGCAAAGTGCTGGAGAGAGAAAGGCTGAGAGAGAAAGGCTGAGACAGAAAAAAGCAGGGTAAAGTATTCAGGGAGGATTGGGATATGTCAAAATTCCAAATATTAATGGTTGACATTGATGAAAATTCAAAAACCAATACGTCATCAGCATTTTTTAAAATTTGACATCTTTAAATATTCAATATTCCCTTCCAAGAAAATCTATCGCTTCTTTCTGAGTGAAATTGCATAGCTTTTTGAGAAGTTTCTTGAATTAATATCCAGGGAAAGAGATTTTCCTTTCTCAGGTTTATTTTATAAAGCAATTTTCTTGTGGATAAACATAGAGGGGAAGTGAGTGTCATTAAGATTAGCAGCATCTGGGCATTTAAAGGGTCAATTTCTTATGATATCATATATGAAACAAGTTTGGTTCTTTGAAAGAGGTCAGCTTGAAAAAAATAAACCTGCCGTCTCCCACACAATAAACAACAACAAACACACACACCACACACAAAACAAACCAAAAACAGCCTCCAGGAACCAGGAGGAGCCTGGCGCTGTCCGTGGTCCTGAAAACAGCAGTGACCAGTGACAAAGGCGCCCTGCTCAGGGCATTGATCTTTTGGATGTCCTAGGACAGCCTCTGTGAAGAAAGACCACGTGCAAATCACCGAATAATAGGATCTCCACAAAGAGGTTGAGACAGGTGCTGGGAGAAGCTGAAGCCAGGCAAGAGGGAGACAGGCCATCTCAGTCAGTCCCATGACAGCCCTGGGGAGCAGGTCCTGTGATTACCCCTCTGACTCACAGGTGAGGAAACAGAGGCTCGAGAAATGTAAGTAATTAATTTATTGTAGCCCCTTAAAGCAGGATTCCAAGACAGATGGAGGGGGGCAGAGCCTAGGTTCACACCACCCACCACCCCCATCTGGTCCATTTTCCCAGGAGAAGACTCTGACACAAGGGTTCGATTGGATAGAGATTTGAAGGAGTCGTGGGGGAGTGAGACAGGAACATAAAGAGAAGGAAGCCAGCAGACAGAATTCTGCAGCAGGCTTCTATGGTGGGAAGCTGGGGCTCCTGGCCACAGAGGCCTAGCGAGCGAGTGCATAGAACACACCCAAGCTATTCTGACTGAGGAATGCGGGACCTTGAGTATCATGCATCCCCTCTATTCTGTCTTTAGTTGAAGGCTGCTCCACCTAGAGAAAGCCCCGCAGTCTAGGGGTGGCTCACACAGGAGAGATTGAAAGGGCACCAAGAGCATTGGCATCCCAAATAGACCATACATTTCCAGGCACAGTGAGAGAATACTTTCTGGAGGAATAAGACTCAGCAAGGGGCACATAGTTGACAACCCAAGCACCAAGGCAGAGAATTTTAACTTTATCTTAGATACCTCTTGGAGCCACAGACAGGGAGTGAAGGGAGGATGAGGAGAATGAAGGTAACCACCAAAAAAAACAACAAAAAAACAACTGCTATAAACTAAGAGCTTTAAGTGCACTACATCAATTGAAGTTTGCAAAAGCTCGGTGAGAAATGGGTTTCTTTTAAGATGAACAAACTGAGGTTCCGCTCGGACTTTCCCCCCCCCCCCAGAGTTGCACAGCACACCATTGCAGAGCCTGGATACATGCCTGGACTTGCTATATTCCTCCACTTCCTGCCACAATCAGGTCCCAAGGGAAGGAAACTGAGTCCTGGGGAGACCTGGGAGCAAAGCCAGCACCTCGCTGACTTAGCACCCACGTTCCCTCCCCAGTGTGAATGTCAGCTACCTAAATAGCTTTGGTTATTTGGCTAAATTAATCCTCAGAGGAGCTGCATAAATATAACTGGGAAGGCACAACACATATACCCAGAGACGCATATTATATTTAACACGTATAAGGGGTTCGTCGCTGCATGATGATCAACAGCCTGATGACAGGCAAAGGAAAGATATAGATACAAAAAATTATAACCAGGGGCTATGTGCAGGGTGCCAACAGCATGTGCTACAGAGGGCTCCTGTAGAGGTGGACTACAGGAGGCAGGTGAAGGATTTTTGGGGCCCAGGCAGGAGAGAAAAGGCCAAGTTGCACCAGGCACTTGCCCCATCAGCCAGACAATCCACCCTCTGAACTGCTGAGCCCGGCCCCCAACATTCCCTTCATAGAGAGTCAGACCACCTCTTGGAGCCTCAATTTCCTCCTCTGTTAAATAAATACAGTGATCCATTTATAAAGATGAAATGCAATAGCATGCATAAAGCACCCAGCATTTGTCAAATAAATCGATGGAGTCAATGAGTAAATGCCAAAAATATGGCCCCATCAGGGTTGCTAGGAAGTTGGATTATTTGTGACCAGGCCCAAAGGCTTAGAGCTGCTCCCACCTATCTTTGTATTCCTTCCATCAAAACTAGAAAGACCAATGGGTGTGGTCCCAGAGGGAAAGGACCCGCCCCCCAGAAGGAACTCATAGCAACTTCAGTTATTGACTGATGGTCTGCTAATCCTGGACTGAACAACTTGAACACATTGTCCCGTTTAATTTTCAAACCAACCGCATGAGGAGCTTGTTATGTTCCATCGATTTTAAAGATGAGCCTTTGCGAGGCCCCAGAGATGATGCGACTTGTGTAAGGACATAGAGCTGGTGTGATGGGTTGGATTGTATCTCTCAAAAACTCACATGTTGGAGTTCTGGCCTCTGGTGACCTTACTTGGAAATTGGGTCAGCATGTGACCTTATTTGGAAATAGGGTCATGGCTGATGTAATTAATTAAGATGAGGCCACACTGAAGTGAGGTAGATCCCTAATCTGTTGTGACTGGTATTCTGATTTTAAAAAAGGGACATTTGGACACCGATTGGAGTGATGCTTTCATAGCCAGTGAATGCCAGAGATGACCAGGAGACCACCCAAAATGAGGCAAGAGGCCTGGCCTGGACTGTCCCATAGTCCTCCAGGTGGAACCAACACCTTTGTCATGGATTTCTAGACTCCAAACTGTGAGACGCTGCATGTCTGCTCTTTAAGCCCCCCAGTTTGTGGTGCTGGTTGTGGCAGCCCTGGCCAACAAATGCAGCTAGGATTTGAACCCAGATCGCTCTGAATTCAGCGCCTGCCACTTCTCGATGGACGGGGCATCCTTTCACCAAGACCCCGCCTGCCCAGCTGCGGGGATCTGGAGAGGATTTGCTGAACGGATGCTTGCAGGGGCCAGGGCAGAGGAGGAAGCAGGGCTGAGGCAGGGAAGAGCTCTCCAAATACCAGTCCTGGCCCAAGCAGGCTTCCTAATGAGGGAGCAAAGCTGAGCCAGGAGGGTTCCAGCCGGCAAAGGCACAGGAGGGCAGGGCCTCTGTCGGCCGGGGCACAGCAGGGCCTGTGCCGGCCGAGAAAAGCCTCTGATGCCCACTGAGTCCTAAACCCCTTAAAATCTCCCCGTGGCCAGGGGTCAGCTGTGAGAGGAGGGCTGGCTGTGCCCAACACAATCCTGCTGCCTGGGCAGCTGCCAGAGCTGAGCTGGGCTAGGCTGGGGGCACAAGTGGAGTTGGGTGAAACAGGGACCAGGAATAGTACTGCCCAAGTTGCCATGGTAACCGAGATCTTCCAAGTGCGAGCCAACGGAGGCTGAGGTCTGAGGGGATTTGGTGAGGACAAGGGTGCACGTGTAGGAGGCTGGGACGGGGAGGCCAGCATCTCCCGAGAGTCGGGGATACGCCGGAGACCATGCCAGGCGCTCTTCTTCACGTCTCTTGTTGAAAACCCCACAACAGCCCTTTGAATGGGGCACGTTTATCTCTCTTTTACAGACGAGGAGACTGAGACCAGGAGAGGGGGAGAGCTTTGGCCACACAGCAGGTGAGAGAAAGAGCCAGAACTGGAACTTGCCTTGTCTGTCCCCAGAGCTCCAGACTTCTTTTCGCTCCACTGGACGGCCTCCCGGACTCAGCAAGGATTTGGTCTCAGGACCAAGGAAGGGAAGCTGCAGCTTTCAGTCTGGCTTCAGGGGACAGGAGCCCTGGAGTCGGCAAGCCCTTTCCTCACTTTGCAGTAACCCGCAACGTTTACCTAATGGTAAGACTTCCTTGGCTCCCAAGGCTGCTGGCTAACACCCTGGCCGGCCTCCATCCACCAAATTAGTCGGATGGATGAGGATAAAGATGTGGTCTAAGCAAAGCACTCAACCTATCACACAGGCCAGGCCAAGTCTCCGCTGTGTATGCCAGGCCAAACCAGGAGGGAAGCTAGGGGTTGGGGAGGATGATGGGAGAATAGGAATGGCTGGAGCCAAACCCATCCTGACTGACTCTACTTCCTGCAGAAGGTGGGGACCAAAGGCAGCCATGAGGAGGCTGGAGGCTGGGATCCAACCCCGGGTCCTGCCACATGGATGAGGAAAGTGAGGCACCGTTAACTTGCCTCAGGCTGCAAGGGGAGCTCTTTCCAAATCAGCTGTTCTGCCTACTGCAGCCAAGCAGCTGAAATGGACAGAGAGCATTCAATTCACTCTTGTGGCTTCCGAAAGCTGAACTAGGATTTACGGGTAGATGTCGCAGAATTGTCAATTTGGTTTCGCAGGAATGGGTTTGCTCTTCAGGCAGTGAGTTTATTGTCTTTGGAGGCATTTAAGTGAAGCTGAAAGGGATATGCTCTACTAGTCATTTCCAACTCTGTCCAACCAGTAGGGTGCCTTATCATTTTCTGATGATGGATTTTCTTCTCAAGTATGATCAGATCTGGAGCCAGAGGCAAGGAGTAGTCAATAGAGTAATAGAGTTTCGTCGATGTTCATTCATAACCTCCACCCTAACCCCTGGTGCCTTCTGTGCCCGATCAAATGGGAGAAGGTAGCCTGTGGCTCCCTCAGAGAAGCCCCTGACCATGTCATGTTGACCTTCAGCTGTCATCTCCATGAAGGCAGATCCACTGGACTTACTTATGGTGTCAATTTGGAGCAGGTGAAGACCTCACAAACATCATGCCTTTTGTTATAAAAACAACCCACTAATTAACATACCCACTGCTTTTGTGCTCCTGGCACTTCTGTTTATCAGGGAACCTCGATAAAATGAAGATCTGAATGTTGGCGAGGGTCTGTAGAGGGGAGCAGTCCTTAGAGGGTGCATGGGTGCCCGGGATGGCACGAGTCACTTGGGAAATATTCTTGGGGAGCTGAGTCCAGAACAGAGCCTTGACTGATGTACACGGGGAGCATGGAGCCACTGATGATGAGGGACAAGTCAGACCATCTGTTTCTCAGAGCCTTCTTGCCATTCCTCAAGTGTGATGGTTCTCATTCTTCTCATTCTCCCCGAGGGCTCTCTCCTCTGATCCTTGCCCAAGGACACCCTCTCCTTCCTCCTTTGAGCCCACTACCAAATGCTCTCATGTTTGCTGCTCTGAAAGTGAAGGAACCCTTATTGCTACCCTCTACCCTACAGGACCGTAACCCCCTGGAGGTCAGTGCACATGCTATTTTTTTTTTTATGCCCCAGCCCCGACAAATTTAACTACGTAATAATGAGGTCCTGGGAGGTGAGTGAGAAGACACAACGGAAGCCAATTCCAGAAGCCCACCTCTGCCCCCAATTGGCTCTGTGCTCTTAGGCAAGTTATAAATGTCGTGAGCCACTCTTTCCTCGCCTGTAAAATGGGATAAGTGGTACTCCATATGGCTAGCGATATTTGAGTGCTTTTAATAAAGACTCTGCACAGGTATGATTTCTTTGTTCCTCATGAGAAGCTAAAGGCTAGTGTTAGCGTTATCCCCATAGCATTGATGCAGTAGAGAGTGCCAGTCACCCGGTCAAGGTCAGGAGCTGGGGCGCAGGGGCTGGGGTTCAGTTCAGGCGATCAGCCCTCTGACCCTGGCATCTACAAGGATACTGTGATATCACACCCTGGAATCAATCCCAGAGGGCCCGGTCTTAGCCCTCTCTCGTCCTCCTTGCTTCATTGGGGATGTCTCTGAAGTCTCCTCCTCCTCCTTATTTCTTTTTGCATGCTTGAGCTCTTAATTATTAGAAACTCACTATTGCAACTCATCTCAGCACGGCTTGAGCCACGTCATGCATAAAGACCATAGTGATCCATTTCAAAGGAATTATGATGACCTCAGATGAGCATCTCTTCCTGTAAGTTATGAGATGGTGACCCCCACGCCCAGAGCTAGCTTCTTGATTCTACAACCACTCCTCACATGTTTAACATATGTGAAGTGATTAGCTCTATTACCTAATCTAGCCCTCACGTGGACCTCATGGATAGCATCATTATCCTCCTGAACAGAAAAGACCTTTAATGACTTCCCCAAGGTTATATAGCCAATAAGTGCAGATTTGGGATTTGAATCCTAGTTTTCCATCCCCAGAGCTGGATGCATGTCACCACACTACGGTGACTCCCAATAGACCCAGCTTGCCTTCAAGGAATCCAGAATGAAGGATTGAATTTTATATTAGTAACTAGAGGGCCGTTGCAGGAAGATTCCTGCAAGAACAGGGTGTCCGGCTGGCTTCCCTCCCACCACGGCCACTTCTCCTGCCCCCTTCTCCACGCCGAGCTTTCCCTTCTGCCTCTGTTCCCCACCCCATCCCAAGCTTTTCCTCCCGTCCTACCTTGCTTTCTGCTTTCCCTCCCTTTTCTTTCTATGCTGTCTTCAGTCTTCACTCCTCCCTCCCTCATTGTATGCACATTAACTGCCATCTTTGTTGGGTTAATTTTCTTACCCTCTCTGATTGGCTGTGGGCATAGCGAAGGTATGGTCAATAAGCATTTTTCCCTTTTATTAGTGTAGATTGCTCTTCCCAAAGCAGGAAAACTTCTTCCTGATAGTTTCTTTGAGTCCAAAGTTAAGTGTCCGACATCCTAACATTTTAATAAGCCCAAAGATGAACAGCACGGTTTTCTGGGCCAATGCCCTGCCTCCATGTAGTTAACTAACAAACCTAACAGCATGGGGGATACTTATTATTATTATTAATTATTATTATTAATTATGCCTTCTAAAGCTGATGGGGAAAATAAAAACATTCACCCTTTCATGTATGGCTCAATTATCACAGGGTCCAAGCATCTGGTAAAGGGCATGGCACATAGTACTAGGACACTGAATGAATGAATGAATGAATGAATGAGTGCGTGGATGAGTGAATAAACGAATGAATGAGAGAATGACCTTTGGTCCCCATAGGGAAGCCGAGGAAAATGTACCTGGGGAAAGATTGCGCAGGGGACCTGCAGAACTCCCTCCACACTTCTGTGGGTGTCAAGAGACCCCTGACCTCTCTGTCCTCTTGGGGAAGTTATGTCTCTTCCCTCACCTGTAAATGGGTTCATAATTAGCACCTATTTCATATGGTTATCATCATATTCACTGAATGCTTTCAATAAATGTTGTACGGAAGTGTCACCTCTTCATTGATAGACAAAACAGAATCACCAGGACATCTCTGCCCTGTCCCTCTCCGGGGCAACCACCACAGTCCAGGCCCTTGGTGGGGCCCTGGCTGCCAGCTGGCTGGGAGGCACAAACACCATTTCCAGGCCCAAATGCTCTCGTCGTCAAAGAGCGGAACAAATCCCACAGGGGTATTGATTGAAACCATTACGGATTCGTGGAGACAACAGGCAGGCCGGGAAAGGGAGTCAGCCACTGCCGTCTATTTCCATAAAGTAATAATAACGCGTGCCTTTGCTTTACGAAGTGGAATTTGTTACGGCCGATGAGCCATAAAAATTGCCGGGTGGGGGAAAAAAGAAAGGGGAAAAAAACTATAAATAAATTTGTAATTTTAACAGGGATTACCATGTAATTGAGAAGGGAAGACAGCTAATGGCAGAGGCAAAGGCCAGCTCAGCCCCTGAGGTCTCGGTTCTAAAGCAAGGCTGAGATGCTGACGCGGAATCTTTCCTCCGAGGCTCTGAAGGCACAGCCCCAGAGAGCAGACCCGGGAGAAGGGAAAGGGCATTCATTTGGTACCTATTTGTTGAGTGCCTACTCCACGCACTTGGCACAGAGAGACGTCACAATGGGAGTTGTCTCGCTGACCATCAATGAGGCACCAAGATTGAAGCAGGAGAATGGCTTTCTGCTTGAGGAAGCTCACTCAGGCTCTCATATGCAAAGTGGACTGAAAAGGGGAAGAGTCAGGATGGGAAGCATAGGACACCACTGCTATGACTTGGGTTTGCTCAGGCGGTGGCCTGAATACAGAGTAAGAGGAGAGAGGAGGAAGATGGTCCAGAGGTATGAAGACATAGAGGATTTGGGGGCATGGAGTCAACTAAGATGGCCAAGGTTCCTGGCTTTGGCAACCTGGGTGGGTGATGGTGCCCTCACTAAGCTGGTGGGATGCTGAGCTCAGTCTTTGCCAGAAACAGACAAGAGAGCCAGGCTCTGACTGGCCCAAGAATCCAGCCCTAGGAGAATGTGACGACCAGCTAAGAGGAATACACACCCAGGTGGCCCAGAGCCAACCGTGGACAGTATCTACCACCCTGGATACCGGGGGTGGGAGGAGGCGGACTTTGATGAAATCTAGACCAGCCCGAACTCTGGTCATGATCAATATGTTCTCCAAAGTGCCTTTTAAATTACTGTCGGAGGCAGTGTGCCATATTTATGTATCTACATGCTTAGAGGTGACACGAGGGAGAAATGCAATTTCTATTATGAAATCATAATGTACATTTATCTTCAGGAATAACACATTGAAATGTTGGAGTGAGAAAAGTTGAAAAGCAATCTGTCTATAAATAAAGACCGCAGACATCTGACATTTTATGATGTGGGGAGATTTCAGCGACAACTTCTCCTTCGGACACTTTACCAAGGGATCGTGTTCAAACTCCGACTTCCTGGAGGACAGCATCTGGAAGCCTAGAGCCTCCTTCCTGTTGTGCAAAGCTTTTCTGTCAGAGTTGAGGATGGGGCCGCAGCCAGGGAGGGTCCATGCTAATGCACAATAAACCCAGTTCTTACCCTAGAGGGAGTGTTTGGAAAGGAAGCTTAAAATAAGTGGTATGTCGAGTCCAGTTAATTGTGGTGCATGGGTTCTCCCTCTTGCCAACTGGCATGAACTCCCGGCAGATTCAGAGGGAAGTCCGAGGTATCTCATGTCACATTGGCCCCAGGACCTCTATCTAGATTGCAAAGCCCAGAGGTCCCTGGGACCTTGACTTTCTGGACTCATGACCAGGGACCATCTTCCGCTAGGACAACAGGCAAACTTAAGTGCTGAGCAAAGAGGCGTGTTGGCAGGGGAAGAACTGGGGACTGGGGAGGGAGTCTGTCATCCCTGTTTCTGACCTCGAATATGACCAGACAGGAATGGTCTCGTGCTGATTTTTTTCTGCCATTCATTGTCATGTATTCATTCCTCAGCTTCCTTGCTCCTTTGCTCTGAAACCATGTTGGGGCACCTTCCCGGTGCTGTACGGTGCTGGAGACACAGGTGACTATGACACCCTCCCTGCCCCCAGGGGCCTCTCAGTGCTCCAGACAGAAGTGTAATTGGCAATTACCAGGAAGAGAGAGATGTTAAAGGGGCTAAGGGACCCGGAAAAGAAGAAGAGCACGTGGTACTCAGCCCAGGGGATCAGACCAGGCTTCCTGAAGAACCATCTGGAAGAATGCCTAGAAAAAGGCCAGGTGGGAACAGAGAGGAGATTCCAGGTAGAGGAAATGGCAAGCTAGAGGGTCCCCAAATGCAAATGGGCTAAGGAGACCCCAGGCCTGGGGAAATGAGTCAGCATTTACTTTGTCGGGGGTGAGCGGGGTGGTGCCAGACTGGTCATCCATGAACTAACTACAATGCCCATGCCCACGGGCATCCCTCCTGCCACGGAGACAATGCTCTACCACTTACACGGCACCAGGATTCTAACCCAGATCTCCCCAACCCCTGCTCTCCTGACAACCCCCAGCGGATGTCTCCAGGCCTGGGCCAAGCCGGGAAGGGGAGATGGAGATGAGCAGAGCATGGGCCCTTCCCCCTGTCTCTGGGGAAGATGAATAAGGATGAGTCGTGACAAGCTGGGTTCTTATACACGGCATTTCTCAGAGATGGGGTGCAGGTTTGGGAAGGGGTGTGGGAGAGGGGAGCTCTACTCACTCAAGGGACAGACCTTCCTCAGAGCAGTGGGCTGGGATCCGAGGAGGCTTCCCGATGCAATGAGGATGGGACGGGATTTAGCACAGAATCTGGGTTCCAGACGGGGCCACCAGCGGGTCCCGCGAGAGGCCAGTGCAGTGTCGACATCAATGGACAAAGGCAGAGCTGGCTCTGACAGCCGGGACAACAATAGTCCCCCAAACCCGGGGGGAAAGAGTAAAGGAGATTGTCAGCACCGTGGAAAGACTGGGAAGCTGGAACCTGGCAGACAAAAGCTGCAGGAAGGGGCTGAGAGGGAAGGAGAGAGGCTGGGGAAGAGATAAGGGCGGAATGAAAAGGTGGGGGAGGGAAGAGAGGCAGCAAGTTCTCAGGTTCAGAGGGAGCCTGGGAGAGGAGCAGAGCTGCATTGTGTAGGGGTGGGGCGGGCAGGAAGAGGCGGGAAGGCAGTTTACCCATCCCCACCCCAAAATGTCACCTGGGCCATTGGTTTTGGGGCCTCATTTCACAAAGATTTTAAGTTAAGCACCCACCTGGGTCCCCAAAGCTCCTGTATGGATCCTGAGAGAGCATCAGACCCTCCGTGCAGCCATCTCTTACCTCCTTCCTCCCTCAGTGGGGTAAGAATAATCACCATTATGGCCAGAGACCTGAGGAATGCAGGCACCCACCTAGGATCCCACAGCTGCCTCTGCCTCCCAAGCCTTGGCATTCCTACCTGGTGGGGTTGGCGGGGTGGGGGGGAGCAATCCGGTCCCCTTGCCTTCTGAGGACTTGAACTCACAAAAGCAGCAGTGTGGGGTCCTAAAGGAGGCAGCAGGCCTGAGTTCTGGCTGGGAGTTCCTCAGTGCCTCCATCTGTACAATGGGATTTTAAGTCCAGAAATCTGGAGACAGCTGGTGGCTCCAGTGAGATCATCATCATTCTCACAAACATCGCCATTCTTCAACTTCTCAATAGCCAGCCCTCAGCCACCCCCACCCACTCTGCCAGCTGGAACCATCCGTCTGCAAGGCTCCCTGCACTTGGCGCCTTTGGGTGGGGTCTGCTGGGGCCGGGAGCTCCTGCTTCCCCATCCGTCCTAGATGCTTAGCCTCCTCCTCCTTGTTTCCTAGAGGCTGTTACTGTTTTACTGCTCAGGGGTTTTTTGCTTCTCTTTAATTTTTTTATGGGGATTACTTTACGATCCAGGGTTTTATTTTTTGCAGCAGCCGTCTTGGAGCCAGCCAGGCCTGGCCTTTATGAGGGCTTTCAGGGAGGTTTATGAGGCTGCGGCCCAGGCCCTTCCTTCTGGCTCCTGCCAGCCCAGGGCACGGGAGGGAGGTGAGGGCGGGGGGGGGGGGGAGCTGTCTGTTTGGGAGCTGCCCCTTCCTCCTCCCTGTGTCCTAGGCTGTTCCCAGGGCAGGAAGCCCTCATGACTTACCTGCAAAGAGGAGACAAAGAGACATGTGGGAACTAACACAAAACCCCATGCATTCCCCTCTCCCTCTAGGCCTCAGTTTCTTCACCTGTAAAGTGGGTGCATTTGGAATATCTATCCCGAAGGTGGTTGTGAGGAGACATGCTCAGACAGAATCTGGCAGAGAGAAGAGGGAACAGATCTGAGTCCCTGGGAGAGATGGGCAGCCAACCAGCCTCCCTTTGCACTTATAACTTTCTGTGATTCTGTAACAAGAACAACCAACATTTTCTAAATATTCGCCAGAAGCCAGACACTATGCTTTGTACTTGCCCCTCCCAATAATGAGATAAGTACTACCATCATCCCCATTTACAGATGAGGAAATTAAGGCTCAGAGACGTTCTGGTCGTTACTCAAGGTCACTCTGCCAGGAAGAGGGCAGGCAAGGATTGGCATCTGGGAAGTTCGACTCCAGAAACCACATCCTTAGATTTGAACCCCATCTAGGCACTGTGACAGGAGACAGGACAGAGTCAGGGCGCCCAGTCTGAAGAGAGGAGCGCTCAGTTACAACAGGGAGCTCCGGGCCCCCAGGACACTCAGTCCTCATCCTGGGACTCCTTTCCAGAAAACAGAGGGCCCTGGTGCCCAACGTTCCGGATGCTCAGATCCCAGGTTGAGCCTCTGTTTGAAAGAGGACCCTTTGGTCCATGGTGGGCAAGTGTCCCATTTTGACCCAAGAATACACCCCAGCAATGGGATTGTGCAGTCAGAAGGAAGGGCTTCCGAATAAACCAAGCAGCAGAAGAAACACAAAACAAAGATGCCTCTACATGTCCTCCTCTGAGAATGTTCTGGAAAAGGTAAGGAGTGTTTCCAGGGGCCTGTGCGGAGGCGGGAGGCTGGAAGAGAGGCCCTCAAAGCCTTTTTTGTCTGGACAAAAAACAGAACCCCCCACTGCCCAACAATAGTGAGACCACAGTGCCCCCGCCTCCAGGGCCTCCTCTTCCCCGCCCACCCCCAGCCTCGCTCCCCTCAAACCCCGGAGCCCCAGAACAGCTACTTAAAAGGCAGTGATGCAGCACTGATCGTGCGGTCTTGTCTGCCAGCAGGACAGCCCCAAGAGCAGGATGTAGCAATGCAGTTTGTGTATCCTGCTAAGAGATGTTTAATAAATATGCAAATTGCTGCCTCTACCTCCTCAGGCAGGTAAGGATGGGGAGAGGCTGAGTTAAGCATTAAATCTCAGCAAGGTGTGGAGCACTCAGCACTGAAGCAGGGGCTGGGGCTGGACTTCCTGGGAGGATTCCCATCTGACATCTCAGAGCCCCATTTAGAGGAGAGAAGAGAGCAGGAGAGGCAGGGGACTCACGGTGGGATCTGGAGAAAGGAATAGAAAGGGCTATTTTACTGAAGGAGGCTGAGGGGGAGGCTGGCAGATGGGAAGGCAATGTACGCAGCCATGCAAACATTACCCTACCAGCCAGCCGCCCTCCCATACCAGGTGAACCATCTACTCATTTACTGCCCCCCACGTCTGCTTAACTCACCCTCCAAAGCAGTAATTACCCACCCAACCTTGTATCCAGCCATCTATTCACACTTTCACTGACCTGTTCACGCTCCCGTATCCAAACACCCAACCATCCACCAGTGTTCTAACCATTTGTCTGTCTAGCTACTAACTCATTCATAAATTCACCCTCCATCTAGCTACTCAATGAACTATTAAGCCACCATTCAACCACATGCCTATCACACAGCTATTTACCTTCATACCTTTCCATTAATCATTCATCCATCCATTTATCCATCCATCCATCTTCTATCTATCCATTCATCCACCCATCCATCCATTCATTCATCCATCCATCCATCCATCCATCCACCCAGCCACTCACCCTTCTTTCCATCTACCCATCCATCCACCTTGCCATCCATGTTCTATTTCCTATATACAAGAAACCCTATTTTAGGCGCTGGTAATGAAAATAAAAATGGAACCAATTGCCTTCTCTGGTGGATTCTTTAGCATATTTATGGAGCTCAAACGTGCAAGATGGAATGTGATGGGGGCACACAATGCCTCATGCTACATGTGACTTAGGGGGAGTCCTCAGCTAAGATTTTCCTTCTGGGAAAAAAAAAATTAAGAAATTCTTCCTGGAAGAGGCCACAATCCACTGGAATGATGGCCTGATTACTCTCTTGCTCCCGGTTAAAAGTCAGCTCAGTGTACAGCATATATTCTCCCTGAGCCTTAAGCATGGAGAGGTGAGTGGTCACAATCTCTGCCCCTCAGATGCCCCTGGTCTAGTAAGGGAGAGACATAGCCTACATAATAAAAACCTAATATGCAAATAGACCGAACCATGGAACAACTGGTCTCTATAATGTGCACTGACCACCAGGGGGCAGACGCTCAACGCAGGAGCTGCTCCCAGCCCACAAGCCCAAGACCAGCCAAGGCAGGTGCCAGTGCCCCTCCCACATATTGTCCCACTGGTCTCCCAGCAGAGGGAGGCCACCGGGAAGCAGAGGGGTAGGGCCAGCTGATGAGTGGGCCAGTCCAGCCCCCAACCCTCCTCATAGCCCCACTGGTTGCCTCCAAGGCAGGTGCCAGTGGGGGATGCCTGATCATCAACCAGGCCTAGGGACCCTACCCATGCACAAATTTCATGCACTGTGCCTCTAGGAAAAAAATAAACCACATGCAGTAATAGATGACCGCAAGCACCAGGGCAGCAAAATGGAGAGTGTGAGCATCCCAGGTGCCTGGGGATGGGTGTTGGGGAGGAGGCCAGTTTCCAGGAAGCCTTGACCCACAGGGGACATACACACTCCCCCCCCCCCCCGGCTTTTAGGTCACAGCTTACAGGTGTCTGTCTACATTCTGGAACCCAGGCCTGGCAAAGTCCTGCGCTGGGCACGGGCGGCTGAGAGAGGGAGGGGATGTGTGCCCCTCGGAGGCACTGCCTCAGATACTTTTGCTTTGCTCATTAACTTTGCAAGTCACTGTTCCCTGCCCAGAGGCTGGACAGGGGACTGGCTCTAGAGACTGGCAGACTTCTGTTTCAGCTCAGGCTTTGCTCTGGGGCCTCTGTGGCCTCTGGGGCCTTCTCCTCTAAAGGAGGGGAGGGGCACCTTCCGAGAGAGGGTGGGGCTGTGATGAATGGCCCCCTGTGGGAACGCTCCCAGGGACACCGGCTGGCATGGAGCCAGCTCCCAGTCAGTGCTGGCGGGTGCCCAGGCTCCAGGGGGCAGGGGCTGGGTGTGTACTCATCTCTGGAAGGTGCACACCACTGTTCCCTCTGCCTGCCTCCACTGGGAGCAGCAGCTCCTTCTGAGGGAGCCTCGGATCCCTGCTTCGTCACCATTTGGTTCATTAATTCGCATAGCAAATGCCAGGATGGACAGTCCTGTCTGCCCAGTGACCAGTAGAATATCCTCTTTCCCATCCCCTTATCAAGTGCAGAAGGCACTGAAATTTCCTACAAGGGCCCTCCTTCCCCGCAGCACTCCCTTTCCCCCTCGTCCCTTGCAAGCTGGACGTAATATGATTTTTTTCCCCCGTCAGCTGCTTATAGTCTGTGTCTCCCAAGGAACCATGGGTAATCTCAGATGCAAATGCCCTATGCAAATCCAGCTGCCGGTTAAAATTAGGAGAAAGCCCCAGGCAGACGCAGTTTCAGGGCTGTAACTGGAATCTCCACAGAGCCTCGGTTTAAACGTGCCAGGGACTCCGGCAGCTGGCAGGAGGCAGCACCCAGCCAGTCCTGGACCTGAGCTTCTGCTTCCCGTTCACATGTGTTTTGGCAAAGCAAGTGCGGGCCACTTACCTGGAGGAACCGTAGCCATTTTTCAGGCTTTTATTCCCACTCAGTGGTTCTCCACCAGGAGTGATTCTGTCTCCGCGGGGACATCTGGCAATGTCTGGCGACATTTTGGTTGTCATAACTCGGTGGGGGCTGCTGGCAGCTGTGGGTAGATGCTGAGTGCTGCCAAACCTCCCACGATGCATAGAACGGCCCCCACAGCACAATGTCAGGAGTGCCAAGGCTGAGGGATCCTGCCCAAATCTCTCTAAGCCCCTGGAGCCACTGGCTGAAGGGGCGGTGGGAGACTGCTCTCCCCTCCCCACCTGCCCTGCACCTTCCCTCTAACACCTCTGATATATGTCCTGAGATATGGATGCATCTGGTAATATACTGGGTGCTGTTTTTGATGAGAATGTTTTAATTTACATAAATTGTTTTAGGCTATAGATCTCATTCTGTTGCTTATTTTTTGCACTTAATGCTATGTTTTAAGATCCACCTGTGTTCTATGCCTCAGACTAGTGCAGAAGTTTCCAGAGAGATAGCTGTCCCCTTAACAGTGGACACCCAGGCTGCCCCGCTGGCACCGGTGAGAGTGGGATGGGGTCACTGTGGGGTGATGAGGCCGGGAAGATGGGGGCGATAGGAAGGCAGGGGTTTAGTGGAAGTGAGATAGGGTCAGAGGGAGCAGGGTCAGCCATAGAACTGAGGATGAATTGGGGGGACAAGCCTGGAGGCCACCTCAGAGGCAGCAGCAGTGGGATTGGGAAGCAGAGCAGGCATCTCCCTCCCACTCTCCCCGCCCCCCCCACCTTGCCGGACATTCAGGAGCTAAGTTATAAATGCCAGGCTTGGTGGATGAGGAGTTGAAACTGAGAAAAACTCCTCAGTCAGTAGTTTTCATGTTTATGGGGGTCCTCCTTCCCCCATGTCACCAGAGACTTCCTCCTCAACCAGGGCCTCACCTCCTCCATCAGACTGGGAGCTCCCTGAGGTCAGGGCCTCGCCTCCTCCATCAGACCGGGAGCTCCCTGAGGTCAGGGCCTCGCCTCCTCCATCAGACTGGGAGCTCCCTGAGTTCAGGACCTCGCCTCCTCCATCAGACTGGGAGCTCCCTGAGATCAGGGCCTCGCCTCCTCCATCAGACTGGGAGCTCCCTGAGGTCAGGGCCTCGCCTCCTCCATCAGACTGGGAGCTCCCTGAGGTCAGGGCCTCGCCTCCTCCATCAGACTAGGAGCTCCCTGCAGGCAGAGTATCTCTGCCCTCCTGGCCCTGGGGACTGCTGGGCCTCTTCCTCTGTACCAACAGGGCATCATGGCCCCTGTGCCCTGACTGAGTGTCTGCACTGGAGCTGACGTCCCACCCGAGCAACCTTCTCGTGAGGGACTAATGAATGAGGCCGATCCCACATGCCCTCCATCCCCACTTGCACATGCGTACCCGAATTCCACAAGTGAGCACAGAACCTCAATAGCTCCCCGTCTTGATTCTGTTCCCTGGGTACAAAGACGCCCTTGGAGGCCGTGGGGGTGGAGGGAAGGAGAGAAGGGATGGCACAACACATTCTTTGAACCTCCATGTTTGAGAGGGAGCCTCCAATAACCTAGCCTCTGGGAGATCAAATCCCCTTTCAAAGCCTCCATGGGGACGGCCTCCTCCTGGGGCCAGCGCACACCTCTCCCATCACCTCTGCCCTTGGGGTGCCCCTCCTCTTGGAGCAGCGGGCGCCTCCCCCCCGCCCCCCCCCTCTCGCCTTTGGAGGGGGGTCTCCCAGCAAAAGCTGCCTTCCAGCTCCTCTGAACTCCATCTGCATACTTATCAAGCCGGGGCCTGAGTTCATTACACTTCAAAGACTGTATGAAATGTGTTTAGTTATTGTGTGTTTCTTTTTAATATCAGCAAACTGTATTTTCAGGGAGAGAGGGCCAGAGCCACAAAGAGAAATAAGAAGAAAAGAAAAAAAGAAAAAGAAAAAAAAACACCCAGGAAAAAGATTGCAGTTGTGAGGGGGAAGGGAGGGGAGCTGGCTACCCAGACTAGCTGTGCACAGGGTTTGAAGCCAATCTGGGAGCATCTGGTGGGCCAGGTTGTGGGGGGTTGGGGCCCTTCTCTATTCCAAGGGTGAAATAGAGAGGGAAGGATAGAAGTTTAAAGCCTGTGCATGAAGCCAAAATCCATGTCCAGTCTCTCCAGGTGGTAAAGAAGCCAGCCCTGGATCACACACACATGGTGACCGCAGCCCTGGGTCACACACACATGGTGACCACAGCCCTGGGTCACACACACATGGTGACCACAGCCCTGGGTCACACACACATGGTGACCACAGCCCTGGGTCAGACATGGTGACCAGCAGCCCTGGGTCACACCGCCAGCTTGGGGGCCAGCAGTCTGCTGGCTTCAGTGTCCTGGCTCTGACGTCCTGTGCCTATCTGTAAGTTGAAGTGACAATGGGGCCTCTCAGGCTGTTTGGGATGGTGGCTGGGAACAATTTGAGAGGAATGGGTTATTTTTGGAGAACGAAGGTGGGGCATTGGCTCCTTGGCCTCATGTGATAATCCAGGGCAGAGGTGGACAGCCCAGCCAGAGGGGACAGGCCCTGAATGTCTCCCGGATGGCCGCGGGCAAGAGGACTCAGCGGCAGGGTCAGCGTCTGCATCAGCTGAGCCTCCCACTCAGCATTGTGTCAACTCAACACCATCTTGGTGACAGCCGGGTGGAGCAGGAGGCCCCCGGTTGTCCGATGGCAGCTGTGCATTAGCGAGAGGTGCTTACCGACTGGCTCTTCCGGGGGACACTCCCCACAGACCCTCCCAATGTAGCCTCACCCCCCTGAGAGGTAGCATGTGGCTCCCACTTTTCCAGATGGCACTGTGCCCAGGGGACTGTCCCCAGGCTTTGCGGGAGCTCCAGCCTCCCGCCCCTCCATCGTCCCTACAAGTCCCCTTCTCTGTCTTCCCACATCCTGCCCTTCCTGCAAGAGCTTTTCAGCCTTGTGCTGTCCAGACCTCCAGAGGCAGCCGGGGGGTGTCCAGCGAGGCCTTGAGGGGAGACTGAAGAGCAGAACACACCCAGGAGGGGAGGGAAGTGCTCCCCGTCAGCGTGCCTTCCCGCACCGGGCGACGCCTGCCAGCCTCGCGGAGTTACAGCGCTGGCCCACTGCAGAGGCTCTCTGCTCAGGCTCTTTACGAGCTCCTCCGTGACTGGGGAGAAGGTAATTGCGTTTTTAGTGCCCTGGAAAGGTAAGGCAAAAGGTGTGCTGGGTCCCTCATTTAGGCGTGAGGCTTGATGCTGAGCAGGATGCCAGGACACACATTAAGCAGCAGGGGCGCCATGGCCACTGGCTGGAGATGTAACTTTATCTGGGAAGGAGGCTAATGGGAGATGGAAACCAAAACAGAGACCAAGCCACTGGCCCCTGCCACCAGCTGCCTGCAGGTGCTCTGGGGCCCGAGCAGAGGGGGGCTGCACCACTCTGAATGGGGCAGGGGAGAGGAGGGCGGGGCTTCTACGTCAGATGCCAGGCTCAAGGCTGTTCACCTTATCCTGTAGGTGATGGGAATCCACTGCAGGCCTCTTAGCACTTTTTTATAAAGTAGAATTTAGGAACTTTCTGTGTAGACTGTTCAGGTGAGGTTGCCAGATTAAGTGAATAAAAATACAGAATGAGTAACTTTTTGATGTTAAGTATGTCCTAGTAATAGTTGATTATATAATACCTGGGATACACTTATCCTATCTAATAGAAGGGTAATATGCAAATTAACCATCACTTCGTCACAAAGATAGTAGCCCCCAGTTCTCTCAGTCCCACTGGAGTCCTCCAGTCCTAGAGGGGCAGTGTGAGCAGCCCGGCAGAATGCTTGCTTCATTGCCACAGCGATGAGGCAAGCGCTCTGCACTCAGCTGCAGATGGGCCTCTGGGCCGTGGAGAGCCTATGGGCAGCGGGCATGGAGTGGCCAGGCCCCGAAGAGAGCTACTGGTGCACTGATTCATTTGCAGGGCTACTAATACTATATAATTATTTGGGTTTTTTTTTAATCTGAAATTCAAATTTAATGGGCTATCCTACTGTTACACTGGTAACCCTAACCAGCCTCACTTAAATTCTAAGAAAGCCTGTGAACCAGATAATGAGACAGACTCAAGGAGGTTATATGACCTGCTCAAGGTTATAAGGCGAAGAATGGGAAGGCCAGCACTAGCTGGTTTGGCTCAGTGATTGCAGCGTCGGCCACAGACTGAAGGGTCCCAGGTTGGATTCCAGTCAAGGACACGTACCGAGGTTGGGGTGCCCGTGGGAGGCAACCAATCAATGTGTCTCTCTTTCATCTGTTTCTCTCTCTGTGCCTCTCCTTTCCACTCTGTCTAAAAATCAATGGGGGAAAAAAAATATCCTCGGGTGAGGAGTAACAAGAACAACATTAAAAAAATGGGAAAACCCACGCCTGGTACAAGTACAGGGGCATAGACCAGTGGGTTGGGACCACCTGACTCCCAAGGCCATTGTCTTTGTGCATCCCAGGTAGCGCTCTGTCTCTCTTCCTGAAGTCCCCCTGAGGACAACACCGTCCCCGTGTCTTATCAAGGTTAGGGGTGCATTTTTAAGCAGTGTCGGGCTTCTCTTCGGAAGATGCTGGCTGGCATTGCCCGACATGTGGAGCTGTAGCTCTGTGCGCTCCAGCGAAAGTCGGAGGGGAGATATGGATGTACCGCTTTGAACATAGGCTGGATCTGCAATGCAAAGCCTGGTGCTTCTGGGGCCCAGAGCCAGAAAAATAAATCCGGGGCGTGGATTGTCCCGGCGAGAGCTTCCAGCCTCCCGTTCTTGGGAGAGACCGGGAGGGCTGATCCATTTGGAGAGGCGAGTGGAGGACATCCCTGAACAGCCAATTAAACCGCTTTTAATGGTTCCGAGGAATAGATGTGCAAGTTCCAAACCAATCTCAAGACTTAGTGAAGCAGAGATAACTGGAGCTTTGGCCGTGCAAGATAAACTAGCAAAATCTGAAATGCAGGCAATCCTGTTTTACATTAGAGCAAGTGGAAATCGACATGCATCCAGGCCCTTCTCTTACTGCTACTTGATGTGTGGTTACTCGCAAGGAAATGCTCTGGCATCTGGCAGACAGCCTGGCACAGAGAAGATACTGAATGAATGAGTGAGTGAATGAATGAAGGAATGAATGGCTCACCTTGAGGCTCTAATCATTATACTCAGAAGGGCAGGGCATAAACTGACTGGGGATGTTATAAATAACATTCCAATAAAGAAAGTGGGCATCTGGGATTAAAGAGGACAATGTGAACAGTACACAGATCTAATCGTCTATAATAATAAAAGTGTAATATGCTAATTAGACTGGACTACCTTCTGGACAAAGCCAGGGCTGTGAGGGAAGCCTGGGTCCCGAGTGCCTGCCAGCGGCTGGAGAAAAGTCTGTGTCCTTGGGGCCAGAGGGAAGCTTGGGTTCTGGGTGCCTGAGGGGAAGCCGGTGGCAGCAGCGGGGGGAAGGAAGGTCTGCTCTTGCACAAATTTTGTGCATCGGGCCTCTAGTTGGTTTATAGAATGCAATGTCAAGCAATCCATTTCATAAATGCTTATCTAACTTGTATAAGCTGGGATTGTGCTACAAGGGAAGGTTTTTCATATTAGGCCCATGATGTGCAACTGTCCAGTCTATGGGCCAGACCCTGCCCCAAAGCCAAACATTTCTGACCCGAGGGACAGGTTACAGGCACAGAAAGGCGTGACCCAACCCAGCGTGGGACCCATCTGTGGGAGGAGCCATTTCCCTTAGGAGGAGCTTGTGATTAAAACAGGTGCCTCCATGAGTCTGCAAAGGGCTTTCTAACCCTGCCTGCATCTTCTTCCTTTTCCCCTGGCTCTAACAATACCCCTTCTTCCCTCTATTCATGTGTGTGTGTGTGTGTGTGTGTGTATGTGTTTGTGACCAGCACGTATGGCTGAACTCAGGGGCTGAAGTCAGGCTGTCTCACTCCACCATCTCCTGACCCTGTGTGACCTTGGATAAGCTATTTAACATTCCTGAGCATCTGCTTTCTCATTTGAAAAATGGACACACTAACAGTAACCACTTCCCAGAGCTCGCGAACGTATGAGACCAGGTGAGGCATGGAAAACAGTGCTCCCTGCCTTGACTGTACCTTGGGCACCTGGAGAACTTAAGAAGTGTCCTTGTCCAAGTTGCCCTCTGAACCGATTCAAAGAGGTTGCTTCAGGAATGGGACTCCTCGTGGGTATTTTTTTTCAATCTCTGGAAGCAGCTCCGTGTGCACCGAAGTCGCATACCACCGATGCTAACTTCTCTGCAGAGAGCCTGGTACCCAGGAAGCACCCCATAAACATGAGCTGTTGTTATCATTCATCACCTGGTTATTGCAACCCCTACTATGCACCAGGCCCTGTGCTAGGTCCCAGGTCTGGGATATTCAGTGGTGAAGTAGAAAGACATAGGTCCTGCCCTCCTGGAATTTACAACCCTGATCTAGACTGTTTATTATGAACCAGCTCTGCCGTGCACCCACAATGCTCCTCTTCCCTCTCCAGGGAGAGGGAACCTCCAAGTCACATGGCTACACTCCATGAGGACAACTCAGTGCCCCCAAAGGCGACAGGCCTTCTCCCAGAGCTGGTGCCCAGCAGCTCCCCGAGTGCCTGAGAGCTTCATTGAGGATTTTGGGAAAGGCTGCTATTAATTCCCAGGCGCAAGGCCCACCTTGATTGTGGATGAAGGCGACCACATCTCAGAAGGTTCCCACATGGAAGACTCTGGCCAGTTAGTGACTGTGGCCAAGGTGGGTAACTTCAGTTTCTTTGCCTGAGCTAAGCATCATCCGGAACCAGTGATGGGGGTGAAGAAGTGGGGTTTGGAGCTGGGTTTTCACCCTAGCACCCCACCTTCCAGCTGTGTAAGTGCAGGTAAGTTACCGGATCCTGAGGGCCCCGAGTATTTTAACATAAGCATGGTCATATCCACAGCTCAAGATAAGTAGGAGGCTTCAATGATGCACAAAGACATTAGCACAGTGCTTAGGAGATGAAAAGGGCTCACGAACACCCCTAAGCCCCACTCCCTTTCCCCTGCCTGTGTGAGCATGTACCACAATTTCCCGATGCCTGGGGAGGCTGGTTTGATGCCCAAGGAGATGCTAATTGGAGGTGCCTTTGATGTGTTCACTGCGGAGGGTCCAGCAGGGCCTCTCCTTGGCAGCATCCAGTGAGCGGCTGGTCTAAGTGGCTCCAGTGGCTCTCTCCGGACTCTCCCTCATTCAGACTCACCAGGAATTCACGCCAAACATATCTAAGAGGGGCTGGGTTTGTGGGGGCCTGTGCTCCCACTTGGGCGTGGTCTGGTGTGTTCGTAGACACAGGCTCTGGCATCAGACGGACCTCGGTTTAACCGATGCCAGCTGTGAGGCCTTGTCTTCTCACATCCTCACAAAGTTCCACATCTGATGGGGAGTATTGAAGATGGTTATGCTTACTCTCCAGCCACAAGGACCTTCTTTCTTTCTCCTGATGCATCAAGCCACTTCCCACCTCAGGGCCCACCTTTGCACTTGCTGTTCCCTCAGCCTAGAACTCTCTTTGCTGGGTTCCTTTCAAATTTCAATTTTCAGCTTAAAGGTCACCTCTTGAGATAGGGCTTTACTGACCTCCTGGTCAATCCAGTTCCTTCTATCCCATAATTAATCCAACTTCCTCTATCCCATAACCAGTCTGGTTCCCTATATCCCATAACCAACCCACTTCCCTCAATCCCCAAACCAACCCACTTCCTTCCATCTCATAACCAACCCACTTCCCTCTATCCCATAACCAATCCAGTTCCCTCTATCCCAATCCACTTCCCACTATCTCATAAACAATCTACTTCCCTTCATCCCATAATCATGTTCCTTTTCTTCCAGCCCCATGGCAATCTGAACTGGCTTTGTTTATTAAAGTTGTCATTGTTAGCCTGTTGCTCATGGCTTCATGGAGGCTCCTTGAAGGCAGAAACTGTCTTTTGAGTTCATCCTTGTACCCCACAGCACCTGTCACATAGTTGACACTCAGTAGACATTTCTCTGATGACGATGACAATACTAATAATATCTAATGAACTCTTAGAACATGCCAGACACTGTTCCAGGCCCTTCACATGCCCTCATCCTATTAACTTCTCACCAATCGCCCTGTTTTGTAGAGGAGACTGGGACACAGGAAGGTTTAGCAGCAGCTCAGGGGCACACAGTCAGCCCACTGAGGCAGAGTCAGGGTTTAAACATAGCTATCCAGCTCAGAGCTAGCCAGGCTCGATGAGTGAGTGAATGAGTGAGTTGGTAATAAAGCACTTAGCACAATGGCCAGCACACAGCCATGCTCACTACATGGCAGCGATGATTAGTATTTCAAGCCTGCACTCTCCTCCCATGTGCAAAATTACTTTGCATGTCCCTGAGGGTACCAGTGCTCCACCACGCTGCCCTCCCCCGCATTCTGTCCATGGTGTCTGTGTTTCTGTGATCAAACTACAAAATATACATGTATATTCAAAGGCACAGCTCTACATTTTAAGCAGCTGGAGAGTTAAATATTTAAAGGAGCCGTGTGAATTATTGACTCACCTCTGCAGTGGGTTCTCCTCCGCGCTCGCTCCCCAGTCTCACACTTGTCCTTCAGCCCCAGCTTCTCTCCTCCCATGCCCAGCATCCAGCTCCGAGTCCCAGCACCTGCTAGACCCTTGCAATGGGTCATCTGAACACGGGGCAGGGACCCACTCACTGGGCTGTGCTGGGCAGCCGGGGCTCCTGCCCACCCAGAGTCCAAGGTCAGGCTTCTATCTGGTTCGTCTGTCTTTCAGGGGCCAGAGCACACGCTCTGGCTGAACGTTTGCCAGTTACAGTGTATTTCAGCTCCAGGAGCATTTAATGATCACCTGCTGTATGCAAAATCACCATCACCACCATCATCACCAGAAATTACCACTTCCTGCAAATCTCCTGTCCTCTGTGTACATGAACCAGCAGTCCCAGACCTCCCATTGGCTTGGCAGCTCCACGCCATGTAACTTATGATCCGCTCCCTGTCTGACTTTTCCCGGTTGTAGACTTCTAGCACCGTTTATAAGATTGCTGTAAAGCAGTGGTTCTCCACTTTTCTAATGCTGCGACCCTTTAATACAGTTCCTCATGTTGTGGTGACCCCCAACCATAACATTATTTTCATTGCTACTTCATAACTATAATGTTGCTACTGTTATGAATCATAATGTAAAATATCTGTGTTTTCCGATGGTCTTAGGCGACCCTGCTAGAGGTTCTCAACCTGTGGGCCGCTGAGCTTTTAGAGAAAGATCGAAGGTAGACCTTGGAGAGTGCGTACATCACTGCCAGGCTGAGGGCTGAGGAGCAGCATTGCAAGTGGGGTGAAGGGATTAAGCATCGGGTAAGAGGAAGCAAAGGCAGGGTGAATTAGGGAAGGGGAGTAGCCAGTGTGACTGGAGCAGAGGGGCTTTCTGGAGACTCATGCATGGACTGACTCATGTGGGGACTGGGTCATAATGGAGCAGGCTTTGAAAGCCAGACCAGGAAACTGTAGCCTGCTGAGGTTCATCGGAGCTGTGCCCTAGACGTGTCCTATGACCCTGGCCAGAGGGAGGGAGAAGAGACCGTGGTTGCTGACCTAGGGCTGAGCAGCAGGAGGCAGCAGGAGGGGAGGTCAGATGGAAGGGAGGAGCTGAGATTGGACTCGGTCCCTGACTGTCCAGAGGGAGCAGAGGCAAGCGAGAGCCCTGGTTATCAGCGATGTCTCAGCAACCACGGAGGTCACCTCCAGCTGGGCCCCACCCCTGCAGCTGCCAGGTGATGACTCATGACAAATCAAAAAGGGAGGAGGGAGAAGCTGGCCATGAGGACCCGACACGGGAAAGAGTCCCAAATAAATGGGCCCTTTGATCATTGGACCGATTTCCGCAAAGGCTTGTTAGCTCCCGGAAGATCAAATGGGGAAGATAATGAGCAATTTTCAGGTAGTAGGTGCAGCCTCCGAGGTGACAACCCAATTTAGTCAGATTCTTAATCAAGCCGGAATCCCTGACTTGACGCTATTTGCGGAGTCTATTACTCCATTATGCTGAGTGCTTTGCCGCCTCCCGGCCCCAGCCTTCCAGTCGTTAGAGGTATTTATCTCCGTGCGATTTAATTAAAGTCTCGTGTTTAATGACACAATGTGAGCTAATTATTTCTCGTTGGTTGTTGAGGGAGGGTTCTTCTCTCCCCCTTTTGACAACAATTAAAAAAATTGTCTCTTGGCAAAGGAAGGGTGGGAGACAGTGAGTGGGCAGGGCTGGTGTAGCTGGGTGATGGTTTGTCCCCATGATCCTTCAGGCTGAGCTATGTGTCCCCACCGCTGGGAGAGAGGCCCCTCTCAATAGCCCTACTGTGTGGGAAGGGCGTGGCCTGGGGCCAGGCACCCAGGGGACACTCACTACACATTGGTCAACGTTGTCACTATTGTTGTGCTGCTACACAAGGTCATCATCTTGGCCAGCACAACCAGAAGGAGGATGGGACACTCTCAACGTGCAACAATTCATGGGAGAAATCCTAGCTCTACTGCTGGACTACTTGGTGGTTTTATTTCAAGTCCTTGTTGAAGTGGGACAAGAAGTGGGGGTGGAATCGCAGGCTGGAGACCAGTTTAGGCCTATTCTGGAGCACCCAGCCAGGGAAGACTGACCCGTGCCCAGGGGATAGAGGAAGCCTAGGCTCTCACAAGCCCTGCAGTGTCAGCCCTTCCACCTCAGGAGAGTCATTCACTCCCTCTGGACCTCGGTTTCCTCATCTGTACAATGGGATCTATGAAAGCCAGTGGTGACTAGAGGAGATGCAACACAGAAGCACAAGGCCTTGTCTGGCAGGTTGCCTGGTTCAATAAACAGCAACTTGGCCCGCCTGATGCGGCGCAGTGGTTGAACATCAACCCAGGAACCAGGAGGTCATGGTTCAATTCCTGGTCAGGGTACGTTCCCAGAGTGCGGGCTTGATCCCCAGTAGGGAGCTTGCAAGAGGCAGCCAACTGATGTTTCTCTCTCATCCTCTATCTCTCTCTCTCTTTCCCCCCCTTCCTTCCTCTCTCTAAAATCAATAAAACATATTTGGGGGAGAAAAAGAAAGAATAAGCAGCAACTTGGATCGTGATTATTATCTCTGCTCATACAAGTATTTTATTAAGGACGGGGCCCAACAGTTTGTGGCAGTCATTGTCTAGGGGTCAATTTAAGGTGAAGAAGAGGAAAGAAGCTCCCCCACCATTGCCTGGGGGTGATGGTGGCCAGATTACCCTACACAGAAGATAACTATGGACCAGGTGGTGTATTAGACCCAGCCCCCTGTGCCACTGGGTGAGCAGAGTTCAGATCCTAAATAAGGAACCAAGGCAACTCCAAGGAGGGCAGCCAAGACCAAAGCCCATCCACAGGTCCATGAACTAGGGAGTGGCAGATAGGATGAGGGGGTGGTCTCCTGGGTGGCCCAGGGACTCGATACAGCCTTTGGGAGCCGGGCAGGCAGAGTTAGGGCTGGAGATGTGCTGATTCCGGGGGCCTGGGACTGCCAGGACATGCCAGTTGGGTGGCACGTAACAGAGGTCAAGAGCATGGGCTTTGGAGTCTAGCTGAGCTGCACAGCTGCTCCCATGTCCTGAGCAAATCATCCTATTTCCACACCAAGTCATCCTATTTCCTTTCCCAGGTCGAAGGGGGGATTAAATGGGACAGATCACTCCTGAGATATTTGAAGGGCTGCACACAGGGGTCGTTGTCTCTGTTGCTAGGGGACCAGGGCTTTCTGGGAATAAAACTTCATCTCTGGTAGCCCTGAGCTGGAACACGAAGGGAGAGAGCTGTTGGCCACCTGCAGGTTTTGAAATGCCACGGGGACTCAACCTCCACTTCCCTCCGCTCCCTCCGAGAGGCCAGCTGTCTTCTCACCACAAAGCAAGACCCCTTCTGAGCGCCTTCCTTCCGCTCCGGTTAAATAGTGTGTGACCCTGGAGGGGCTTCGGGAGTCACCCTGCCTGCTGCCCGCTCTGAGGAGAGATGAGCTGAGAAACTTTCTGTAGAGCGGTCTTGGCCTGTGCCCTGAGCATGGAGGCCCTGTCCCATCAGGTGAGACTCTGTCCCATCAGGTGAGACTCTGACCCATCAAATGAGACCCTATATCATCAAGTAGGATCAGGGTCAGTAACAGAAACCCATTCCTCTGTGGAGACTTAGGGGACCTGACCCAGGAAGGATGATTCATTCTAGGCGGTAACACACGGGGCACTCAGAGTCTCTTTTGTAGGGGTCTAGATGTTGGGTTGTCCCAGAGAAGGTGGGTCATCCTAGGAATTTTGGGGGCAATGGCTGAGCATTTGTTTTTGTTGCTGGTGAGCCCAGCAGGGAGGCATGGCTATGCTGGCCCACACCCTCTCATCTTTGTGATAACCCCTGACCTCACGTCACCAAAGCCAGCGTGGATGGGACTCAGCCTTGAAGTCTTAGAAACCAAGCGATGCTGCCCCATGGAGTGCCAGCCACCGTGTATGACACCAGCTCCTGACCTCTCAGGAGCTGCCTAGTGGCAGACATTCTCACCCCGTGTCACCAATAAACTAGTGTTAAAACCAAAGCAGGTACCCAAGGGAGAGGCAGAGGGCTGGGCCCCCGAGAAGTCAGAGAACTCTGGGAAGGCGATGTTGGAACTGGTCCGCCAGAGAAAGAACATCCGGGGAGATTCACAGAGGGGCGAGAGACTGTGGTGGGGTGCAGGGACCACATGGAAGGTAGGTGAGGGAGGGAGCTCAGGGCTTGGGAGAGGAACAGGGCGCAGTGAGATGAGAGTGCCTTAGAGCCTCCTTGCCAGGGGGAGGCGGGGGGACTGCAGCCCACAGGGATGCAGACATTAGCGCCAGATCAGACCAGAACCAGAAGGCAGCCAGATAAATAGAGGGCCTTGGAGGTTCTGGTTTATTCCTGATAGTGACGAGGAGCTTTGAGCGTTATGACCATGGTGGCGATATTGCTATCATCATACGCTTGTGTTTGTCTCCTTCCCTTGAGCTCAGACAACGCTACATTCTGGATACTCCACACTAGAAGCTTGGCCTTGGGAAATTCTAAGGGGGCCCATCCCTGGAGTGCCCACAAGTGAGTGTCTCCTGCGGATTCCCCTGGAAATAAATTCCCACTCCTTCCCTCCCGTGGCCTGGGGCCAGACACCAGGAGACAACATGGGCCCCAGAGATTCCGGGAGCAGACACCCCCCCCCCCACCCCATGGTGGAGGAAGGACTCAGAAAGCACCGAGCGATGGCTAGAGGAATGGAGGAAGTGAGGGGATGGAGAGGACTCGGCATCGAGGGGCTCTGAGCCCAGAGCAGCAGCCTGGGAGGTTTTATGGGAGCTTCTTCAAGGAAACAGGATGTCTGCCGGCACTTGCCAAGGCCTTTTCTCTCATAACAAGCTTCTTCATTCAGCCAAACAAAGGCAGCCTCGCACACCGAGGAGGGTGGAGAGCTGTCAGATGCTGTTCTGGGAGAAATGAAAGAGGCTTGTGCGGAAGCTAAAGCACATAAAAGCTGAAGGTCAAGGCGCAGGCCCCCCTTCCGGCTGCTCTGCAGCATGCAGGACATTCAAGATGGGGACCCTTCCCGGGGCCGCCGCGAGTGGAATTGGACCGCCGCCCCCGCTGAGCCTCAGCAATCCACCCTCCACCCGGCCATCCCCGTGGTCTCTGCAGCTCAGGGCCCTTTCTCTGAGGAATCAGATGAGGGTGTTCCCCTCCTAAAAGGGGGTCTTCCCAGCAGAGGTGGCAGACAAAGAACAGCACTAGCCCCCTTGAGGCCCAGCATAGGGTCAGCCCACCCAATCCTGAGACCCAACTGATCTTTGCCATCCTCACAGTTTCCCACAATCCCAGCTCTCCCTCTGTGCCTAGGATCATCATCCGGAGAGCCGGGTCTCTGGCTCAGAGACCTGGTACAAGGAGGACCCACCCTGTCATCATGACAGTAAAGGCGACAACCATGGACATCGGTGGAGCATTGGACCCTGAACGAACTCTGCACGCCCTGGGCTGTGGTCCCTCCCAGCAGACTGCACAAAGCATTGAGGGGTCCTGATTCTCCCCCCCCCCCACCTGACAGGTGAGGGGCTGGAGCTTTGAGGATTGCATGACTTGCCCAAGGGGACATGATTGGGAAGAAGCTGAGCCAGGACCCCGACTCAGCTGCAACCTGTTTCACATCTCTGATTACTTCCATCTCATCTCCACTCACTTGGCGCAGTGGCTTTGTTGCTTGATTCTAACGTGAGGGAGAAAGCTCAAGGGCAAGCCTGAGTCGGCTTGCTGGAGAGAGCTCATAAAAAGGACCCCGTGCCCCCACTCTCAACCTATGAACCAAGAGGTCACAGATCGGTTCTGGGGTTGCGGGCTATCCCAGTGGGGGCCGTGTGCAGTAGGCAGCCCATCAGTGATTCTCTCTCATCATTGATGTATCTATCTCTCCCTCCCTCTCTGAAATCAATAATTTATATATATGTATTTTAAAAGATCCCCACTCTAGCTGCTTTTCAGATTCAGAGTGGCCAGGGGAGTGGGTGTGTCCTCTACTGCCATTTAATTTAAAAGTTTGTTTGAAACGCCTCCTTCTACCACTTCCCCTAGCTGGTAATGAACTCATGAATCAGCGAGAACTGAATGTAAATTTTGGGGCCTTCTCTTGCTAATGTGAACTTGGGCAGGTTGCTTAACCTCTCTGGGCCAATTCCCACTGTGAGACGGAGAGAATGATGGTATCTACCACAGAGGGTGGCGTGGAGCTCCCACAGAGGAATGTGTGTAGCGTTCTTAGCACAGTGGCTGGCACAGGATATGCGCTCAATAAATGTTAGCTATTATTAATAGAAGGATGGCAACGATGACAAGGAGAGTTGCATTGGTGAGCTATTGCTCCATACCAAACAACCACAAAACCTCAGTGGCATAGGACAGCAGCAATTAATTAGATCATTAATTAGTTGGCTGATGTGGGCTGAGCTCAGCCCAGGCTGCTCTGGTCCATGGGGTGCCATCCTCTTCCTGGGCCCACGGCAAAGGTCGAGGCAAAAGGAAGAGCAGGAGCTGAATTACAGGTGTGCATTGCAAGTCTCTGCTTGAGTCACATCTGCTAGCCTCCCATTGGCCAAAGCAAGACAGGGCTAAGCCCTAGCTCAAGAGATGGAGAAGTATACCCAGGCTCATGCCCAAGAGCGTGGTTGTATAATCCTATGACTGGCCACGGAGTGAATAGGAGACTGGTAACCCAACCTTCTACAGTGAACAAAAGCAAGGGGCATTCACAAAAGTACTGCTGGGTGTATGAATGAGGGTCCACCACTTTGGCAAGCAGCTGGGAATTATCGAAGACAGCTGAAGATAGTCATCCTATCTAATAAAGAGGGAATATGCTAATTGACCATCACTCCATGGCAAAGATGGCTGCACCCACAGCTGAGGTCAAGTTCCCATAAGGAGCCTTAATGAGCAATCAGCAGGGACCTGAGGCTATAAGCTTCCCTACCCGGTAGGGCTTGACAGGGGACCTCAAGGTGTGCTTCCCATCCTGGTGCTGGGCTAGGGGACCTCAGACTGCTCCCTCAACCCCAGCACTAGGCCAGGGGACCTCAGGCCACCCCCCCACCAGGTGGGGTTTGACAGGGGACTTTAGGCCATACCCCTCACCCAGAAGCACCAAGCCAGGGGACTTGAGACTGCACCCCCCTGCCAGTGGGGTTTGATGGGGGAAGCTCAAGAAACTCCCCCTGCCCCAGTCCAGGCTGGGGGACCTCAGGCCATGCCCTCGTCCTGGCACCGAGCCGGGGGACCAGAGGCTATGCCCCCTGCCTGGCGGGGCTTGACAAGGGTGGGACTGCCTGGGTCTGGATATAGCCCAATGGCAGTCAAGTCTGGGTCTCCGCAATTTTGAGGTGCATGTGAGTGGGCATGGACTTGTCTCTGGGTCCCGTGGAACACCCTAGACTCTGACAGGAGGAAGGTTTTCATATACATTTTACTAATTTTCTTTCATCTCTGATACTTCTATTATAGAGAAAGGGTAAATAGCAATATTAAATTATTTCCTCTAATTAACCCCCTTTTAATGTGCACAAATTTCATGCACCGGGCCATTAGTATCCCATACTTTGAGAAAAACTTCCAGACATATGACGAAGGTACATGTATCAGAATATGTATAGCAGCATTGTGTACCACAACCAAAACCTAGGTGCCTCCCAAATGTCCGCCAACAACAGAATGGACAAGGAAATTGCAATGCATGCATGTCGTGGGATACTATACAACGAGGAAAATACTACAGGACAAAAAATCTAGCTACAGGCATGGCTCTTAGAAACAAAATGTGAATGAAAGGACACAAAAGAGTACTCCCCTGACTTTATTTCCATGTAGTTCACACACAGGCAAAACTGAACTCTATTGTTTGGGGATGGATACACAGTTAATAAAAACACTTTAAAAAGCCAGGATGGTGATTATAGCTGGGTGAGGGACAAAGATAATCTGGGGGGTGAGAGGGGGAACACGTGGTCTTTAGGAAATGGCAAAGTTCCAGCTCCTGGCCTGGAAGGAGGTCCATGGCACTCGTGTTAGAGTTGTTTAAACTGGGCATTCTGCTGCATGCACTTCTTTGTATGAAGTACATCACAATCTAAATAAGGTTTTGACCCAAACCGGTTTGGCTCAATGGATAGAGCATCGGCCTGCAGAATGAAAGGTCCCAGATTCGATTCTGGTCGAGGGCATGTACGTTGGTTGTGGGCACATCCGCAGTAGGGGTTGTGCAAGAGGCAGCTGGTTGATGTTTCTCTCTCATCGATGTTTCTAGCTCTCTATCCCTCTCTCTTCCTCTCTGTAAAAAAATCAATAAAAACTATATTTAAAAAAATAATAAGGTTTTGGAAGAGCTTCTAGTCCCAGAAGAGGAAAAAATCAGGCCCAGAGAGGAACAGGTTTTGGCTCAAGATAAGGAAGAGTTTCCAGTAACCGGAGATGTTTAAAGATGGAGTGCCCTTTTTGGGCGGAAGGTAAATTCCTTTTTTATTCAATTAGAGACCTCCCAGGCACACTGATGGAAACCTTGGCAGAAACCTTGGCAAAGACCTCGGAGGACGAGTCGATGTGAGGGAGGCCTTGGCCGCGCAAGGTTGAGGTTAACTGTCTGATCTCAGAGTCTGGGGCAACGTGGATGATCGGGGTGTTTGCCGTCAGCAAGACTTGAGGTTGGCATTCGGGCCTACCACTAATTAGCTAAGTGACCTCAGGCAAGTTACTTGACCCCACTGAGCTTCCGTTTCCTCGGTTGAAAACGATGTTGCATATAAATTACCTAGTACAGTGCCCGGCACTTAATAAGCCTTTGATATATGATGGCCATTATTATTAACAAACAAAACAAAAATAGCTTCTTCTAAATTTGAGATTCTGAGATGTTCTGCATCCATGAATATGTGTTGTGTCAATCGGGTTCTTATTGCCATAAAGATGCATAACAATCCCAAATCGCAATGGCCTACAGAAAGCAACACGTGTTTAATGTGTGCTCATGGGTCTGTGGGCCAGTGACTACTCAGCAGGGCTGGGATCAGGTCTGCTCCACATGCACCTCACCCCAAGACCAGGCAACCTGGGGCGTGGCCTGCTTCTGATGGGGGGCAGAGAGTTTGCAAATGACACTTAGAATGACACACGCAATGCCTGTTAAAGCCTCAGCTCAGAATCGCCTCACCATCACTTCCTTCCACATCCCATTGGCTCAAGCAGGTCACATGGCCACGCCCAAAGTCAAGGCCGCAGGGATGTCCCGGTGTCACTTGACTGTGAAGTCACACAGCAAGGGGAATGCAGGTCAGTGGAGAGTTAGGAGCAGCAATCCTATCTACTGCACGCATGCATGTATGCCTGCGGGATATTTATAAGTGACTCCACTAGATATGAAAACAGAATATTTCAAAAAATCTTCTTTAAGAACCATGACGCTATCAAATATAAGGTTCAAAAACCCCGGCCTCATAGTGAACGAAGAAAATGTGATTTTCCCATTTTATTGGCTTATATAATAAAATCATTACATAGCTGATTAGTTTTATTGCTCCGTGATATGTCATTGAGAAGGTACATTCGGAGCTCTGGGGGCTGGCTTCCTAATTCCTGTGCTCACCTGTTGGCCAGAAGACCCCTGAGGCTCAACTATTCCTGCTTAAAAATTGGTTTCGCCTTATTTATTTTTAATTCTCGGACTCCTTGGCAAGTTGAGATTTCTGTTGAAGAGCCAATTCTGTCTCCTTGTCAATCAGAGGTGTTTAGAGAAGAGGTCGACAGAGTCTGTGCTATGAGGGCGAGGAGCCAGGTGGAACGAGCAGATGATGGTCCTGCCCTCCTTCCAAGCACACTAACCAGCTCAGGCTGGTGCACGCAACGGGATCCCCTCCCTCTCCTGCATCTCCTCCAAGGCACCGGCTCCCGCCAGAGGAGGGTGGTTGCCTGTGTCCCTCTTGCTGCTGTGTCTCACCTCTGGACCACTTCGAGATGCACCTGGGAGCAGAGAAGAGTGGGTGGGCTCGTCTCCTCACTGGGGGCCGGGTCTCAGGATAGGGAGGAGGCCTGGCCTGAGGGTGGAGCTGGGAAGAAGGATGAGAGAGTATGCAGCCTGGCACAGATCAGAGGCTGCCCCAATCGAGGGGTGAAGGAAGCTGGAACAGAACTGATGGGGAGTGGATCAATCCGTGAGTCTTTGAACTTTCTGTGGGAGTTAGAGATCACGTTGCCTCCCGTGCCTCCAAATAGGGCTGGCTTCCCGGACCCCGCAGCTTCCTTTCCGAGAAGCACGTGGTGCTCAAGGGGGAAGTCACGGGGGACCGGCTATGGAGCTCAGGTGCTGTCTCAGATGCCTACCCTCCCAATACTGCTCAACCTTGGGCCAGTTACTGAAACGCTCCGTGCCTCAGTCTCCCCAGCAGAAAAATACCCGTGCCACCTCTCGGGGTTGTTGCAAGGAGGAAATGCGTCAGAGGATCTAGAGCATCTGGGATGGTCCTCAGCCCTGTCCCTGGACCTCCATCAGTGTCATCTCCTGTTATTATCATTCCAGCTTAAGATGCTAAACCACTTTGCTCCTCTTTAAAGCGTGATTGATGCTCGTAGGTGGGGAGGGCCATTAGGTTGGCTACGTGAGTGTATAATATATGGAGCGGGGGAAGCAGTAAAAGCAGCGCCTCGGCAGAGGTGCCGAGCGGTGTGGGGACTGGCGAGGATCCAGGCGTGAATTTTGCACATGATTAAAGGTCTGAGCGCCATGCCTCGAGGCGGAGAGGGTGTTATTTACTGGAGCCGGGTGGAGAGGTCGCAGCTCTCCCTGCGTGGTACGGTGAGAAACGGGGGGCGAGGCCTCAGCTGAGCATCCGGATGGGTATCCGGACGGGTCCAGGGGGACAGGGAGAGCTGGCCGAATTCCCCCCTCCCCCCATCGGCAGGAGGGGTGCATCATTATCTGGCCTGTAAGATGGAAGCCCAGGTGTGAGATTTTTGTCTCCCAAAGCCTACTTTATGCCTTGTGCCTCCCTAGATAAGACACCAAGGCAATCCCGGGGCTCTCAGAGACTGCGTTAGGGGGAAATGCAGTGAGAGGCTTCAGGAAGATTCCAGGAAGGTTAAACACAACACAGTTTGTCTCGCCTGACCTTAAAACGCGCGAGCCTCAGTTTCCTGCCCCCTAATGAGAGGATGGGATGAGAGCATAACTCATCGCCGCCGAGGAGCAGGTGGACGGCACGCCAGGCCCCGGCTCCAAAGCCACAGTGCTTAGACCTCCATGACCTAGAAAGTAATTGCAAAAGCAAAATTCAATCAATAGATCGCCTTCTGTCTCCACGATCCCGGACAGCCCATCTGATTTTTATTTCCTGGACTGAACAGGGGCTAGGACTCTCGGATCGATATTACCGCCAGTGGAACAAAGCAATGCAAGGACCCGGCCGTCAGACGAGGGGAGGTGGAGAGCCATCTCCGCCTATGGGAAGTTGGGGGACAGTTTCCATCAGACCAGGGAATTGTATCTGAGGGGCTGTGGCTCTGGGTCTAAGGCTGTGGCCCCAAAGTAGGGCCCTGTGTTGGTCCGGGAGGGCTGGGGAATGGGGCAGTGACTGTGACCTCAGCCACAATGGCTTCCATTCCTATTGCTGCGGCAGAGGTGGGTCCCCATGTCCGCAGGCACCTCCACCGTCGCTGCGGCAGAGGTAAGGGCTCCATCCCAGAGCTGACGCCATCCCTTCCACAGAGAACTCAGCGGCCCCCGCAGCCACACAAATGCAAGCCTGCACAAATCCATAAGGTGAGGATGCACCCGGGGAGCAGTGACAATGACCCCATGACCCCTTCTGAGCCCCCACACTTCCTACCTCAGCCCAGCTGCCTGTTCTGTGCTGGGTGCCATCGTCCTCCTCTCCACCTTGAGCCACATCCTGGGAGAGAGAGAGAGAGAGAGAGAGAGAGAGAGAGAGAGAGAGAGAGAGAGAGAGAGAGAGGAGAGAATGCAATCCTCAGCTCTTCCCTCAAGAAACAAATGACTCTGTGACACACGCAGCCCATTACTGAGGTAATTCGGCCTCTGTAGTCTTTCTCATTACACGCAGACCAATGTTATTATTATTGTTTATCATTTACATGACATGGTAAGTGCGAGCTGTCCTCATTCCTGATTAAGATCAGCCCTGCTGCCCCTCACCTCCTGCATTCTCCCCTTCGTCCTGGGACCCCTCCCTGCTGCCCCAACTCCTGGGGTCCTCCCTCCACCCTGATCCCTCTGCCTGCCCTCCACACCCCCATCTTCAGAGCAGCCTCCATCCATGGAAAATCTCTCTTGTGTGTACCTGGCAGGTTCCCGGCCGAGACAGGAAGGGGCGGGGAGCTCCTGCGTGTGCACCTGCTGCCTGAGCTGTGCTGGTGACTGCCTGTGTAACTACCCTCCGATGACCTGGACATTTCCATGCACTTAGAGAAAGTTCAGGAACACATGACCCCCCTCCCCGCAGGATAACTGATCAGTGTCGGGATCTTAGAGGTGAGTGGGCTTGGAGACAGGGGCCCGTGTTTGGGGACAGATGCTTCTCATCCCCAGTATGGACCCGAGAAGGACTCTACCTGCCCACGCCTCTGTTTCCTGTGCTGGGGAGGGGCCCGCATGCCTGGGAGAGGTGGGAACTTGGAGCTCCTTTAAATGATTACGTGAAGCAGCTCTGCTTTGAGTCCCTCCAAGGGAGGGGGTTTGGGTGCTTGCCCCTTTGAAACAGCACAGACTCAGTGTGCATTAGTGTCCGGGGCCAGGTGTCCCTAAAAAGCCAACCACTCCATTTGTGGAAGGTCATGGGCAAGTCGACCAATGACCTCATCCTGAGGCTGCCCCTGGATCCACGGAATGCCATCACTCACAGCTTCATTCATCCGTCCAACAAAGAGTGATTGAATGCCCACCCCATGCCACTCTGCTGGAAGCACAGGAACCGAGGCCGCCTTCCTGGAGCTCATGACAGAGCCAGGGAGATGGTCCAGAAGCAGACATGAGATGGCATGGCACATTGGGAGAGGGGAGGGGCATGGGGACAGCAGGCTGGTGCGATGGGACGCCGCTGCCCATTTTGCTGATCCTTATTAACTGTGTGTTCATTACCTGGCGCTCCGAGAAGCCCTGCCCGCCCTGCCTGCCATGGCCAGGACTTCACCGGAAACATCCTCCAGAAGGACACGGGGGGGATGCCACCGGACAGCATCCCTCCAGCCTTGAGCTCTGCCCCTCCCTTTGGACTCCGCGTCTGGATCTGGGAGTTACCTTTTTAAGTCCTCAAAGCAACCTGGTCTGCGGGCACGGTCTCCTTCCTCCCGGTGAGGAAGCTGGGACTCAGAGAGGTAAGGTGGACCATATCCGTCTCCCTCCGAAGCCGCTGCTCTCTCTCTGGCCACGTGCCTCTGGTCTCCCTTGTCTGTGCTTCAGTTACTTGTGCCTCCCGCCTCCCTCGCTCTCATTCAGGGAGAGTCTGAGTCTGATTTCCTCTGAGTGTCTATAGACTGTCTTATTCACCACTGCACCCTCCTCACTGGGAGAAGTGCAGGCATATAGTAGGTACTGGATTAATATGAATGTGAGAGAGGGAATGTGGGAGGGAAAAATAGAGGGAAGGTGAGAAGAACTCCCCTCCAACCCTCACCTCCCCATACACACACACACACAAGGAGCCCAAGGCAAAGCCCCACAACAGCAGATAACAATGCATCCCTCCTGCTTTCTCCTGAATTCCTCCAGGGAGCCCATTCTCCGAGAAGTCCCAGAGGGTGGCTCTGGCTTGGGTCTGTCCCTGTGGTCACCCTCTTCCTGTCTGCCTGGAATGTGGCACCCCTTCCCCAAGACCTGAACTGACCCTGGCCATCTGTTAGGACCGTTTGGAGCTTGTTAAAAGCCCAGAAAGGTCGTGCTAATGAGGAGGTAAGCTGACAGGCAGTGTGCACTGGGAGGGAGCACTGTGCAGAGTCCCAGGAGATGTCCTCACCCACTTCTGTGCTCCCCGCTGATGCCCCAAAACTGGGTCTATTTTCTTCCTTTTCTAAATGGCTGCTGTCTGGCTCCCCAGAGGAGACTCTGTCAAGGGCTCTAGACTGAAAGTTTGTGGGACTCGCACCCTAGGATCTCAGACTTCTAGTCTTCAGAACTGAGAGAAATAAATGCCCGTGCTTTAAGCCGCCAATCTGTGACACTCAGGGAGGAAGTGGGTATTGCCAGATCCCACCCTCTAGCCCTTGACCTTTATCCAGTGACCTCAACTATGTATCAGAGTGTGTACCAGACCACGGGTTCTACCAACAAGATGTGGTCCCTTTCCTTAAAGAGGGACTGGTCTAATAAGGAGACAGATCCATGGTCAAGGGTTATACAGCAGTGGGCCACAATCACGGGCTAAGATGGTGCTATGAAAGTGTGGGGAGGCCATCGTGGGCCTGCTCAGCCCATGGAGCAATCAGAGAAGTCTTCTCAGAGGAGGCAACTTTGGACCTGGAACTTGATGGCTGAGTTGTTTGGGATCCTGTCCTAACCTTTGATAGTAACCTCTCCCAATGTGTCATGTGACCTCTTCTTGCACAGATGGGTATTGTCCTCTCTGTGGATAATCTTGCCAGGGAAGAGCCCCTTCTTGGGATCCTTCCCCCAGATGGCCAGGCCAGGGGCCACCATGAAGTCTAGGAGCATTGAAAATTCTTCTTTGGGTGACAGACACTGGCTGAAGACCAGTGGAGACAATTAGAGCTGAGCCTCGGTCCAGAAGCACGCTTTTCCCAAGAACAGCTCTATTGTCAGCCTACCACAAAGATGTTTTAACAAGCGCTGCCCAAGGATGCCGACAAGCGTTGTTGGCTGCTGTCTGCATGTCCTGTCTGGAGGAGGATGGGCCTAGAGGGGAGGGATTCAGGCGTCATCGCCACTCAACACCATCAGCACCACTGTCACCAGAGCCGTCATATTCTCTGTCTCTCTCGGCTTCCCCAGCTCCACCCCCAGCTCCATCACCACCTTAATTCCATCACCACGTTGTTATTGCAATTCTACATTATTGTCAACACCTTTATCATCCCTTTGGTTGTCATTGTAGCAACTCATCCCCATCACCGAAAACTCTTCACCACGATTCATAGCCATCACCCCATCACCACTCTGTACCTCGTCTGTCTTTACCCTCCAACTCTCCATGCCAACCTCATGCCAAATCTTCAGGTCTATTCCCTTTTCCTCTCTGTCTCATCTCTGGGGATGGGGAACCCTGGGTGGCATCTGTGCTGAGGCTCTGTCACTCATGGGACACAGGGAACCATCCACAGCCCTCAGAGGAATTGGGCAAGTTGAGTACAGCCATGGGATGATGCTCTCCCTGGAACCCAGGATATCACCCTTGAGACCCCTTGACCTTTAGGCCCTCCCCCCTCAGCAAAGGGAGGACTGGGGACCTGGGGATGCAGATGGCCCTCCCACGTCCCCTCATCACCTCAGCACCAACTCCGCTGTTTTCCTTGCTTCTCTCTGCTTCCAGACTGCCAACCTCTCAAGGGCAGGTCTGTGTCTTTTTCATCTGCTTCCCCAGCATGAAGCTCAGAGCCTGGAGCCCAGAGTCATGAGGGGGTGTCTACTGACAGGGAGGCTGAGACAGGAGAGAGCATTTGCTCATCACACTCCTGCAGGCCCCGCTGGCACCGCGCTTCCTTCCAGGAGGAACATCTTGCCCCGCGGAGCTCCTGCTCTGTGAGGCCCTCGCGGCCGCCAGCTCCGCCGGGCCTGGCTGTGGGAGGACCTCGTGTGCCAGCCTGGAAAATGAGGTCATTTAGGAGCCTGCCTGCGCCACCGGAGCCTCACACTCATTCCTTGTTCAATGAGATGTTGTGTTCAAATGTGCTGCCGGGGAATTGGTGCGGTGGCTTTTTCCTTTCTCCTCTCTGCCTGGCCCCTGGGCATGGTTGCAGCTGCCATCGCAGCGGGCTAGAAGCAAGGTTCCGGCTGGGTAAGCAGGCCTGCCGCTGAAGCGCCAGCTTCCCCGGGCTCGCCGGCTCTTGCCAATGATATGGCCAACTGTTACCGCCACTGCCCTCCACTGTCCTGTCACTGGGGCCACCGCACAGGGCCTGGCCCTCTCCTCCGGGGTCCAGGGACCATGGCTGCTGCACAGGGCAGTCCTCCCAAGCTCTGCTCTCAGCCTTGCCTGCACCTGCGCCCCCGCCATTCCCTTCCTTGGGGGGCATCATTCCACCAGGAGACCCACAGGTTTCGCTCTGTGTTCCTACCATCTGCCATGGGGAGCTGTGACCACCTTCTAAGCTCCCGGGGCAGATAAGATGTCTGGTGCACGGGGCCTTTAATGAATACACGCTGAGCACCTGCCGGGTGTCAGACCCTGGAGGTGTGACGGCAGACAAGACAGACGTGGCCACTGTCCTCGAGGAATTCCTGTCTAATTGGAGGGAAGGCGCTGGAGGAAGCACTTGAGTAATAACAGAACTGTGTGTGACGCTAACAGCTGTAAAGCAGACATGGTGTGTGCGGACAGAGAGCGTGAGGGAAGGGGAGAGACCTCCCGAAGCGAGAGCTGGGAGCTGCCTACAAGGCCGGGATATTTGATGTGCAGCGTGAAGGACGAGGGGACACTCATCGTGGGAAGCTGGCAGTGGGGGCATCTTGGGCAGCAGCCTGAGGTCCGCGGTGCAGAGGGAGGAGGAAGAGGGGTCCTGGGAGACGAGGAGGGGGTGGGGCAGGGTCAGATCATGCCCAGTAAGGACTGTGCAGTGGGGACACTTGGCAGAGGTCAAAGAATGCCCCGTTTTACCCTCGGTGCTCCAAGCAGGCACTCAGAGAGTATCTGCTGGATAAATCAGGACGAGGCTTTGTTGGCTATTTGTACCTTTCCACTTACTCCGTGTCGGTTCTTCTGCTCCAGTAGAATGTGCATTTTGATGCGAGCTGGCAGCCGGGCCTGTTTATTCATCAGAGCCTCTGAGGTCTGGTACCTCCAAGTACAAGAAACATGGATTGGTGATGATGTGCTGTGGGACCTTCCGTCAGCGTAGTCCAGAGATCTATCTGTACTTAGATTTTTCTGTCTCTTCCTAGCCTTCTTCCTCTCCCTTTTCCTTTTTTCTTCCTCCCTCTCTTTCCCCAAACCTGAACATTGGTGATGGTCCCTTCCGCTTCCCCCATCCCTGGAGCCCAGCAGCTCAGATACTCATGGGAAGTAAGGCAGAGACAGACCCTTCTCTGCACAAACCGTGGTTACAGTCACAGCTGCATCTGCAATCTGAATGGAGCAGGAACTTGCAGCAGCAGGTCCAGGGCTTGGGAAACAGAGATGCCTGGCTTCAGGTCCCAATCCCCCGGCTAGCTGTGTGACTGCTGGAAAGCCGCTCAGCCTCGCCGAGCCCAGAAAGTAGGCGTCTCAGGACCTCAGCAGAGTGTCATGCTCTGGGCAAACACTCCATCAATGGCATTAACTTTCTAATTACCATGGGTCAGGTAACCCTCCTTGCCCCGCTGCAAGGACGATACTGATATCTCCACTTTACAGATATAAAAAAAAAAAAAGCGGCCAAAAGATGAAGCGTCTTGCCCTGGGAACTCAGAGACAGGAACGGGCTTTCTGGTCTAGAGATCTGGTACCTCTGAGTGCAGAGCTCTGTCCTATGGGATCTGACTCCAGCGCCCTTCCCCTTCCCACAGGCCCCTGCATCCCCTACAGTAGGAAGGCAGTCCTCTCCGGGGGATGTGAACTCCAGGTCCCAGATGCCACTCATTCCGGAGTCCCTGAGGGGAACCCACTCCGGCTGAACTCCCAGAGGCCCATCTCTCCTTGGATAGTTCATGAGAAGGAGCAAGGGAGGCCCAGGCAGGAGCTGGAGGAGCCGTCCTCTTACAATAGCAACACATTTTTACCAAATTGCGGACTCCTAGCATCTCCCATTAAGAAGCGATTCTTGCAAGGCAGACATGCTAACAAGATGCGTCTGAACTCCCTTCCGAAGCATTTGCTGCTGCCGATGGGGGAGGCACGAAGCTAATGCTGGGGGGAGTGGTGCTCTTAATTAGAGCGAGGGAGGAGGCACTGGGGAAGGGCTTCTCCATCCCATGCGGATCTTTAATGAACCCTTTAACATGAATAAGAACATAAATGAAGAGAAAATTTTTTTAAAAGCTCTTTTTAAAGATTTTGGCAGGTTTGATTAGTGGTTTTGAAAGCCCTAAACAGTCACTTAATTGCTGAGCCCCCCTGACAGCTGGCTCATAGAAGGTAGGAAAGCAGCGGCCTGCACTGGCCTTTTCTCTCCTGTGAATCTTCTCCAAGGTGGCTCGCTGGCCCTGGACTCGCTGACCCCCCATCTGCTGCCCACAGTGCCCTGCAGATGCAGCTGCGCCAAACAGGCAGACGAACACGAAGAACTTTCAGGTTCTGGGTGCTGCAGGATGCCAAGAGCCATCTCCAAAAAGGCAGTCTGAGCGGGTACAACGAGGTGGGTGTGGAGCAGGGCTGGGGACCCACGGGGAACTTTTGTGCACAGGGAAGTCCTCTCTGGGTGCTCTGGCTGCTGTACCTTCCATACAGGGCCCTGTCATTGGGGGTGTTTGTAAGAGCCTGGACTTGGGGCCCAGGCTGATCTGAGTTTGAATCCTGAATCTGCCCCCTTTCCGATGTGTGACTTTCGCAAACGAAAGACTTGTGTGAACCTCAGTTTCAACATCTATAAACTGGGGACAATTATACCTCCTTCATAGGATTGTTAGAAGTCAATAGCTGGACTCATAGGAAGTGTTTGTACCTGGGAAGTACTCTAAGGAAGTAAATTGCTTGCATTCTCAGATGTCACTGGAGTATTAAGAGCCATATAAAATGTCAACCATACAAGAAAGGACGGGAAAGTAATGGTAAGGATGCGTGACAAAATGAGGGTTTTAGGAAATTGTATGTTGTGACTCTCCAATAAGATATATGAACCCAAACAATAATGGGAGGCTGGACATGTTACCAGATGTAGAGTGTGTAGAATGTGGGAATTGATCACCTTACTGTACTGTATCCACTGCTCCCACGCCTGGTCAAGGGGCACCATAGTTTGAGCAAGATAATGGCCTAGCAGTGTTTCCCAAAGTGTGGTATGCGTACCCCCAGGGGTACAGGAAGAGTTTGGTGGGGGTACGTGTTGCACCGAAGTTTGGTGAGGATATGCACTGCACTGTGCTTAGCTGCGCCTAATTCTACGTTCTCATGAGTATGAGGGGTATTCAGCATTACAAAAATTATAGAAGGGGTACACATATGTCAAAAGTTTGGGAAACACTGGAGGGGATTAGATCTGGAGAGAGCCTGGGGAGAGAGACTCCCAGTCTTACCATGTGGGAGGTAGTTGAAGGAATCAGTGTGATGCAGCCTGAGGAGGGATGAGATGGAGTGCAGGTAATTAATACTTGGTTGTCTCAAATGTCTGGCCTGGAGCCCCTTGAAAATGACAAATGAGTGGTCCAAACCAGAGGGTAGAAATCCCCCAAACTGAATTTTGGTTATATCTATATATAGAAGGAGAATTTTATTTCAAGTCAGAGCCAACTGGTTGCCCATTTGGTCAACAACATGGGCCAGGCACTGTCCATGGTCCTAGAATCACAGAAACAAGTCTTCACCCTGAAGAAGCTCTACTTCTCCTGGACACAGGCTGTTCTGGAAATGGCCAGTCCCTAGTCATACAGACTGGATAACCTCTGGAGAGGCTGCGGAGGAGAGGAGCAGCAGGTGAAGGTTGGACTGAGTGACCTTGACCTCTGTGATTTCAGTTGACCATTGCCAAGATCAGGCCCTAAAGGCAACCACCTTGCTGATGAACGTTTTCCCTGGCCTGGGATTAAGGCTGAATTACAGGTCAGCTCTGGATTCAGGGACCATGAGTGCGATGCTAGTGAGGTTTGGGCTGGAGCAGTGCCATTTAAAGTATAAGTGTATATAAATATCTATGTAGGATTTGCCTGTCAGAATACAGACCCTGCACTCCTGGTAACAGTGCCCTGATTTCAGGAGGCAGGTGAGATTGAATCCTTCTCCCCTCTCAGTCCAGATGGTTTGAATGATGTTGTCCTCCATTTTGCTCCAGGGATAGGCATGTGACGTAGGCCTGTCCAATCCTAGCATCTCCTACTGGCCACAATGATTGGTTCAGGGATGGGCCAATCAATGTGAGCCACGTTGGGCCAATGGGAGCCCATGTAAGTCAATGCTGGACGTTAGTAGGGAACAGTGAAAAACAGGAAGACATTCTCACTGAGAGAGTGGAATAAAAGTGTGGAGCTATCTTGGCACCATGAGGAGAGTGGCTGAGAATACAGTCAACCTACAGGGAAGCAGAGCCAAGTGATGGTGAAAAAAAGGCCTATATTTTCCTATTGGAACATATTATATCTTATATGAATAAAATATTCCTATTTTATGTTATCCTGATGATATGTTTAGAGCCACCTGGATCCAAGCAGACCTGAGGCTCTCCCCCACACATACATGTTCTGTAGCCTAAAATATCATCTGTGGTGGTGATTTGTGAGACTGAATGAATTTTTCCTGTCACTTGTTCCCAAAAGAGTTCTCTCTGGTCCAGGGGCCTCTGCTAAGTATCATATGGCTGTTCCCTCTCTGGCCAACCTCAGAGGGCCTGATGGGAGGGAGTCCTTCCAAAAGGAACAAGACTGGCTTATTTCACTTAGCACAGTGGTTGGCAAACTCATTAGTCAACAGAGCCAAATATCAACAGTACAACGATTGAAATTTCTTTTGAGAGCCAAATGTTTTAAATTTAAACTATATAGGTAGGTACATTGTTATTAACTTAATTAGGGTACTCCTAAGCTGGCCTTTGCTAAAAAGTCAAGGGGGCCAAAGAGCCGCATGTGGTTCATGAGCCATGGTTTGCCAACCACTGGCTTAGCATAATACTCTCCGGTTCCATCCATGCTGTTGCCAATAGTAAGAGTTCTTTCTTTTTTAGAGCTGCAGAGTATTCCATTGTGTAGATGTACCGCAGCTTTTTAATCCATTCATCTGCTGATGGGCACTTAGGCTGTTTCCAAATCTGATTAACAAAAATAGATCCAGAGACGTAGAAACATCGAACAGACTGTCAAACCACAGAGGGACAGCAGAGGATGCGAGGAGGATCAACCAATGAACTCGTATGCATCTATGCATAACCCATAGACACCAGCAGTAGGATGGTGATGGTGTGGGTGGGAAGGGTGTTGGAGAGGGCAATAGGGGGGAAAAGGGACATATGTAATATTTTCAAAAATAAATATTTTTTTTTAAGAGTCACATTCTGGCAAAAACAGGTTTGGCTCAGCGGTAGAGCGTCGGTCTGCAGACTGAAAGGTCCCAAGTTCGATTCCAGTTAAGGGCATGTACATTGGTTGCGGGCACATTCCCAGTTGGGGGTATGCAGGAGGCAGCTGGTTGATGTTTCTCTCTCATCGATGTTTCTTACTTTCTCTTTCTCTCCCTTCCTCTCTGTAAGAAAAATCAATAAAATATATATATTTTTAAAAAGAGTCACATTCTGATCATCAGAATAAAACAACAAAATAAACATAGGCAAAGCACAAGAAATGTATTTTTGGAGATTTTAAAGAGAGAGTAAAGAACAGCAAGCCAATAAAACACTTTAAAAAGGAAAAGAGGGGGTCAGTGAGTATCTCGAGGAGCCCCCCAAGGATTCCTGTGGAACTCTTGTTTACATCCTTGCTCCTGAGGAAATTTGAAACTGGGCAGGGGGTTCTTTGATCTCACCACCATAATTCTAGATTCAGAAAGCAGATTAAAATGTAGCCACACGTCTGGCATCCCCCTGGTGTGTGGTTATTTTGGGAGTGAATTTTTGCACCTGTCTCCCACCTCGGGCCATGTCACTGGGCACAATTAGTCAGGTTGCTGAGGCCCCTTGGGAGGGGCTGTGGCTATGCCTAAGGAACATCGTCATCATTATCACATTAAAAACAGACCTTCGAAGATTATTAAAATCTCAAGCAAGGAGAAGCAGGCCTGCAAACCGGGGCCCTGATGGGTCCCTGGTGTAAGCCCTGACAGGACACTGGTGTTGAATAATAATGCTAATTTGTAGATAATGAGCTCCCCTTTCATTATCAGGTCGGAAGAGGTGGATGCCGGGAGGGGCGAGGACCTTTGGAGGTGCAGAGATCTGGAATGCTGGTCCCCATGACAGAGAGGACAGCCCAGTCCCTGCCCCCAGACACTCCCAGGACAGTCACCGCCCAGGCGCAGCCCTGGCTGGATGAGGTAGAGAAAAACCAGGAACCGGCAGCCATGAAGAAAATGTCTGGCTCTGCTTTCACTTCCGGAATCTAACAGGGCAGACCCTGTGGGCGGGGCCATCTGCAGGTACAGTGGGAGATGGGAGGTGAGAGCTGGCTGGCCAACACAACGGTCCTGTGAGCTCCCAGCAACCCTGCAGCAGAGACCGGAGGCAGGAGCCAGCATCTGATGGAGTGGGGCAGTGTGATGGTTCAGGGTAAGGAGGGGACATCAGGAGAAAAGGGAGGGAGGGGACATCAGGTTCATGGGAGGGAGGGGACTTCTGGAGAGAAGGGAGGGCTAGGCAGTGGGGGTCTGTCCCGTTGATCTGTGTGAGCAGGGAGGATCTGCAAGTGGGATTAATCCAGTGACTTTCAGATTGAGCCAAGAAGGCACTGGGCGCCAGTGGGTAAAAGAGGAGGGAGGAAGGGGGTGAGCAGGAAGGTGGGCCAGCCCTCCCTGCCATTCTCCCAGGACTCTCTGCTCTCACTGTGAAATATGTTGGGGTTCCACCCAGGATGTCACACGGAGGAAAGAGTCCATGGCCTCAAGGAAGAAGCTTGGAAACCACTGGTGTCGTCTACACACCCTGTGGCAGATGTTTAACTGGGACTCAGAGAAAAGAGCCACATTGGGGGTGCCAGGCTGTGATCAGTCCTCAACAGGACATGGGCCAAGGTGTCCAAGCTTTCCACCTTGCCAGGGCTGAGGCCAGGGAAAGGCCCAGGGGTGGGGAGTATGAAAATGGGACCCCGTGGGTTGCCACAGGGAGACACCACGGCTTAAGCCAGGAAAGTGAGCCCTGAGGACTCCCAGGGATCCGAATGGAGGCAAGAAGAAAGGGGCACATTTCCATGGGTCCTGGCCAATGCAAGCCCCAGCCAAGCATCCCGGAGGCAGAACCCCACATCTCTGGGGCTGCGAGGAGGGGGTGGCCCTAGCAGGTGCCTGGGACTCTCAGTTGAGAAACTCGTGTGGAACTATTGATCTGCGTGACTGGGAGGATCTCCCCTGGCAGGGCAATTAGTGGGGTCTTTGTGTTACCAATCCCCCTACAGACGCATAGTCATGCTTTCCAAATGGTGCCATCTCGCTGGCAGGTTCACCAGATCCTGGCTCTGTGCTCCCAGCACTGCTGCGGTCCACCCTTCCAACAGCTGCCTGCACATCTGAGGCAGCTGCAACGGGCCAAGCTGGCACTTCGGTCATTCCATCCTCTCCCTCACCCAGATGCTGAGACGGACCCTGAGGTTTGGAGATGGGACATGCTTTCCAGGGAGCTGGGCTCACAGGCAGATGTTCTGGTTCCTATGTGAGTGCCCAATGCCTTCCCCAGTGCTCCCCCCTCAGCCGAGCCCAGAAGGGGGTCGGAGATGAGGTGTTGGCCAGAAGTACCCCTTGAGTCCGGGAGAGCCCTGGACGATCCTTGCTTCTATCCCGCTGTCCCAGGCCCTCCAGCCTGGCCTGTCTCAAAGACTGGCCATTGGATATTCATGGGGCTCCACAGGAATGGGGAGAAGGATTGCCAGTTGCCATTTGGGGGACCTTGAACTAAACCGAAGTAAACAAGTTTCTTTTTTCCCCCAGAACTGCTCCTATCCCTCACCATGAAAATGTGCCCCGGAGCTCTCTGAGAAATGGATCTGGTATGCAGGATTCCTTGTTCTCATTGGATTATTTTCACCTGTGAGGCTAGATCCAGCTCTGTAGCAGTAACAACTTGTTCAAAGATGCACATCCCAACCACACTGTGTGCACGGAGGGTGGAGTGGGCACTGGAGGAGGCTGAGAATTCCCCAGGACCCACCCCAGCCATCACATGCTCCTGTCTGGAAGTGGTCATGCCACATTCGCTCACAACCCATTGAACAGAACGAGTCACGTGTCCTCACCAACCAGGAGACCAGGAAGTGCACCACCACTGCCATGTGCCTGGAAGCACAGCACTAGACAATGTGGGTGAGCCCCACACCCAGGGGTTCCTGGTCTACAGATCCTGTGTCAACATGCCCCAGCCCCTGTGGTGGGTAGAGCCCGATGTGGAAGGCGGCTCCAGGAGTTGCATGGAGCTGGTGCCCGTGGAGCCGCAGGCACAGCTGGGAGAACAAGCCCATGCCCAGCGGAGCCCCCAGAGGCCAGGCTGCTGAGGGGCAGGGGTGCCCTCCCAATGGTTAGGATCAAGGGTACTGGATTAAACAGACTGGGGTGTGGCTTCAAAGAGAATGGGGCACCTCCCTGATCCGTTTCTGGATCTAAAAGTGTAGATGTTAAGAGTGGTCGATAGGCAGCAGTGGGCAGATGAGACATGACTGGAGCACACTGAATATTGAGGTTGCTGGGTGGTGCTGTTATTGTCATTAAGATAAGGTGGAAGGAGGGCAGATGCAGATGGGATACAGGAGGTCTGGGCTCCAGCCCCAGCTTTGCTCCTAGCCTCCCGTCTGCCACGGGCACTTCACCTCTCTTGGCCTTGGTCTGACCCAATATAAAAAGGGGAAACTCCTCATATCTTTAACAGGCCCCCAGAGCCCCTGCCAGCTCTGCAGCAGCTGGCACCATACCCCACACCCCGCAATGTTCTCCCCATTCCAGCCATACTGGACTGTTTTCTTTCAATCGCTCAGGTTTTGTATCAGTCAGCTACAGCCCCACAAGTGCTGCGTAACAAACCACCCAAAAGCTTAGTGGCTTATGATAATAAGCTTTTATTCTCAAGTCCATGGGTCTGCAGGTTGGCCAAGGTTTGGCTAGTGTGGGGTGGGTGTCGCTGAATGGTTCTGCTTCAGGCTATGGGTGGTCTTGCTTTGGCTCCAGGCTGCAGGTTGGGCTCTTTTCTGCTTCACGTGTTTTTCTCCTAAAGACCAGAGAGGATCTTCTTACGGTGGATCACCAGGACATAATACACCAAGCCAAGTCAGATTTGTGCCCATATATCTCATTGAAGCTCTCCGGTGGCCAACGTGGGCACCCGTGGGGCAGGGAGGTGCATACTACCCATCTGGGAGGGCAGGGGAAGTAAAGGCTGGTTGAACAGTCACCTAAGCTGTCACAGACATGCTGAGTTTTCTCTGCGCCCTTAGTCTCCGGGCCTTTGCATGTGCTGATCACATTGCTTAGAACACTCCATCAGTACCATTCGGGACTCAGCTTAGAATTCACCCTCATCAGAGAAGCTGCCGTGAACCCACACTGTGGATTTACCCCGTTGTTTTATGCCCGCAGCACTTGGTGGGCCTTCTTTCCCAACCTCCCCAAGGCTCAGTGTCGTGAATAGCAAAATCGGCATAGCAACACTTCCACCGCAGGGCTGCTCTGGGGAGAAAAGCATGGGGTATCTGACATGGCTTGGGACAAGGACTCACCCACGATGGTTACTATTTCCAGTGCCAGCACTACTCATCCTGCCCCATCCTGTGCCTACGTCATCACCCTGCCCCCAGGCATCCTCAATACCCTCTCCTCCCAGGCCCCCAAGCCCTTCTCCCAGCATTCACCGCTTCCATGATAGTCCTTGATGTGGCAGCTAATTTTAATGACTAAGATTGATTAATACCAAATTGTTGCCTTTCTTTTATGTCCCTTTTGTCATTTAGAAAAGGAAACAAAAGACATTCTTGAGCTCAAGTCAAACATTTACGAAATTAATTCCCTGCAAAAATTGTTTGAGATTTCAAGGGTTGGTGGGTTTTTTAAAAAAAATTCTTTTCCTCTCCTTAACTATACGACATCATAAAGTAATTGCCTGATTAAGGGACATGCAGCTTGGAGAGCGACACATCTTTTAAAATTAGGACGCGCCTGCTAATGGTCACAGTTATGCAACTGGTTCTCTCTTTCCCAAACAGCTCGATGCTCAAGAAGAAGTGACAGGAGAGTACAAACCCCAAGGGCAAGTACAAACACCAAGATGTGGGAAGCAGCGACAACTGGTGGACAGAACGGGTCTTTGTGCCCCAGGATCCCGGGACCCCTCTCTTGACACCCTCAGGGGTCTGTTGCTTTCTCCCACCCCAGCTTCATTTATGCAAACTTGCTCTCACAAAATCTAAGATGGAGATTCCTGTTAGGACATCAGTTCACACAACGCTGATCCCACTCGTAATGGGAACCATGCTCCAGGCTGGGCACCGGGCACCCAGAAGTCCCTGGGATTTGAACCCTGCTATCTAGGCCAGCAAAGGAGACACCACTATGAACAAATACCTGCATTGTGATGGATAAATAGCAGGGGAAGATTGGAGGAAGCAAACCTTAGCTCTTGCCACTGTCTCCATACTGGGACGCTCCAGCAACACTGGCCACCCCTGCCCCTCCAGACTCTGCCCCAGATCCTCTACCTTTCCATGGCTGCCTCCCTCGCACCAAAGAGCCCTGGTTTTCGTGAGCCTCTCTCACCACCAATCTCAGGGGACAATCCCTCTGGACCAGTCACTCTTCACATCCTTCTTTTACTGTGTTCACAGCACCGGATGCAACCGGACAGCTCCTTTCCGTATGTCTGTTTCCAGGTTGATTGTAGCCTCGAGTGCTGGACTTTTCTGTCTCATTCCCAGGTATTGCTTCATTGCCTGGACCAGAACCTGGTATCGTGCTGGTATTTAATCAGGGTTTGCTGGTGAATAAGTGGACAATGGATGGATGGATGGATGGATGGATGGATGGATGGGTGGATGGATGGAACTGTTTACTGCCCCATAAAGAGGAGGGATTCTTTTCTCAGCATCATCTCCAAGCTGCTCCTGACCCAGGCTTCTTGGGTGAGGGTAGGGAAAGAGGACAGGTAAGGAAGAGAGGGTCAGACCTAGGCTCAGGTGCTGACCCTCTGGGGTTCGGGTTGTTTGTAAGGAGCCAGGCTGTTTGATTCTTGCTGGGTCCAATGTGGGAGACCAGAGGCCTGGGTTCTGCATGGAGCAGCTCTGCGGTCCTTGCTTCAGAGAAACCATGGCCACTGCCTTAATGAAGGGCACTCCTGCCTGGCACAAGAGGTGAGTGGGGAGCTGAGAAGGGAGGCACGTGCACTATCCCAGGTGAGTCTCAGAGCTGCCTGGTGGAATAATGACCTCAGCTCCGAAAGCTGAGCCCTGCAGAGAATGAGGTACCCTCTTGGGTGCAAATCCAGGTGTCCCTTTCCAAACCACCTTCCTCCCTGGGTCTCACACACACACGCCTGCTTGCTGCCCAGCCATGGCACTTAGCACACTCCTCGTCTCTCTGAGCTTCTCCTCGCAGCGAAAACACGAAGATGATAGTATTTCCCCAGGCGGGTTGTTATGAGGACTAACTGGGAATAGTATAATCTGATATGTAGTGTAACGTAACATAAATGTTACCTACTCTGAACTTTATGTAATAAATTTTAATATAATTAAACCTTATATCATAAAATAAATACAGTTGACCTTGAACTATATGGTGGATCCACTTAATGAGGGTATTTTCCAATTGATCACAAATTCAGTTGACTCCTGCAGTTCAAACCCAAGTTGTTAAGGGGTCAACTCCATGGGAGGGAATCAGCAGACATGGAGGGCCATCTATACTTAGTCAATTTCAGCTGCATGGGAGGCCTATGTCCCTAAAACCCTACTCCCCCCACTCCAGCGTTGTTCAAGTGCCAACTGTATAAATATATCCTATCCTACCTAATAAAATAGTAATATGCAAACTGACCATCACTCCAACACACAAGATGGCTGCCCCCATGTGGTGAAAGATGGCTGCCCCCATGTGGACACAAGATGGCCACCACAGATGGCCAGCAGGGGAGGGCAGTTGGGAGGGACCAGGTCTGCAAAGGAGGGCCGGAGGGGGCAGTCAAGCCTGCAGGGGAGGACAGTTAGGGGTGACCAGGCTGGCAGAGGAGGGAAGTTGGGGGCAACTGGGCCTGCAGGGAAGGGCAGCTGGGGAGGATCAGGCCTGCAGGGGAGGGCAGTTAGGGGTGACCATGTCTGTAGGGGAGAACAGTTAGGGGCAATCAGGCTGGCAAGTGAGTGGTTAGAGGATGATCAGGTGGTAGGCAAGAGTGGTTAGGGGCAATCAGGAAGGTAGGCAGGTGAGCAGTTGGGAGCCAGCAGTCCTAAATTGTGAGAGAGATGTCCTAGATTGGAGAGGGTGCAGGCTCGGCTGAAGGACACCACTTCCCCGTGCATGAATTTTATGCACTGGGCCTCTAGTGTTGTAATAATATGATAACATAAAACTCCCTTCATTGGGACATAAGAGAGTAAAATAAAATATATTGCTCCCTTCTAGAATGTAAACTTCATGCTACCAGACCAACAGCCAGCACTACTAAAGTAGAAGCTGTCAAATAGAAGACCTTCAAATGAAAATGAATGAATGAAAGAATGAATGAGCTATGGAGAGACATTGGCACAGAGTAGGTGCTAATTCATGGCAGCTATTGCCATTGCAATTACACCAAGAGCAAGAGCAACACCCACAGCCTATCTGGGAAGGGCTGGGCACAGGTAACCAAGTCCTTGACATTCTCCCACAGACAGGACTGTGGGGCCAGTGGCAGATATCTGGGGATCTTATTGGATCTCCGAAAAGCCTTCACCACATGCTCAGTCCGTTCAGATGTGTCACAAAGAGGGTGACGCCCTCAGTCCAGCTAATCCATGTTCATGACCAACAATCCACCTGAGCTCACCTGGCTGGCGACCAGTGAGGCGAAGTAAACCCACTGGACAAACATGTTCCCACACACCAGCTGGGACCTTCTCAAGGTCATAGGCCTTGACTGCTCCCTTCTCTGTGCTCCCCACCTCCTCCTTCCCTGGATAGTCAGACACTAGGTCTGCAGGATATAGAGAAAGGGTGAGGTGCGCAGTTATTTGGGTTAACAGGAAATAGAAGACAGAATGAAGTCCTGCCACATTCCCTCGACCCCCACCCCCTCCAGTGGACCTGGCTTAAGCATTTTGGCTAGAAGACCTCTCAGTGTGGACCTTCCAGCCCCCACCTGAGACCTGGACTCTGACCCCGCAGGTCAAAGTGTCCCTGGATGCCGATAAGAATGGGTGACTCACAGAAGCCCAGGCAGAGATGGCAGGGGAAGCTGACCTTCTGAGAACTGGGGATGTTGCCTTATCCTGGGATTTCTGGGGGTCCAGCTGGATGTGAGGCCACAGAGCAGGGAACCTGCAGGGACCAGAATAAAGCCAGGAGACTGGCAGGAAGGGGAGGCGGGACTCCTCTACGGGGGGAGGGAGCAGGAGGAGGAGGAGGGAAGCAGCAGGGCCTGGCTCACTGGAAAACTCGATTTGGTGGAAATCGGGGCCTGGATGAAATGAGCCTTTGGGGATGAAATTTAATATTGTCTCGGAGCCTTTGTCTTCATTTAGGGCGATGGGACCGCGTTTATCGTGGCTTCTCCCTCCATGCCCGTTACATTTATTTGGGATTTATTCACTTAGGTGTCTTGCAACAAGAAGTTGAAATGAGTAAATGTACTTTTTTCCTGGGCTACATTAATTTCCGAGTGAGATTTATTCTGTCCGCCGCTTCCTTTATGCTTACAGATGCGCTGCGGAGGCCCCACTGGGGCCTTCAGCCAGACAGGTGAGCTGGAGAGGTGGCTGGGCCTTCCCAGCAAACCTGGGGTCTGGGGAATATTCTAGCTGAGCTGGGTCCTCAGCCCTGTGACAGCATTTTTCAGCTAGGAGTGCACGTATGTGTGTGTGCGTGTGTGCGTGCATGCGTGTGTTCGGGGAGAGGTGGATGTTAAAATTGAATTCTTCCATTCAACAGGTATTGTCTTCCAATACCTCTCACCTGGCCTGGCACATGGTAGGTGGTATGGGTTGCCATGAGCCCCTCCAGAAGGTATCTTGAAGTCCTAATCCCAGGCCCTGCTGAATGTGACCTGAAATTCAAATGTAATGAAGTTGAGTCGAGGTGATTGGGGGGCCCTAACCCAATATGCCCCGTGTCCTTATAAAAAGCGGGAACTTTAGACTCACAGAGAGGGCACAACCTAATGACAGAAGGGAGATTGCAGCGCGGCCTGGGAGACAGGAGCATCCAGGAGCAGCGGTGACCACCAGAAGCGAGGGAGAGGCAAGGCAAGGCTCCACCCAGAGTCCCAGAGAGAACAGGGCGGCCCCGGGCACTTTGATCCAGGACTTGTAGCCTCCAGACCTGGGGGAGAGTAGATTGCTACTATTTGAAGCCACCTGGTGTGTGGTACTTCTTTATAGCAGCCCTAGCAAACTCCCTAGCAAATTAGTATAGTAGAGACAGGTACTTGTTGAATGAATGAATGGATGGATGAATGAATGAGTGAATGATTAAATGAATGAGTGAATTAATGAATGAGTGAGTGAGTGAGTGAGTGAGTGAGTGAGTGAGTGAGTGAATGAATGTCTTCACTGTCAGGCCTTATGCCAGGTGCTTGGCATGGAGAAACCTAAGATACTATTCTTTTTTCATGACATGTATCTCGTGGTTACTAGGATTGTCTTCCCAAGGATGTGGCCCTTCAGGGTCCTGGGCTAACTTAAAAGGACCTCCTGGTGTACCTGGTTTTCAGAAACATAGACGTCTGAGTTCTCCTGGGACCCAGGAACCATGCAGGAGATGGCAGTGAGCCGCCTCGCACCTCTTTCACGGGCACGTGTTTTTTGCCCTAAAGCCCTTCTCCCAGGCTGGCTGTACCAGTCCTTCGTTTGGCAGATGTCACCCCCTCCCCGCACCATCCCTTGGTCCTCCATGTCCATAAGGTGCAGCACACCCCTAGGGAATCGGGGAAGCATTCAAAGGCACCGAGGGCAAGTGCCAGGACACGGTGAGCGTTATCTAATGTGGGGCAGCCACAGCTCTGACCGTGGAGGCCTAGATGCCAGGAGGTTGCCCAGCGCGGCTTAGACTTAGTTGCCTGTTCTTGACCCAGTTGCTGCCCCTCCTCCACCTGCTCACCTGCCTATCCCACTCACACCTGGGCCTCTCCCAGGCCCAGCCTCCTGCTGAGGCAGCCCAAGGAATGGCCATGCCATGGCTATGGGTGCAAAGCCCTGGGCAGCCCTGGTTGTAGCTCGCAGTGACCTCACCCCACAGCCGTCACTGTCCAGCACCTGGTCACCATCCCAATGCCCAGGCGGAGAGAGTGTGAATGTATTAATACAAATGAGAATGTGCTGCTCGAAGTAGGGAGGGATCAAACAGCTCATTCCCCCAGCACCGTGTCCTCCAGATGTGCGGTTATATAGAGCACACATCTGGAGAACTGGAACGCCTCCGACTATAGTCGTGGACCAATAGGCCAGACCTAGAGAGAGGAAAGCGGAAGCAGGAAGCTGTCAGCTGCCTTATTCTGAGAAGCTGAGAACCACTTGGCCGCCCCCTCCCGCCAGCCCCTCTCCCCTTCCCCACTGTCTTCCCTCTGCAGTTGCCAATTCCCTGGTGTCAGGTGTGGTCAAGAAATGTCCATGGGGAAACGAGAAAAAGAAAAGTGAGAGCTGATGGCTTTTTGACGCCTGCCAACAAAAATTCACATGTAACTCTGTTTTCCTGAATGAACCATTTCAACCAGAGCCAAGGATCTGGAGCTGTGCTAAGCGTCCTCCACGCTTTGTATCGTTTAATCCTCAAGGCTGCACTACAGAGTTTTTATTATGAGACGTACCCTTTATAGGGGAGGAAATGGAAGTACAGAGAGATTAAGCAACTTGCCCAAGGCCATGCAGCTACGGAGGCCTGGAGACAGGCTGCTAAGCAGAGACTGACTTCGGGGTCCCAGAAGAGAATGGTGTCAGCGACCCCCAGAAATATGCCAGCTCATCTCAACGATGGCCCCAGGGGACTGGATGAGGGGAGACACAGGAGGCAGGATCCTGAAGGAGCAGATCTTATTTTTATCTACATTTTTGGTATTTTGTTCATCATGGATGTTTCGCCTTAAATTTGATACTTTAAAATACTGCATTGAAATGTGATTTGCCTTGATTACTAAGATTTTGGAAACTCGAATCAATTTTGTCCCCAAGGGTCATCCCCTCCCCCGCACACATACTCAAACTCAAGCCACGCCCCCAAGGTACAGAGCCCCTCCTTTGTGTCTACGCTGGATCAAGAGAAATAATGAGCTGAAACCGGTTTGGCTCAGTAGATAGAGTGTTGGCCTGCGGAGTGAAAGATCCTGGGTTCGGTTCCTTCAAGGGCATGTACCTTGGTTGCAGGCACATCCCCAGTAGAGGGTGTGCAGGAGGCAGCTGATTGATGTTTCTCTCTCATGGATGTTTCTAACTCTCTATCCCTCTCTCTTCCTCTCTGTAAAAAATCAATAAAATATATATTTTTTAAAAATAGTAATAATGAGCATACATGCCCGCGTCCCCCCTCCCCCTCCTAAGGGAGCTCACCAGGTCTTGGTGAGATAAGCCTTATGTAGGCACGGTTCCTGGGGGTATATAAGCAAGTGTGCTTTGGGGAACAGCATGGCGTAGCTTTAAGGACAAGTCCTCATGTGGGTACTGAGTCTAGTCCTGCCTTTGGGTGCACTAACTGGGGAAGCTTGAGCAAGTTCTGTAACTTCCTGGGCCTCAGTGTTCTCTTCCTTAGAATGGGGCCACCACCAGTACACAGCTCGCAGCACGGGCATGCCAGATCCACACAGTGCAGGCAGAACAGGTCCCAGAGAGAGAACACCTTGCCGTGGGCTAGCTGTCCTTATAACCCTGGTTAACGTGATCTCTGAGACCCTGAGCACTGGGAGGATGGAGACAGGAGAGCTGGAGAGACTGTGGTGTGCTGGGGAGGCAGGATGTAGGTAGAGCTTGACCAATAGTTCCACTAGAACAGGCAGGGACTGGATGATATTCTGTGTAAGGGGTACAGCAGCCTCCTTGGGAAATCGGATAATGTTCTAAATTAATTCACTTGTTTTTAACTGGGGTAAAATATACACAACATACCATTTACCGTTTTAACTGTACAGTTCCTGGCATGAAGTACATTCACATTGTTGTGTAACTATCACCATCACCACCTCCAGAACTTCTTCATCTTACAGAAATGAAACTCTGTCCCCATTAAACAGTGACTCCCCATTGCCTCTGCCCTCGGCCCCTGGCGACCAGGATTCTCCTTTCTGTATCTGTGAGTGTGACTGCTCTAAGAGCCTCACAGGAGCGTAAGTAGATAATGTTTTTCCTTTTGTGGTGGCTTGTTTCACTTAGCTTAATGTCTTCAAGGTTCATCTATTTCGTAGCATGTGTCAGAGTAAATTCTAATAATTGTCAAGTCTTGGGAACTACCTAGAAATGAAGGAAGGAAGGAAGGAAGGAAGGAAGGAAGGAAGGAAGGAAGGAAGGAAGGAAGGAAGGAAGGAAGGAAGGGAAGGAGGGAGGGAGGGAGGGAGGGGGAGAAAGGGAGGGAGAAAAGAAAGAAGGAAAAAAGGAAGGACATATGGATGCATGGATGCAGGCTAGATGGGTAAATGGATGATTGACTGGGTGATTGGATGAATGGAAGGACGGAAGGATGAATGTCAGTGCTGGTATTCAGGTATGTGGATTGAAAGAGAGAGAGTCAGTAGTATATGGTCCAGCCCTGGGTAGCTCCCAGCATAGGTAAGGAGCCAGGAGGACAAATCCTCCCTAGACAGTATCACAGGGTTCACACTGGACACTTACAAAAACCCCACTAGGAGGGCCTGACAAAGCCCTCTGGAGACATCCTGGATGCTGGCAGCTTCCGCAGCAACACCACAGCCAGGTGGTGAGGACGGCAGGACCGAGGAGCTGGGCACTCCAGCCAGAGGGCACTGCATGTGGGAAGGTCCAGGAGTGGGAAAGCATAGGACAGAGAGGCCACGCTTATTTTGAAGTCACTCTGGACCTATGCAACAGGGAGGCCCTGGACTTGAATTCAGACTTTGCCAATCATTAATCCTGTGATGCCAGGCTCTCTGAGCCCCAGTTTTTTGAGCTGTGTACTGGGGGCTATGACAGCATGAGCCTCTGAGAGAGCTTTCGAGGATCCACTGAGGACATAAAGCATGAAGCTCAAAGTAAGCTCTCAAGGCCATGTCATCTCTTCTGAACTTCTGCCCCATCCTCCCCAACCTTCCGGGGTGTCCAGAGAGGTTGTGGCCCATCTGCGAAGAGCCTTGTACTGCAGGGACCAAACCCCCGGGCTGCTGGGGCGGGCCTCCCTCCTGGGACCCCACCTTCACTGCTGACCGGCTGAGGCTTCTCTGACCCCTCACCCCTTTTTATTGTCTAACGTGCATCTGCCGTCACTTTATTCATGAAGATTTGCATCGATCGATTTTGCCATAAACCGTTATGAATTCAACTTGTAGAAAAAATAACATTGATCCTTCTGCCTGGCAATTTGTCTCTGAGCTTCAGGGCCCACTAATGGTTTTCTCTGAGATTTACACTGGGGATCAGGGGGCGTGGCTCCAGTCACCCACTCCATGCCAACATCTTCCCTCTCAGGATTTTCCTTGGCAATCGGGTCCCTCTGGTTAAAATTGGGCAAGTTCAGTGATGGTGGACAGGCTACCACCAGCTGTCTCTTGCTCACGGCAGGGAAAGGAAGGAGAGAGGAGGACAGAAGATGGGAAGGGAGAAAAGGTGGAGATGGGGGAAAGAGGAAGCCTGGTGAACAAAGAAAGGAAGGAAAGTGATATTTTCCAAACATCCTCCATGCACCAGGCCTCTCAAACTTCCCTTTGCCTATATGAATGTCATCATAATAAAACAGGTGCCACTAGCTCCTTATAATGAGGAAACCAAGCCTCAGAGAGATGGAGAAACAGGTAAAGAATTGCACAATATACAGGGGACCGAACCAGGATCATAGTCCAGATGTGGCTGTGTGACCCTGCCCAGCACCCCGTCCTGCCATTGACTACTTCGGGCCAATAGAACTTGGCGGAGGTGGTGTCCCTGACTTGCAGGTCTGGTCCTTCAAAACACCCTCCATCTCTTTCTTCCCTTTGAGAACTTGGACAACCCAGCTAGAGAAGGGCTGCCCAGGGGACAGCAGCCTGTGGAAAGAGTCAGGTAGAAATCATGGTGCACAAAGCCACAAAGACATCAGCAGTTCCCATGAATCACCTTAACACAGTAACTGGCATTGATTACCACTTGCTCTGTGCCAGGCACCGTTGAAAGCATTTTGTGTTCTTTTGTTATCTAGACTTAAGGGAGGCATTGCTATTCCAGCTGAAGAGACTGGCCCATGGAGAGAAGTGACTTGCCTAAGGTCACACAATCGCTCAAGCCCAGGTCCTAGTTCCCCTTGGTCCTGCCAGAACATTCTCCACTCCCCCCGCCCCCACCAGAGGAGTCAGAGTGCATGGGAGAGGGAAGAGGACAGAGGCTGTGACAGGTGTCACCAGCTGGGTTCGTGATCCCTCACTTTGACGCACCATTTTCACAACATCATTTCTTTTCTTTTTAAACTGAATTTATAACAGTGCCCCACTCTGGTGTCAAAACTAGTTTTAGTTAAGATACAGACTCAGCTGCCGTAGCCAAGGCCAAAAGAACAAAAGCTTTAAGCGCGACGGAATTTCTCTCTTGGAGAACAGTGGATTCAGGGCTCCTAAGGCAGTTCCACAATGTCAGGGTCAGAGCTTCCTTCAAGGTTATGGCACATGTGGTTTCCATCTCCCAGGCCAGCCTTCTCACCAGCAGGCAGAGTGGGGCAGGCAAGTAAAGGATATTCCCTATTCTTTCAAGGGTATGATCTTGAAGTGGTTCCCATAACCTCCTCTTAAATCTTATTGGTCGAAATATAATTACATGGACACACCTAGAAGCACAGGAGTATGGGAAATGTAGTCTTTCCCTGGTAACCATGTGCCCAGCTAAAACTCACCAACTCTTTACAAAAGAAGGGAAAGAAAGGAGGGAGGGAGAAAGACAGGGAGCAGACTAAAATATTAGAGACAATCATCTGCAACAAAGCCAACCTTCCACAGATAGAGGAATGGAAACTCAGAGAAGTTAAACAAGTGGCATAAGGTTGAACAGCTGGCAAAAGTGATAGAACCGAACCTCAAACCTGGCAGTCTGAGCCCAGTGCCCACGCACATAGCTACAACAGTGGTCTGCCTCACCAACGCAGGTCATGTCCCTAAAACGGTGCTCAAATGTGATAGTTCAGTAAAGGTTTGTTTTTCCTTTGCCACAATCCATACAGGCAGGTCCTAAAAATTGGGCTGCCACCACCACTGCCTAGGCAAGTAAACTTTGAAATGTAATAATTTCTGGAACATGGTAGGAAGGTTTATCCTTGTGAAGTTGACACATAAGTACAGCTTTAGTATCTCCAGCTTGCTCACCCCTAAAATGGGGGTGAAAATGCTTGCCTCACAAGTGTGTTCATATATTCAACTAATGTGCCTAGAGCACATGCTAGGCGTTAGCAGGACAGCTCAAGGCCCTGCTTTCACGGAGCTATGTCTGAGTGGGGAAACAGGTAGTGGACACAAAAGACAAGTCCTAGGGGAGCAGAGTCTCTCTGGTGGAACTCTCTGTCCCTCACACCTCCTCTTTCACAGCTGTACTCACCTCACTGCAGGACCCTGCCCCCTTTCCCTGATGCCCTCCAAACCCTTCTTATTAAAGACCAGTAGCCCTGCGCACAAATCCGTGCACCGGTAGCTTGCCAATAGCTCATTGCCGCCCTCCGGTAGCTCTCCGCCCATTTCCCTGCCCTCTCATAGCTCCCCCTGCCTTCCCTCCCCTTGTCCCCTTCATAGCTTGCTGTCCTGCCCCCTCCTGTAGCTCTCCGCTGTCCACTTGTAGCCAGTAGCTCACTGCTGCCCTCCTGTAGCTCTCCACCCACTGCCCCACCCTCCCGTAGATCTCTCCACCCTCAAACCCTCCCTCATAGCTTGCTGCCCTGCCCACTCCTTTAGCTCTCCAAGTCCTCTGCTTGTAGCTCACTGCCCCACCCTCCTGCTGATCCATGATCCGGTCGTTACGCGGTCGGTCATTATGCTTCATGGTGTAACAACCATTTGCACATTACATCTTTATTACATAGGATGTGCTCACAGGCCATGTCATCCACTCTCCTGTTGTCTGGAAGGTGGGTGTGCTGGAAGTTTTCTGATGTACCTCCCGCTCTGAAACTCCACGGCACTCAGTCCCAGGGGAACCCTAACTCGGTTCCAGTAAAGAGCGCTGTCCAGAGCCTTGTAGCAACACGAGGTTTTTGCCGCATCCCATTCTGATTTATCTACGCGTCCCCCTTTTATCCTCAGTTCCCACTCCCTCTCTCCCCTCCCGCAGGCAGCACTCTGGTTTGCTTGATGTGTGTCCTTCCAGTTATACGTTTCTTTGTGAAAGGCCTATCGCTGGTTTGCACGTGTGCATTGTTAATGCACTTAAAGGAACTTCCATCCCAGCAGTTTTGCAATCAACCCGCATTGCTGTGGGTGCGGCTGGTGCACAGCTTCTAACTGCTGCTCCCGGCCTCCTGATGGCCATTCGCTCGCTCTGTCTATCCATTGCACCATGGAAACTAACACTCTGAACACCTGTCACTCACCAGACACTGACCAATAAAGGCTCAGACTTCATCTTCACAGCACCCTCTGCAGTCTGCTCTGTCATCATCCCTCTTTCATGGACTGGGACGTGAGGCAAACATTAAGCGACTTCCCCAAGATAACGGAGCCAGGCACAACTCATTCCAGAACGTTGAATTTGCAGGGTGGTTTAAAGAGGGGACGTTGGAACCAGGTTTAGATTCAAACCCCTGATCTGCCACTTCAGGGAGCACCATCTACCCAGAGCACAATGTGAGTGGCTCCCTGGAACTGCACAATGGGGTGGTAACAATCCTAGAAGGCTGGAATTGATACTCCTTTTATAGCCAAGGAAAGTGAGCCTCAGAGAGGTCATGTGACCTTCTGAAAGCACACAGCCAAGGGATGGCAGAGCACAGCTCTGACCTGTCTGATGCAGACGCCAATCCCCTGAGGCCTCCGACCCCTTCCCTGCCTGGAGCTGCCATCCTCCAGTGACTCAAAGCCAGCCTCTCAAGCTGAGCGTGCCTCTGCTTTTCCTGAGGCCTGCTGCTGAGTGGAAATGCTGATAGATGAGGTGTGTCTGTTGGGGGGGGGGGGAGGGGACAGGGGGCAGGGCGTGCCCGCCACACAGACACTGTGCTGCCCGGTGAGCACCTCACGCCCACTCATCCTCTCCACACTCCCCTCACCATGCTGCATCGCAGGCAGGGTCCCACCACCCACCAGGTGGTTGCCAAACTCATCAGGCGGAAGGCCTGGAAGAGGGGAAGTAATTCAAAGGAGGAAGCCCCGGAGAGAGCGCTGGGTGTTGTTCACAGCATTAAGACAGCTTCAGAGAAAAGCCTTTATTGCAGTCAGAAGAATATTATTCCAGCGCTATTCCCCTGGTCCATTACAGCAAAATAATAGAGCTTTAGTTTCTATATATTTGTCATGCTTAGCGCACATGTATTTCAAGTATATTTGACAGCATATAAAATTGAGGTGAAATATGGCAAAATGGGCCAATTCTTGTACATTTTAAATGTATTTCCTTTATTTGTTACACTTATTTTACATATCTGCACAATCCATCTCTGAAACTGGGGAAACAATAAGTGATGAATCGATACCGAGGATTTCCACGGTAAGAGCCACACGTTGGGTGTGAAATCGGCCTCTTGCCCGACATCTCCTGGATCTGAGGATAGGAGAGGCCGCTCCCCTTCGTCTCCTGGGTGGTTACACCCCTCAAAGCAGAGAACCGCCGTTGGAACTTTGAGGCAATGTCTCCAAACCCCCTCCCATCATGGCAGGGGCTGGGTACCAGCTCTCTCTAATGATACCAGGAAGTTTTTTGGTTTGAGCTAGAAGACTAATTACAGAAAAGTAACCTATGTCCTAAAGTTGGTTATATATATATTCATTGATTTTTTTCAAAGAGGAAGGGAGAGGGATAGAGAGTTAGGAACATCAATGAGAGAGAAATATCGATCAGCTGCCTCCTACACACCCCCCATTGAGGATGTGCCCGCCACCAAGGTACATGCCCTTGACCGGAATCAAACGCAGGACCCTTCAGTCCACAGGCAGACACTCTATCCACTAAGACAAACCAGTTTGGGCTAAAGTTGGGGTTCTTATCCAGAGACTTTAGGGGTCTCCCTAAAATCACATGTCCAATCGTGAGTACTTATATATCCCTCTATAGCTGCAAAAGGTGGTTAAGCATCTATGTGGGAATCTGGGTAGGCCCTGTCCTGCTGAGGAAGAAGGTCTTTCCTTTATATGGTCCTTCCTGGCCCCACCTCCCCTCGCCCTGACAGGAAGTTGGATGGTGGATGGAGCCCAGAGCCAAAGATTTGTCCACACAGCCTCTTACCTGGATCTCTCCATTGGACCAGTGACTCTCAGGGAAAAGCCCTCTGGAATGCTGGTGTGGGTGATTCACCCCGCTATCTGCCAGCATCTTTCTCAGGGATATGCACAAAGCAAGAGAGTTCAGGATGTTTGTTTGCATCTTATCAGGTGCTTTAGACAGCGCAAGGGGGGCGGGTAGCACAAGGAGTAAGCACAGGGGGTCTCGTGTGTACACACCCCTCTCATCACCATGGTGCTCTCTCACACAGACTCTCAAGGGTGAGCTTCTTAAAGGCAGGTGCACACAGAGCAAGGCTCTGATCCTCACCCTGGCTGGGGGTTCCCCTTCATCCTTTAAAGTGTGGAAGGCAGTTTGGGCCCCACCATCAGGATAGCGGGTTGGGCCTTCAACCCTTCAAAGAGGCAGTCACATCTTTCCCCTCGATGCTCAGCCTGAATACGGTTCCCTCTTGGGTCCTTTCTCCAGGCTCACCTGCATCCAACACTCAAAATGTCTGTTTACTTCTCTGCTTTGCCCTTGAGGGCTACAGCCGAGTTTTAATCATCACTGTATTATCTGTCTGTCCTGGCACATAGGAGGTATTAAAAGACTGTGGATGGGTGGATGGATGGATGGGTGGATGGATGGATGGATGGATGGACAGATGGATGGATGGGATAAATTCTTTGCAAGCAGGTTTCTGAAGATTTCAATTCATGGAAACTAGACCTGTGACATGGTCCTATCTTTTGTGTCACCCTCCTCAGCAAGGTGCCAGCCATAAAAGCCTCATTAATATATCAAATAATGAGACTGAGTCAACATGGTCCTTCCATCCATTAGGGATGAACACCCCTTGGGGATACAGAGGGGCTAATGCATCTCTCCCTGTGACTGGTGCAGCCGCACACCATCAGGGAGCCCATTAGGGAAGGGATGTGAAGAGCTTTCGATCCCTGATGACTGATGCCTGGGACCCCAGGGCAGGCACTTCCTGGGCCCAGCAGAGGAGGGACAGGAGTAAAACCCTTCTCACTGTGATCAGCTAGAACCCAGTCGGGCCCTGGAGGCCTGACATGAGGTGGACCCTCACGGTGGCTGAACTGGCATCTCCTGCAACCTTCTCCTTTTAGAGATGACAAAGCAGGCAGAGCAGGTGGCTTACCCAAAACTGTACATTAATTGCAAAAATAGCCCTACTTCTCCACCCATCCTTATGTCCATGCCTTTTGCAAGATGACTATAGCTCTGCCCACCACAAGAAGGAACCTGTTTCCTTCTTAAATCTGGACGTGGCCCATGACTTGCTTGACCAACCGCAGTGGAAATGTTGATACAACAATTTGAAGCCTCTTTCTCAGAGTCTTATGCATTTGAGGTCTTCCTTTTGCTTTTTTACCTTTCCTAACAACACTCCTCATCCAGTTGCTGGAGGGATGAATGGGGCCCAACTAGGTGCCTCAGTTGTCTCAGCCAGGTGCCAGTCATGTGAGAGAGCCCAGCCAACATCAGCAAAGCCACCTAATGCAGCTGATCAAACCCCAGAGTGTACCCCACCCAGGCCCACTGTTTCAGCAGAAGCACACAGCTGACCTGGAACAAACATCCATGTTTACAATAGTATGCCACTGAGGTTTTGTGGTTGTTATACTCTGGCAGTCCATAACTCATATGTGTGTCTCCCACTCATTTCCTCCTTGTAATTCTCACAGCCATGCCACAGCTCTCTCATTGGGACAATGGCAGCCACCATGAAACAGACCTCCCTTCTCCAGTCTTCTCTCTTTTCTTCATCCCTCCTCTGCCACAGAGGCCCCAACTGGCGGCTCATGGCCCCCAGACTTCTCTTTGTCATTGTTCTTCTTTTCCTTTTTTCCTTTTTGTTCACACAAGGTGTTTAAAAGGAAAAAAAAAAAAAAAAAAAAAAGGAGTTTGAGCCAACATTTAAATATCAGAAGCCTTCACTTAGAAATCCTCCTTTTGAAAAATCAGAAGATCCTGGGCCCTGCCTTCCCCTGTGATACCGACCGTGGGAGCCTAAGAAGCGGCTGCCCGTTCCACTGGGCATGTGCAGTCCCGTGCTTTGACCACAGCCGTCCCCTGTTTCCCCAACGCTGAGCCTGACATCAGCCACCATCTGCCTGAGGCTCTTGGTTTTCTTGTTTTAGAGACATTTCTCTGTACAGGTCTCTGTCAAAGCTGGCAAGACAAAGGTAGACCTTGAGGACCCCAGGATTCAAGGGAAATAAGGAGAGCATGTTTCTTGGTGGAAGGGATGCATGTTTCCATGCATTTAAAATGCAAACCATAGCCAGTTTCTCTAATTAATACCAGTCCCCGGAGGCATTTGCGTTTCCTACTCCAGCTCTAGACCAAACGCCCTCAGACCAGTCCTCCTTACCTTCCCAGACTTCTCTCTCCGGCTCCTACACGTGTGCAGCCTAAATCCCTAAGCCGCCTGATCGCTCGCTCAGCTCCTGCCCTCACACGTTTGCCCACACAGTGTGCAAACTGATGGTTGATGGTTGTACCTCTCCCTACTCAGTGGCTGATATTCAGATTCACATTTTCCTCTCAGACCTTATCTCCACCAAGAAACCTCCCCACCTCACAATGATCAGTCATGCTGTTGCTTCCTCTTGCACCCCATTCTGCCCGGCTCATAACGCACCCCTAATTTTATCTGTACTGAGTACAACTGCTCCAACACAATGTTACCTTCCCCTCCAAGGTGGGCCTAAGAGTTGGGGGACATGCAATATTGGTATAGCTTAGGATAGAACCTGAAGATCTGTGATTTGCATATTTTTGCATCTCATTTGCATAGTGCTCATTTTCTGCTCCCAAAATTGCTCTCTGTGCCCCTGTCCTCTCACCCACCTGGCTTGGGCTGACCACACCTGAGGAAGAAACACCTGTCTGGTCCAGGCCTGGTGGGATGGGTCCTTTTCTTCTCTTCCTCCCACAATGCAACTGAGATCCTGCCTCTGGAAATCCTAGCTTGGCTTCTAGGCTTGATATTGTGCCCACTGCCCAACATGGGGTGTAGGTGTGCCAGGAAGAGCCTGGATGAGTGGTTACATGCATGATTGACAGAATGAGTGAGTGAACTGGTAAGACATAGATGGAATGAGTGAGTGGGCAAGAGGTAGAGGCTTGGTGAAGGAAGAGAAACTAGGAAACTTGAAGTATTGATAATAAATAAAACACTCGGGCAAAAGAGATGCACAGAAACCATTTCTCACTAAGGGGCCTGGAGAGCTTGGGATATAGTCTTGGCTCTGCCCCTAACCAGCTGTGGTCTTGGCTAAGCCATGGACCCTCCTAGAGTCTTTGTTTCCTCATTTTTAAAATGAGAAGATTGGAGTAGATACCTGGTTTTCAAGTATGGTTTAAGCAGCAGAACACATTCTTTCAATGCAATATTACAGAACAGGCCACTATAAGACAGATGGAAGCGAGGCAGCTCTTGGTGAGGCAAGGTGGCAGGGGCAGAGCTCTGAAGCTTACCCTTCACTCCCTTACTCTCATCAGTCTGAGAAATGCTGGCCTGACAGCCTGGAGAACCCTCAGTTCTGGGGCACATGGCACTGGGGAAAGCAAAACACATGGGCTTAGAGACAGAGGGACCTCTGGGCCCAGGATTGAACCTCTATCCCACCAATATAATGGTTAACTGCTGCCGCCTCAAAATTCAGGGACTTACAGCAAAATTATCTATTACCTCTCAGGCACTCACAGGTCTGCTGGGTGTCAGCTGACCTTGGTTGACCACCAAAGGGCTGACTCTGCTCTCTAGCCCGCCTCTAGCCCTCCTCCTCTAGTCCAGCCACAGGTGAGCCTGAACCAATCTTGTCATTCTCATCAACAGGCCATCGACCAAAACAACTTTCATAGCCAAACTGAGAGTCAAGAGTGAAGTCCGCTCTCTCACAATGAGGCCATGGCAAGGGGGGCCAAGGGTGAAGAGTTGAGACCAACAAGCCGCTCTATTACAACAGCCTTCTAACTGCGGGGCCTTAGGCAAGAGGCCTCAGTGTCCTCATCCAGAAAATGGGACTAATTTTACCCATCTTGCCAGGATGGTCATGAGAATGCAATGATGTTCCTAAATGATACCGTCTGTTTCCTACCAAGTTTACTCTCAGGAGACCCTGCCCAGATAACCAGCAACTCAGACATAGTTACCAACCCATGACAGCCTGTGATGGGGAAGCCTGGTGCGTGTGCGTGTGCGTGTGTGTGTGAGGTGTGACATCTCTGAGAGGCAGATGCTGCAAACCCTGCTTTCTGATGCCACTCAGAGGCTGAGCGCTTGCAGGGCCCGGCTCCCAGGCCCTGCCCACTGCAGAAACCATCATGTTATAATTACAAGTTAATTAAAGCAGGAGAGATCAAAGCCACTTTAGACAGATTAAGGATACAGGGAGCCAGAAATTTCACCATTTTATGTATTAACTACATTGTCGTTTTTTTAATCCCGTTTCCCCCCCTTTTGTGTCCGCCAAAGAGCCTTTCATATCCTTTCTCTGCCCACCTCAATGCGCGAGGAATTTGAAGTCCTAACAGCTGCGAGGAGCTGTCTGTGGAGAAGGGGCCCATTCAAAGGATATCAGAAAAAAATCAACGAGCCTTTTAGCTTCTGACTAGAATGAAGCTGCCACCCGCCTAACCTGCCTCTACCTAAAAGGGGGGAAAAAGACCTAAAAAACATCAGTCATTAAAAGCAAGCCAGCGAAAAGAAAGGACGTGGAAGCTGGACTCTCCCGCTCCCACCTCTCCAGGGAGGCAGGCGTGTTTGCATTTCAGCTTCACTGTGTATTACTCTCTTCTGGCTGATGCAACCAAGTGGCATAGACCGGGCGCCTTATAGACAGCTCAGACCTATTCCCCGCCGTTCTGGAGGCTGGGAGTCTGAGGCAAGGATGCTGGCATGGTTGGCCTCCTTGGTGAGGACCCTCTTCTGGCTGCAGACTGGCGACTTCCCATTCTGTCCTCACAGGGAGAGAGCAGAGGGGAAGCAAGCCGTCCCATGGTTCTTAGAGGGGCACTAATCCCATGAACGGGGGCTTCACCCTCGTGACCTCATCTAATCCTAAATGCCTCCCCAAAACTACACCGCCTGGCACCATCACGTTGTGAGGCAGGGTTTCAATGTATGAATTTGGGAGAATAAAATACTGTCCATAACAACCACCCTGCTGAGCATGACAACTGAGCCATCAAAGTTTAGCCCGAGGATAAAGCATGATCCAGATAACCCAGCAAAGAAAGAAAGACAGATCCACACACTAGTCTATTCACCAGGGGTTTATTGAACGTTCCCCTGGCCGGGTGTCCAGTTAGGGTGGGGTACAATGGAGAGCAAGTGAGATGTTGCCTCTGCCCTCCTCGGGTTTATGCTCTAGGTCTGTGGTTGGCAAACTGCTGCTTTTGAGCCACATGAGGCTCTTTGGCCCCTTGAGTGTGGCTCTTCCACAAAATACCACGACCTGGGCGAGTCTATTTTGAAGAAGTGGTGTTAGGAGAAGTTTAAGTTTAAAAAACTTGGCTCTCAAAAGAAATTTCAATCGTCGTACTGTTGATATGTGGCTCTGTCGACTAATGAGTTTGCAGACCATGGCTCTAGGTGGTGGGGACACACAATGCACAAGAATAATGTTACCATAATGTGCAGTGGAACCACCATGTCCCCTCAGACCTCAGTGGCTTAAAATAAACGTTTCTTTCTCTCCTGCATAAAGATTAACCCGTGGCTGAGGGTGGAGTACCTCATCTTCAATGTAGAGCTCCCAAAGACACATCCAAAAGAAGGAGACCAAGAGAATGGAGACACAGGATGTGTCTGTCCGCATACTGGACACAGTGCACATCACCTTTACCCATCATTCACTAGTCCGGACTCAGTCACCTGGCCTACTGAGTTGCAAAGGGACCTGGGAAATGTAGTCCAGCTGGCGACCACTTCCTAACAACTACACTACCATATGAAAGAGGAGAAGAATCTTGGGAGACATATTTGCAAAAGTCCTGACAGGTGAGAAAAGGTAAAGACAAGGGTGGAAAGAGTGGTGAAAGGGGATTAACTTTTATTCAATGCCAGGCACCAGAGAGAGGAGGTTCTCACAGCCAGAAGGCCGATATGACTTTACCTATTGAGGACATAGAGGATCTGAAGGACGAAGCAGTACATTAGTGCAAGAGCCAGGACTTGAACCCAGATCCATTTGAATCTAGACTCCATGCCCTTCTCTCCCTACCCTTTTTGGTTTTAAACCAGTTCCTAAGATCCTAAGAGGCCAGCCACCATCCTCGAGTATGACACTCATCAGAGGCCCAGTAAATGTTAAATTATTGAGTGAATGAATGAATGGTGAGTGAATTGGGTGAATGTGCAAACAGACTGGGAAGAGATGCGTCTCAAGCTGCGCTCAGATGCTGGACCACAGAGGAAGGCCAGTGACCCTGATTCCCCGCTCCCCTGAGGGGGCTGACCCTCTCAGCCAGGCCATGGGGTGAGTTGAGCTGAGGGGCACACGCTGCTGCACGTGACCTTTGTTCCTCCTCTCATCCTGCCCCACGAAGGCTCTGCCCGACGTGAGAGGCTCCTCCTCGCCTGCAGGCTCAGGTTGGGTGGAGGAAGCAGCACATTCTCTTCCCTCCACAGTTCAGGTTGCTCGGCAGCAGCTTAATGATATCACCAGTGGCATCGTGGACAGGCCTGCACACGCCCCAATGCATGAAGGCAAATCTGAGCCTGGGATCATGTTCTGGGTTAGCCTGGCATTCAGGAAAAGACACCAAGGATTCTTGAAGAAGGTGGGTCGGATGGGAGCTACGGCTCTTTATTACTCCTAAGGAAGACCTTCCCAATGGCTGCAGAGTGGGTGGGAGAAATGCACATGAGAGCAGATGCCTGTGGAAAAGTCAGGGAATTCTTACAGGGGCCATTTGCATGCAAATCTGTCAGGAAATAAAGAAATTATCTAGAGTTGCTCAGAGGTCAGAGCTGGGAGGGTCTTTAGAGAGAATACTTCTTAAATCAAGTTCCCCCAGAATGCCTTGTCCTGCCTCCTGTCCCAAGCCAGACACCAGAAAATCGTCCTCTCCACGCCTCTTTCCTCTGATCTTTCCCCCTTAGCTGTAGGATTTCCCCACAGACTCATACCATTTCCCTGTATCTTATTTCATGAGATCACTTCAAATCTAGTCTACTTCTGACATGGTAAAGATTTTTATGAAAATTTTTATGAGATTCAGTGGCACACCAATGCCATTAGACTATGAGGAAAGGTAACTTGCGGGCAGTGGGCTCTGGCTCCCATGATGCTGTGTTTTTCTAAGCTGTGAGACACTTGGGACTCTGAAGTCCAAGGATCTGGGTCCAAACCCAGATGCTGCCATTTCCCAGCAGGATGACTTTGGGCAAATTATCCTGTGACTCCATTTCCTCGTGTGTGAAACGAGGATATGGCTATTGACAACGTCCTCAGAGGTGAGATGAAATAAGTTCATATTTGTAAAGCATTCGAAAGAGTACCCGGCATATAGTAATTGCTCAATAAAGTTAGCTACTGTGATCAGCATGGCAGGGTAGAGATGGGGGCAGGGGAGCTGGATGCACAGAGACCTGACTCTGGCGGGGAATTGCAAAGTTCTCTGAAGGCACAGTGGTCAGTGACTCTAGAAACGTAGGCTCTAGGTCCGGCTCAGTCATGTGAGGTGTGCTGTGTTGCTTTTGGTAACTTGTGTATCTCCAAGCCTCCATTTCCCCACCTGGAAACGAAGCAAGTATACCAAGCAATCCCTAACTCCCGCTCCCAGCTCTCAGTTCTGGGGAGTCCGTGGTTGAAATCCTGGTACAGTAAAGGGTACTGAGCTCCTCACATCTGTTTTGCCTCTCACCCTAACCCGGCAGCATCTGTAAGTTCCATTCTTATAGTCCCTTCCCTTCTGGCCCATTCTTAGAGACTTTCCCACGGAGACTTGTCTGTGGGTCCAAGGGCTGCCCACTCACCGGCCATCACCCTCCTCTCAGGTCCCACCGTCCATAATCTGGGACTGTCATCCCGGGCCCTGAGCCTGCTGGAGCCTGTCTAAAGCAGAGCAGAGGCTCCCCTCAGCGGTGTTTGGGGCAGCCCCTTGCCAGCTGCTTTCTGGCTCTGAGCCTCAGTGGACCTGACAGTCTGGGGGGCGAGGAGAGGGCTGCTCCCTGCCCAGCTGGCCCAGCAGGAGATCAAGAGACAGGGCTGTCAGCGTGAGTTTGGGAAGTGCCACTGGACTGGCTCAGAAAAGAGACTTTGGGGACAAGGGGATGGACTGGGGAGCCTCCGAACATCTCTCATTTCCTCCTCCTCCTCTCTGCCTCCTTAGTTATGGGCAGCAGAGAGGGCACGGGCTGCGCATGACACAGGCCGGGCATACGCCCCTGCAGCTCCTTCCTCAGCTCTATGGTTTTGGCAAGTCATGTCTCTGCTGGGGCCTTGCTTTCTTCATCTATAACATGGGGGACATGTCAGGACCACCTTATGGGGCTGGGGGAAAGTCCAAAGGGAGAGAACGCTGTACAGCTAATACTTGCATGCACACACAGTAAGCTTTCCATAATCCCTATGACAACCCTTGGAAGCAGACACAGAGAGGTTAAGGTCCCTGCTCAAGGGGACACAGCCATTCAGAGCAGAGCCAGTGTTCCAGCCCAAGCAATACGGCTTAGATCCTGCTCGTACCCACCCCATTTTCAGAGAGAGGTTCTATGGGAGCTGGACCAATACTGCCTCCCCTCCCCCTTCCTCTCACGGATGCTGGGGAGGGGCTGTCCAGGAGGGAGACTGTGGCCAGCTGGACTGCAGGAGAGAGAAGGAGCCGAGATGCTCTGGGAACTGCCTCCAGGCTGGGCTTCAGTGGAGCCAAAGCAATGCCAGCAGCCCCCCCAAAGGCTCCTACCGCTGCCCCGGTCTCTCCGAGGCTGATTTGGGGATAGAAACGTGTGCCCTGTGCCCTGCACCCAGTGGCCCAGCCACCGTAGCTCTGAAGCCAGGGAGCTGAGCCCCACCCCCACCCCCACCCCCACCCCCTCGAGGTGGGCAGCCTGGCTGACATGCCAATATCTGCAACATCAATCCCAGGTTCAGGTTTCCTTATCAAGCTCCTGCCCACGCACGCTGGCAGACCCTCTTCCTCCGGGCAAGCCAGCTATGCCACATCCTCACTTCATCATGGCTGTGCGTCCTGTCACTCAGCTCCGAGCTGGTGTCAGATGGGCGCCCGTGAGTCATCACCACCCCTCACAGCTTCCCGGCACCTCTCCATCTCAGAGACATCCCGGCACACCGCCTCCGGCTCTCAGGGCAGGGATGAGGGGGGACCTGAGGCTCAGGGGCATGCTCAAGGTCACTCAGTCAGCAAGTGGGAGCAGAGGTCTAGCCGCCTATCCCATCCAGCGCTCCAGCCAAACCCCTGCCCTCCTCCTTCCTTTGTCCTTTTGCGCAGCATCTGCCCAGGAAGGCAGACACGGAGGTGGCCCTTCTGGCCCCTGAATTTTGCCCCAGGCACCGAGTCAATACTAGGCTCTGTCATCTCACTGAGAGAGTGTGACTCAGAGGGAGGTGGGGAGGGAGGGAGGGGAGGGGCCTGGACACTCAGTACACCAGCCGTCACTTACCTATTTATCTGCCTGCCTGGCAGCCTGCCTGCCTGCCTTTTCGTGGGTCTTCTATTTATTTATCTGCCAATCCATCTCTCCGTCTGTCTTTTCATCTATCACCTGTCTCTGTATGTCAGAGCTGCCCACAGCCCTCCCTCCCTCCCTCACCCACCTTCCCGCAGAATCCAAACGTGTCTGCAGCCTGGCGGGTCCTGTCCTTCCTCCCGCAGTCAGGACAGTCCCGCCCGTGTCCGGGAACCGGTGCTGGCCCTGCCAGCTGGTCACCACCTAGTCACAGGGAGGCAGAGACACTGGCAAATCTCATAGCAAAATTATTGTCCTCCATAATCACAGTGACGGATGCCCACTCCTTTCTTCGCTCGGCAAGTGTTTTCTGAGCACCTACCATGTTCCAAGTGCTGAGACTAAGGCCTGATGCTGGGTCAAAGGCAGCCTGGGTCCCTGAGAAAATGAGTTTCCACTCTGGGCCAAGCACACACACCACATGTCTGTTACACGTGTGAGGATCCAGGCCCTGAGAGGCTGGGTGCCTGGCCCCGAGTCGCACAACCAGGGAGGGGCACAGCTGTATCAGACCCCGCTGGATGCCTCCCACGCAGGTCCCTCTTGTTTCCAAATCCGCTGTTGATGGACAGCTTTGCCCAGAGATCCTGGGAGGGTGACAGGAGGCAGGGATGGGGAGCGGGTAGCGCTTCAGCTGCTGGGAGATCCAGGGCCGTGCACTCCATCAGCTATTAATCCCTTCACTCAGCCGCGTGATTCTATAGCATCGCGTCGCCCAAGTGCTGTGATGGGCATGCGATTACGACAAACAACAGCAGCCCCGGCAGCTCTCCCAGAGCTGGCATCAGCCTGAGGCAGGGGCCCGGGGAAGGCGGTGTCAGAGTGTCTGGGATGGCAGGGAGACATGAGGTCTCCTCTGCACACAACCCACCCCCCGTCCTGGTGCAGAATCAAGCCTACCTCCACCTCAGAAAAGCACGAGAAGTCTTTGCTGAAACACGCCATGAATTGGGACAATTTGGTCGAGAGCAGAGCTCAGCAAACTTTCTGCAAAGGGCCAGATAGTGACTGTTTTTGGCTTTGTAATCATACAGTTGCAATGGTTCAGCTCTGCCCTGATAACCAGAAAGTCCCTGAAGAAGGCATGCAAAGGATGGTTGTGGCTGTGCTCCCTCCCCCCGTCCCCATCATTCTTTCTTCACAAGTCAAACCCCAGGCTGTAGTCTGCTGACACTTCGTCTAGGTTCTGCTCCAATAGTAAGAGCAACAAGAATGACTGCTAATGTTTACTGAGTGCTTACTGTGTCAGCTCAGATCTCACAATACCCTTAGGAGGTTGAGAATATTATCCTCTCCAATTTACAACTGAGGAAACTGAGGCACAGAGATTCAAGTAACTCACTTGCCCAGCCAGTGGCAGTGCCAGGCGGGAAGTTCTATTGTATATCCACCCACCCAGGGGCTGCGGGTCACCTTGGACCCTCTCTTCCTCTCATGTCCCACCCCTAACTCTGTAAAATATCTTCACAAATCTGCCAAAACTGGTTTGGCTCAGTGGATAAAGCGTCAGCCTGTGGCTTGAAAGGTCCCAGGTTCGATTCCGGGCAAGAGCATGTACATTGGTTGAGGGCGTATCCCCAGTAGTGGGTGTGCAGGAGGCAACTGTTCGATGATTCTCATCCATGTTTCTAGCTTTCTATCCCTCTCTCTTCTTCTCTGTAAAAAATCAATAAAATATATATTTTTAAAATAAAACATTTTCATAAATCTAATGGCTGCTCAGCCCCAGCCTCCACCCCAAAACCATCCTGGTCTGAGCCTCTGTCATCATCACCTGTTACTACCGCAGCTCCTTCCCTGGCTCCCCTGCAATCTGTTCTCTGTGCAGCAGCCTGAGGCACCCCACAAACAAGCTGCCTCGCTATGTAAATTATACTACTGCTCCTCTTCTTGCAATGAGGATAAAAGGCAGGTCTCTACGACCGGCTGAAAAGCCAACACAATCTGCCTCCACCCCTCCCATCCATCTCTCCAGCCACTGTTCCTGGAGCATGCCAGTGCCCCCTGCCCCAGGGCCTTTGCACTGGCTGCTCCCTCTGCCTGGCACGCTCCTTCCCAGACATCCACAAGAATGACTCCCTCACCTCCTGCAAATCTTTGCTCAAATTTCAACTTCTCTCTGAGGCCCTTCCTCACCACCCCTGTAATTCCGCATCTTGCCTTCTTGCCCCTCACTCCTGCTCCGCCCTACTCTGCTCTACCTTTTCCCTTGTCGCCTTTTACCTTTGCCACATAACATAATCTGGCTATTTATGATCTCTATTTAATTGCCCCCCTTTCTGCTCTAGACTCTAGCTCCTGGAACTCACAGAGTTGTCCAGCTCCTGGAACTCACAGAGAAGGGAGTGCCCCACTCCCTTTGCACCAGAGGAGGCCAGAGAAACCCAGGTGGCAGCTGAGTCTCAGCAAAAGGGGGCTCTCTCGGAGGATGTGGGGCTAAGGAGGCGGGCAGTTGACAAAGCTGGTTCGAGCCACGCTGGCCAGCTGCCCCCGGCTCCTGGGACCAGCAGCAAGATAAGAAGTATGTGGCTTCCTGAGCAGGCACCGTTTTGGTCTCAGGTTGCCATGGACCCAGCCCCAGGCTTGTTTAGACTGGCAAGCTCACTTAACCTCCCAGGCCTGGCCCCCCTAGGTACACCTCTGGCTGTTGCCTTCTGGCCCAAGCCCTGATAATGACCCACTTGGACAAATTGCCTCACACTTTGGGGCTTCGATTTCCTCCACTCCGAAGTGCTCTTTGGGACCCCATCTAGCGAGATCAGTCAATGGCTCTGAGATTCCATACCTAATCCATCATAATAACCCGGTACAGGTTTGAACCCAAGTTGGTGAAAGACAGAGGGAGAAAGCCTCTGCAGTAAGGCCTGGCTGCAGAAGTGGGAGACTGCCTCTGAATGCCACTTCCATCCCATGCCATTTGCACAACCTTGCCCTATTGGCTTCAGTTTCCACATCTGTAAAATGGGGACAACAATCCCTTCATCCTGAGGTTGTCGGGATTAGGTGGGATGATGTGTGCCAAGTGCTGAGGGCAGCTACGATTGTTACAGAGGCAGACAGGCTCAATAGAGGATGAGTGTGACCTAGAGGCTTAAGAGAGAGTGATTTTGGGTCTCAGCCTGGGGAGAGAATGTTTATTACATTTACCTCCCATAGCTCTAAAAAGACACACATTTCTCATCAGGGGATATTTTGTTTAGAAACTAAGAGAGGCAATATGGTACAGTAAGACATGGTGTCTGCAATGCTTTGTACTGTCAACTTAGTTAAGCTAGAACTACATTTCCCAGCATTCCCTTTTCTGTAGTTCTGGCAATGAACCCAAAGGATGTTGGATCAGAGTGGAGGGAAAATATAGTGTCAGATCAGGCCCATTTCAGGGACATGGTGCATTAAGCAGAGATTCCGATTCAATGCCTTAGCTCAAGCAGCTGGGGCGAGCTCTCACAGTTGGCTTGGTTGGTTGACTAAAACCTGGATACAAGGGTGGCTTATAATAGATGAAGTTCTAATGCCAAGCACTTTCCTGGTAGACTGCCAATGAAGGTAACCAAATGCTCAGCGATACTGGGAGGCCAAAGTGGATTTATCATGTGCATCCACCCCAACAGGTGCAGGCTGCCACGCAAAGCCGCCCTGCCAGTTGGGTGTGTGATCCCAAAGACTCGATGATGCTTGGAGGGTCTGAGACACTCAGAGATGCTGTGTGAAGGCTTAGGCGGACCATATACAGTAGGTGTCTCATGGCACAGACTCTTAAGATTTTGGAGGAAAGCACTGCCATCCTCTGAAGACAATGATTCTCCTCCTGAGAAAGAGCTCTGCAGCGCTACTGCCCCTTTTAGGAACTGGAAGCTTGACCACAGGCCAGTAGTCACTACGCCTTCTGAGCTGCCCAACCTGAACTGTGTTGTCTGAGCAAGCAAACCGTGCAATTGGACATCCGCAACAGTAATTTTATCATAAAATGGAAGTGACACATAAAACATCAGCTCAAGCTGGTCAGGAAGGCACCAGTCAGTCTCCTGAGCAAACACTGCAAATGCCCCACCTCTACTCACGCCGCATCCCTCCCCCTCTCTCAGCCCACACCTAGGGCCTTGCGTGGAGTTCCCTGGCAAGTTAACTGGGGTTTATAGATGGCTCTGCACATGGGGCTCAGGACCCTGCAGCCCCATAGCACCCTCTTTGGGACAGTGATGACGGAAGATCCTCCCGGTGGCAGTACTTTGAGCTGCCAGCGTGATCATTTACTTACCCTGGAAGGGGAGATGGCCAGAGGTGTGTATCCACATTCATTCATGGGCTGTGACTAATGGTTTGGCTGAATACTCAGACACTCAAAAGGAACGTAATTGAACAATTAGTGAAAGGATGGATTGAGGAGAACCAAATGGCTGGAACTTTTTGAATTGGCAGGTCATATAAACAGTCATCAAAAAATGACCTCGGGAGAGGAGGGTCTTACTAAGTGGATAGGCAAAACGGTCCGTTCTGTGGCTGTCAGTCAACTCTTGCAAGAGTTTACCATCACCCAGGGGACTCGTGAACAAAATGGCCATGGTGGGAAGGAGGGAGGTTATGCCTGGATTCAGCCAATTAGATGTTCGCTCATGAAAGCTGATCTGGCTACACTCAGGGCTAAGTGCCCAAGTACCAACTGCCGAGCCCAACAGTGGTCCCCACCAACATGGCACCAGGATTTGCTCTCATTCACTCGGCCAGATCTTTATTTACTCTGGGTATGGATTTGCCTTCCCTGCCCACAGTGCTTCTGCCAGAACCGCCATCTGTGGGCTTACAGATGCCTGATTCACTATCACAGCATTCCACACAGTTTTGCTTCTGATGGTTCACAGCACGGAGAGTATAGCCATGGATCCATGTTCCGTTAATTTCCAGGGATTACCATGATCTCCATCACTGGGAGCAGCTGGTCTGACAAAATGGTGGGACGGCCTTGCAAAGGCTCCATTTTGGCACCAGCCTTGTTGACAACACCTTGTAGGGCTGAGCGAGAGCCTCCAGGAGGCAGACCATATTCTGAAACCAGCAACCGCTCGATGGTGCTATTCATCTCTTAGAACAAGGGGTAGAAATGGGGATGTCTTCTCTCACTGTTAACCTATGTAATTCACTAGCAAAAATGTTGCTTTGTGTCCCCATGACTTTAGGTTCTGTTGGGCTGGACGTCTTAGTTTCCAAAGGAGGAATGCTTCTAACAGGAGACAGAACAATGGTCCCGTTAAACTGGAGTTGAGACGGGACTGCTTGGGCTCGGTGTGCCAATGAATCAATAGGCATAGAAATGGGTCTCCATACTGGCTAGAGTGATTAATCCTGAATATCAAAGGGAAACTGGGTTACTGCTACTAGTATAAAATGGGATAAAACAGAAAGATGTCCTGAATTCAAGAAACCCCCTTTTATTCCCATGTCCTGATATAAAAACCTATAAAAAAAAATCACGACCCATCGCTAGCCAGCATAGCTCAGTGGTTGAGTGCAGACCCAAGAACCAGGAGGTCACAGTTTGATTCCTGGTCAGGGCACATGCCCGGGTTACAGGTTTGATCCCCAGTCAAGGCCTGCAGGAGGCAGCCAATCAATGATTCTCTCCCATCATTGATATCTCTCTCTCTCTCTCTCTCTCTCTCTCTCTCTCTCTCTCTCTCTCTCTCTTTCTCTCTCTCTTCCTTCCTCTCTAAAATCAATAAAAACACATATTTACTAGTAAAACAAAAAAAATGACCTGTTGTAGGTAAGACACTGACCTCCAGACCCTTAAAGAATGAAGGTAGAGCCACTCAATCAAGCAAGGGACTGTGATAGGCCAAGGTTCTTGCTAAAGGAAAATCGAAAACAACATGGGTAGCAGGAAAAAGAAAGTAGAAACACCACCTACAATCACATGCATGACCAGTTGAGGAAATGAGGATAATAGATTTGAGTATTCTTGATTTTGTATAAAAATATTTGTGTATATGTTAATCAATTTTTTCTCCCTCTCTCACTCCTGTTACCATATAACATAAGATTTGTGGCCAATCGCTATTTTATCATCCACATTTAGGTGATAGGATGTCTAAGAAGGAGCTTGACTCAGTTAGAAAAGGTTTGACATCACCCAAAGATGGATAAAGGGACGTGATTCTCTTTTGGAAGGAAAGTTTGTGTGTTTTCATTTGTCATAGCTGCCTTATGTTAGGAGGAAGCAAGACTGTGCTATGATCTTAATTTGGAAGTTAAAAGAAGTATGTCAATACGCCACATTGACATGAGTAATCTATGGATTTATGGTAGTTTTGTACCAAGTAAACTAAGCTAGGACTACATTTCCCAGAATCCCTTCCCCTTGCTGTTTCTGAGTTTGGTTGGCAATAATTTGGGGGGGAAGGAGGGGCTGAAGTGAAGCAGCAGCCATGTCTGCATTCACAAGTTCAGTGTAGAATCTTGCACACAGCTTACCCTGCTGAGGTGGGGCAATACCGGGACCATAGCAACCCCAGCTTCTGCTCCATCTCCTCCAGCATCTCCAGATCCCAGGCTGCATGCTGTGCAGCCCCAGGGTGAAGTGTGCCAGCTGCTTCTGCAGGTCAGAAGCTTGAAGACGGTGAGAACACATGAGTTCCAGCTCATCATTGGGTCTGGCCCTGCCAAGGCATTAGGGGTGAGTTAATTAAATGTTTGACCAAATATAGCAGGCTAATGTTTAAGTTGATAATTTTGAATGGCCTACAAATGATGTTATAAATATCCGAATGGCCCTTGGCAGCAAACAGGTTCCCCATTCTTTTCCCTAGAACCGGTGACTATGTCACCTTACATGGCAAAAGGGACTTTGCAGGTCTTGAGATGGGAAGATTACCCTGGGTGATTCAGGTGGCTGAATGCCATGCCAACAGAGACAGAAGATCAGTCTTTAGTAGCAGACGATGACAAAGCCAAGAAGCTGACATGATGGGAGGAAAGGGTCATCAGACAAGCAGGCAGAAAAGGGTCACCAAAAGCTAAAAAAAAGTCAGGGAAGCACATTCTCCCTCCGAGTCTCCAGAAGGACTAGCCTCAGGGACACTGTGACAGTGGCCAGGACACTGCTTTCAGACCTCTGAGCTCCAGAGGTGTCGGGGAATTCATGTGCCATTTCAGCCGCTACGTTTGAGGACGTTCACACAGCAGCATTAGGACACTAACACGGGTCCAATGGGACAATGTGTCTGGGTGTGTGACTTCTAGAACCCACTCGCCACTGAAGCCACAGCCCTGGGGCCTTAGGTTGGGACATGGAACTGGGAAAACAGGCGGGCAGATCTTAGGCGATGTCATTGGCAGGTGCCACATCAGGAGAGCCAGGAGACACCCAAGCCAAGCCTGGCTGGGAACAAGACTTCCACAAAGACTGTGGAGGCTCCAAAATGGCCGCAACTTGCCAACTTCCTTCTCACCAGTTCCCTCTTCCTCTCAGCACACCGCGGGAGCCACCCACACCCACAGGATGGATTCGGGGAGCTGGGAAGAGAGCACACAGCGACCTTTCTCCAGAGACACCTTCTCTCATTGCTTACTCTCTCAGGAAGTCTCCATCAAACTCCCCCAGGCCCTGGTTTCTGACCATGGAGGTCCAGCTCCAGATTAAATATACCAGGAGGGACAGAGGGGACAGACCTGGCCCACTCAGACCCTCTCTTCCTAGAGGCTGTAACCAGGCACATCCTGTAGCAGCATTTCGATAAACAGAGGGAATGAGATTCCATTAGCTCTACAATAACAAGGACAATGAGAGAGAATCTAAAATATGAGTCCTTAACTCTAACAGTTCATTGTACAGAGAGAAACACTGAGACCTTGACATGCGAAAGGTTTCTCCAAGGTCTCTGTGATGCAGCTCAGGGTGCAGTCAGCTGGCCCAGGTTCTCCTGGCTCCGCCACTTATTAAAATGTAAAGTGTAATCTCAGGTAAATCACCATAATCTCTCTGCATCTATTTCCTCAATATAAACAAGGAAAATAGCCACTCCTGCCTTACACTGTTACTGAGACTGTAACTGGCAAGTCCCCAATAATCAGTAGCTGCTATAATTATAATAATTCTACAAATAGTGATTATTACAGTAATTCCCCAAATGCTGCTCTCTGCTAGGTATTGAGGAAATAGTTTCTGGCCCAAAGAGTTCCCATGTCATGAAGGAGACAAACAAAAATAAGCACATTCTGCCTGGCCAGTGTAGCTCAGTGGTTGAGCATAGAGCCATGAACCAGGAAGACATGGTTTGATTCCCATTCAGGACACATGGCCAGGTTGTGAGCAACCCCAGAGTGATATGTGCAGGAAGCATCTGATCAATGGTTCTCTCTCATCATTGATATCTCTAGCTCTCTCGCCCCCTCTCCTTTCCTCTCTCAAATCAATAATTTTTTTAAATTAAGCAAATTCACCATCTGAAACATTCTTCAGTAGAAGGAGTCAGAAGGGGGAGAGGGTAAATCTAACTTTGCCCCAAATGGGGAGAAAAAAAAAAACTACACAGTTTTCCCAAAGAAGGTGTAATCTGAATATAGTTCCAAATAGTATGCAGGAGCTTTTCCAGATGGCCAAGTGGGTAAAGAGATTCCTGCAGGAGAAAGAGTATGTGCAAAGGCCCTGGGGTATGAAAAGGGAGCTCAAAGTGTGTTTGGAAAGTGCAAGCAATTCCAGCTCACCGGATGGCCTGATAAATAGTGACAGGAGAGGAGGGCAGGGGTCAGATGCTGGAGAGTCCAATGTCAAGTGAGGAGCTTGAATTCCTCCTACTGGCCTGCAATCTCAAACTTGCCCTCAGGAAAAGCCCCATAGGCAGATGGAAGAAAATTGCCTGTAGGGGTTTAGACACTGGCATTTATTTATGTACTTCAATGTCTCCAGCTTTATCTCAACTCCCATAAATTAGTATCTTCTTCAATATTATATTCATGTTCATTCACTTATTTAACAAATGATTATTAAGTGCCTACTGAACAGCTTTTAGAATATCAGTAAATATAACCAAGATGCTTACCCTTGTGGATCTTTTATTCTAGTGAGCAGGGAGAAATGGCAGTGGAAAAGGCAATAAACAATAGTGGTGATAGATAATAGATAGATAGATAGATAGATAGATAGATAGATAGATAGACAACTGAGTGTGTTATAAAGTGATAAATGCTTAGAGAACAGGAAAATCAAATAGGATAAGGCATAATGTCATTAAATGAATTCATAAAGTAAAGAAGAAATTAATATGGATGATAGATGGATGGATGGTGGATGGATGGTGGATGGATAGATGGATGGTAGATGGATGGATGGATGGTGGATGGATGGATGAATGAGTGGATGAGTGGGTGGATGATGGATAGATGGATGGATAGTAGATGGATGGATGGATGGATGAGTGAATGGATGGATGGCTAGATGGATGGATGGTAGATGGATGGATTGGTGGGTGGATGGATGTATGGATGCTTGCAAGAAAGTATAGAAGAAATGAGAAAGCTGGCTGGATGGTGGGGAACACTGAAAGGGTTTAAGGAAGAGAATGACATTACTCACATGGGTCAGTGCCCGGCCTCCCTCACGGCAGCTGGTTGCCGTTCTGCAGTCACGGTCATGGAGAGGTGAAGCCGGCCAGAGCAAGTCTCCCAGATCCCACCTGACCCCTAAGCAGGCCCTCAGCTTGTTACCCACACTTCAAATGCAGCTGAATTTCCCAACGCACAGTTGATAGAAGTACCTTCTGGGCACATGGCAGTTAATGAATAACTTGGTTAAATTACAGCAAAGGGAGGGAGCTCAGAAACTGGAGGTGGGATGGAAGGCTGGGGACTACGGCCCTTGTTACCGACTGAAATCCAATCTCTGAAAAGAAGAGAGGACTGATGCTTTGGGAAATGACCGTATGCTAATCATTCCTTCTCCCAGACACAGGGCTGCCTCCAGCCCAGGGTACTGGGGGGAGAAGGCGGGAGATCAGAACTCCTTGGTACTGATCATGGCCAGTCGTTCCACGGCTCTGGGCCTTAGCCTCCTCATCACTGAAATGGGAAGGCCATTCCCAGCCCTTCTCTCAGCATCAGATAAACAAATGGTTGGAGAAAATATGAAATTTATTTTTTTAAAATAACAAATGGTGCGGATGTTTAACGGAAACTAAACATTTCCATTGTGCAAAACAAGTGGCAGTGCCAGGATGAGGAATGGAAGCACACAGCTGGGTTCAGAGCCTGTCTCTGCATCTCTCAAAGAATGACTTGGGTAAGGTGACCAGACATCCCAGTGGCCGGCAAACTCATTAGTCAACAGAGCCAAATGTCAACAGGACAATGATGGAATTTTCTTTGGAGAGCCAATTTTTTAAACTTAAACTTCTTCTAACGCCACTTCTTCAAAATAGACTTGCCCAGGCCGTGGTATTTTGTGGAAGAGCCACACTCAAGGGGCCAAAGAGCCGCATGTGGCTCCAGGCAGCAGGGCTCCAGACATGGCTGGATCAACTTTGGGAATGGCCTTCCAGGCTATGTCTGAGTCCCACAAGGAAATCCATCTCATCTGCTGCCAGTTTGACCTTACATTTGCCCAGATGGCCTCGAGCTAGCAAGATCCCTTATTAGGATGATGGAAGGATGCGGGTTAGACCCCAGAGAGCACTTCCCAGTCTAAACGGCTGGGGCAGGGCCAACACTGAGCCATCCAATTCTCAGAAGCTCCTCTCTTGTTTTCCAACCCCCCTGTCCCGCGTGTCTGTTCCCAACCACTCTGCTCTGGATGCATTGCTCCCGGGGAAGGCTCCATCATATCCTAGAGCCGGAAGCCACTCTTTAGGATGATGCATGTCAGGTTTGGATCTCTGTTCTAAAGCAGGCAGCTTCATGTCTGTCTTCTGTCTCCATCCCAGTACCTGGCATGATGCTGGCATGCAGCAGGTGCTCAATAAGTGCTTCTGGCTGGAGACCTCCGGGGTCGCAGTGCCCATCAGTAGAGGGTGCAGTGGGTGGAGGGAAAGCCACACACCGAGAACTCTGCGGCGTAATTCCCCTTCCCTCCTCCTGCCAGTCCTGCCTGTGAAGCATAACTAGCTGTTTTAAGAAAGATGAAATGGCCCTAACCAGTTTGGCTCAGTGGATAGAGCATCAGCCTTCGGACTGAAGAGTTCCAGGTTCGATTCTGATCGCATGTACCTTGGTTGTGGGCACATTCCTAGTAGGGGGTGTGCAGGAGGCAGCTGATTGATGTTTCACTCTCATCGATGTTTCTAACTCTCTCTTCCTCTCCCTTCCTCTCTGTAAAAAGTCAATAATGGCTTCTTAATAACATTGGTTGGCAAAACAAGGCTCGAGAGAGCCACATGCAGCTCCTTGGCCCGTTGAGTGTGGCTCTTCCACAAAAGACCACGGCCTGGGCGAGTCTAGTTTGAAGAAATGGCATTGGAAGAAGTTTAAGTTTTAAAAATGTGGCTCTCAGAAGTAATTTCTATCGTGGTACTGTTGACATTTGGCTCTGTGGACTAATGAGTTTGCCGACCACTGTAAATGCTAATTTATGGGCAGCAAGCGGTGAAGGAGATGATGAAGGCGAGGTATGAAGAGGAGGGAGGAAGGAAGGGGAGGGGGGCCTGTAAATATGCATTGTTCTATGAGAAGTTGCTTTGCAAACCCTGGCTGAAGGGAAGGCTGAGTGTAATTAACTCTGCCTGTGTGCCAGGGCCTCAGTTATAGGGCGGAGGCCCAGCCGCCTGGCAAACAGAGCAGCCCGCGGAAGTCTGCGGTGAACTCTGAGGCGGGTTCCGCGCTGTCTTTCTCAGCACCCACTGCCCACAGCGCCGCCCGCTCCGCTCCCTGCCTCAGCCTCAGCCCCTCCCCTGCCTTCCTTGGCCTGCACAGACACATTCGCTCATCCGTCTTCAGCTGGCATTGTTCCGTGGCAGAAACCGAAGCCCCTCGCTTCCCTTGATAAAGAAGATTCATTATGAGGTTGCCAGAGTGACCCAGGAGCCCCAGAAGCTGGAAGACGGACCAGGCCTCCAGGACTCAGAAATAGGAGAGAACCGGATCCGAACCAGGTTCATTCCCGCCCTCGTCCGCTCACCCCTGGCCACTACCATAGCTTCTTGGCCCTGCTTGTTTCTGGCTCTGCTCTAATGGCCTTCCTTCCACCACCTCCCAGGCTTCCACTGTCTGGCTCCCATTCTCCAGCAATGTAGGTTGAAATTCTTGTGAGCATGATTCTGATTGGTCCATTCCATTGGTCAGGTGCCCATCCTCACCCAATCAGCCAAAGCTTGGGGAGATGGATCACATGACTGCCCCTTCAGGGTCAAGCAGTGGGCTGTCTGGGGGTTGGGGGTCAGGAAAGAAGGGATGGGGCCTCAGGACTTAAGGCCCACCCCAAAGCTCTCCCTTTCATAGACACTTTCCACCCTGACTCCCCCTTTGATATCAACCCTTCCTCTGTGGTTCCACTGTCCTTTTCACCATCTAACAGCTGTGTGATCTTGGACAAGTTACTAACCCTCTCTGTGCCCAGTTTCCTCATCTATAAAATAGAGGTGTTAACAGTGCTCACTTCAAAGGGTTGCTGAGATTTTATTGCGGAAAGAGGCAAAGCATTTAATGCAGACCCCCCCCCCCCCCCGGGCACAGAGTAGTAACTAGTTACGTGAACTCCAAGTATTGTAGAGACCATTTATAGCATTTTTTGCCTCATTTGGAATAATGTTCCTATGCATCTGTCTCATTCACCATCCTGAGTGCCCCTCCGTGGAGAAGCCTGGCTGTGTTAGCTCTTTGCCTCTGAGCTGGGCAGAGCTCAGGGTGACTGCTCAGTAAATGCCCGGCTGTGGGTGATGTGACATCACTTCCACTTACTGAGCATCTACTATATGCCGGTGCAGGGAGACACAAGAGGGAGTGCTCTGGGGCCCTGGACCCATGGCGGGTGCTTTATAATTCCTCTCATTTACTCTCTGCCTTGGTCTTGGGAAATAAGTACTTCTGTCCCCATTTTACCGAAGGATTGACCGTCCTTGGTGAGTCTTGGGTGGGAAGCGGTGGGGCAGGTCACCAGCCATTGAGGAGAGAGAGGAAGGGCTGTACCTGGTTGTTGTTGGTTGTTGTTGTTTTTTGTTTTGTTTTGTTTTGTTTTGTTTTTTGTCAAATTGTTCAAATCTGGAGACCTCTTTATCCCTTAGCCCCTAGCTGGGATTCGGGATTCGGGATTCTAAATCCCAGCAGTCATATCCTTGCTGTGTGACCCCGGCAGGTCCCTGCCCCTCTCTGAGTCTCTACACAATCGTGATGCTGAGTGAAATTATTGGGGAAAAGCCTTTCAGCTGAGAATGGTGGAGAGACGCGGTGGGGGGCGGGCGGGGGCGGGGGGGCTGGAGGGGAGGTGCCTGGCTTCAGCCCCGCCTGCAGGAAAGGCCTCGCCTGGCCCTGGGAGGGGAGGAGTCGGGGCAGAAGCCTGAGTTATTTTTAGTCTTTGATTAGGAGCCTCTTGCCCGTCTTGAAGCCCTCTGACCGCTCCTCCTCTGAAGGGGCGCCAACTGCTTAATCAGACTGCTCTCGGCACAACTGATTAATAGAGGTTCCTGCTCGAGAAAGAACAGAAAGGAAGAAAGAAAACGCTTCTGTAAATCAGCTGTTTATTTAACTTTGCCTGGCATTTAATGATTGCGAGGCTTGGGAGAAGGGGAGAGATGGAAAATTAATTTGAGTCTCGCTAGCAAAGCCAGTCGGGGAAATAATGAACTTCCCAGTCTCGTGGAGAACAGAGATGGGGGAGACGTGGGGGAGACAGAGCCCTCCAGCCTCCATGTCCTGGGCTCCAGCTGGGCCGCGCAGAGCGATGGACAGACTGCCCGCCACCCCCGAGACCCCCCTGGAACAGGGAGCGTGAGGCCAGGCAGGGGTTCGGCTCCTTTCAAGATGCAAAATCCCATCACACCCCCCCCCCCAATCTTGTTCAGGGCGGGAGTCAGAGGTACAGGATGAGCCAAGAAATTGCACAAATCGTGGTTATGTTTTTTCACGCTCATGTGCTCAGATAGTCAGCAGAACACCCCCTCCCCACCCCCATCCACACCCACAGGAGACCGTGGCACCAGCTCTGGGAGGAGGTGGGCGTGACAGATGCGGAAATGCAGAGTGGATGAGCTGGTAGGGCCTCCAGGTTCATCTAGTTTAAGCTCCTTCTTCTTCATGGAAACTGAGGCCGCCCGAGAGGAAGGCAGAAACGTGTCCATGACCTCACTCATTTATGGATAATGAACATTATAAACTGATGAACCAAAAGATAGATATAGAGACAGTAAAGCAACAAGCAGACTGTCAAATTACAGCGGGGAGGGGAGGGAGATCTGGGGGAGATAAGAGATCAACCGAAGGACTTGTGTACATGCATATAAGTACAACCAATGGACACAAAACTCTGAGGAGGGAGGGTGTGTATGGGGAGGGGGCAATGGTAAGATATGTACACAGATAATAATTTAATTTAAAAAAATGGAAAAAAAGAAATGTGTCCAAGACTACATCTTGTGTGGGGCAGAGCGGGAGCTCAAACCCACATCCCCAGCTCCTTGTCTCCCCCGTCTCCCCCTCTCCCCTGGAGAGTGTGGCTGCGGTGACTCCGCTATGGACTGGATGTCCGTGTCCTCTCGGATGTCGCAGACCTCCTCTCTAAGTTGATGCTACTCAGAGGTGTGGCCTTGGGAGGTAGTTGGATTTGGATCAGGTCATGGAGGTGGAGCCCCATAGTGGGACAGGTGCCTTCATGTGGGGGTGAAGGGACCAGAGCTTTCTCTGCTCTCCACCCTATGAGGACACCACAAGGGGACAGCCATCTGCAGACAGGACGGGGGCTCTCAGAACCCAGCCATGTCTGTGCCCTGATCTAGGAATTCCAGCCTCCGGAACCGTGAGAAGTAAGTCCCTGCTGTCTATGCCCACAGTCTACCGTCTCCTGTTAGAGACGAATGTCCTTGGTGATGAGTGACAGGAGCTTCGAGGGGGTAATTTTAGCAGAAGTCCCGGCACTGACTTCCACGGGGCATCTCAGATCCCATGCCCCTCTGGAACCAATCACGTAACCAGGAGAGTGGACCTCCTTGACCAGGCAGATGTGGATGAGGTGGCCCAGCCTTCTTGGGCAAGCACATCTGTCTCAGTGCCCCTGCCCCAACCACGTGCCTCAACCAAATGACGGTCTCCACTTCCTCTTCCACCTCTGGGTCTGTGTTCACACTGTCCTCTCCTCCTGGGCAGCTTGAGAAACTATAAGGCCCAGTTCAGATACCACCTCCTACAGGAAGCCCGCTGTGATTTTCCTAGTCCCAAGTGTCACCTATTCTCTCTCTCCTCTGACTCCTGCTGCCCATCCATGGTCCCTGTACGATGGCTACACCAGCTTCAGTGTGTTATAGTGGCTGGGTTCATGGACTCCTTCAGGGCAGGGACTTAGTCTTACTTATCACCACTTTCCCAGGTCTCAGCCAGGCACTAAGTAAGGTAGGTCAGGTTGAATGAATGAACGAATGTTTGAGAATTCAGATGAATCTGAAGTCAGAAACAGCAACCTCCATGCAGATATCCACACTCCTCTCTGATAATACAATTTCCTGTTTGTCAGCTGGCCGGGTCCGGACGTTCTTCTTGGTGAGGAACTTAAATACCCCCTGCACTTTTAGGGGGTGGGGAGTTGGACAGACCCCGGCACCACCCTTCCTGTGAAAGTTTCCCTTTGTGCTTTGCTCTGACTTCTCCCCTCCCTGAGCTAAATGCCTTTGGGACTGGGCGTGCACAGGCTGTGGGTGTGGAAGGTGGGATCCAGCCGGCAGCAGCCCCACTGGTTGGCATGTTCCTAGGAGAGGCCCAGAAGCTGGTGCCTGGGAAATGCCACCCCCTCCCTGGCTCCTCCTGGCAAGCCCAGCTCTGCACCCCTCCCTTCCCTTTCAGCAGCCTGTCAGCAGCTGAGGGACGGGAAGCTGTCACCCTCTCCCCCTCTCCCATCCCACATCACCCCCACGTCCCCCACCCTGCCCCTCCTGGCTCCAGGAAGCTGGGAAGCTATTCCTAACCAGTTGGCACGCCGCCTGGCTTTCACCACCCAGGGAGACAGCGCCTTCCCTCTGGCTGGGATGCTGACGAAGGAAAAGAACCATCTCCCCACACAGCAGGGAGGAGCCATCCTCCGAGCCTGGGGTTCAGCTTGGCCCCACCTGGACCCCAGTGGTGAGCTATCCCTCCATGTCCCAACCTCCTCCAAGATCAGGGGCACCCAACATCTCTGCTGGCCACAGCTCTTCAGTAAACCCCAGGGCATGGGAGCTGGAGAGCGGTGTGGAGGTCTCACAGAGCAAGCCAGAGGCTGGAGGAAGCAGAGGAGAGGAGAAATCTGTAGGAGGTGGACTTGCTCACCATCTAGAGATGACTCAGAGAAGCTGTCCATCTGGGCACCCAGGACCCCGCTTTGTGAAAACTGTCATCTCCCCATGATACTGTGAGCTCCAAAGTAGCATGAGCAGGTGTGTCTCTCGTCAGCACAATCCTAACGCCAGGCAGTGTGCCTGGCGTATCATAGGTGCTCAAAAAGTATCTGAGTGAATTATCACAGAATGAAGCTCATTTATTGTGCTGCAGTCCATGTGGCTTTAATTCCAGGTGAGTCCTGGACCCCTGTCCTCTTTCTGAACAGGGGAGGAAGCCCTAGGATCCTGGGCAGCAGCCATTGGCATCCTCAACAGATAGGGGGCACCTGGGACAGGAAACAATGAACAAATGATCTGACCCAACCTGTATTCATGACTTAATTCATTCATGCATCCAACCAATGTTTACTGGACACCTACTATATGCCAGGCACTGTTCTTGGTGCTGGGGTACAACAATAAACAAGGTTGTGTGATGAAAATTGCAACTGGTCTACGCAACTGGACTCTCACAATAGGAAGAGGAACAAAGGACTACCTAAGGTAACTCAGGGAGAGGTAAATACAGTGGAGTATGGGGTGCCTCCCAGCTGGTGTGGCTCAATGGTTGAGTGTTGACCTTATGAATCAGGAGGTCATGGTTTGATTCCAGGTTGGGGTACTTGTCCAGGTTGTGGACTCCATCCCCAGTGTGGGGTGTGCAGGAGGCAGCCAATCCATTACTCTCTCTCATCATTGGTGTTTCTATCTCTCTCTCCCTCTCCATTCCTCTCAGAATCAATAAACATATATTTTAAAAAGAATGGGGTGCAGGGTGCTATTTTCGCTGGGGCAATCAGGGAGGGCTTCTCTGCAGAGGTGGTACTTGGAGAGATTTGAAGGGGTGAGGGAGCAAGCCGCACAGATATGAGGAAAGCTATTTCAGAAAGAGGAGCAATGAGGGCTCAAAGCCTGGTGCCCTCCAGGACGGGCCCATGCGGTGGGAAGATGGATGAGCAAGAGGAAAAGTGGCTGGCCAGAGGGGCCACAGGAACAATACTGAGCATGGCACAACCAGCTGAGCACCTACTATGTGCTGGTCACATATGGTGCCCCCACAGCCTTGTCATTTTTGTGATTCTGTGGCAGCTGTCCCCTGTGGAGTTCTCCAGGGCTAACTGGATCCTTAGGTTACAAGAGAATGGATGTAGCAAGAACTGAGGCACAACTCACGGTATGGATGTGACCCCCATGCTCCTCTTTAGCTCACAGATACAGGGACCTGGAAGACAGAAAGGCCTCCATACCTTAGTTGGGGTGTCACCAACATTCATCAAGCACCCCATCATGTGCTGGGCGCCTCCCATATCCTCCCACCTGCCAGTGGAGCCACGTGAGGTGGAGGCTCCTGTAATCCTGTTTGCAGATGGCCCCTAGTGCCCCCTCATCAGGAATAGCTCCCAGCTTCCTGAGCCAGGAGGGAGCAGGGAAGGGGCGTGGAGGCAAGGTCAGGGCAGTGAGGAAGATGACAGCATTCCCTTCATCGGACTCTGATAAGCTGCTGAAAGGGGAAGGAGGGAGGGGCATTGCCAGGAAAAGCCAAGGGCCAGGTTGGCATTTCCCAGGCACCAGCCTCCTGTCTCTCCTGGGAAGATGCCCACTTGGAGGTGCTGATGCCGGCTGATCCCACCTCCGCCAGGAGAACACATTCCAGCAGCCTGTGGGTGCTGAGTCCCGCTGGAGACAAGGCTTGGGGAGGGAGGGGGTCAGAGCATATCCCAGAAGGCCATCCAGTTGCCTGACTTCAAACCCAGGTCAGCCTGGACCCAAAGCCTGGTGCTTCCTGAAGCAGCCAGCATCTGCCTGCCTCCCCTCCACCCTGCCTCACGGAAAGAAGGCCTCCCTCTCCCAGGCGCCCTGGGAAGCAGCGCTCACTGGAAGGACGATGGTTTTGGAGTTAGGAAATGCAAACTGGTTTCAGTGCCCATCAAAAGACAGGGTCCCCTCCACCAAGGAGAGGACTGAGCCTGCTCGCCTCCCCGGAGACTGGCGTTCTGAGAGGGGCCTCAGAAGGCAGCGTCGAGGCTGGCGGGATCCGGGCACTCTGGCAGCAGGATGAGTGACTGGGATATTTTGGGCAGAGGCCCTTCTCACAGCCTTCACTCACACCATCCTGGCTGCCGCCCACTCCACCGATGCATAAGGCTGGGCATGTACATGTGTGGGTTCTTGCGAACCAGTTTTAAAAAGCATCAGTCCCAGGAGAGTCTATTCATAGGCTCTTAAAGCTGGAGGATCCTTAGAGAGCATCCCACTCCAACCTTTCCATTCTCAAATGGGGAAACTGAGGTCCAGGGAGAGCAAACTCCTTGAAGGTCACACGAGGGCAGAGCCGAAATCAGAACTCAGCTGGTGGACTCCTGCTCTGGGCTCCTCCTACATCGTCCGATTTGTGACACTTGGTTTTGCCATGTCTTGGCTGCATGACCTTCAGGGAATGCTTTAACCTCTGACGATCGACTTCCTCATAAGGATGGAGCCAGTATCACATGCTACAGGTTGGAAGTGCGCTTGTGCTTCATAGTAATTATGATGTTACCCAACCCCCTCACGGTTCGGGGCATCTTTCCATTCCTTCATCTCCCAGGACTCAAAGAGCATTGCTCCTGCTCCCAGCAAACACTAGCTCCTCCCTGAGAGAATCCAGGCTGCGACAAAGGAATCCAGGTTTCCCCTCCTACTCCGAGCCTGGCTTCCTCTGCATGCCAGCTCCGAGCGCCCTGCAGTGGGAGCCTCAAAGGATGGCCGGGAAGGAGGAGGAGACTGGGGGGTTGTTGCCCTGCCCTACAGTGCAGACCCCTAGGGGGACGAAGAGAGTATTGAGATGCCCCAGAGCCAGGCAATAGCAGGGAACCAGACAGAAAAGCAAGCAGACTCCCACCCCAGAGCCAGCTGTCGTGATAGGAGCCAGAGAGCCAGGGCTTAGAGAGAGAGGGAGGTAACAACGGGTATGGTGAAAGCAGAGATACCCAGTGTTCGAGGACTCTGCTCACTCTGGCACTTAGAGAATCTCAGCAATGTCCCGTGGCAGTGCCAGCTGGGAAACTTTGCCTGGAGGATGGACACAGGACAGAGGCTGCCATCTGCTGGCCCCTGGGATCCATGCCTCCACCCCCAGAAGCCCAGCAAGGCCCCAAAGCTGGCCAGAGTCCAGCAGGCCACCCGATTACTTTACAGATGAGAAAAGAGTATCCCTGGCCAGCGAGGAAGGCCCTACTCTGTTTTACAAGCAGCTGTTGAAGGTAGACGCAAGATTTGAATGTCCCTCTCACTGGCTCCTTCAGACCTTTTACTACTGTCTGTGGGAACAAGACAGATAACCCGAGCACCGTTGGTCTCTGAGCATTGAGGGCCCTTAGATTCCCAGGAGGCCTGGGAGGTGAGCATGGGACAGAGTGTGTGTGGTTCGTTGTCCTTTGGAGGAAAAGATGGATTGTGGTGATGGGGGATGGTGGGAGCTGTCCCTGATGCTGACTCCCCTTCTTCAATGCCAGTCTACTGACTACTCTCCAGGTGATCTGCCTGGTGGGACATCTATGGCCACCCTTTTTTTTTTTAATATATTTTATTGATTTTTCACAGAGAGAAAGAGAGGGATAGAGAGTTAGAAACATCGGTGAGAGAGAAACATCGATCAGCTGCCTCTTGCACATCCCCTACTGGGGACGTGCCCGCAACCAAGATACATGCCCTTGACCGGAATTGAACCCGGGACCTTTCAGTCTGCAGGCTGATGCTCTATCCACTGAGCCAAACCAGTTTCGGCTATGGCCACCCTTTAAAGTCAGAACATAACCCTAACTGTTTTGGCTCAGTGGATAGAGCGTCGTCGACCTGTGGACTCAAGGGTCCCAGGTTTGATTCCAGTCAAGGGCATGTTTTTAACTCTCTATCCCTCTCCCATTCTCTCTGTAAAAAAAACAATAAAATATATCTTAAAAATTAAAAATAAAATAAAGTCAGGATATCTTCTCCTGCATGGCAGCTCTTTGGGGCTAACCCCAATTAAGTGAGGCTGACACTAGGTAACAAATACATTTTAACAAAACTCTCTTACCAAACATCGCCATAAGGTGAATTACTGTTTACCAGGCACTGTACTAAGGACATGGAGTGTAATGATGCATCCAACGCTGACAACAGTTTTATGAGATAGGTAGCATTTTTAAGTCTTCCTTATTACTGATCAGGAAACTGAGGCACAGAAGGGCTGAGCACCTTTCTCAGGGATTGGACAGCAAGCAAGTGGCAGGGTTGAGATGCACTCAGGTGGACACACTTCATCCCATCACATCTTCACACCTTTCCCATCCCCTTGTCACCACATAATGTAACTGAAGGGTGGACGTAAATGATTGTGCATTCTTTGCTATTTTGCATGATTGGTGACATGGCTCCTTTCCATAAATGCACAAATCCAGGAGCTGGCTGATGAAGAAAGGGCTTACATCCTTCCTTTAAGCAATGACTATTCCCTGAGGTCAAGGTGAAGCCCAGAGGCTAAGGCAGGAAAACCCAGAAACTTAGAAGCTACTTCTGGTTGCCAGTTTGGGTCTGAGGTGAGCAATCAGGGGACAAAAGATACAGCAAACAAGGGGGGCCTGAAGGCCCATGATGGACAGGTCAGGGCTAGGCTACAGGAGATGTCTGGGAGCCTCCCAGATAGTCCTTCAGGAAGAGACAAAGGGCTCAGTGTCCCAGCTGCTGGGGAGCTACCCACTGACCAACCTTGATGGGCAGTCCCCTTTAGGGATGGCCTCAGCTGAGGCATCACCTCTCCCAAGTCTCGCCCCTTTCCAGGGCAGCCCGCATCCAGTGACTGATTGGCCCAAGGGTATGAAGGTCCAGCCAATCACCTCCAACTTGACATGCTCAGAAAAGCCACTCCAGCCTTTTTCCTGGTCTGTGTCCCACCTCCGATTCTCCCTCTTCCCACTCCTGCTTCCTCCCTGTCCTCCTCCATGGGTGCTGGTACCATGAGCACCTCCTAATAAACATCCTGCAGGCCCTGTCTCGGAGTCAGCTTCTTCCCACGGGACCCAACCTGCAACAGCTTGGACACCCGACATCACAGGAGGCAGATGCCCATCCAGCTCCTCTATTAGCCACCTCTCTGCTCGCACTTTAAATCACCTACTTGTTAATAAGGTGGTTTTTCATGTTGGTAAAAGAGCATAGAAAAGGTTTTTCAAGGGCATTATTGAAAGGCAAGAATCTTCCCTCTGGGGCCCACGTCGCCCACGTGGAGCACCGCAGAGGGGAAGGGAGAGGAGTGGGTGGGTAGAAGCAGACGGTAGCGGCAGCTTGAGAGGCCTGTCTAAGCCAAATGCTCCCCTCTTCACGGACGGTTCCTAGGAAAGTGGCACAAAGGCATGAGACGGATCATGTATGTGACAAAAATATAATTAAAATGAATAATCACACAACAGTAGTTGACAATGGAAATTCACTCGTGCACACATGCTCACTGTGCTGTGCTGAAGCCTGCGCTGTTATTACACTATTTTGCATATAAAGATAATGGACATCCCATCACCCAATTGGCCAAGGCTACACAGACTAAGTTTCAGGGTGGCAACATCCAAGTTCATTCTACCACACCAGAAGGAGGCAAAGTCAGAGGCAGGGAAAGAGGAAAGAGAAAAGCAAGGAGGAGAGTGGAGGCAGCAACCAGCTGGTGGGGAGGACCCCAGCCCCAGCTTCCGGAGCTGCTCTGCCACCTCCATGGCCAGCCTCACCGGACAGAGGGGACGGAGACCCATGTGCCTTTACTTCCCGAAGCTGGAGCTCCAGGAGGACTTTCAAACTTCGCTTGGCTGCCCTGGCCCGGACTCACCACTGACAAATGCAGAACAAATGAGACCATTTAGCCAGTAATTAAGCAATAATGGCCTACTCAGAGGTCTCCACTAGGTGGGAAGCAGCCAAAGAAAGGACCTAGAGGTTGCAGGGAGGAGCAGGGCAGGGAGGAGCCATCTATCAGATTATTACAGGGAGAGAGATGCTCATTAACCCCACACCAGCCCCCAGCTTCCCCTCCACAGCATGGAGAGAGGGAGTCCCTGGAACTCTGTGTTCTCACATGGGGGGAGCCCCGCCTCCAAACCAAGCCTCTTTCTTGGAGCTGACTCAGGGTGTGAGACACCCCATTCGCTCCGTACATACCTGCCAGGGCATAACGGGGGATCGGAGGGAGAAGGATTTAAGTGAGGTCATTGTTGATGACCTTCAAGTTAACCTATATGGCAGGGGACACACTCTGAGTGGCCCCTCTGTCCTGGCACAAGCTACAACTCAATTTGATAAATAGACATCAACATCCCTCGTGGCGCTAATACTCATAGCAACAGTAATAGTGGCAACACCACTCATTAAATGCCTACGAGGTGCCATGCACTCTGCTGAGCTGTTCATGTGAAAACACTTCACCCAGGTGTACTGTTGTCCCACGCTGAAGGTGAGAAGGCTGATACACATGAGGCTCAGATAAGTTCAAGGTCCCCCAGTTCATAGGAGGACCAGGACTCACACTTGCATCCTGCTCAAAGTTCATCTCAAGCACCATGACACCAGTGCCTGCTCCAGGCTCACTCATCACATCCCTGACATGAAGGTTCCTAGAAGGGAGAGATGGTTTCTGACAAAAGGAATGGAGAATGACTTCCTGGGAAGGGAGGCATCCAATGGGGCCATGAAGGGTGAGTTGAATTCTTAGGCAAAGGTGGGGTGATTTGACTGGGTGAGACTGAGTGAGCCTACTGAACTGTTCCACATCAAGGTCTTCCCTTGTCTTTGGGATGTTAACTAAGTTGCAAAAAACAAACAAACAAACAAAAACAAAAACAAAACAACGCATATATTTGGAGAATGTTGGATTCAACAAAATTGTATCAGTTTTCTTACCTGGGCATTTTTCAACATGCAGGGTTTCCCTGAGTCTTTTGGCCAATGAATTCCGCTGTAGAGGACACACTTGCAGAGCTTGGTTAATTGGAACACTTGTCAGCAAACTGCTCTATGAGATGGCAAAGCCCTCCCCATTCATCTGTGTCCTGGAGACGCCCAGCCAGAGAGCCATGCCGGCCCCGTGTACATTCTTTTTTTTTTTTTTTTTTAATATATTTTATTGATATTTCACTGAGAGGAGGAAGGGAGAGAGATAGAGAGTTAGAAACGTCGATGAGAGAGAAACATCGACCAGCTGCCTCTTGCATACCCCCTACCGGAGATGTGCCCGCAACCAATGTACATGCCCTTGACCGGAATCGAACCTGGGACCTTTCAGTCCGCAGACCGACGCTCTACCACTGTACCATGTACATTCTGATGAATGTATGCACCTGTGGAGGTATCCGCCATAGCATGTTGAGAAAGGGAGCGGGACAAGTGAGTCCCAGGAGAATGTCATGGCATCCTGGAACGAGTGACCTCAAGAAGCAGCTGAAGGGGCCAGAAGTCAAGGTCAGGGTCAGGGCCAGGACCTATAGAGAGGGCTGTTTGGAAAGCTCTTCAGTTTGAGAGAGGGCACCTCTAGAGATGCTGGAGGCGGCCTTCACCCCAACCGCAGGGAAGACTTGACAGAGGCATTGAATCCTCCCAGACCTGCTGCAAGGTGGGCCCTATGACCCCATTTTTCAGGGGAGGAATCTGAGGCACTGGGAACACGTCACTTGCTCAAGGCTGGGCTGGCTCAGCACACCTCCTGCCCACTCACTGGGCCTGGCTGAGATGCTGGGGGAAGAGACAAGAGGGCTGTATCCCACAAATGTGGAAAAGCAGTATTGAAGGGTGAGGGGACCACGACTGAGACCAGTGGCCAGCGGCTCTTAGGGGTTCGTGGTTAGGACTCCCCCCAGGTTAACCATGGGCGGCTACACCGAGGTGTCCCTAAGGGGGGCCTAGCTGGATGCTGAGGCTGTGTGTGGACCCACAAGGCCTGGCTGTGGAGTTGGAACCCAGGTGTTCTCAGCAGGGGAGGCTCGCCTGGGCCTGGCACTACAGGGCTTGTGCCCTGTTTAAGGGCAGAGTAAAACTGGGTTCTGTGCCAAGGTCATAGGCCATGGATAACCATGTACCTAAGAAGAGCAGGTCAAGCAAAGGGTCAAAGGGGAGCCTCTCTTAGGGCGATTTCCTGGGGCTTTGACATACCACACTCGGGGAGCCTCAGAGCGTCCAGCCAGAAGCTTTATTTAAAGCGGAGCAGCCAGTGTGTCCGGGGGAAGAAGTAGGACCCGCCAGCACTGCCCACAGAAGGCTGAGCGCTTTCCTTCCCCAGCCATCTGGATGCCTGGTGGCCAAACACAGTGGCTTCTCCTGGCTGGCCCCTCAATTGCCTTCTTTGTCTCCTTTGTCTCCACACAGCCAGTCTCAAAGGACGGGACATCCCTCTCACCTCCAGTATCTACAGGTCCTAACGGCATTCCCCTGCAGTGACAGCAAGAACAGCAGAGGAATGAGCACTAACTCGGAGCTGCCTTCTCCAGCTGTGTGACCCTGGGGAAGGCAGTTCACCCCTCTGGTGACTCCGCTTATCCAACCGGAAAACAAGATGTTGGCATGATCTTCAAGGACCCTTCCAGCCGAGGCACCTTCAACGCTAGGGAATTGTTAGCTCCTCCATGAAAGGGATGGTGTTTATCTTTTGTGTGGATGCCTTCGTGGGGTGCCCAGAACATAAGGGGAAAGCTGTTGGAATAAGTGAGGTGGGCAATGGGGGAGGACAGAAACGAAAAAATGACTAGGGGGGGAAGGAAGGTGGGAGGGCTAGGGGAAGAGAAGGAAAGAGAGTGAGGAAGGAAGGCAAGAAGTCTCTCAAGATCAGAAGTTTTTAGCCGAAACCGGTTTGGCTCAGTGGATAGATCATCAGCCTGTGGATTGAAAGGTTCCAGGTTAGATTCCAGTAGAGGGCATGTATGTACCTTGGTTGTGGGCACATCCCCAGTAGGGAGTGTGCAAGAAGCAGCTCATCGATGTTTCTCTCTCATCGATCTTTCTAGCTTTTTATTCCTCTTCCTTCCTCTCTGTAAAAAGTCAATAAAGTATATTTTTTTTAAAAGACAGAAGTTTTATTTCTCTTCGTGCCTGCCCCACCCCCACCCAGCTCTGGGCCTTGCACTTAGTAGGTCTATTGCTAGTAATGAGTGGAGCCTGAACGAAGGGAAAATCGACGTCAGTATGTGGACTCCCAAGCAGCTTGGGCAGAAGGCCTCCTAAGAATGCTCCAGTCTCCTCAGCTCTGAGTAATGGAGTGGTTGTTTTAAATACAGCCTGGCCCGCTATTCCCATAATTCAAAGTCATGTGCATTTGTATGTTTGTCTGCTTCACAAATAATCACATCAGGCCCTGCAGGGAGGAATAAAAGCTCTGTGCTCTCTTCAGAAGAAAAGGCAGGAGAATTAGAAGGAATCACAGTGATATTTTCAGTTGATCCATGAGGTTGACCAGGCAGACGACGGAGGCGGGGCTCCCCGCTGGGAAACGCAGGGGTCAGAAGTGCCCGGGAAAGGGCAGGGAGAGTCACAGAGCTGGCGTCTCTGCAGACTCAGGCAGTCACCATCAGACCACAGCGAAGCTGGTCCCTTCTCTGGCCTCAGTTTCCCCATAGAGGGATTGGAACCAGCTGAGGTAAACAAGCGCCAGGGTTTTGACTGTTGGCTCTGAGTTTTATCCCAGGTGTGATAAAACTCAGGAGCCTAGGATCTTGAGAACAGGACTTGACCTCTCTGAGCCTCAGTTTCTTTCTGGAAAAATGAGGTTGATACAAGGACTATCCCTTGGGATTGTTGTAAGGATTAAGGTCACGTAAAGCATTTTAAAGTCTAACATTTAGTAAATATTTAAAAAATACTATATATAATATACAATATATCATATAACATTGTACACACGCGCGCACACACACACACAAATGAAACATATTTTTCCCAAATCCAGCCAAATGTGGCATCAAGTAGACAAATATTCACCAGCGTCAGTAACAGCAGGAAAACTATGTCATTAAGTCATCACTGTTGACACAGATGAGAGGTAAGTTGTAACTATTTATAAGTAACTGTTCGTAACTTAATCATCAAAATGATGTTTTTAAAAAACAAACTTCAGCTCAAAGTCACTGATCATCAGAGAGATGCAAATTAAAGTCACAATGAGGTATCATCCCACACCTGTCAGAATGATACCATCAATAAATCAACAAACAACACGTGTTGGCAAGGGTGTGGAGAAAAGAGAACCCTGTGCTCGGTTGGGAATGCAGATTGGTGCGGCCACTGTGGAAAGCAGGACGGGGTTTCCTTAGGACACAGGGAGTCCACTTCTGGGAATATATCCAAAGAAACCCGAAACGCTGATTCGAAAGAATGTATGCACCCTTTTGTCCCTTGCAGGATTATGCACAACAGTCAAACCTTGGAAGAACCCCATGTGCCCATCAGTAGATGAATGGGCAAGAATGCTATGGTACATGTACACAATGGAATACTACTGGGCCATAAGAAAAAGGAAAATCTTACCTTTTCCGACGGCCTGGCTGGACCTGGAGAGGATTAGAATCGATGAGATGAGCCAGTCAGAGGAAGACAAATACCGCATGATTTCACTTATCCCTGGGGTCTACTGATCATAAACCAACAAGCATGAGCTATCTCGGCCCTTATTCAATGAATAAAGTAGGTACAGGGCTCATTCATGTCTGGGATGTTGGTTTAATTCATCCAAGAAAGCAGAGTATCTGAGCATTTACTTACTTCCTGGAAGATGGCAAAGCTTTAAGAAGTGTAAACAGCTGAAACCGGTTTGGCTCAAGTGGATAGAGCGTCAGCCTGTGGACTAAAAGGTCCCGGGTTCGATTCCGGTCAAGGGCATGTACCTTGGTTGCAGGCACATCCCGAGTAGGGGGTGTGCAGGAGGCAGCTGATCGATGTTTCTCTCTCATCGATGTTTCTAACTCTCTATCTCTCTCCCTTCCTCTCTGTTAAAAATCAATAAAAAAATATATATTTTTAAATAAATAAATAAATAAATAAATAAATAAATAAATAAATAAATAAATAAATAAAATTAAAAAAGAAAAAGAAAAGAAGTGTAAACAGCGGCCGAATGGTACCTAAGAACCCAGTAAGCGTGGGAGAATGCTGACAGAACTTTAGAGATTAACGGAGCAGGGGGAAAGGAAGCCCTACCGTGGGTCCCCTGGCGTGCTGCCTGCCCTCTCTCTGGGGTGACAGTGTTATTGAGGTTTCAGGAGGAAAGAGAAACAGCATTGGTGATACTGATCACACCAAACCACACAGGTGAGAGCTCGCCCCTCTCCCATCTACGTCGTCCTGTGGAGAAAGCCGACCTTGCTCCTCTCCACGCCTCTCCTTCCTCCTTGTAACGTTTCCCATCTTAACAAAGAGCCTCCTGCGCCAGGCCTCTGGCAAGGCGAGAGGATCTCGCCAGAATGTAATTAACACTGATTTTGTTTTATGGTATTTATTTATATCGATGGCCCATGGTGCCGAGATTCTATTTACAGCTGTGATATGAAGTTTTCTTCATAACTAGATGTATTCATGTGTTCCAAAATAGAGTGGAAAAGGGGAAAAACAATGGTGTAAGCAGCGCGCGGGCACGGCGAGAGTCCGGAGGGCGGTTTAAAGGGAGCCCCAGGTATGGAAACATCGAGAAAGGGGGCCAGGGAATGTCTGTAGCTGGGAAACCGTCTATGCCTCTGTGACCACAAAGAAGAGAAAATATCGAACCGAGAAAGGATTAGCCACTTAGGACTAATTCAGTAGAAGCCGAACGCAAATCACAAACAAGTGGCAAAGCCTGTGGACACAGCTCTCACCCGGGTGGGCATGACAATGAACGTGGACGCTGTGCAAGGTCTCATCCCCTGAGGCAGGCATGCTTTCACGGCCCCAAGGGGTTTAGTCTGGTCACGGGCCATCAGAGGGACTCCTATCTCCTGACCCATGTGACCCATTCGCCCTTCTCTCGCTTCCTCACTGTGCCCAGGTTCAAGTCCAGACAGCAGAGGGCCAAGTACTGCAGACTGAGTTCTGGAGATGCCATGGAACAGGCTTCTGGCTGGGTTTGGCCCAGAGGAGGCCCTGTTACAAAATGAAAGGACAGAGAGAAGGAGAAGCCCAGGTGTTTCTCCCCTCGCTTCCTGCTGAAGGGACTCCCCAGGCAGTGGTTGCCTCTCCTCAGACCTGCTGCGAATGCACTGCGTAGGGCTGCAGGCTCCAGATACCCCTAGACCGGGACCCTGGGCTGCAGTCACCCCGACTCCCTCCCCTCCGGCCAGGGGGTGGTGGCAGCTCCGGTTTGATTTCTCAGCTCTTCCATCACCTGTAAATGCCGATGCCTCTTCCTATGGAGGCCACACCTCCCATTGTGACTACCGAGGGCAGTTCCAGGTTTCTGAGTCATGACCTGGCTGGTGGACTCCCTAAACCTTTATTCGGTCAGAAGCAATCCGACGCTGCTCCATGAAGAGCCTGCTCATTAGACTCATGAAATGAATTTTGGAAGAATTAGCCGGTTCAGTCATTGCATTCACAACAAAATGGATCAGGGCTCAGCCAACGTTTCCTGCGAAAAGCCAGAGAGTAATGTTGGGCTTCTTAGGCCACGTGATCTCTACTACGGTAGTATAGCATAGTCTTTTATTTTCCTTTTTTATTAGACGCTTGAAAAAAAATGTAAACACTATTCTGAGCTTGTGGATAGCTCGGAAATGAGCCCTGGGCCAGCTGTGGCTGTGAGCAGTCGCTGCTGACCCCTGTGATAACTGGTAAGTATGCACACATACCCCCACCCACTTTCTCCCAAAAAGCTGGAGTATGGCCCCCTCCTCCCTCCAGGGCCAGAAGGTCATGTGACCCGAGTCTGGCCAATCAGCATGTCCTACTTTCCAGGCCCTGGTTTGCTTCTGAACATCAAATCAGTGCTTTGAGAAGGGTACCCTCAAAGAGGAGCAGCATTTGGAGTAAGTTGACCTCCTGGCCAGGCACTGTACCAGGCACTGGCACACGTACCCTCTAGTAACGCTCTCACTGGGATGTGTCGCCTAAGGCTGTGCCAGTCTGGGAAGCAGGTGATCTGGGGCTTCCAATCGTCTCCCTCTCTGTGCCATCCTAGAATGCAGCGTGGGGCTCGCGAGAGGGGAGGGGAACGCAACAAGCCTTCCCTGACACATTGTCGGGAGGCCCGAGGCGAAGAATAAATGCATGGGAGCCATCCATGTAATCATCGCTCATATTTACAAAGCGCTTTATGGTTCCCCAAGGCACTTCCACGCACGTAATTTCATTCCATCCTCACAGCAATCTGCAGAGGAGGCAGAGCAGCCATCCCGTCTCCCAGTCTATGGATGGAAACCCTGAGTTCAGAGCGGCAAAGCGCCTCGCCCGAGGTCATACAGCTCACCGGCGGCAGAGCTGGGATTTGAACCAGGCTGTGGGAGATCTTGTGAGGTTCTGGGAGCTTTTCTAAGCCCCAGCATGGGCGAGCCCCTCGTTTGCCTGGGGAGCACCCTCAGACCCAGGTGGAGGCTCCTGCCCTTCCTCTCTGCCTTCTACACAGCCTCCTGTCCTTCAGGCCCCAGTTCAGAGTCTCTCTCTTTCAGAAATGCCTTCCTGACTGCAGCCCAGGGTTTGCTCTCTCCTCTGAACTCCTCCAGCAATTACTGTCTGCACCACTCATTTAGCAATTAATCACCCCAGCCTCCTGACAGCCCTCCTGCAGCTGCCTGCACCTATTGTGCAAACACCCATTGTTTTTTTCTTAACTCTGGTTTCTCCAGATAATGGCACAGGCCCCGGTGGGTGGTCGGGGCTAGGTCTCCTGCTTCTCTTTGAAGCCTTGCACACAGCCGGTGCTCAATAATATTTCATCCCTTCAACTTCACTGAGTCTCAGTCCTCTCGATACTCACTAGAGTGAGTCTACATGCGCTGCCCACGGCCACTTGGGACAGTCATTCGTCCTTCCTGACCCTTTGCGTCCTCATCTATAAAATGCAGAGTGTCCCCGTGCCTTTCTTGTGGGGTTGTGGGAGAGGCGGTTGCACTGACCTGGGCATATGAAGAAGACTTTGCACAGCATTAATAATTCCAGTGGGACTGCCGCCACCACACCCTCAGAGGAGAGGGGTTGTAGCGTGTGGTGTGTACAAATCCCATTATCCTGGAAATACCGCGTGGGGGGGGGGGGGAGTGGGCTTATGCTACAGAGGAGAACCAATCAAAGACCTGCCCTGGAGTGACTATACACATACGGAGTGAGAGGTGGTCTCTGTCCCACTGGGGTGACTAAGCGTGGAGAATGGGGATGGGGTGGGGGCAGCCACATGGAGTAAGCCCCACTCCAGCGGGAGAAAATGCTGTTGTCCCGGTAGGGGATGGCATTGAGCAGAGAGGAATGGGGAAACAGGAGATCGCATTTGGCCCCCAGGTCTGGCAGATAGCCAGCCCGGACTTGCCTATTTTGTGAGCCAATAAATACCATTTTACCTAAGCCAGTTTGAGTGGGATTTCTTCACTTGCAAATAAAAAGGTCTTCACTGAGACAGACACTTTTATTGCACATAAAATCTCCGGGGATAATGCTTGACAAGCAGTCGATGCCCCAGAATGGCAGTTGTGAGGTTTAACAGCAGCAGCAGCAACAACAGCAAGAGAACTAAATGGTTTTCCTTAGGACACTGTGTGGGTTGGTGGCTGGAGGAGGGGTCTGGGTTCAAGTCTTGCGTCTGCACCTTAGCAGCTCTGTGTCTGGGCGAGTTAGCTCACCGCTAACCTCTCAGAGCCTCTGTTTCTTCATTTGTAAAGCAGAGGCATGGGTGCAAGCAAGTATGTGTGCTGCTTGGCTTGCCTGGTTGCAAAGCACATAGTAGGTGCTTAATAAAAGCGAGGCAGTCACTGCACTGCAGAAGGAGAGACGACAGTGGGTGTGTGCAGTCCACCCCCTGCACCCCTCTCCATGGGGAAAGCCAAGACGCAGAGTGAGGAATTACTTTTGCAGGAAGGAGCCCAGGGCCAGAACCCGGCTCACAACTGCTCTCAGGTTCTGGCTGAGGGCTGGGGCAGCTCGTTTTCCTCGTGGAACCCATCATCGCACAGTCTCTCTCTCTCTCTCTCTCTCTCTCTCTCTCTCTCTCTCTCTCTCTCTCTGTGTGTGTGTGTGTGTGTGAACAGAAATAAGCATGCAATCCCATGACCTCGGGCGAGTCACTTTATCTCCCTGGGCCTCACTTCCTCCATCTGTAAAATGGAAACAATCTTGATCATGTTTACGAATAAGAAATGTGTGAGAATTGACATTTGTGATGTACGTGTGTGTGTGTGTGTGTGTGTGTGTGTGTGTGTGTGTGTGTGTGTGTGGAAGGGGAGGAGGAGAGGCTTAAGCCACGTGGCCGCAAATCTAAAATGCTCTTCTCAAACTCAGTGTGACATTTCCAGCCCAGAGAAAGGGTGTCCACTCCAGGATCCAAGCGGCGAAACGCCTTCAAGGTGTATGATTTTCCTGCCAGACTCCAGGGGCGGGATTACTTGTCTAGCGAGATGCTGCCAGGAAGAAAAGGCTTCTGGTCTCTCCCTCTGCCCCCAACTCTGACTTGTGCTGGAGCAAGCCAGCCAGCCAGAGGTGCTGCAGACAGCTCTCTCTCTCTCTCCCTCCCCTTCTCTCCCTCTCTCCTTCCTTCTTTCCCTCCCTTTCTCCTTCCCTCCTTCCTTACCTTCCTCTCACCAGCAGCTCAGGCATCTCTGCTTCCTCTCCTCCTTCGGAATGGGGCCAAGATGATGGAGTGGAGCTGAGTGAGGGGCCCCTCACTCAGAGGGGACCCTGCAAGGACTTGGGAGTGAGGCCCCCAGTGCATCTGTCTCCCCCAGTGGTGCCTGGGCCACCGGAACTGCCCTAGCGGACCAGGAGGGTGACTTCTGCACTGTTAGCAGGTGGGTGATCAGCGCCAGCGTGGACTTGTTCATCTGTTCACGCCCTGCTCGCTGACTCCATCCGCCGTCAGTTGCTCATTTCTGCACTGGCCTGTTTAGTGATTCCAACTCCTCTCGGCACCCACTCAGCCTCCCAGCTCTTTGTTACTCCAGCCACTGCCCTGGTGACAGTTCTAGGTAGATGTCAATCTGCCTCTTGTGGTGTCACCTGGAGGTGCCGAGGTGGGTCAGGTAAGCCTGGCCCTAAACCTGGGCTCAGGCCAACAGCACCCGAGTTGGGGGGTGAGCATCTGGGGCTGGAGCTCCTCGAGGCCATCTGGGGGTTCTGGGTGCTAGCATTGCACCAGGGAAGCTGGGTTCACCCAGGCAGGAAGGGCACCTCATTTGTTGGCTCTGACTCTGGATTGAGCCTCACCTTGGGGCTGGGAACCAAAAAGACGCATTTCTCTCTTGGGCAAAAGACGTCCGTTTCTGTTTCATGAAATGAATTTCCAGTGTTGATTTTTGGGGTGTTCTAGGAAACTCTGCTAGGAGAGTTGGGGGAGAACCTGAACCCAAGCAGTGATTTCAGTGATGCCAGATGGTCCAGCCAGGAGGCACAAAGCATGAAGTGATTTAAGAGCAGAAAACAGGGCCTGGAGTGCCGGGCAGAGCATTTGTTCGTGGCCTCTCAGCCAGCCACCAGCCTTACGGTGAAGCCCAGGCTGCTTCTGCAGTGGCTCACGGCCCCATTTACGGATGGAGACACCGAGGCCAAGACGGGAGAAGGACCTTGGTTGAGGTCACGCACAGTCAGCGGCTGTGGAACTGAGATCGGAGAGCAGGTCCTTATGCACCAGGCAGAGGGCAGCCCGCAGCCAGGAGGGAGAGGTTGTCTGGAGGCAATTTCATTTGCTCCTCCATGCCCCCCTTCCCCCCCAAGGCCAGCCTCCACCAGCCCCCGAGCTGCCAGCAGCAGAGACAGCCGACAGAGCAGGAGGTGATAAACACATCCCCTGACTTCCGTGAACTCCCATCCAATTTGCCGTTCCCGGGCTCATGCCAAGAATGTTTGTGTTAATAAACCAAATGGACGTTTCTGAGTCCGCTGAGAGTGACGGGTGGAGGAGGCAGGAGAATCCTGGAGGCTCCGCGGCCTCCTTCCCACTGAGCCTGAGGCGGGGGGAGTGCAGGGCACAGACTTCCAGTCACAGCCTCCGGGCCTTTCCCACCCCGGGCCCCTCCCAGCACCCTCAGTGTCAGGCGAGGAAACCGAGGCAGTGATCGCCGGGACCCCCGGGACTCCCAGGTCTCAGGCTGGCTGTGGGTAAGGCCTGGGATCTGGGGCGGGCAGTGATGTTTTGATGAGCCAGAGACCACAGGGCAGGCGGAAGGAGAGGTAAAAGGGGTCCCAGTGGCTCAAGCATTTATCACAGGAGGAAGAACTGCTGATCCCACTTTAGAGGGGATCTGGATCGCCCTCCAAAACGACCTTCCTCAGAGCAACCTGAGCCCTTGAAGGGACTGTGACCTGCGGCACCTCTCTGACCCCACCCCTCACTGAGCCCGCCGCTCTGATGGCCCCGAGTGAGACCTCGCCCCTCAGAGGCCACCCTCTTCACTGAGGCCTTGGGCTCCATTCTGGGATGTGTCCCCCATCCGCAGGACCAAGGGACATGGACTGCAGTGATAGCCCAGGGGACAGAGGGTGAAAACCCCCAGGCCTGGGAGGTGTCAGCCCCTCCCTAGGCCAGATCCTCAGCCCTGTCTCTGCCCAGCTCTGGCCCCTCACCTCCAAGCCACGCCCCAGCCTCCCTGCCACTCCCCAGCCCAGCCCAGCTCTCTCAGCTGCTACAGACTCTGCCTGACGTCCATCAGAGGGTCAGAGGTCAGGCAGTAACCCCAGCTGCCTCTGCATGGTCCCTCCGGAGGAGGTAGCTGGAGGGGGCCCCGTCCCAATAACCCACAGGCCCTGGGTTAGGTAGGGAGGGGCAGGGGGGGACACTCATGTGTGGCCTCATTCTGGTCCTGCCTGAAAAACCTGTGGGGCCCAGGTCCCCTCCAGCTGGGGGGTAGAGGGGGAGGGGAGGAGGGGCCCTTGAACTTGCAGGTCACCACAACCCTCCAAGTGACCTCAAGTAGCCACCCCTGCATCCCTGAGGGTGAGCCCGGATCCCTGCTGAGTCCCCACAGAGCCCTGCCTGCCACGGGAGGGAGAGGAGTGGGGGAGACCCCGCGGACCCCCTGCCCACCCACCCCACTCCAGCTTCAATCAGATCCACTCTGCTCTTATCTGCTTTCCACGGAGAGAGTCCCTGTAAGGCTTTGTTTGAACAAAGCTCCTCTCCACTACAAACATTTTGCAAACCTCTGATCCAGCCCGGCACCTGTGTTCTGGCAGCCAGCACAGGTTTGCAGGCAGTGGCCTCAGGCTAAATCTTATTTATAAACCGCAAGAGCCGGGATGCGGGAAGGGTTGGGGCAGGGAGAGGGGGAGTCTCTTTTCCTCTCTGAGCCCCAGTTTCTAAAATGAAAAACTCTCCAGCTTGTTCTGAGAATTTGAAACCATGTCAGGAAGGCGCCTGGTGCATAGTAGGCTTTCTGTGACATTCACGAAATTATTTTGATTTCCAAATGAGGAACCTGAGGATGTGCTGGGCTGTCAGTCATTTGCAAGGTCACATAAGGGCTGGCAGCAGCGACACTCCTCCCCCTCCCCCTTCCGGCCACTGGCCACCTAAGCCCCCATCCCTCTAGCTCCCTGGAAGAACTGCAGCTACTCAGCCCCCACCCCCCTTCAGCCCCTGTATTTGGGCAGCTTTGGCTCTGACAGAGTGTGACCACTAACAGGCCCGACAGGCCTTCTAGAACAAGAACAGCATCGGGAGCAGGAGGAGGGAGGCAGGAGACGGCCCATAAGCCCGCGCATTGTTCATGGAGCTCATCCCGGCTGTTACTGCTGCTATTTAGCATTTAGATAACACTGTATTTCCGCAGGGTCTGCTGCCTGGGCCTCCGGTAACCAGCCGGGAGAACGAGGTGCTGACTCCAAGCAAGAAGAAGGAATTGGGGGAAGCAGCCGATCTGCCCAGGGCCTCGCGTCAGCTCATTCATTCATACATTTATTCATTCAGTAGTGAAGCCCCTGGAACCGCCCATGTCCTGAGCTGGGAGGGCACATTCTAGAGGAGACTCTAAGCCTGGGAAACAGGGGCTCAGAGCCCAGTGTCTCCGGGAAGCTCCCCTCCCACACACATTAGGACAGACACACATGTGCGCACACCAAGGGTTGCCCCCTTAGCGCTTTGGGGAGGTCAGAGGGCAAAGCGATCACCAAGAGGTGATCCCCTTCAAATTCTTGCTGGAGGCTGTGGAAACAGACATGGAGGGTGGTTCCTGCAGCAGTGGGCATGCACGATAGTGAGGCACCCAGACTTCCTCACCCGCCTCTTCACCTGCTAATAGCAGCAGTGGTGCCATGCAGTTGGTGAAGGCAAGGCCATGAATGAGCTGTATTGGACAGACTTCTCCGGAGGATCAGGCTGCAGGTCTCATCTATGACCAAGACTGGGGGTCAGGCCGTGGTCAGGGTGAGGGTCAGTCAAATGGGGGATGCCCACTAAAACAGAAGCTCCCAGGACCAAATACCAAATACAGTTTTCCACTGTAATCCCCAGTGCAGAGGACAATGCCTGGTATTCAAGAAGTTGACAATGAGTGAATGAATGAATGAATGAATGAATGAATGAATGAAAGTTAATCTGCACTGGATAGCTGGGGCCCTGGATGAGAGACTGTCTGTCTGTCCAGGGACACATCAGTCTGGAAATAGCATTGAAGCCTTTCTATAGCAAGTATCAGGGTCAAGGAACTGAACAGAAACCCAAAGGACCAACTTGGTGATCAAGCCTTCCTCTTGGGTTTCCAGTCCCAAGTCCTACAGGTCTCGGGTCCTCCACCAGCTCCACCAGCATTCCAGCCCCTGAAGACCCATCACAGGACCATATCCATTCTTTTTGGGTCTCTGGCCGATCTAACCCTCTCACCATCATCATCACTACCACCACCATTACCACCACCACCACCCCACACACCCAAGAGCTGATACCAAGAGCTGTTTCTAGAAGACCTAACCCCGGTGGATCTGATTGTGCTGTGTCAGGACTTCACCATCCCTGTAAGAACCAGCCAAATCCCTTGGCTTGGTATTCAATGCCCTGCCTATGTCTCCAGCCCATGCCCAGGCTTTATGCTACACCAGGGAGCACCCTGCCATTTCATGCTTTCAAGCCACTGCACATACAGCTTCCCTTCTAGGCATTGTCTTCTACTTCCTTAAGAAGATGGTAAATAATTGATTTCTTTTTAAAGCGTTTTCTTAAAGAGTTGAATACTTCAGTTTGACAGTCTTCTGCGACTTCCTTGTTAACACAAAATATGGGAATTACCAATTATATATTTATCTTTCCTACTTTTTTTAAAAAAACTGAAACTCCAGGCCTAGAACTATATCCTATACCACAACCACCACCACCACCATCTCTACCACCACTATTATCTCTACAACCACCATCATCTCCATCATTACCACTACCATCACCACAACCATCACGACACCACCATCACTAAACCAACATCATCACCACCACCACCATTACCGTCATCTTCACCATTATCACCGTTATCTCCACCATCATCACTATCATCACCACCATCACAATCACCACCATCACCATCACCACTACCAGACGCCATCACTAACATTCACTAAGCATTACTATGTGCCAGGCAATGTGCTCAGGTATCACATGATTTTCTTCACGAATCCTCTTCACATCCCTAGTGGGAGAGGGTATTCCACTATTACCTCCATTGTATGAATGAAGAGACTGAGGCTCAAAGGGATTCAGTAACTTACTCAAGGATTCCAATTCAAGCTGTTTTGGATTGTCCATCACCTGCAAAATCCAAAAGCCCTCCTAACACAACACTAGTTCGGTTTGACTTTAGAAGGTCTTGAGAGGTCAGCCACGCAGAGGGCTACTAATTCCCATGGGTTCCAGTACAGCCTAGGCCACCACATCCAGGATGGAAACCTTTGGGACCAGGATCTGGGTTGCCATCTGCCTCCCCAACCTTCATACCACCCCTGGGCTCAGGGGCAGCACCAGGCCAGTTGACCTGCAGAACCATGTACCAGAGGTCCACACCTGGCTTTGCATAGTGGCGCCAGGAGGCACTCAGCCACAGGAGGATCGATGCCAGGCAGTAGCCAACACCTCTGCAGTGTGATAGATTCTCACAGGAGAAGCAGACCTCCCAGCCAGCCAGCCAGGACCTTCTCCTTCCCTGTCTCTCCCTCATCCTCTTGGCCGAAGAGAGATAGGGAGACAACTTTCCAGGTGATATTATCCTCCTGCCCAGCATCCTGTACCTCCTGTCTTACCTTCTCCAGGTCCACAGCCTGCCCTCCCATGACCCTCCCCAAAGCCCAGCTCAGATGCCAGGCGAAGGCCTTTGCTCCAGCATTTTGTGAGCATGGAGACAGGAGAGGGGGCGCTCATAATAACACCAGAGATCCCTTCACCTAGGATGGCACTCTGCCATGGATCACTCACTGCCAGGTGCAGTCACTCAAGAAGCTTGAGGGTAGGTGGGGTGGGGTGCCTATGCCCCACCCCCTTCCCAATCAGGCTGAACCCAGAAGCATCGGGATAATATTTAGATTCCCGTGCCCTTCCACTGATCCTGAGATTACACCGACGTGACGAGGAGGGTAATAAAAGTAGAAGCCCATATTAATTAAGCTCTTGCTTCGAGAGGCACTGTTCCAAGTACTCCACAGGCATTCAATCATTCCATTCACACATGGGCCTAAGCGTGAGAGTCTCTCACAAGCTGCAGAGGCTCAGAGTGGCTGCGTCTCTTGCTAAAGGTTCCCCAGCTGGAAGGTGGCAGTGCCTTGGTTACTGTTATATACCTGCTGGGGAATGTGCTTCTCTGGCTCCCTGTCTTGTGTTAATGCTTCACTCCCTCTGCCCCATCACCCTTTCCCCTTCCCCACCTCCTGGTGGCCTGCCACCCCCAGCCCTCTGATTGGTGGGTCTGGGAGCAGGAACTGAGCATGCGTGATACGGTCCACCCTTCTCCTCTACCCTCCCTGCAGAGGGCGCTCTCAGGCCTTGGCAAAGGGGTAGGACTGGAGCTGCTTGCTCTGCCAGGGCCTGGGCAGTTCTGCTAGTGGGCTGAGCAGTAGGAAGCAGGCTGGAGACCAAGCCACATCCCCCAGACAGCTCCCTCAACAATCAGGGCGACCTCTGACCTTCTATCTGACTCCAGTGTCTGTTTCACAGTTGGTTCCAAACTTGGGCACAGAGCGAAGTGTTATTTGCTGTCCTTGCTTAAACCCCAGTAATGATAAACACCTAAATAAACAAACAGCTTTTGTTCATTGTTTTTATAATTCATCACCTTCTAAATATATCCCCTTCTAAATATAAACACGGACTCCCTTCCACATTCACTCCTCATTTAATTTAATAACAGAAATAATAGTAACACAAAGCAACGCCGCTGTGTTTGGTGTGTGCAGAATGCCAGGTGCACCGGTGCCATCGCTACACTTAATTTCACAATTCCCGCATGAGTACACCCTGTTGGCCTCATACTTGCAAATGAGAACATTTTGGCTCCCACAAGGTTAGCTTTTCCAAGGACACAGAGCAGGCTATGATGCATTAGAAACTCTACAGGGTTCCCCCCCAAATGCATATCTGCCCAGAACCTCAGAATGTGGCTTTTATATGTGCTGACAGGGTCTTTGCAGGTGTAATTAGTTCAGATCAGATCCTACTGGATTGGGGCGGGCCCTAAATCCAAGGACTAATTCTTGTAAGGATGCACAGACATGCAGGACACACAAGGACAAGGAGGGGTTGCTGGGGGACACAGCCCTGGGATGAGACAGGTAGAGGTGAGGGTGAGGCAACAACCTCCTAGAGGAAGCCTCCTAGGAGGAGGCAAGAAAAATCCTTCTGCCAGGCCGGCGTGGCTCAGTGATGGAGCATTGACCTATGAACCAGGAAGTCATGGTCAGGGTACATGCCTGGATTGTGGGCTTGATCTCCAGTGTGGGGGGTGCAGGAGGCAGCCGATCAATGATTCTCTCTCCTCATTGATGTTTCTGTCTCTCTCTCCCTCTCCCTTCCTCTCTGAAACCAATAGAAATATATTAATAAATTTAAAAAAGAAAAAGAAATGTCCTTCTCCAGAGCCTTCAGAGGATGCATGGCCCCGCGCACACCTTGGCTTTGGACTCCTAGACTCCAGATGGCAAGAGCATCACTTCCTGTTTCAAGCCACCCAGCTTGTGGTGCTTGGTTACGGCAGCCCCAAGAACCTCGTGTGGAATATGAGAGTGGTTCACTCTCATCGTCATGGTCAAGTATTTACTAAGAGCCAGGGAGTGCCAGGCACAGAGGACATGGAGGAGACACAGCCCCTCGCTCCAGGGACTCACACACAGACAATGACAGCACACATCCTGGTTGCTTTGGCTGCTGGTGAGGAGCAAGGAAGGGCCGAGGATATGGTCAACTCTTGCTCTTTGGGCCCCATCACTTCCTGACTTTGTGACCAAAGGCAGGTCGAAGCCTACCTCTCTGAACCTCACTTTTCCCATCTGTAGGATGGGGGTTTTAGACCAACTTGCCTTCTTCCAGTTAGGTAAGGGATGTGTCTGGTTGCAGGATGGGCAGTGGCTATTGTTGGAGTGAAGGGAGCACAGGGTGTCATGCCCAAGCGTACAGACAGGCACCTCCACCTTTGAAACAGAAGATAAACACCCAGTGGTCAGTTAACAGGGCTTGGTTCATATTCTCCTTCACGCCTGTCTGTGTGGGGAAATATTTCACACTGGATCCAAAAGAGAAAGAAAGAGGCTATAGCCATGGAGGACACGGGCCAGCAAGGTTCTGTCCTGGATCTGTGTCCTCAGGCGCCAGTGTCCTTGGGGAGCAGAGTACTCTTCAAAGGGCAGCTCTGATCGCAAACATTCAGAACCACAAAGAAAAGAAAAGGCCCCAGTGAGGGCTCTAGTGGGTTTGGCTCAGTGGATAGAGCGTCACCTTGTGGACTGAAGGGTCCCGGGTTCAATTCCGGTCAAGGGCACATGCCTGGGTTTCAGACTTGATCCCCAGTAAGGGGCGGGCGTGCAGGAGGCAGTCAATCAATGATTCCCTCTCATCCTTGATGTTTCCATTTCTCTCTTCCTGTCCCTTCCTCTCTGAATCAATAAAAATATATTTTAAAAAATAAATAAATGAAAAGCCCCACGAGTGAAGAAGGCGCAGTTGCGTCAGTCCCCAAACCCTGACACCGCACCCCCAGCGGCCAGCTGGCCAACTTCCCTTCCTCTTCCCGTGCTGCCAGCACCAGCCATGCCAGGGACTGTGCAATGATCCTGGGATTTCTCAGGTGCGAGAGGCGGCGTCTGATTGCTGCCAGTCAAGTAGAGGCAGAAAGAGACCCACAGGATCGAAACCACTCTGAGCAAGGAGAGCCTCGGAGTGCAGGCACCAGAGGGCAAGCCTGCAGGCTGCCTCGAGGCGGGAGCATTTTTCCTGCCGATTCAGGGAGGATGGAGAGAATGGGGGGTTGGGGGCTGAGGAGCTGGGGGGCTGGAGGGCTGGAGGGCTGAGGGGCTGGGGGGTTGAGGGGCTGGAGGGCTGATGGTCCAGTCAGCAGCTGGACCCACCAGCCCAGGTCTAAGCAGAGCATCACACTTAGGCTCCCTGGACCATACACCAGGCAGCCCAGCCTTCAGGATAGTCTCAAGGGCAGCTTTGAGGGGCCACCTTAGCTGCCCTGTCTGCTTGGAACCTGGCCAGGGCTCCCTTGTGGGAGTGTGACTTCACTCCCCAAATCAGAGTTCCAGAGAAAGATGGATGTGGTTAACTCAGCCCCACTGGGACTCACAAAAACTCACCCCCAAGCAAGACTGGCAAAAATCATTCTGGTGATTTAATTCAATCCAACTCAGCCCTATTTATTAAATAAACAGACAGCTGAGCCCAGAGGCTAAGAACAGGGTCGCTGGAGCCAGGATGACTGCATTTAAATCCAGCTCTCATGCTTGGACCGGTCCCTGAGCCGCTCTGAGCCTCAGTTTCCTCCTTTGTAAAATAGCAATGATAATCATAGCATTACCTCCTAGGGCTGTATGAGCATCGGATGCGGTAACACGTGCGATGCACTTAAAAATCATCTCAGGTATACAGTAAGTGCTAAATAAGTGCTGTGGAAGGGGTTAGTAAATGAAGTGGTGGGGAGCAGAGGGATAAACGGAGGCTCTGGACATCCTACACTGTCCCCACACACAGACCCCTGGTACTGGGGAGAGGACATGCCTCATTTGAACCCTCAAAGCCCGACTTCAGAGACACACACCCCCCACCTTAACCTCTAAATTATAGAGAATTCTGTTCAGCTCATTATTTTTTCCCAGGAGTCTGGCCGAAGCATGCCCCCGCAGAGACATAAACACTGAATGAATGCCAGTGTCCTGTCTTTGAATCATCATCCCTTCGCTTACTCTTTCTGTGACCTTGGGCATGTGACACAGTCTGTCTTAAGCGTCAGTTTCTCCGCGTGTAAAAATATCCGTCCGAATAACCAATTCACAGGGCGTCGTGGAGAGCAAATGACAGAGAGCTCCGGTGCAAACACGCCCCGTGGGGTGTCTGACAGTGAGTCCGTGTTAAATAAATGTCATCTTAATCTTCTCTCCTTTCCTTGACTCCGTGCTCAGTTCTGCCAAGGACCCATGGGGCACACGAGAGGAGAGAATATATTCTTGTCCTAAAGGACTACACACAAGATGAAAAGGCAGGCAACTGTTCATTTAAAGGACAAAACTACAATTAGGCTCCGGAGCAGAAGTCGCCCAGGAGTTCAGAGAGCGCTGCGTGGACGGGGCAGTCTGGAGGGCCTCTGGGAGGAGGTGTTTGAAAAGAGCCATCCACCTCATTATCTGCCACACAACATGCCTCACGGGCCGTGTTCCCATTAAGCGAGCCTGGGCCAGCTAAGAGGGCGAGAACATGAAAATACTGCCTCGAGATTTGAAAACCGCTGCCTCTGATGGGGAGAAACGGGCTCTGATCAATCCTTTCTGATCAAAGGGTTGGGTCCGGCAACAGAACCAACTGGAATGCTGGCAGCGGGCTAGACTGACTGAGTGATGTTCAAAACCGCACACTTTGGGCTCAGACATTGATGTCCTTCCAGAAAGTGCCCCGCGTGGATGTGAGGAAGAACAAAAGAATCGAGGAGACAGAAAATATTCAGTTGAGCCAATCAACCCACAACTCAAATGAGCCAATTCCACAATGTTCCAACTGGGAGGAAACTTGAGCATCACCAAGTTATACATTTCAAGGCTAGGATGACTCTCCAAGGTCATTCCATCCCAATAATCCCTCCATCACACTCCTATGTCCAGCACCATCATTGACTAGAAAAGGACACTGAAGTCCAAGGAGTTGAGGAGCACTGCACAAGTTCATGGTGACGGATAAATGCCCAGCATCCAGTTCCCTCCCCCAACTTCAGCCCATGTCCAGTTCACTTCAGGAATGGACATGCACTAGACTGCTAACCCAAGCCCTGCAACCTCCTGGGCACCATAATTCATTTTGATACAAGCTCACACAAATTTAAGCAGGGGGATACAAGGCCTAAAACTTTGTTCAAGCTATTAAGAGAACCTTGAAACTGGGATGTGGAGATCTAGACTTGCTGGCCCCAGATTGCCACTCCATGGAGCTTAAGAGTGATGCAAACGAAGAAGAAAGCAGAGAGAGTAGAAATTCTGAGGATACTTATTAGTTAGAGAAATGAAGCTGCTGAAACAAATAAACCCCCAAATCTCAAAGGCTTAGCCCAATAAAAATGTAGTTCATGCTCTGAAGTGGGGATTTCTGGTGATTCAAGATCCAACATTTTTCTACCTTGTTCAACATCCTCCCCTCCTACCTTAGGGTTCTCTGTCCTCAGCCCTTGGAGGAATTTGAAGCATATCTGTTTCTTAAGCAGCTAATGTGTTTAAGAAACACATGCAACTTAGAACCCATCCAATTGGTGGGAGTCAGTCTTGTGGCCACAGCCGAATGTAAGGGATCTTGGGAAGTGTAGTTCTTATCTGGAAGGGCAAGCTTCTCAGCCACAAGTCTGCACTAAGAGAAAAAGCTGAACTTTGGTGACCAGATGGCCTCCTCCACCACTATATCATGTGACTTCTGAGGCCTGATCTGCCCTAAGTCTTTTTCACTTGTATATGCTACTAAATATCCTATACCTGCATAAGCCAGTTCAGGCTGGATTTTATGCTATTAAGGTTCAGAGAGTTCTGACTATTTTTGTTATTGTTAATCTTCACCCAAGGATATTTTTCCCCCATAGACTTTTGGAGAGAGTGAAAGGAAGTGGGGAGAGAGGGAGAGCGAAACATCAATGTGAGAGAGACACATCAATTTGTTGCTCCTGCACACACCTTAACCTGTTCCCAGGTCAGGGATCGAGCCTGCAACCAAGATATGCACCTTTGACTGTGAAGGGAATCAAACCTGTGACTCTTCAGTCCTTGGGCTGGCATTTTAACCTCAAAGCCAACCTGGCTAGGGGAAGTTCTGACTATTTAATAGAGTCCTACAGCCTATTTGTGCAACTCAAAATAAAGCTCAGTCCTTCCTTTCCCCAGTCCAGTGTCTATCCCACATTTGCCCTCGGTCAGATAACTTACCCTTATAACTTCCCCTCCCCAAAGTTCCATGGCCATGCCCCAGGGAATCAGCTAATAAACAGTCACCCCCAAGAAAGAAGGGGGCTGGTCTGCCTGGAGACTGTCATGTCCTCCACTGTGTCCCCACATAGGAGAGGCACATAGGAGGAGGACCAATAGGCTTTTCTTATTTGTAGTGAAAGAACAGTTGCCCAGAGAGAAATGTTAAAGGTGGCCAGCAAAAGGACAAACCTTCACAAAAAACACCTGGCAGCTTCTCCCAACTGTGTACTCCCAGCATCGAGGCCAGGCCTGAATGGCGGCATTAAAACAGGCCCACACATTCTTTAGCATCCCTCCCTTCCCCTGTGGGGGCTGCATTCAGAGGCTAGCTTCCAATGAGCAAAATGCAGAGAAAACAACAATGTGTGGCTTCCGGGGGAAGATTATAAAGGGCACCATGGTTTCCACCTTTCCTCCTCAGGGTCACTGCTCTAGAGGAAACTCAAACAGTCCTGGGAAGAGACCCACATGGTAAGGAATTGATGCTTCCTGCCAACAGCTGTGTAAGCACATCTTCTCAGAAGCAGATCCCCAGCCCCAGTTGAGCCATTGGATGATGACAGCCTTGTCAGACATCTTGACTACAACTCCATGGGAGACCTTGAGCCAAGACCACCCAGCCAAGTTGCTGCTGAATCCCTGACCCATAAAAACTGGGAGATAATCAATGCTTGTTGCCTTAAGTCACTAGGTTTTGGGGTCATTTGTTACACAGCGACAGATAACTATTATGGCTAAGCAAGGGGACAGTAAGGCTTTCTGCTTTGAAAACAGTCAAGAGCCCATTGATATATGTTGGCTGAGCCATGGTAACTGCTGTGAAGTGTAAGACTTCTGGAAATGAAGGCTGACATATAAATATTCATGTCCCTCATCAAAACAGAAGCTGATGATTCAGCTGAAAGTAAATTACCGGTAAGAGGGTTACAACATGGTAGACGGGTTTATTGCCAATGTTTAAGTTATCTGACCTACGGCAAATGATTAAGTTGAATCACAGGAAATAGCCAATACACAACCACTTTTGAATATATAAAAATGACAACTTCATATAGTTCAACTGGATCCTTCAATCTCTGAGCCTCAGTTTCTCTTTTTTGTGAACTGGAGGTAATGACCCCCATTGTGTGGGTTAAACCAATAACCAAAGTGGCTTTGCACTGCACAAGTGGGCTGCCTCAGAGCACACAGGATGGTCCTTGATCATTGAATGACCTGCCGACAGCATAAGGATCTAAAGCTGTGGGACTTAGAGAATGAAAGTAAGAACCTCTCCCCCACCCCCAGTTGATCCCATTGGAAACTTGAGATCAATACTTGGTCTCCTAAAGCATGAGAGAGACTTGGGACCTGGAGATCCTTGCCTCCATCTTCCCACCTGTGTAATGGGACCAGCACCAGCATGGTGCCCTTCCTGGGCCAGCCTTGCCTCCAGCCCCATTCAGGCCTCTGGAGGAGGAAGACAGAGGGCAGGAGGCTGTGCCCCCATGGCCCATCCTCCATCCCAACCAGCAGGAGGAAGGAAGGGTGGGGAGAGGGCCCCCATTTGCTGAGGCAGGCCTTACCCCAGAGGCTGGTCTCTGCAGGATTATTCCAGCCAATAGTTCAATTCCCTCTGGTTTTTGTAGTACAAACAATCACAGACAAGTCTTGGGGGGGGGGGGGGGGGAGCAATTCCTGTGTCCTAAAATCCAAAGCATTGAGCATGGCCTTACAAGGCATTTGTATTTCTAAACAAGCAGCAATGCTGAGTGTGGCTGCCACTTAGTTACCTTGTTAACTTCCTCCTGGCCCCGAGGGCCCCTGCTGTTGTGAGGCAGAAGGATCCCAGGCCCCACAGTAAGGGCTTGGAAGGGGCAGGTGGCTTCCCTAAAGTCCGGAGTTCAAGTCCAGACTTTCCACTAAGTCCGGAGGTGTCCTCGTGCAGTCTCCTCTCTGGCTTTCCGTTGCTCCTCCTTTCTGTAACACGGACAGGTTGGACTGCATGGTTTCTCGGGGGCTTGGAAATGACAGGTAGCCCATGGTTATAAAATCTGGGAGTCCGGAGGCCTGGATTCAAGTTGTGGCCGTGGCATCAACAGACCAAGTGACCTTGGGCTCCATGCTGGAAGGAATTCCTGGTTGAGACCTGGTTCAGCGTCTCAAACCCTCCCCAGCATCCCTGAGAGATGACCTTCCAGCTTCTAGGTCAGACTTCCAGAGGTGGAGAGCTCCCTTCCCTTGATCATCCAAAGGAGAACATCCATTCCATTGCCAGACAGCCCCACAATTTACCAAGTTTACTCAAACCAACTTGAGTGAGACCTCTGCCCCACAGGAGACCCAGAAGCACCTGGTGGGCAGCTCACGGTCAGGCAGCTCTGTGCTCCGGCCCCAGCGGGAGATCTGAAGGGACCTTGCCGCTCCTGCCTTGGTTTCCTTGTCTGGAATGGAGATGATAATTCAGCCCACCTCCTCAGGCTGCCATGAGGACTCATCAGGCTGGTCACTGAGCACAGTGTTGGCCACATGATAGGCGGCTTGATGATGTTACCATAGCATGACGATTATGCATCATGCTTCTCCCCATCTCCCTGCGCTGGCACTTAGAGCACGTGGTGCTCATGCGTGCAATGCCCAGCCTAGATTAGCAGCTCAGGGAAGACGATGTGGGCTTGCAGGTGATGCCCAAGAGTCCGTCAGATACGAGCTGGCATCCGCAGTGCAGGTAGCTCCTGACCTTTCCCATCAAAATGTTTTATTTTTAAGACATCATTTCCACACTTTGGTGCCTGAGGTAAACTGCACATTATTCACAATCCTCCACACCCTCCCCTGTGAAAAGTGTGCATCCCCAGCCTTGGTCAGGTGCTCCTTCAGAACCACCCCCAGAAAGAGCTGTGAGCTCCCTCATCCTGGCCACGTGACTTGGCCTGGCTGATGTGATGTGGACAGGAGCCCTAGGGTAACAGTTGCAGGATGAAGCCTCAGTCGCACCACGTGTTTCTCCTGGCTCCCTTGCACTCAGGGGGCCCTGCCTGGCAGCAGTTGCCCTTGCCTGAGCCCCAGGAAGCACAGGTGGGCAGACCTGAGCCCAGCTCGCAGCCTGGAGCCCAGCCCACCTGACCTGCAGGCAGACACGGAGCCATTGGACCAACCCCTCCGAATCCCTGAACCACACAGCCCTGAGAGTTTGAGAAGGAACGCTGGTAGCTGCAATACAACCAATTTCTTGGATGATTTGTTACGTGGCCCTATTGTAGCAATAGCTGGCATTTTATTGCAGTAGTCCTCCCTTATTCCGTTTTGCTTTCCAAGATATGATATCAGTTATCCGTGGTCAACAGTGGTCCAAATATATTAAATGGAAAAATCCAGAAATAAACTATTCATAAGGTTGAAATTACATGCTGTTCTGAGTCCAGTGATGAAATCTCATGGCATCCCGCTCCATCTGCCCAGGATGTGAATCACCCTTTGTCCATGGTGTCCACACTGTGCACCCTACCTGCCCAACAGTCACTTATAGCCAGCTAGGTTATGACAAAGAGAGAGAGAGAGAAAGAGAGAGAGAGAGAAAGAGAGAGAGAGAGAGAGAGAGAGAGAGAGAGAGAGAGAGAGATCACATTCACATAATTTCTGTTACAGTATTTTGTTACAATTATTCTATTTTAGGATTGTTGTTCTTAGTCTCTTGCTGGGCCTGATTTGTAAATTAAACCTCATCATAGGTATATGTGTAGGAAAAACATAGTGTATAAAAGGTATGGAACTATCATGATTTCAGGCAGCCACTGGGAGTCTTAGAACACCTTCCCTGTGGATAAAAGGGGGCTGTATTATCAGTAGCAAGTCACCATGGCACCCCACTTGATTGACACACCCCGTGAGCCACACCCCCACTGCTGAAGGCAAGGCTTTCCCTGACCATCCTTTGGAGATGCCAAACAATTGCTCATAAGGAGGTTCCCAGTCTGGTGGGAGAGGACAGAGACCCTTTTGAAATGTCCAGGCCCACCAAGCTGACTTGAACTTCCATGGCATTCCGGCTTCCTGTCATTTTCTGTGGGCTTGTGGGTGCACCCCCACCCTGCCCCCTGAACCTCCACTTCTCTGTCCATAACACCAGAAAGAAGAGCTTGAGGATGCGGATGGGTGGCCTGGGGGGTCAGTGGTAGTGCTTCTCGGTGGCCCAAGCTTTCCCGTCTCCAGTGAACATTCACTGCAGAAGTCGAAAGTCAGGCTGCAGGATGGGCCCAGAATTCTCACCTCCTGGGATTCAGGCCCCCGTGTGGTTGCCTCCCACACTGGGCCAGGGCTGGTCTCTGTAACCGAACAAACATGACAGAATTCATGGCTTGACACTTCGGAGAGCAGGCTATAAAAGACATTGTCATTCCGATTTAGGTCCTCACAGGCCTTTTTGTGGAAATTGACAAACGATCCCAACATTTATATGGAAATGCAAAGGAGCTAGAAAAAAGAAAACTATTCTGAAAATGAAGCGCAGAATTGAAGGATTTTAACAACCCAGCTTCCAAACTTACTTTAGGGCCGTGGCTAACAAGACAGTGTGGTCTCGGCACAGAGACAGGCAGATAGAGGAGCAGAACAGAATTAAGAGTCCAGAAATGAATCCTTACATTCATGGTCAACTGGTTTTCAACAAAGGTCCTAAGATGCCAATGGAGAAACAATTATCTTTGCAGCAATTGTTGCCAGGACAGTTGGGTAACCACACGCAAAAATATATATATAAATAAAAAATCAATTTGACTTATACTTTACAACATACGGAAAAATTAACTCAAAATGGGTCAGAGATCTAAATGCAAGAACCCAAACTAAAAGACTTTCAGAAAAAGATTACAGAAGAAAACCTTCATGACTTTGGGTTAAAGAAAGCGTTCTTATATATGACAGTAACAGCATGATCAAAAAAAGAAAAAAAATGGTAATTTGAGTTTCATCATAATTGGATAAACCACATACTGGGAGAAAACTTTTGCAAATCATATATCTGATAATGGACTTGCATTCAGAATATATAAAGAACTTTTAGAACTTAGCCCAAGACAAAGGCCCATCAGTCAGACCAGAGTAGGCATTTCATCAAAAAAGATATATGAATCTTCTAACAAGTTCATGAGGAGATACACAACACAATTAACCACGAGGGAAATGCAAATGAAAACCACAGTGAGATTCCACTACACTTTAATCAAAAAGACAGATAACATCAAGTGTGGACAGGGCTGCTGAGGAATTGGAACCCGTGTGTATTACTGGTGAGAAGTGAAAATGGTACAGCCAACTTGGAAAACAGTTTGGCAGTTCTTATAAAAGATAATCATAAAGTTATTGTGACTCAGCAACTCCACTCCTAGGAATCTACCCAAGAGGAAAGAAAACATATATCTACACAAAGACATGTATGAAAATTCTTCATCACAGGCAAAAACTGGACACAATCTAAATGTCTATCCATATCTGAATGCATAAACGGATAAACAAAATGTGGTATACCCATGCAATGGAATTCTCCTCAACAACGGCAGAGAATGGATTCTGAATCCCCTCAACAACATGGCTGATCCTTAAAAACGTTTTGTTAGGTGAAAGAATCCAGACAGAAAACACCTCATTTTCTGCAGTTCTATTTGTATGAAATGCACATTGATACAATCAGAAAGCAGAATCGTGGTTGCCTAGGGCTAAGAGTGCGAGCAGAAATTAACTGCGAATGAGCGTAAGGTAACTTTGAGGGAGGATGGAAATGTTCTCAAACTGGATGTGGTGATGCCTGCAAGCTCTGCACAGTTATTATGCCATTGTGTGTGGGGGGGAAGTGGGGGAGGGCTGTGGCTTCCACTGGGGTAGCTGTTGGATCATCAGCAGCCCACTCCATGTCATGAGCCTCTGAAAAGGTTTATGTCATAAGGACAGGAGGCCTCCTGGGTGGATCTACACTTGCATGAGCTTCATGGAAGCAGGTCCTCCAGCTCCAGGTGATCCTTCCTATGACCACAGGCCCAGCTGACATCATGACTGAAAGAAACCTCATGAGGGGCCTTGAGCCAGAATCACCCAGCTAAGCTACTCCCAGATCCCCTGCCCTCAGACACTATGTGAAATAATAATCATTTGTTGTTTTAAACTGCTAACGTTTGGGATCATTTGTTACACAGCCATAACTAACTAATGCACATGATCTCATGGGAATCCTTAGAACGAGTCTTTGGTAGACAATAGTATCCCCATGACAGAGGTTACAGAGACTGAGGCTCAAGGGTCTGGCCCAAGGTTCTGCAGCTTCCAAGAGGTAGGGCTAGGATTTAAACCAGGGCAGCCTGACTCCAGAGATGCATTCAACCACAACACCACTCTTAGCATCCTGAGTGAGGCACCATGGGAGACACCGAGGAGGGAGAAAGAGTCCGATCCCCGCCCTACAGGACCTCCCAGTCAGATTGGGGAGGCAGGGCAGCAGCAGGCCCTCTTATCTATGTTCAGCGACTGTCCCTCAGCCTGTGGCTCCTTGTGGTATTCCATTCAGCACCACAGCTGCCAAACCCATTTCATTCAATCCTGCAAAGAGCTCAGAGCACCCCGAGTGGGGGGTCCCTGCCTCTCCCTCAAAGCGCTGAGCAGCGAAATTGGACAGTAATGTGTTGTCGTTCAAATATTTCAGCTGCAGCCGGGGTAAATTATGATGCCGTCCCCCTTCATTCAGTGCAGCATCTTTCATAAGAGCCGTGTCTCAGAAACACTTTGGAGAAGGAAATAATAAATAATTGCCCGGGGGACAAAGCATGAGATGAAAAGCTCCTAGCTGGTGGGGAGGAGGAGGGGAGACTGTCTCCAGGAGGCTCTGTGTGTCCGGGAAGCTCGGGGTGGGCAGCTGGACCCCGCCAAGCAGAGCCTTGGGCTTGAGTGCTGGGTTCCAGATGCTTCTGGGGCTCCCTGGAGAGGTGACTGCAGGGGGCCCACACCCCTGCACCAGACCTCTCCACAGGGGAACCCGGGGAGGAACCCTGCAGCTCCTTTGTCTGAGATGGGCCCCTGGATGAGCTGCTCTGAGGATGCAGAACCCTCCATGGTTCCTTCCTCCTTCAGAGCCAAGGCCCAGTTCCTTCCCTGCCCCTCAGAGCCCTGCACAATCTTCCTCTCGTTGCTCCTCTGACCGTCTCTGACCTCTAAAATTCTTTTTATTTTATTTTATTTTATTTTATTGATTTTGTACAGAGAGGAAGAGAGAGGGATAGAGAGTTAGAAACATCAATGAGAAAGATTCATTGATCAGCTGCCTCTTGCACACCCCCTACTGGGGATGTGCCAGCAACTAAGGTACCTGCCCTTGACTGGAATCGAACCTGGGACCTTTCAGTCCACAGGCTGACGTTCTATCCACTGAGCCAAACCGGTTTCAGCACCTCTAAAACTCTTGTTCATCCTGCTCCAACCGCACTAATCTCCTTGTTATTCTCTCAACACACCAAGCACGTGCCTGCCTCGGGGCCTTTGCCTGAGTTGTTCCCTCTGCCTGGACCATTCTTCTCCCAAATCCCCATACGGTCTTTGCTAACGACCTCCAAGTGTTTGCAAAAATAAAATCTCCTCGGTTGGACCTATGCTGCCATCCCTATTGAAAACGGCCCTTCCCAGTTCCTCACTCCTAGTCTTTGCTCTGCTCATTGGTCCCCACCCTGGACCCCTCACCTGCGCATGCTCTGTAATGCATGCCTTACTGTGAGGATCATCTGCCTCCTCCTGCTAGATTGTCAGCCCATGAGGCAGTGCTGTTGTGCCCATATGGTGCCCAGCACAGTCTAGGTGCTCAACGAACCTGTAGTGAGTGAACTCGGGAGGGCTTCCGTGCCTAGGAGCACTCTGACATGCCTGCCCATGGCGCCCCCTACAGGCTTGCACATACATGTGCCCCAGGGGCAAATCCACAATTAGCTCCTCCCGGGGGCCGGGGAAAGAATGCTCTCCCATTTGGCATACTGTGTCCCCAGAGAGGTAGGAAGCTAGACGCTGGCCCCAGCACACCTGGGCTTACTCTCTGCTCTCCCATCCGCTGTTATGTAACCTTGGGCAAGGCGTGAGCCTCTCTCTACTTTGGGGGCCTCATCGACAGAAGGAAAATAACAATGACTCTCCCTACTCCATTAGGGGGGAGCTATCTATTATGTCCTTGGTGCATCGGGGGAAACTGAGGCATGGGGAGGCCAAAGGAGGGTGAAATAAGATACTCAATTGCAAAATGACTACAGTCGCTCAGGTCTTTGCTGAGCCTGGAAATTACAGCTGAGAGGGCGCAGAAGGGAGAAGCAGCCGGAGTGAAAACCTCACACACAGACATTCAGGCTGAGCTGTATGTGTTTGCCCCGGCCGCTGTGCAATGGAAAGTGGATTCGCCGGGACAAAGGAACGCGATCAGCGCCAATGCCAGCCTCGGGGACTAAAAATAGCCCTCAAATGCCAGAGCCGACCAGCCCACATTCCCACTTCCCAAGCCAGAGAGTGGGGTCCAGAGAAGGATAAAGCCCCACAGTCTGATCACATCACCTCGCAGACGTGGTGCGGAATCTGGGGTGCGGAGCAGCTCTGACACCCAGCTTGTTCTACCCATGTTTCCCCGAAAATAAGACATCCTCTGAAAATAAGACCTACTTACAGGTTTCCTCCTGAGTGAAATATAAGGCATCCCCTGAAAATAAGGCCCCCCCCCTAGGCTACACATGAGAGATTTGGTCCACTGATTCTGAAAGAAATGGAGTCACAAGAAATTCACCAGGAAATTCAGGAATTGGATTGTTATGTTGATGTTCCAGAAGATGATGACGTGATTGTCATTGAATAAATGAGTAAATTCTTGATACTGTAGGATTCACAGTTTGTCCGGTTTGTGTTGACAACTACCGTACTACCGTACCGTATACAGGTAATAAATTTCCTTTATTTTCATTTAACAATAAATGTGTACCGTATTCTTCTTCATGGAAAAATAAGACATCCCCTGAAAATAAGACCTAGCACATCTTTGGGAGCAAAAATTAATAGAAGACACTGTCTTATTTTCGGAGAAACAAGGTATCTGTATTTTCACTCATTCAACCGCCAGCCAGCTCTTCCCAGCTTCTGCGTCAGCCAGAAGGACCCCGGGAGATGCTCTCTGCAGGCCCTGAAAATCCCTGATTCTGGGTCTGTGCTGAAAGAAACAGAACTGCCAGGCGCCAGGAGAAGGGGTCAGAGGGGAATGGGCAGGGTGTCCGCGTGCCTCCCACGCGTGTCCTTCAGACTCGCAGCCACTGGCAACGGGAGAGGGAGACAGAGGCCAGCAGACCAGGAACAGGCGGATTGAGGCTCTTGAGAAACATGTTTCCTCACTTGCTCAGAAGCAGTCATTTCTCCCAGAAAAGTGAGAGAGGTGTCTCAGCACAGGGCGAGGCTGAAAGGATCAAGGACAGCATGCCTTTCAGAACCCGGTGGGAAATGCAGGCCGGGGACTTGGGAGTGGGCTTTGCATGCCAACGGGAAGGGGGAAACCAAGGACCCTCTATCCTTTTCTTCAGTTTTATTTCACAAAACTGTCCTGTGCTGGGTGGGACAAGGAGGGACCAGGCCAGATGCTGGGGGCCCTGGATGAATGGGGCACGGCCTGAGCCTCTGTGGAAAGAGGACAATCCCACGGTGTCCATGTTGGAGTCCAGCCAGCTGCAGCCCCTCCAGCCCGGTGGTTCTTAGCCGGGCGATCTTACCCATCAGAGGACATTTGGCAATGCCCGGGGTGGGTGGGTGGGTGGGGGGGAATTGCTGGTTGTCATGAATTGTCAGGGAATATTCCTGGCATTGAATGAAGCCAGGGATGCTGCTAAAATGTCCTACCATGCATTCAATGGCCCTTCAATAAAGGCTTAGCCAACCCAAAATGTCAATTGTCTGGGGTTGAAAGACCCTGCTCTAAAGAAGGGTGTTTAGTCAGAGTCCTAGGGCCCTGAGAAGGCCTGGGGTGTCCATCCAGAGATCAGAAGCAGAATTTGGGATCTGAATTTGTCCAGCATGATAAGCCTCGGTCCAGTTTCGAGGTCGGGCAAGATGTTAAATTATTGGTCTGTTTTAGGCTCAGTGCCCCGCATGGGGCATGGCACACACAGTGACACTTGGTACCGACTGTGTGGATGAATGGCAAGTGGTCCTTAACGAGACCCAAAATAGTTCTCTTCTCCACCCAAGTTCTGAACACGGCGGGAGACAAGACCAAGGAGCAGCCGATGGAGACCAGCATGTCACCTTTGGTGGAGAATGGCTAATTTGCAGGACAGAGCACAGCTCTGTGTGAAAGCCAAACGCACCTGTTTGATGAACCCTGGAATTAAGCAGACCAGCCCACCTTGTCACAGAAACTCTGGGTGAGTCAGGCCACCCTCTCCCAGCCCCCATCACAGGTGCAAAGCCCTAGCCAGCCTGGCACTGTCCAATAGAGATATGTGTAACACAAACTACAAACACAATCCTAAATTTAGTAGCCATCCTCTATAATAAAGAGCTCATATGCAAATGGTCATCATACCCTGGTGCCGAGGGACCTGAGGCTGCACACACCCCACACCCCCCAGTGGGGCTTGATGGGGAACTGAGGCTGCAACCCTCTGCTCTGTGGGGCTTGACAGGGGTGGGATCAGCTGGGTCTGGGTCTCACACAATTTCAAGGTACACGTGAGTGGGTGGGGGGGCTTGACTCTGAGTTTGGTAGCATGTCCCAGACTCTGACAGAAGGGAGATTTTCATATACATTTTTACTAATTTTCTTTCATCTCTGAAACTTCTATTATAGAGAAAGGGCAAATAGCAAAATATAAAAATATTTCTTCTAATTAATTCCCTTTTAATGTGCATGAATTTCATGTACCGGGCCACTAGTATCTATATAATAAAAGCCTAAGTGAACATTACGGTGGAACAATCAGAACAACCGGTCGCTATGATGCACACTGACCATCAGGGGGCAGTTGCTCAATACAGGAGCTTCCCCTGATGATCAATGCGCTCCCACAGGGGCAGCACTGCTCAGCCAGAAGCGGGGCTCACAGCTGGCAAGCACGGGGGTGGTGGTGGGAGCCTCTCCCACCTCCGCAGAAGCACTAAGGAGAAGTAAACCCAGCGGTAAGGAATAGCAAGTGGGCAGGTGGTAAGGAATAAGGGGTCCTGGATTGCAAGAAGGCACAGGCCAGCTGAGGGACCCCCACCCCACCCCAGTGCACGAATTTTGTGCATTGGGCCTCTAGTTTAAAAAATTTTTTTTTAAAAAAGTGATATTCATTTAATAATGTATTTTATTCAACCCACTATTTCCAAAATATGATGCACCTAATTTAAAAATTTTTGGAGGTATTTTGTACTCTTTTCTTTTCTTACTAACTCTTGAAATTCTAGTGTGTTTTCCACTAAGAGCATGTCCCAATTCAGAGTGGCCACATTTCAAATGCTAATAGCCCATGTGGTGTGTGGCTGCCATATTGGGAAGTGAGGGTCTCCGAGGATGTGGAGATTATTGCTACTCCCCAAGGAAGGATACGCCCCATGAGCCAAATCCACTAATCAGAGACATCACTCCACCTCCCCTGGAACACAGTGGGGAGAGGACAAGATTTACACTAATTGAGCTACCTGCGCCTGGAAGGAAATATTGGAATTGGAGATATATCCCTCCTGGATAGACAGATGGATGGATGGATCAATGGATGATTAATGAACAGATGATGTGAAATCCAGGTAAGACATACCCCACTAGAGCAGGGAGTCAATTCAACTTTTCTACAAATGTCAAACCCCTTTGGAAGAGAATTGCTACCTAGTGCTTTTGGTAGCAATAGGTCCTTGGTTTGAAAAAACAAAAGCAGAATTCCATCCACTGGCACGTCATCCAAACTTTGCAGTCTGAGGGAACAGCAATCCTAAATAATAAACCCTAATATGCAAATTGACTGAACAGCAGAACTACTGGCCCCATGACACACACCTCCCCATCCCCAGAGGGAGTGACCAGTGGCGGCAGGGGGTAGGGCTGGCCAGTGTGCAGTGCCAGGCCTCCAGCCAAGGCAGGTGCCGGCAGGGGGCCCCCTCAATCACCCCACCCGCCAGTTGCCCCATAGATGGGCTCTGATCACCAGCCAGACCTAGGGATCCTACCCTATATATTAGAAACAGTCTCTCAGATTTAAAAATTAAAACCTGGCAACGCTACTCTAACACTGAAAAAATAGGATGATGCAGCAATGACATGCATTGACTCTGGCTTGCACATTTTGTGGTCAGCTCTGATTCTGACAGTTATAACTGTGTGACAAAGGCAATTACTTAACTTCTCTGCTTCAGTTTTCCCCCCCATAAGATGGGGAAAATGGTACTACTGCCTCAGAAGGATCATGTACTACTTTTTATAATCAGGGGGGAAAAAACAAACATAGCTGGCCATACAACAGCAAGATGCCTGTCATCTGTATAAAAAGTATGGTCACTGGTGCATGCAGCATCCCGGATTGGGCCTAAACTGGCAGTCAGACATCCCCCAAGCTGTACTGGATTGTGAGAGGGTGCAGGCCAGAGTGAGGGACATCCCCTCTCCCCCAAACACAAAGTTTATGCACTGGGCCTCTAGTGTCTAAATATTAAATCTAAATAATATCAATGGTACATAAGTAATAAAATCCATGTATCTAGTGTATGACAATTGAATACTATGTCCAGAAGGATATAAACTATAGCCCTAGCCCGTTTGACTCAGTGGATAGAGCATCAGCCTGCAAACTAAAGGGTCCTGGGTTCAATTCCCAGTAGGGTGTGTGCAGGAGGCAGCCAATCAATGATTCACTGTCATCATTGATGTTTTTATCTAGCTATTCCTCTCGCTTCCTCTCTGAAATCAATAAAATATAGAGTATTTTAAAAGAATATAAACTGTAAGCACAGATGAATTTTTGTCTGATGGTTTACTGATCTATTTCTAGTGCCTGGCATATATTAGGTGCTCAATAAGTATTTTTTGAATTAATAAACAACTTAATATCCTCAAGAGGCTCAGAGAGGTTGAGTAACTTGCTCAAAGTCGCATTGCTAGTAAATGGTAAAACCTGATTCTAGTGGAGGTAAAACCCAGATCTAGTGGAGGCCACAGCCGGTTCCATCCCCTGCCTCTCACGTGAATGATGCAGAAAGTCACATCTGTCCTTCATGAATACGGCACCAGGTCAACCCCGTAGATGACTCCCCCTGGAGAGGACCCCGGCAAGAGTACACAGCTGAGGTGGTTCCACGCTTCTCCAGCTCAGACTTTGCAGGTGCTCTCCCACCCCCTGGAAGCAGAAAGAGCTGGGAAAAACAATCCATCTGGGCTGGGATAAGTGGGGCCGGAACATGACAGCTCTCCAGAGCCATGGCTATGTTTTCAGGAATGTTATAAGTCAGTTGTTAACACAGCCGTTACCAAACATAAAATTAAAAAGTACATGAACTTACCGTTAAATAAGTTACACTAAAAACAAAGATAATAAATGCTCCAAATTCCTCACTTCCATCATTATTTTACTGCCTTGTGCCATCTATGCTCTTAAAGTTATGTAGGACATGGTCTCACTCATCTGGGGGAAATGGTGAAAACCATAGACTGATGAACAAGAACAGACCCAGAGATAAGGAGCCATGGGTCAGACTGCTGGACCTCAAAGGGAGGGTGGGGATAAAAGGGAGAGATCAACCAAAGGACTTATGTGCACACATATGAGCCTAACCAGTGGTCGAGGACAATAGGGGGGTGGGGGTAGGAGTGGGGGGGTAGGGGATTGGAATGGGGGTGTTGAAGACAAATATGTGATACCTTAATCAATAAAGAAATTTTTTTAAAGTTATTTATGTTCCTGGTGTCTCTATGATGAACATACTCTGAGGGTGTTCCCCTAGACATCTCTTCCCAGCTCCACACTCAGTGATGCCACGTTAGTAGCTTGGAATCAGCCATGGTGGAAGTATTTACATTAGAGAAATCGGCAAATGCTGTGAACCAGGCCTTGTTTCTGTATAAATGGCCCAGAATAAAACATTGATCTGCATATAAAACATTTATCAGCACACTGTGGCTGGATTACAACCTAGAATATGGTCACAAATCATACAGAATGGTTTTATGATCATCCACTACACCTCTGGATAATTAAGAGAAAGCCAACTTCACTCAAAAAAGACATCTCACTTAAAACAAAACAAAACAAAAAACCACAGCACCAACTTGGCCCAGCTGGTGTGGCTCAGTGGTTGAGCATTGATCTATGAACCAGGAGGTCACAGTTTGATTCCTGGTTGAGCACACACCCAAGTACGGGCTCAATCCCCAGTAGGGGGCATGCAGGAGGTAGCTGTTCAGTGATCTCTCTCTCCCCCTCTCTCCCTTCCTCTCTGAAATCAATAAAATATTTTTTAAACACACACACACACACCCACAGAGAAGAGAGAGAGAGAGATCCAGTTTTAGATTTTCCGAGCCTCTCTGAGGAAGTGACCCCGTGGGAGGTAAAAAATTCAGGGCGCGTTCCCTGTGGGGTCCAGCCAGCGCATCTGAGCAGGGGCCTCCATGACCACAGGGCTCGGTGGAGTGGCTTTCCCACAGACACCCAGCTCCCTTTGGAACTATCAACCCCGAGCCCTCTGAGCCATTGCCATGCATGTCAGAGCGGTCCCTTGTCACTAATGAGCAGTTGGCCTGATGCCCACGGATTCATCCTGGGCCCCTGCTGAGATGGAGTTGATTTAACCATACCCTGCTGTCCACCCTGCCCACCCTTTGTCTCTGCCGCTCACACCTCCGGCGGGTGTCTCCGGGGTTAGCGTGGAGTCCATGAAAGGCAGAGGAGAGAAGCGGGGAAGCCCGCCTCAGGGGACACGGCTGTCCCAGCTGGCCATCTCATTGATGCACCCCCAGAGTCAGGAGGATCCTTAATTAGCTCTGCATTCCCTCCTGGTGGAGGGGACATTGTGGAGAAGCCCAGGGGGGCCATGCCTGCGGCTGGGCACCTGAGACATGATCTGATTTAACACTTTCCCTGCTTCACGGAGCAGGTATCCCCACTCTTCTGCGTGTGGAGAAACCCAGCCTCATGCTGGGTGAGAGCCCTTCCCGAGGTCCGGCCGCCAGGGAACGGCCACGCCAGAACTGCAGCCCTTATGTCTCCGGCTACAGAGTCTCGTGTTTTCACTGTGCTGTGCTTGCTGGAATAGATGCCCAGAAGAAGGCCTAGGACTGGGTGTGGCTCCAGCCGTCAGAGCTGAGGAGGGGACACTGGGGCCTGGGGGGGAGCATAGACAACGCAGGGGAGCAGGAAATGAGGGGGCTGTCAGAGCAGGAAACAGGCTATAGGTTCCATGGGAGAGGAATGAACTCCTCTGGATGGAAGGATGTGCACAGAGAGAGGTGCTAAGAAGGAGGGTGGGAGGGTGAGGGCATAACTGGCTAGGGGCAGGGGTGACGGTGAAGTTGGGGGGGGGGCAGAGGGATGGAAGGGTAGAGGGTGAATAGTGGACGGTAGATGGGTGGAAGGGTGATGGGTGAGTGGGTGGGCAGTGAATGGTGGTGGGTGGACAGGAGAAGATGAACGGATGGGCAAAAAGGAAGAAAGGGAGAGGAGAGGAGAGGAGAGGAGAGGAGAGGAGAGGAGAGGAGAGGAGAGGAGAGGAGAGGAGAGGAGAGGAGAGGAGAGGAGAGGAGAGGAGAGGAGAGGAGAGGAGAGGAGAGGAGAGGAGAGGAGAGGAGAGGAGAGGAGAGGAGAGGAGAGGAGAGGAGAGGAGAGGAGAGGAGAGGTAGTAGGTGGCTAGGTGGCAGGGTGGCTAGTAAAAGTGGGTGGATGGGGAGAAAAGTAGACTGAGACGTGGGCAAGTGGAACTGGCCGCGTGGATGAGCATGAATATGCGCGCATGGAAGGTGATGGACGGCCATGTGGACAGCGGAAGGTGAACACATGGGAAGGCGGAGGATGGAAAGTGAACGTGGATGCAAAGGAAGGGGTGATTGGGTGGGTAGGAGTGGGGAAGAGAGGGAAAGGGTTTGGCTAGTCGGTGGTGAGGTGATTAGGCGGCAGAGCAGGTGAGCGGGCATGTGACAGCCTAAGGATGGAAACACTGAGAGAAAATGAGGGGAAGGACCAGAGGGAAGGGCTCCTCCCAGCCAGTGTGTGCACCCTAAGGACCGCGGAAAAAGAGCACCCTCGTCCCCGGCCAAGAACCCACCACAGCCGGGCTCCTGGGTGGCCCAGGCACTGACAGCTCAGCTTTGGGCAGGAGCCCAGCCCCTGGCAGCCCCTCTGTGTCCCTGATCAGAGCTCAGCTTCCTCCACCTCTCCTCCTCCCGCCTCCCACTTCCTGCCTCCCACCTCTCCCTCCTCCTCCTTCCACACACAGCAACTTCTCTTGGCAAGAGGCTGGCTGGAGTTGAGCCCTGGGACCAGTTGCTTTGACCTTCTCTGTTCTTGGGCATAATTACTGTTATCCCAGATAATCGCTTTGAAATAACTCTGTGTCATTACGCACCTTCGCGCTATTTTGCCCATTTATCTGTGAGCAGCCCTGTCCCGGGGAGCAGGGATTTGGGCAGAGCAACCTGCTGAGCTGTTTTCCTCTCCTCTTCCTCCTCCTCCCCCTCCTCCCTCTTCTCCCTCCTCCTCCTCCTTTTCCCTTCCTCACCCTCCTCCTTCTCCTCCTCCTCCTCCCTCTTCTCCCTCCTCCTGCTCCTTTTCCCTTCCTCTCCTCTTCCTCCTCCTCTCCCTCCTCCCACCTCCTCCTCCTTTTCCCTTTCTCTCCCTCTTCCTTCTCCTCCTCCTCCTCCTCCTCCTTCTCCTCCTCCTCTCCCTCCTTTCCCTCCTCCTCCTCCTTTTTCCTTCCTCCCCCTCCTCCTCCTCTCTCTTCTCCCATGGACCATGCACCATGGCTGCCTTAACCCTTCCTGTCACTGCTCTAGTCACCATGGAATTCAAAAACTATGACAAGTGACCCCTCCAAGGGGGGGGGGGGGGCAGGCACCTCCAGAGCCACGAGGAGCCAGTGGGCCCAGGCAAGGACCCTGGTACCATGTCGGGCAGGATACAAGTTCTGAGTGGCTGGGAGTAGGTAGAGGTTGGAGAGGAGTCTACAGCCAAAGGCAAGAGCTGTGCCATCTAGGGAAAAGGCCAAGGTCAGATCCAAGGCAGGGAACCAGGAGGCAAGACCAAGGTGAGGAGCCTCGTTGTGGGGGGAGGGGTGTCTAGAGCATTGCAAGGCACAGGGCCAAGGTGGGGGCGACTTGAATGAACCTGACCAGGAAGGGATCGAAGAGCCACACCCTCCAGACGAGCCCCATCATAGAAGCGGATCTTGGTCTGCAGCAGGGGTGAAGGGGCAGACAGGCTTACCCAAGGAGAGAAGTCCAGCTCCCCCTGTTTCCCCAAAGGTTTGGCCCCAGCCTCCCTGTGCGCTCCTTTTCTCTCTCTCTCTCTCTCTCTCTCTCTCTCTCTCTCTCTCTCTCTCTCTCTCTCTCTCTCTCTTTCTCTCTCTCTCAGACTGGCCTGCTTGGAACATGGACTTTGAATCCTGGCGGCATCGCAGAGTAGCTGTGTGATCTGGGAAAAGTGACTTGACCCCTCTGAACCTCCATTTCCTCACCTGCACAGTGGAGAAAACTGCCTCACCCACAGCCACAGGGTGGTGGACAGGCCTGGACGCCATCACGCTCCTCATTAGCATACTGGCCAAGGCTAGCAACTGCTCAGCAAATGGGAACGAGAGGAACAGCACGCCCAGTGCCCTCCCACCTCTGATCATCGTCAAAATGCCTCTCCTGCCACCCCGGACCCTGGGCTCTAATCCTCCACCTTCTGGTTGGCTCCCATTGGGCTCCACGTGTTCCAAGACTTCAAAGTTCAGCCTCTAGGCCCTCCTCCTACAGGAAGCCCTCCATGATTTGCACCTGCCCAAATAAGATTAGTCAGAGTAGCCACCATGATTTGGGTGCTCACAGCCAAGTACTATACTTCAACTCACTTAAATAATGTCCCTTTGTCTACCCCTTAAAAAAAAATAAAAAAAATAAAGGCTCCGAGAGGTCATAGCTTGGAGGCAGTGGGGCAGGAATTCCAACCAAGTCCACGTGACTGTGAAGCCCGTGCTCTTCCCACTGAGCCACGCTGCCCACTGTATGTCTCAGAGGTGTAAGCAGGTTTCTGAGTGATTGAAAATGATGGCAAGGCTTTCTAATCTTTTTCTACCATCTTCTCCGTGGCACCAGGAGGTTCCGAGGGCCGGGGTGTCCTTGTGGGTGGGAGCGGAGCCTCTCCTGGAAGAGCTGCGGTTCTGTGGATGGGAACTGCGTCTCTCCCGTGCCAGCTCTCTCTCCTCCCCCTGCTATCCTCCTCCCCGCCCCGCTCAGCCTGCCTTCCTCTGCTCTCCATCTGTCAGCTGCTGGATGAAGGAGGCAGCGGGCACCAACTTCCCCTCCCAGCATATGGCCCCAGCGCTGGCCCTTCCCAGGGTCCCCTCCGGCGCCTCCTTCTCTTTGAGGCAAAGAGCACATCGATCATCTCACTAACGGGCGCTGTGCCCCAGCCTCTCCCACCGGCAGCTGGAGAGACGGACTCTGCACGCCCGCTCCTGTGGGCCGGGAGGGCGGGCAGTGGGGCAGCGGGCTCAGTCCTCCCTCCCACGGCTTCTCCAGGCCCACACCTGGGCCAGGCCCTGGGCGGAGTGGAGGAGGGTTTGTCTGTCTCCAGTTCCAGTCATAAGAGAGGAGAGAGAGAGAGAGAGAGAGAGAGAGAGAGAGAGAGAGAGAGAGAGGGAGAGCGAGCGCACATGAGCACGCTCCCAGCCACACACACACACACACACACACACACACACACACACACACCGCACAAATACTGATCCAAAAGCCCTGCCTGGGATTCTCCCGCATCTAACCAACTAGCTGCCTGGCTTCAGTACGTCTCCTCCCTGCGCCAGCCCAGCATTCTCTGCCCCAGCCTGGTTCTGCTGTTCCCTGAGTTCCCCCATCTGCAAAATGGGACAACCATCCTGAGGGACCAGCCGAGCTTCTGGAGTCTCCGTGTCCGGAAGAGGCCGGTTAGGGCTGTAGCCCATGGCCAGAGCCACTGCCAGGCTGGGAAGCCGGCACCCCTGCACCCAGGCAGGACGCTCCCGGCCGGGGGGACAGGAGCCTTGGAGGCCAGGATGCACCCGGGTGGGATCTTTCTTGTGTATTGGAGGGAGATGTATTGAGATTCAAATCCTGTCTCTAGTATCTATGAAAACATCAAGTGTTTGAAACCCTTGACCCACAGACCCGCTCCTAGAATCGATCCTTGGACATAAAAAGCGCCATTATTGAGGGATGTCCCTCTTGCTGTTGTAAGAGCAGAAACCTTAAGGAATGGGGGGAGTTGGGGGGGGGGAGGGGTCGGCCATCACAGGGGCTGATGGAAGGCGCTATGGTGATCCATCCTATCGGCTACCAGAAAACCATAAGAGAAATAACTTACATCTGTCCTATTGACCCAAGATGCACAGAATATATTGCCAAGCAAAAATTATATTGCTAAGGAAAACATAAAGAAAAACAAAGTTGGGGGTGACGTCGATAGAGCCCCCACATCTCCCCCAGTGCCTCTACGTGTGCGTGGATACGTGCATGTGTTTATAGATATGGGAGGATATTGGTTACCTCGGCAGGAGGCAACGCCTGAGACAGGAAATGAAAGGAAGTTGAGAAAGCCCAATCATATTTATGTACTTCAGTATATTGTTCCAATTGTGTGAATGAGCGTCTATTTAAAACATAAAGCAACAGCAACTTTTAAAACTCCCATTTCTGTCACCGATGTGCGGTAGGATTTGGATATGTCACTTCCCTGAGCCTCGGTTTCTTCATCTGTAAAGTGGGCATAGCAATGTCTGGCTGCCGACTCACTGTGTGGATTGGAGAGACCATGGCACAGATGGGGGAAAGGGGAGAAAGAGAGGCCACGCCCCTGTAACTAGTGCCCCTGCTCCCCTGGGGCAATCATTCTTCTCTGGGGATGATTTTGCCTTCATTCCCACCCACAGATGCTACCCACCCTCCCTGTCTTTCGCTTAGCATAAGGGATGCTCAGCTGCCTCCATCATTTTGCTGCCCAACAACCTAAACCAGTGGTGGGTAAACTGTGGCTCGCGAGCCACACGCGGCTCTTTAGCCCCTTGAGTGTGACTCTTCCACAAAATACCACGGCCTGGGCGAGTCTATTTTGAAGAAGTGACATTAGAAGAAGTTTAAGTTTAAGACATTTGGCTCTCAAAAGAAATTTCTATCATTGTACTGTTGATATTTGGCTCTGTTGACTAATGAGTTTGCCGACCACTGGGATAGGGGCTTAATCACAAGGAACAACAACAGCCTGTAATTATTAGAATCGAGAGTCTAGGTCAGTGGTCGGCCAACTCATTAGTCAAGAGAGCGGCAAACTGCATGTGGCTCGAGAGCCGCAGTTTGCCAACCACTGACCTAGACAAATGCCCATCCCTCTCCGACTTCATGTGGCCCCACCAGGTGAAGGCAGATGTCTCCCGCTGACCTCCTCAGTGTGGTGCACCCCGTGTGCCTGCCTTCCCCAGTGTACCTGCCAGGCTGGCTGACTCAGGTGTAGGCAGGCTCTGTGGGAGCTGAGGATGGAGCATGAGGGAGGGAGAGGACAGAATTCTTGAGTCAACATTAGCGGAAGCTCAGAGCGCTGCCCCACAAAGCTCACCGGAGACTCCTGACCGCAGCGGAGGAAGCCGGAGCGCTGTGCAAACACAGCCTGCACGGCCACCCCCGGGGACTGGGGCTAAATTCTGGGCTTCTTCCTGGAGGAGCTCAGAGATTAGCTGGATCTCACTGAGGAGGGAAGGCAGAGAGGAAAGGACAGGAAGAGGAGGAAGATGGAAGCAGGAGGAGGGAGAAGAGAGGAGGAAGGAGAGGAGAGACCCCTCCTCCATGTCCTCTCCCTGGAGAGTCAGAGAAACACCCACTTCCGGGAGACCAGGTAGGAATGTAGACACTCAGGGGCGCCTTCTGGGAGCAGGGACCCTGCCCGGCACCAAGGAGGACACAGAGGCTGATGCTGAGGCGCTGGACGAGGTCTGGTGAGTCTCTGATGGCCCCAGAGCTTGGACGGAGCCCTGAGGCTCCAGAAGGGAGGGCAGCGCTGCGTCCACTGGCTTAAGGCCAAAATGACCGAGACGACCTGGAACTGCCCACGATTACATTTTCTGCCCTCCGGCAGAAAGGGAGCTGGGGACCGAAATCCGGTTCTGCAGAAGAAGATAGAGTTGGTATTTGGCACACCAGGGTGTTTATGTGGCTTGAAAATGTAGACCCACGATATGCACAGCCCCCAGATCTGAAAATAATACACAGAACTTCTGGGTGAAGAGTGGCCCCAAACCCTCACCCCCTCAGCCTCCCTCTTGCCCTTCACGGAGGCTCTGGCAACACCAGGCCACAGGGGGATGGCCGGCTGTCTTTCCCCAAGTCTGAACTGCCACCACAGATCAGAGCAGCTTCCATCTCCAGGGCCTGCGCCAGGGGCGGGACTAGGGGAGCACACGTCCATTCAGAACTCCAGGGCTATCCCCCGGCCTTTGGGAATGGTTCCCGCCGGGGTCTCTCAGTCTCTGCACTGTCACACTCGGCGGACTCGTTCTCTGTTGTGGGGTTGTTCTGTGCATCCTCGAATGTTTAGCAGCCTCTCTGGCCTCCACTCACCAGGACCAGGGGCTGCTGTCAGGGCACCTGGCCACATGGGCCTCCCCCAGGGCTGCTGGGCATGGCAACTTCCTTCCCCCAAAGCCACTGATACAAGAGCCACAGAGCCATAGGACCTAGCCCCAGAGTGGGATGCCATCACTTCTGTCGTTTTCCATCGGTCACCCTGACCAACTGTTACACCATTTTGGAATCTGGCTCCCACATCCCTCCAAGCCACATCTTCCCCCACCGCACAGCTTCAGGCAACACTCCTGGAACGCACGACGACTACGGTTCCCAGCAGCCCCTGCATGCCTCTGTGCCTCTGCACATGCTGCTCCCACTGCCTAGAATGTTCTTCCCTCACATCTCAGCCAGCCAAGGTGTATCCATATATAAAGACTCAGACAATTACTGGATTTCCAGGAAGCTTGTCTGACCTTCCTAGGCCAGCTTAGATATCTTTCCTTTGCTTATTCAACCGTCATAGAAATTAAATGGCCACTGGTGAGAATGATAGTAACTAACACTTATTGAACATTTACTATATTCCAGACACTATATTAAAGGCTTTTAGGTAACAACTCATTTGGTCTCCCACCTGTTCCATGAGGTCGATGCTGTTTTACAGAGGAGGAAACTGAGGCTCAGAGAACGGAATTTGCCCAAGGTCACACAGCTGTTAAGTCCAAAGTTGAGTCCAAAGTTGAACCCCAGCTGTCTGACTCTTATCCATGATCCATACAATGCTAGGTCTCTCTCCTTGGCCATGAACCCCAGGCAGATGGGGTTTTAACTGAATTATCCCTGTGTATCAAGTGCCCACGCCATGCTGGGCCTACACTAAAAAAAAAGGAGAAAAGGTTTAAGAGGAAGAAAGGAAAGGAAAGAAGGTGGAGGAGGGAGACAGGCTTTGACCCAGGCCTGCTGGGTGGGGACTCGGGCAGGATTCTGAGCAGGCAGCCTGGGTTTACCCACCCTTGTCAGCCTATCCTCCTCTCAGAAAACTGAGATTCCCATGGTCCCAGCCTATTCACCAAGCCCTTCCCCCGTGGCGGGAGGCAGAAAAGCACTCTGTGTGGCTACGCTGTATTCCTACAGACTTTTGTTACTGGTTCTTAATTTTTATATTTGCTTAGCCACTTGTCCTATTACAGGAATAATTTAATTGACTCCAAGAAATGTAATTAATTTTAATTTTTCATTGTAATTCATTGTTGAATGCTGTGTTAATAATTATTGAGTATCCTAATGCCCAGTCGCTGTCCTATAATCGGATAATTAAACGCGTGCACGGAGACACTTCATCTTCAAGTGCTTCCCATCACTCTGGTCTCCGGAGCGGGGCCTCCCTCACTCTCCAGCCGTGCGTACACAGAGGCTCTTCCTTCTGGAAGCTTCTCTCCCTTCTGAGAAGGATGGGGTGGTGCAGACGTTGGCAAAGAGCTTTGCAGCGGGAAGAGAAAAGGGCACTGTAGCCTCGGCGGTGGGAGAAATCCCTGGAGAGGTACCCTGTGCCCTTCCTCAGCCCTCCTCTGGCCACATGGCTTCTCTGTGACCTGGGACAAGCAGGTTACATTTCCGAGCATTTGCCATACCCACTGCCTGCCATGATTCTTCATGGTGGGATCATGTTAGTGATCAAGACAGACAAAATGAAACCCTGATGGGGCTTAAATTCTAGGAGAGTTAGACACTGGTAGGTGGGTGGATGGGTGGATGGATGGATGGATGGATAAATAGGTACATGAATGGGTGAATGGGTGGGTGGATGGATGGATGGGTGGGTGGGTGGGTGGATGGATGGATGGATGGATGGATGGACGGACAGACCGACAGGTAGATGAGTGAATGGACATATGGATAGATGGGCAAGTAAACAAATGAATAAGTAAATTCAAAGAGTATCAGTGCTCAGAAGAAAATAAAACAAGATATGGTGAGCACAATTGCGAAAGGCTGCTTTTCAGCTAGACTGTCCAGAAAAGGCTTTTAACCAGTTAACTGCCCCACGTCCAAAATGAGAACCATCTCTATATGCCACGATATTTTTAATTTAATTTTAAAAAATCATTTTGCAATGAACATTATAAAATAAATATATTACTCACAATTAGGGTATTCTTGAATATTTTCGGCTGAAAGTTCTCACGAAAAATGATTTTAAGGTTGGTCAGGACTGCCAGTTAGGGAAATGGGTGAAGCTCAGAGGAGGTGACATTTGCCCTGAGGTCTGTATTTCCACAGGGAGTCCACTTGATGACGGTCCCTGCATCCATCCTCTCTCCTGACCACCCTCAGCTCTGGGAGAGAATGGCATGTTTGCATCCTTGAAAGGGACAAGAGTGGGAGGGTCTTTGAACTTCTCACCCCCATCCCTGCCTGTGTCTAACAGGCAACAGGTCTGTGGACATGGCACCGAGGGCCTCCTCCCTCCTCTGCATTTGTGCTTTTGCCTCCTCCACCTGCAGGTGGAGTCTGAACCTGACCTAGGAGTTGGGGTCGGGGTTAGGATGCAGGGAAGGAGCCTAGCCCACAGGGAGAGCACTATGACATGTGGTCCCTGAGGGCTATGTGACCAGTTCACCATCCCAAGCCAGAGGCTATATGGCTGAAGCAGGGCTAAGAAAATCAAGGGGATACCGGATCTACCGTGTTTTCCCGAAAATAAGACATCCTCCGAAAATAAAACCTACTTACAGGTTTCCTTTTGAGTGAAATATAAGGCATCTCCCGAAAATAAGGCCCCCCTAGGCTAAACATAGAGATTCAGTCCACTGATTTTGAAAGAAATGGAGTCACAAGAAATTCACCAGGAAATTCAGGAATTGGATTGTTATAATGATGTTCCAGAAGATGATGACATGATTATCATTGAATAAATGAGTAAATTCTTGATACTGTAGAATTCAGTTTGTCTGTTGACAACTACCGGACTACCGGACCGTATACAGGTAATAAATTTCCTTTATTTTCATTTAACAATAAATGTGTACCGTATTCTTCTTCATGGAAAAATAAGACATCCCCTGAAAATAAGACCTAGCGCATCTTTGGGAGCAAAAAATTAATATAAGACACTGTCTTATTTTCGGGGAAACAGGGTACCATCTCCTGAAGACCTACTATGTGCCCAGTGCTGCCCCAGTAGTCTGTGGGTACCACCTCCGTGAATCTCCTTCAAAACCCCTTAAATGAGCACTAGCCTCTCCATTCCACTTACGAAGAAAGGAAACCAGGGGGCCGAACATTTAAATAACATGTCCCCAAAAGGCCAGGGAGCTCGCATTACAGCCCTAGTCAGCTGGGCCTCACTGCTCCCCTTCTCCTAGTGCATTCATTCAACGCACACTTATTGAGCGCCTGCTGTGTATCTCTGAAAAAGCCAGGTGGGGCCCCTGCCCTCCTGGAGTCCCACAAATACTTGAGGATCCTGCTGTTCCCTGAGGATGTGAGGTTCAGGGTTCGTGAGGCCAGAGCTCCCAGGAGAATTGGGAGGTGCTCCCCTGCCCTTGATCGCTCCACCCTGAGCTGGCCTTTGGGGTCAGGCACCACCCTCTCAGGGGAGGGCATGGGGCAGACCCTGTCTTGCCTCAGATCCTATAGGAAATGCCATCTGTCCCCCCATTCCTGGGGGGGGCTGAGACCCTTCCCCACCCCAACAGGTGCTCCAGATAGGAGGGCCCAGCATCTTCCTCATTTGCACATGTAAGCAGGCACCTGCTGCATCCGCACCTCGCGCGCTTAAATACACAATTTACTGGGAGGAATTATATGCTGCTGACTGCTTCTAGGCTCCAGAAAGGCCCCCCACAGGACTGCTTCCTCTCCTCAAATGGCGTCATCTCTGCGGAGACGCAGTCCAATCTTCTAATTGCAGCATCTGTGCTGGGAGGGCTGGGCCGGGCCGGGCTCCAGGGGCAATCCGGCTTTTAACTCCACATCCCCACCTGCAGGCCTCCTGCTGGGCGGCCCTCCCACTCTCCTCCCACAGCTGCTGCCCTCCGCCTGGCTAGACACCCCCTTCCTCCACTCTCTGCACTTTTAATACACATGGTGTTAACCACTCACCCCCTGAGGGGAGCTGAGCCCTGGATTTTGGGTGAGGGCTCTTTGGAATCCTGCCTCTTAAGAGAATCTTCTTCTCCTTTCTCCCAGCCACCTTCCTTAGTTCCCCTCAAAGACAAGAATTCGTACAGGTCAGTTATGATGGAGGCCCACCGTCCCCGTCCCTGTTGGCTGAAGGTCACTCCTGGAGCACTGACCGCTGGGCACATCTGGTGGTCTGCGCTGGGAGAGTCTACAGGCACCTCCCCCCACACCCACCTTACCTCCCTGCAAGGTGGTGGCTGATGTGGCACCTAGCACATAGTAGCTGCTCAATGAACAACTGCAGAGCCGCCCCATCCCACACCTGTCATGGCCTCATTTAAGGTTTTGATCTCATTAGGATTCGGACAAAGGGAAATGTCTGAGTTTGAGGTGGTTTCCTCCCTGAACTGTGAGGGTCTAGAGCTGAGGCTGGCTGTGCGTGACCTTCCGTGTCCCAAGGGTATGACAGAGCTCTTGGAACCTGGGTACATGAAAGGAGGCACAGAAGGAAGGAATATGGGGAGGCCTAGACCCTCCTCCCCAAAATGCACCCTCACAGGAGCTTCTTGCAGACTGAGCTGGTGGGGACCTTGGAGAGCTCTGCTCATGGGGAAGCTGAGGCCCAGGAAGGGGGAGCAGCTGGGCATGGTCACAGAGGTCAGAAGCCCCTGGGATCCCAGGCCCCCGTCTCCTAGTCCAGTGCTCCCAGTACGGTGTTGTGCTCTCACCAGCCCCCTCTCGGCCCCCTTGACAAGTGGAGTTTAATTATTTACGACGTCGCTTTACAGCTGCGGGTGAACCCACCAGAACATATTTTGTAAAAGTAATGAAGGCTCAGTAATGCGAGACCTCGCTCCCGCTCCCGTCACTAAATCTTGGCCCAGGAGTCTGCCAGACTGCGCAAGCATTTCCCCTCTTTCCTCTCTTCCGGAGAGTTACCGGGTTTGCAGGTGAGGGGTGGTTGTGGCATGAGGCGTAGCGGAGGCATTTTTTCTCATTTCGGGGGAAAGAACTGGGCTTCGTGGAACCAGACTCTCCTCCTGAGAGATGATCACAATGGCGTGTCAGCGCCCGGAGTGTCACACGAGGCAGGCGGGACACCATCACATGCTGTGTCACTCGTCCTGGGCAGAAGAGACTCGGTGACAGTGGAACTGCAGGGAGAGGCAGGCCTGGGAGTCTGCAACACACATCTCTGCTCCGCCTCTCTGGGCCTCAGTTTCCCCATCTGTAAGTGAGGGAGCCGGAAGAGACGTTGCCTCTCCTAGTCCCTTCCACGGCATTCTACCCTTCTTCTTCTTTTTTTTCTTTCTTAATATACTAGAGGCCCGATGCAAGGAATTCGTGCAAGGGGCTTGGCCCTTGCAGTCTTGGTGGCTTGCCTCGATCCTCAAAATCCCGACTTTGTCCGGAAGGTCTTCTGGAAGGAGGTCGGGAAGGTCGTTTGGCTGTCCCGTCTAATTAGCATATTATGCTTTTATTATTATAGATTTTTATTGATTTCAGAGAGGAAGGGGGAGGGAGAGAGAAAAACATCAATTATGAGAGAGAAGTGCACGACCCCTCTTGGGGATCCAGCCTGTAATCCGGGCTTGTGCCCCAACCAGGACTTCCTGGTTCACAGTGGATGCTCAATCCCTGAGCCAAACGGGCGAGGCTCCACCCTTTTTTCTACAAATAGAAAGAATGAGACAACATGTTTATTCCAAGAAGGCACGTGTGCTTTGGGCTTCCCGCAGGCCCTCACCAAACGCTTCCCACAGTCCCATCAGGCAGACTTGGCTCCAGTTTGCAGACGAGGCAGAGAAAGATTAAATGGCCCGTCCAAGGTGGCAGTCAGGATTCGAACCCAGTTTCCCTGAACCCTGAAGACAGGCCTTTGCCGCCTCTCTTTGCACATCCGTTTAGAACAGGCCCAGTGCTGTGATGGGCACCGCTTCCTGTCTTCCCAGTAATGGCGAGGTGCATCTCCTCATTCTCGCTGATGAATGGGAACACGGAGGCTCACGGTGAACCCAGATGTGGGACCCTAGTTTCCCACTTAATGCGATTGAGCTGGGCAGGTGATGGTGTTTGGAGCCAGACTGAAGAGGAAGGGAGAGAGTGGACCAGTCGAACGTGTGTGAGGTGGAGGGAAGTCGTGGAGGCATCTAGATGGAGTTTGATTTGGAACATTCCAGCATTTGTGAGAAAGGGTGCGAGTTTTAAAAAATGGAATCTGAGATGGGAAGCTCGACAGTGAGCCCCTTGTGGGCAGGAGCCATTCACCTGTGAATCTCCACTGCCCAGCACATTCGGTAGTAGGTGCTCAATACATGGAAGCAAGGGTTGTCAAATAAGGGGGCCCGATTTGGACCTTGTTCTGCTACTGATAAGTGGGCGACCTTGAGTGTACTCTGTCACCTCTCTGGCCTTCTTCATTACCTCTTTAATCAGGCCCATCTGCCCACGGCAGGCAGTTCTGCCAGGCAGCTCCCTAATACATAATCCTGCCAGTGAGAGGCTCTCAAATCTCCAAGAAAGCCAGTTCGATCAATGCGCTCACAAAACCATGCCATTGCACTCACTTAATGCCAGAAAATCCTGCAGGCAGCTAACCTCCATGCGTCCTGCCGGATGCCCGAGTCATATACTTCTGCTCGGTCCTCAGGAGAGAAGGAAGAGCTGGCTGGCCCTTCTCTGTAAATTACAGTATTCTCGGGGAAAGGTTCAATCCTTCATTCATTCAACAAACACTGATTGAACAGGCACTATGTGCTGGCACCGGTCTAGGCACAATGGGGACCCAGCAGGGAACAACACAAAGTCTTATCTTCACGGAGCTTCCATCCCCGTGGAGAGACAAGCTGATATTTTATTTTATTTTATTTATTTTTAGTTTTATTTTTAAGAACCAAAGCTTATATTGATAATAGGAGAAGACCAATGTGTGGCTAACAAAGCATTAATTTCACTATCATTCCTGATAATCAGAACATCATTGTGTAGTAGGTAGGAAAGATTAGCAGGTATCCAAGTTAAATTTTTCATATCTAATAAAGGAAGAGGTCTAGGAGGTAGATATTATTTCCACTAGAAAACCACAAGCTGATATTTTAGAAAGTGAAGCAGGGAGTGGGAAGAGAGGAGGTGTGGGTTGTTCATTTTGGACGTGGAGTGTGGGGTCAGGAAAGTCCTCTCTAGTAGGTGGCACTTGACCAGAGTCAAAGAATCAAGGGAGTGAGCCGCCGATGTATGGGGAAGGTGCTCCGGGCAGAGGGAACAGCAAGGACAAAGGCCTGGACTCCAGCACACCACGGGGGACCCCTGGGAGGCCAGTGGGGCGGGAGGGCAGTGAGGGAGGGAGAGGGGAGGTCAGAGTGTGGCAGGAGCCCCGAGCAGGGCCTTCTGGGATGCACTGGGGACTTCAGCTTTTACTCTGAGGGAGAGGAGGGGCCTAAGATATGTCTCATGTGACATCTTCACCTTTAAGGGGCCAGCACAGGCAATGAGAATAAATTGCAGGGGAGGCAAAGCTGGAAGCCTGTGGGCTGGTAGGAGTTTCTTGCAGGGACCCAGGTGAGAGCTGGCGGCCTGCAGTGGTGGCTGTGGAGAGGGTGAGACGTGGCTATTGCTTGGATGTATTTTGAAGTCAGAGACAGAAGGAGGATGATTTATTGCCACTCCGGCTTATCCAAGGTGAATCTGACTTTCAAGGTCTTGGTCACCAGGTCAATAGTTGTGTTGAGAGGCATTGACAGTCTCTCTCTCTCTCTCTTTTATTACATATTTTTATTGATTTCAGAGAGGAAGGGAGAGGGAGAGAGAGACAGAAACATCAGTGATGAGGATCATTGATCTGCTGCCTCCTGCACACAAACCCGCCCCCAGGGGAAATCAAGCCCGCACCCAGGCATAAGCCCTGACCAGGAATCAAACCATGACCTCCTGATTCATAGGTTGATGCTCAACCACTGAGCCACGCAGGCCAGGCATCATCCTTTCTTTTGACTCTAATCCACTGGAAACTATAAGAAGGGAAACTGCTCCCCATCTTGGGACAGGCATGTGCCAGAGAAGAAAGGCCAGCTCTGCTGAGCCTGGTTAGGGATGTTCTGGGACATCCGGCCTTCCCCTGAGGTCTGTCCATGCCGGGCAAGATCTACACTGCAGCCAACCCAGCCTCCAGAGAGGCCAGTAGCCCCAGAGCAACTGTAGCTGTCGATGCCAACAACCTCACCCCACCCCCAATAGGCCAGCGGAAAAGATTAATAATAATTACCACAATCAGAGCAATAATAGCAGCCAACATTCATTGGGCATCGATTAAGTGCCGGGAACTGTGCTAAGCATTTTGCAAATGTTAGCGTGAGTAACCCTCTACACACCATGAGACAGGCACTAGCCACAGTCCCATTGTACAGCCGAGGAGATTGAAGCTCAGAGATAATCATCATCCTGCGGCCACACAGCGAGAAAGAGACAGGAATTCGAGTCTCCGTAACTGCTCCTTCGGCCCTTACAGTTCCTTGCTGACCACGTCCCGTTCCCTGGACGGTCCCTCCCAAGCTCATGATGCTACTGCTCCCCACTTCTCCTCTGAGGCAGGCCCAGCTCTCCACATCCACCCCCTTCATCCATGTCCTCCGCTGACTCCCTGCAGCGAAGCCACCACAGGACCCGCATTCTTACCTGGAGTGAGACCTCCTTAACTCCAGGTGGAGGGCCAGGCCTTTGGAAACAGGCACTGTTTTTAGACATGAAAGCCAAGTTGCTTGTTTATTCCAAAGACAATAGACTGATACTTTTGGCAAGGCCCTCAGGGAACATTTTTAGTGACTATGTAATGATTACGATGGTAGCTAAAACGAGGAGACCATAGGGGATTTCCGCCCCTCCCCATTTACCCCCCTCCCCCAGTCCTGGAGGGTCTCCTGATGGGCCAGGCCCTTTGCTAAGTGCACACTCTCACAAAACCCTGTAGTACTGACAGGGCTGAAGGCTTCTCAGCCCCGTTTAGCTGGGGAAACTGAGGCGCAGAAAGGCTAAGCAAATTGCCTAAGGCTGCACAGCTCATAAGGGGGAGTAGCGACTGGCACAGATTCCTGCACAGCCCCCTCTCCCAGCCACAGCTACACCAGTCGGGTGAGGGAACGCGCCCTGAGTCCCACTCCCTTCAGCAGGCGAACACCACACCTGCAATTCCGCGCTATTTACTTTCCACGAACCCATTCCTTTCCTCCTAAATCGCACAGCGTCCCCGCCCCCGTCAGAATCATCCAAGGCCCAATTAACCCTGAATTCCGTGGCCCTGTCCCTGCCTACCTCCCCCCAAGCCCACGGCTTTGCAGGCCAGGAATATTACAAATCTGGTAGAAAACCAGCCCAGCAAGCAAGCGTTTATTCTATGGCAGCCCTGTCGGGGGAAGGGGAGAAATCCACATGCCGAAAAGAGCCACCCACGGCAGCTAAATTCCAGCTGCCAAGCCTTTATTAGTGGTGATAAAAGGCAGCAAAAAACGCACAGGGCTCTCTGCGCTCAGGTGGGGGCAGCCGTCCTCGGAATTAGTCATGTTTTGGCTGGTAGAGTTATAGGATTTATAAAGGAGGCCCTGGAGAAATTAAACACGATTGCAGCCAACCCCCTCCCCCAGATAATGTCTCCAGCGGGAACAGTGCAGAGGGCTCCCGGGGCCCTCAGGAGCCTGGCTTGCTGGCCCCGAGATCTGGACAAAGATGATGACCCCACAATACAGGGGAGGCGGCCTGGCCGTCTCCCTCCCTCCCTGGGGTCCAGTCCACTCCTCATCAAATTTGGGCCTCAGGACTCGGGTCTGTGCTCTGAGTCCCGGGCAGCACCGAATTCCCCAGCAGGACTCAGGGACGCTCTCCTAATGAATCTGCGTCTTCCCCCAAGGTCATCCTTCCTGGGTTAGGCATCGGTCTCTCTCTCTGGACCATCGGGGGAAGTGACCTGAATGTGGGCAAGTCCAGTGAACTCTACCTTCATTAGAGAGTCAGATCCACCTCTCACACTCCGATATTAGGGCCTTTTTAAAACGCCAAAAGCCCCCGAGAGCGCTTGCATATCAAGGGGGCCGAGACCTCCGTGGAAAAGTTCATCAAAAGAGCAGGATGAAAAGGAATCTTTGCAGGCAGCCTGTGAAAGCTTTGGGGCTGTGCTTTGTGAGTCTGTGTGGCTGATTGCACGAGTCTTTAATCCTGGCTTGTTGCTAAAGAGTGGCTCCAGGAGAATATTAACCCTTATTGAGCACCTACTATAGGACAGGCACAGTGCTAAACAACTTTACAAACATGCTTCACTTTAACAGAGCCCAGAAAGGGGCTCAGCACAGAGTAGGTGCCCAATAAGATCCACGGCATGGATCAGTGACTTTAAGCCCCCTGGCAGCCGTGGGAGGTGGCTGGTTTTATTAATGAACACTTGGCAGATGAAGCAAGAGAACCAGAAAGGGGCGGTTCTTTGCCTCATGCAACACAGCATGCAAAGTGGAGAGCAGAGTCCAAGCCCCCAGGTGTCTGATTCTGACACCAGATCTCTTTCCTGTCAGCCATGGCTCCTCCTTTCTCAGCAGGATGGGCTTCCTGGAACAGGTGGCCATGCATGGGGCGGAAGGAAGTGAGAAGCCCGGGAGCTGTCCAGGACTGGCAGTGCTGAAAGGAAGAGCACAGATTCCCAGCTGGGGCAGCTCATGACTTGCCTTGGCCACTAAGTCATTTTACTCTCTCACTTGGCGACCCCTCTCCGCAAATCCTGCATTCCCAGCTGCCTCTCCTGCCACCACCCAGGCCAGGTGATCTAAAACTGACAGTTACCGGTCAGCTGCTAGATGACAGAAAGGGAGATCTGTTTGTCTCTCAAACCCACCACAACCCCCAGTATCACCAACACCAAATCTCCAGTCTAAGGTAAGAGAGGCACAGATCCCAGACAATGCAGACTATTTAGCCTGGAGTCTTAATGGAATGTATGTTTTCATGATTTATGTTATTGCTCTGGCCTGGTCCTTCTCTGGGCCATTCTCCAAGCTATGCCCAGAGCTCCAATTCTTCAAGTGATGTCATGATTCTCCTTACAATTCCAAGAGGCCTCCCCATCACCTTCAGGATGCAGCCTTCACTTCTTGGCATGGCACTCGATGTCCTTCCAGAACCGGCCCTGCTTGCCTCCACCTTCATCTGTCCCCTCTCCCACCTGCTCTCACTCTCCCAACATTCTAAATGCCTCATCTATTTAACACCCCCATACCGGGTTGTTAAAAGCAGCTGTGGGGCTGGTGGCAAGGACAAGCATTTCAAAGAAAAGGAACAGTATGTGTGAAGTTCTGGTCCTCTGGCCTGGGTCATTCAGGCCTCACTTCCTAAGGAAGACCTCCGGCTGACCACGTCTCCTGTAGCCAGTCAGCTCTCCATCCCTGAGCTAGCTCTGCAAACAGAATGTGCTTCAGCCCCATCGCTCAGACAAGGAAAGAAATGACCCTGCAATGCTTCATCCTGGACAGTAAGCTAGCGCTTCATGATGTTTTATTCGTTTTGAATCACTAGTACCTATCTGCATGTGAGCAGGTCAAAATAAACAGAAGAGCCAGGTTTTTGCAACAGAATCTGTTCGAAGGAGGCTGATGTATACAGAAATAACAACAGCGGGCACCTACTGTATGACAGAATCTTACATATTTGGCACTTGCTAAGTATTTTTTATATGTTAGCTCACCAAAGCCAGAGGGTAATCATCAAACCCACCATGAGGTAGGCATCTTTATTAGGCCCATTTTACAGATGGGGAAACTGAGGCACAGGAGGTTAAGTAGCCTCCCCCAAGGCAACAGAGCCAGAAAGCGGCACAGCAAGCATGCTCATCCAGGCAATCTGGCTTCAGTCCCAGCCCTCATCCCTGTCACCACCTGCCTCTCTTAGGATAGGGGACCTAGTGGTGGGAAAGGCAATGAAAGTCTCTTCTAGAACCAGGAGGCTTCTAGTGTTAACGTTGACTTTGTTCTCTACATCAGCAGAACCTAGCACTTCTACAAGAGTTATCTCAGGGCACCTGGGCATTCAAAGCCAGCCCAAACACAAAGACAAGGGTGCCAAGCCCCCACCTTGGCAACAGAAACTGGCAGGACTTGGGAATGGCCTAGTTAAGGACCCTTCCGTTTGTCCCTTCTGTCAGCCCCACCCAGCCCTCCATCCCCAGCTGCCAAGACCCTGCCTCCCACCCCCTGCACCTGGCTGACCCTGGCAGGCAGCCCCGGACCCCTCGTGGAGGGAAAGCTTCCCCCAGCTCCGAGCAGCTGCCGGGCCTGACGTGCCAGAAGTTCCGCCTTGGGTTGATGGCCCCGCACAGCCCCACGGAGCTGCTATTTTTAATTTAATTGGAGAGTGGAAGGAGAGAGATGATACCCAGTGAGAGAGTTTAAAAAAGCGTTCGGCATAGGGAAGGAGGGAGAGAAGGCGAAGGAAAGTTCGTAATTATACACCAGGAAGCCAGATTTGATGCTTGGACTGAAAGGTTAAATGTTACATTCAGAATGAAATGAGAAAGAGAGTTCTGATGACAGTTGCCCAGAGCTAAATAAAGGGGAAAAAATACCCCTTGCCCAGCTCCCTCTGCTCCCTCAGACCCAGTTCTGTGCTTTCCCGCTTCTGCTGTTTAAGCCCAGGAGTACACATATCAACCGGCGTGGAGCACAAAGATTACTCTATATCAACACCTGCTTGCCACCCAAAAGCAGCTTTCATTAGAGTTTAGGAAAAATCACAGGTTTCGCCTCTCAGGCCAACAGATCTAACATCATCCAGGACACTGGGAAGGGGCTCTAGCATTGTCGGTAACAATATGAACTTAACTATGGATGGACCTAGGTTCAAATCTCTCCTCTTTCACAGGACAGATGTGGTGGGTCAGCTCACCCAACATCCATGTGCCTCCTATTGCTTCCTTTGAAAAAAAATAAATTCTTACCCAAGGATATACTTATTGATTTTATGGGAACCACTGTTGGCTCAGGTTTGGGGACAAATCTGTGGCCAAGAGAATCTAGTTCCCTCTGTCATAGACAAGGTGAGCTAGTCTCTGGCTTCTGAATTCCTCCCCCGGTCCCCGAAACATCAGGGTTCCTTGGGCTTCAGTCCTCCACCCGTGTTACTCTATCCCTGTTCCCAACATTGGACCTAAGAGCCCCTTTTAGAAACAACCGGACAACACAGTAGTGGAGGCCCAAACTGGATGTGAACCCCACTTTCACCACTTATTAGACAAAATATTTGTTAAACAAATAGTACATCATGGCTCCTTTCTCTGTATTAGAGTAAACAAGACAGTTGCTGTAACAAGCAACCCCCACATCTCAGTGGCTGAACATACTGACATACTCTTCCTCATGTGCCAGTGCAGTGTAGGTTGGGGAAGGGGCTTAGTCCCACCCAGTCATGCAGGCTCCTTCCATCTGCAGCTCTACTGTCCCCTTCCCCTTTGCATCCTCTGAATCCCATAGGCCGAGAGGGCTATTTTAAGGATCAGGCATACATACACTGGCCAGCACTTTATGGTATGGCCCCATGGCTCTACCTACCTGTCAGGGACCTGGGAAGTGTAACCTCACAGTCTGCCGAGGAAGGGGGCTAGGGCACAGACCTCAATAGTCCCCAGTGATCTCCATCTCAGTCTAACCCATCGAAAGCAGGCATCCCTCCAACCCCCAGATCCCATGACTGTTACATGTGATTTGTCTCTCTCTCCATCCTCAAAAATGCAGAAATCTCCTTGAAACCAGAAACCTCATGCATCTCTTTCACCTCCAAGTCCCCGGTGCCTGGCGTAGTACGTGCAATTGTAGATCCTCAACTGCTTGTCAACTCTTACAAGTCTGAGGACTCAGCTTTAACAGAATACTGAAACATCTGGCCCTAACCTGTTTGGCTCAGTGGATCGAGCATCGGCCTGTGGACTGAAAGGTTCCAGGTTTGATTCTTGGTTGCAGACACATACCCAGTAGGTGGTGTGCAGGAAGCAGCGGATCGATGTTTCTCTCTCATCGATGTTTCTAACTTTCCCTCTCTTCTCTGTAAAAAAAATCAATAAAATATGTATTTTTTAAATGAATATTGGAACATCTGGACCTGGCTGGCGTGGCTCAGTGGTCAGGTATCAACCTATGAACCAGGAGGTCACAGTTCAATCCCCAATCAGGGCACATGCCATGGTTGCAGGCTTGATCCCCAGTGTGGGGCATGCAGGGGGCAGCCAATCGATGGTTCTCTCATCATTGATGTTTCTATCCCTCTCCGTTCCTCTCTGAAATCAGTATACATGTATTTAAAATAATAATAATATTGGGACATCTGGGATGAATAGAACGAACGTGGCAGAGGAAGAACAAGAGGCTCCAGGCTCTTGCCCATTCTGCTCAGGGGTAACCACTGGCCAACAGCTGCCCTGGCCCCACCCTGGTTCTCATAGACTCCTACTCCCCAGGTCTCCCCACCGAACTGCCCGCCTGACCCCCATTCTTCACAGAAGCGATCACTGGTTCCAAACAAGTGGTTTATTTGCATTTAGAGAACAAGACCCAGGCCGCGGGGAAGGGCACTCACTCACTCCTCCTGGCCAGAGTGTGAAGGACTACAAACTTCCCCTCTCCCCAGCCTCACCCTCCCGCCCCGCTGCTACAAAAGACTCCTCTCTTGCCCCCGTTAAAACCTACTCAACTAAAAGAACAGACAACCCAGGGAGCTGCCCGGGAACAGTAAGTGGCTAACACTATGTAACTGGCCGCTCCCTTCCTGGTAACAAACAGCCCACCCCTGGAGAAGATACCCTGGAGCGCTCCCCGGGATGACACCCTGTGCTCCCATGGGTCGGATCCCATGTTTGAAGCAAGATAAAACCCCAGAACTCACTTAAAAACATCCCCCACGAGCTCAGAATTCCAATGCCAGCTCACCCCACCCCGGCCCAGTCCCTTTCACTGGAATTAATTCACCCGTGCCCATCTGGCTCATCCCCCCTCCAGAATCCTACCCCCCACCCCCCACCCCTGGGGCAAGCCAGCAGGCCACAGCTTCTACTTCTCATCGTACTCCTTCCTGGTCATCCACTCAGACTTGAACGTAGACAGATGAGCCACCATAGACGCTCCCAGCCAGACGCTGAAGTTCCTTTTGCTGCTACTGCACAGGGCGGCATTGGGGCAGGAGGCATACTGGGAGGCCAGCTCCGTGAACAGGCGCCGGTTGAAGCCCGGGTAGAGGGTGTTCCCCCCGCAGGCTATCACGTGCGGCAGGAGCTGGGGGTGCAGGTCGGCGTCGCAGCCTTTGATGGAGTCCAGCACCGCCTGGGAGACACTGGGCCGCTCCTGGTCGAACACCTGCGGGCTGAAGAACATCTCGGGGGCCAGGAGCTGCATGGGGGTCAGCTCCACGGAGGTGCCGTCCGGGAGCAGGTAGCTGTTGTCTTCGTCGTGGCCGCTGGGCAGGCTCTGGAAGTAGTCCAGCGCCTCCGCCAGGTTCTGCGGCACGTAGCATTTCTTCATCTTGACGGCGTCGACGGTCTGCAGCTGGAACAGCTTGTTCACTGTGCTGTCTTCCTTGAAGAGGCTCCTGGAGAGGTAGTCGGAGATATCCTGGCCGGCGAACTCCAGCGTCCTGCTGGTGTGCCGGATGGGGTGGCCCAGGTGGAAAGGCTGGACGCGGGTGAGGCCGCAGCCGGAATCCACCACCACACCCGTCAGGATGCCCGAGGCATACAGGGACATCTCCATCTGGCCAGCCAGGAGGAGGGCCGGGACATCCAGTAACTCAAACATAATCTGCAAGGAGGGAGGAGACAGGCACATGAGGTGTTTTCCCGGAACGAGGGTCTGACCCATTTCCACGCCCAGCTCTCAAACATGAAGTCAGCGTACAGACGTTACGTTCTCAAGCGACTAGCGGCTGCCCCCCAGAACGCCGAGCCCAGGGACCCTGGGGCTCCTCCTGTGGTGATGTAACTCCCCCAACTTAACACTCAGGAGCTTCCTGTCTAAGGAGAGCAGGGGTTGGCAAGCACCTTCTGTAAAGGGAGAGCGGGGTTGCCGGGTGTAGCAAATAAAAATGTAGGGTGCCCAGTTCAATGTGCATCTCAGATAAACAACAAAGGATGATTCAGGATAAGTATGTCCCATGCAATATTTGGGGCATACATTGTTAATGCTGAAGCATTCGTTACTGTATATCTGAGATCCCAATCTAACGAGGTATCGTGTATTTTATCTAGCAAACCTACAGTAGTAAATATTTTACGGGAGCCACAGTCTCTGATGCAACTACTCAACTCTGCTGTTGTCATAAAGGCAGCCATAGATGATATGTAAATAAGTGGGCATGGGCATGTGTACCGATAAAACTTTATCAAAACAGATGCTGGGCCAGATTTGGCCCACCAGCAGTAGGTAGTTTGTCAACCCTTAATTCAAAGTAAAATTCAAGTGCTTCTTCCCGCAGCTTACCAAGCCCGCCAGCACCGGTCCCTGCCAACCTCACCTTTCTGTCTCCCTCTTACCACTCTCACATCCCTGCCCGTTCACTGGGCTCCGGTCTCACTAGCTGAAACCTCCTCCTCCCCGATTACCCTCTTTAAAGGGGGTCCCCGATCCTCACCAGTTCATCCTCAGCACATTTAAATTTGTTTCTAGAACTGATCACTCTCTGGAGTTCTACTTTGTCAACAAAATTCTATTTTGTTCATAGTCACATCCTCCTCCAGAAGGTAAGCTCCTCGAGGGCCAGAATCTTATCTGTGACCATGACCGAATGTCCAGTGTCTCCCAGACATGCCCCTTCTAGAGCTTTTTCCTGCCGTCTCTCTCTCTGTGGGAAGAGCCTCCGTGAGTCCCTGGTGCCCAATGTCGGGCACACTTGAGATCTCAGAAAACATTCATGGGGCAAATGATTAAGAAAGAAGAGCTCCTAGCTCAATGGTTTGGCTCAGTGGATAGAGCGTCAGCCTGCGGACTGAAGAATCCCAGGTTCAATTCCGGTCAAGGGCATGTACCTTGGTTGCAGGCACATCCCCAATAGGAGGTGTGCAGAAGGCAGCTGATCGATGTTTCTCTTTCATCTATGTTTCCGACTCTCTCTCTCCCTTCCTCTCTAGAAAAAAAAAAGAAAAAAATATATATATATATTGGGGCATACGTTGTTTTATATATATATATATATATATATATATATATATTTTTTTTTTTTTTTTTTTAAGGAAGGAAGAAAGAAGAGCTCCTGGTAGCCAATCCTGTCCAAACACCACGTGCAGGCTGCCCCCCGCTCCTGGGGAGCGCAGCCCCGAGAAGGCCTTACCTCCAGGGTCTTCTTTCGGAACACAGGGTCCTTCAGGGGGGTCTCTGTGACCAGGACGGGGGTGTCCTCGTGCTCCATTCTCAGTTTCTCCAGGACGAAGGACCAGATGTGCTCCACGCCCTCCCAGTTGAGGACGCGGCCCCGCTGGATGGGGTAGCTGAAGGTCTCTGGGTTCAGGATGTCGATGCCGAGACCCAGGCGCCGCCGGGCGGAGCTGGGCCCCGGGTTCTCCTGGCACGGCCGGTAGTTGACGATGCTCGGCAGGATCAGCTGCGGCTCGTTCCAGCCCGAGAAGCCGGACTTCATGTAGCCAGAGCCGTGGTCGATGACGATGGTGTTCTCGGTCATGGCAGAGGAACCGCTGGGAGGGCTCTTCTGAACTTGGGGGTCTGGCACAGGCGGCCACCTGGGGAGGGGAAGGCGGGGGTTCCCTGTGAACCCATTCTGGCCGCCGCGGGCCGCCTCCCGCTCTCCACCCAGCGTCCAGCCTCCGGCTCCCCGAAGCCTGTCCGTTCCCGCGTCCAAGCCTTTGTGCCGGCTGCCACCCGCGCCCGGAAGGTTCTTCCCATCCCAGACTCCCTTCATCCCACTAGCCCCCCCGCCCCGGGCCGCCTGAGAACACGGGAGCGGAGGTGGGGCCCTCTGCAGAGTGTGTCACCAGGGAGTGCTCGGCGGCGGTTGGCTGCCTGGTTTGAGGACACACAGACGCTAACCAGCAGCCCGAGGGGCCACCGCCCTCCCCGGGAATGGTGCGGCAGGAGCCATGGTAACCGTGACAACGCCAGCGGCGACGGCAAGGACAGCTCCAGCTACCCTCTCCGAAGTGCATGCCCTCTCCAGCACTAGCAGAACCATCTGGCGCATTAGGTCAAAATGGGTCAAGTTGCCATCTGTATCAGTCAAAAACGGCCCACATCAGCAACTCCGTGTGTTCTGAACTTAATCCTCACCGCCATCTCCAAAGCAGGTACCACTGTCACACTCACTTTACAGATGGGGAAACTGAGGCACAGGTGTGGGGGAGGGGGGGGTGTTACAGTTCCTTTCCCTGGGCCACACAACTAATAAAAGCAGAGCTGAGAGCTGACCCCACATCAGACTCTGAACGCCGGGCGAGGCAGAAGAGGCAGGTTTGGAGTGTGAGCTGAGTGGCTCACTGATAAGGGAGGCTGTGAGGGAGGCATCCAACTAGGACTGTGGTCAGTTTCCTTGTATATGTAACGTGGGGAGAATAATAAGCTCCACGCTGAAAAAGTTAGGTGTGCTCATTTCCTGATTTCCAGGCTTCCTATAAAACGACAGCATTGGGGACATAGATCGGCGGAGTAACCAGCCCATACCAGAAAGGTCTTCAATCTTTGACCAGGTGCTAAAACAATGAGATGAAGGGAGAACCGTCTTTACAACTGTCTTTACAACCACTCGTGGGAACAACTGGATATCAAGAGGAGGAGGAAGAGTGAGGAGGAGGAGGAGGAGGAGGAGGAGGAGGAAGAAGAAGAGGAGGAGGAGGAGGAAGAAGAGGAGGAGGAGGGAGGAGGAGGAGGAGGAAGAAGAGGAGGAAGAAGAGGAGGAGGAGGAGGAGGAGGAGGGAGAAGGAGGAGGAAGAGGAAAAAGAAGAAGAGCAACAACAACTTAACAACTTTAAGGAATGGATTACCTCACACCTTATAAATAATTAAGTCAAAAGAGACTGTTTGTAAAACTTAAAACTATAAACCCTTTTTTAAAAAAAGAACAGGAGAAAATCATTATGACCTTAGGTCAGGTAAAGTTTTCTTAGATGTAACATCAATAGCTGGATACAGAAGAGGACAAATGGATGGATTGGAGTTCATCAAATGTGAGACCTTTTGCTCTTCAAAAGACACTGTGAAGAGACGAAAAAGATGAGCCATGGACTAGGAGGTAATTTGTACAAATCATATATCCCATAAAGATCTTGTATCCCAAAAACATAAAGAACTCCCAAAACCCAACAATAAGAAAAACAACTCCACTTGTTTGAAATGGGCAAGAGGTTTACACACTTCAAAAGAGAAGACACGCGATGACAAACACATGACAGATGCTCACCATCCTCAGCTGTTAGGAAAATGAACATGAAAATCACAACGAGATATTAACGTGCACCTATGAGAAAGGCTGGAGTTCAAGATCGACTGTGCCAAGTGCTGGCGAGGAGGTAGCGGGACTGGAACCCTCACACCCGGGGCTTGGGAAGGGGCACAGCCTCTGGGAAACAGTGTGGATGAAAACGTACATCCACACAAAGTCTTTATGTTCATGTTTAGAGTAGCTTTAGTCATGGTCACTGAAAACTAGAAACAACCTAAAATGCTTCACCTCAGGAGCAGATGAGCAAATCTCCATTCAATGGCACAACACTCGACAATAAAGAAGACTCAAGAACCAATAGCGTGCCCTAACCGGTTTGGCTCAGTGGATAGAGCATCAGCCTGCAGACTGAAGGGTCCCAGGTTTGATTCGGTCAAGGGCATGTACCTTGGTTGTGGGCACATCCCCAGTAGGAGGTGCGCAGAAGGCTGCTGATGGATGCTTCTCTCTCATCGATGTTTCTAACTCTCTCTCCCTCTCCCTTCCTCCCTGTAAAACAAATCAATAATATATATATATATATATATATATATATATATATATATATATATATAAAGAACCAATAATGTGAGCAAATCTCAGTGCATTAATCTGAGAGGAGCCAGACTCAATGTTTCTCTCTGTGTGTGTTCTCTCTTTGACTCTCTCTCTCTCTCGCCTCCCACCCCCCCATTTTCTCTAAATCAAAAAATCAATGCAAAAAATATCCTTACATGAGGATTAACAAAAAAAAAGAAAGAAAAAGGAAGAAAGGTTTTTTTAAAAAAGAAAAAGAAACATAGACACGTTCAAAAATGTTTTTAAAAATAGAAGAGAGAAATTGGTTGTGCTATAAAATTAAGATGAAAGACAAAAGATTATCCGTTAGATCTGGCAACAAAGAAGTCCCATGTAGCCTCTCCCAGACTCCAGACGGGCCCCTGCTCCCGAGGACATGTAGTCACAAAACAAACAAGGTGAGGAAGGCTCAGAAGTGAAAGGCCTGGCCACCAACACAGTGAACTTCTTCTGATCCTGGATCCAAAAAAAATTACCGGAAAGAACAATATTTATCCAATAGATGAACTATTATACAATGGAATACTAAACAATCTAACCCGTGGCAGGAAAGATGGAACACAGAACAACAGAAGAAATGGGGAGACAATGGTAGTAGACCTATGTCCAATAATATCAACAATCACATTAAAATGAAATGACCCAAGACACACCAACTGGAAGACTGAGATTGTTGGACTGGAATAACAACAGAAAGACCTAACTCCAGGCTTTAAATAAAACAACAAAGAGCAGTTGAAAGTAAAAGGAGGAGGAAAGATACCCCATGCAAAAATGGATCCAATGGGAGCTGGGGCAGCTACCTTAAATGAGACAAAGTAGATTCCAGAACAAGTTACCAGGAGCAAAAGCGGACATTGAATAATAAAAGGGTGAATTACCCTAAGGACAGAACAATCCTAAATACATATGCTTCTAACAACAGATATCCAAAAAAACAGATATTCAAAAATACTTCTTTACCTTTTTGCAGAAATAGTAAATGCCACCATTCTACCTATAGGCTTCAATCCATTTTTCAGAAATCAATAGGAAAAGGTAGATGAGTCAAGTTGGTTGTTCAGAAATTCTTTGCCAATTTTCTAACTGATAATTATAGAATACTTCATCAAACAATGGAATACAGATTCATTCCCCAAACACATGAAATGCTCTCAAAGACAGGCCACATTCTAAGCCACAACACAAATCTAGACAAACTTAGAATTAAAATCAAATAAAACATGTTCTCTGAACATAAAGGAATTAAGCTAGAAATCAAAAGCGGAGGGATAGCTGGGGAAATCCTCAAATATATAGAAATTAATGCAAGTCGCACATGGCTCAAAGAAAAAAAAATAGCAAATAATTTGAACTGAATAAAAATTAAAAATACAGCCTGTCAAAATGTATGAGATGCAGCTAAAGCAGTGCTCAGAGGGAATTTATAGCATTAAAGGTTTGTATTAGAAAAAGGTTTCAAGTTAATAACTTAAGCTTCCACCTTAAGAAAGTAGAAAAAAGAACATGTTAAACCCAAAGCAAGCAGAGGCTGAAAATAATAAGGAACAAAATTAATGAAACTGGAAATAAAACCAACAGAGAAAAGTCAATAAAACCAAAAGCTGGTTCTTTTGAGAAGATCGATAAATTGATAAACCTCTAGGCAGACTAAGAAAAAGGACACGAGACACAAAGGATTGATTTCAGGAATGAGGTGACATTACTTTGACTCTACAGACATGAGAAAAATAGCAAGAAAATATTATGAACAACTTTTTGCCTATTGATTTGACAACTTAGGTGAAATGGACAAATTCCTTCAAAAACATAATCTACCCAACTTCACTTAAGAAGAAATATATAACCTGAGTAACCCTATAACTATTAAAAGATTGGATTTTTAGTTAAAAACCTCCAACAAAGAAAACGTCAGGCCCAAATAGCGTCACTGGTAAATTCTACCGAACATCTAAGGAAGAAATGGTGCTGATTGTTCCCAATCCCTTCCAGAGAGCAGAAGAGGAAGGGACACACCCCAACTCGTTCTGTGAGGACAGCATTAGCTTGATACCAAAAGGTGCTATCACAAAAGAAAACTATAAACCAAAATCTCTCATGAGCACAGATATAAAAAAATTCTATCTAATAAGAGTAATATGCAAATTGAACATCACTCCAACACACAAGATGGCTGCCCCCATGTGGTCAAAGATACTGCCCCCATGTGGACACAAGATGGCCACCACAAGATGGCAGGCAGGGAAGGGCAGTTGGAAGGGACTCAGGCCTGCAGGGGAGAGCAGTTGAGGGGGACCAGACCTGCAGGAGAGGGCAGTTAGGGGCAATCAGGCTGGCAGGGGAGCAGTTAGACATCAATCAGGATGACGGGGGAGTGGTTAGGGGGTGATCAGGCTGGCAGGCAGAAGCTGTTAGGGGCAATCAAGCAAGCAGTTGGGAGCCAGGAGTCCTACGATTGTGAGAGGGATGTCCCAGATTGGTGCAGGCGGGGCTGAGCGACACTCCCCCCATGCATGAATTTTGTGCACTGGGCCTCTAGTTATCAATGAAATCACAGCAAACTCGGCAATATATAAAAAGGATAGTGTGGTTCAGTGGGTTGGAACATCATACTGAAAAGTTGCGGGTTCCATTCCCGCTCAGGGCATGTACTTGGGTTGTGGATTCAATCCCTGGCCAGGACAAGTATGGGAAATAACTGATCAATGCTGCTTTCTCGCATCAATGTTTCTCTCCCCCCCTATCACCCCACCACCACCACCACCATCCTGAACGCTCTCTAAAATCAAAAATACGTTCTTAGGTGAGGATTAAAAAAAAAAAAAAAAAGATAAACTACATCAATTAGGTGGTACTTATCCCAGAAATGGAAGACTGGCTCAACATTTTTTAATGAATGTAATTCAAACATATGTAACCATCTCAATAGTTGAAAAGAAAGCACTGGGTAAAATACAATGTGTATTTACAATAAAAATCTCAACAATTAGGAAGAGAATGGAATCCCCTTAACCTGACAAAGGGCATCTACAAAAAGCCCACAGGTAAGATCATACCTAATGGCGAAGGGCTAAAGGCTCTCCCGCTAAGACTGGAAGCAAGTAAGCAGGTCGCCTCTCACCTTTCAACAATTAACTCAATGTGCTAGCCAGTTCAATAAGGCAAGAAAAAGAAATAAAGGGCACAGAAGCTGGCAAGGAAGAAATAAAACCATTCCTACTTGCAGAAGAGACCATTGCCTATATAGAAAATAAATTTTAAAAAATTAAAAAACATACAAAAAAGATCCTAGAACTATAAGTGAGCTTGGCCAACTCACGTGATACAAGCTCAACATTTTAAAAGTCAATTCTATTTTAAAGTTTTATTTATTTATTTAATCCTCCCCTGAGGACATGCTTGCAGGAAGAGAGAGACATCAATGTGAGAGAGAAACATCTATCAGTTGCCTCTCCTACGAGCCCCAACCTGGAATCAAACCTTCAACCCAGCAACATGCCCGGACTGAGAATCAAATCAGCACCTTTTGGTGCACAGGATGATACTCAATGAACTTAGCCAGTCTGGCTGGGCAAAATCAATTCTATTTTCTATACTAGTAACAAACGGCTGGAAATCAAAAATTTTAAAAACAGTGCCATTCATAAAAATATCAAAAACCATAAGATACTTTCATGTAAATCTAGCAAAATGTTATCAAGTATGTTAAAACCTACAAGTTTGGATTTAAAGAAATCAAAGGATACCTAAGTAAGTAATTACACTGTGTTCATGGATTAGAAAATTCAATATTACTGGGATGTTAATTCTCCCTAAATTGATGTATATGTTTAATCCCAATCAAAGGGATTTTCTTTTAGTATCAACAAGATGATTCTAAAAATTTATATAGGAAGGCGAAGGAATTAGAACCACCAAAATAATTTTGAAAAAGAACAAAGTTGGAAGACTCATACAATCTGATTTCAAGACTCACTATACACTTCCAGGAATCCTGGCAATGTGGTATTGAGTGAAAGGATAGCCACATAGACCAGCGAGGAAACCAGGACCCAGGAACAGGCTCAGACAAAGTCAATTGCTTTTGACAGCAATGCAAGGACACTTCTGTGAAGAAGGATAGCCTTTTCAACAAATGGTGCTGGGGAGGGGTGGAGGGGAATTTTAACCCTCTCGGTGGGGGTAAAAAACATACAAATGAACCACAACCCATTCCTCCCCTCTTACCCAAAAAAATAACTCCAAATGGATCTTGTAAACTATAATCATAAGACAGAAATCTGTCTGACTGAGAGAAGAAAATGTAAGAGAAAACCCTTGTGGCCTTACCTAAGAATATCTAAGTGTGCTTAGGGACAATCCTCGAAGTACAATCCATCAAAGGGAAAGCGTGTATACTGGACTTCATCAAAGTTAGAAACGTTTGTTCTTTGGAAGACACTATTATTATGGGAATGAAAAAGATACGCCACAAACTGGCAGACAGAAAATACTTGCCAATCACATTTCTGGTTTAGGCTCGTACTCAGAACATAGAAAGAACTATCAAAAATCAATAAGAAAACAAACATGTTAAAAATGAGCAAAGGATTTGGACGCTTCGTCCAAGAAGCTAGAAAGATGGTAAAACAGCCTGTGAAACGATGCTAACGTATCATTAGTCATTAGGGAAATAGCAAAGTCAAACCATAGTAAAATACTTCCGCATACCTATTAGAAAGACTAAAAAAATTTTTTTTAAAGAAAGAAAAAGGACAATGCCAACAGCTGGGAAGGATGTGAATGAACTGAAACTCTCATACATGACTGATGGGAATAGAAGAGGATGTAATTGGGAAAACAGCTCAGAAGTTTCTTACACAGTTAAATACGCACTTACCATTTAACCTAGCAATCCTCTCCTTACGAGAAATAAGAACTTATATTCACACAAAAGCCTTTCCACCAATGTAAAGATCACCTTATACCAATTAATTTACCCCAAGCTGGCAACAACCTACATGTTCCAATGATGGATGGACATCAGTGGTCCATCCACAGGGCGGTATACGACCCAGCCGTGAAAAGGAAAAACTCCTGAAAGAAGCAATAACAACATGAATGCGGTCCAGAGTCAGTGCGCTGAGTGAGAGAAGCCAGACCTGCGTATGTGTGCTTCCATTTCTCTGACACCCTGGTGAAGGCAGAATGCTGAGGACAGAAAACAGATCGGCGGTTGCCAAGGCTGGGGTGGTGTGAAGGGCTGAGGACTCAGGGGGAGGACGTGGGGAGGGTGGCTGGTGATGGCACTGTGTTACATTCTTGATTATAATAGTGATTACATGACTGTACGAATTTGTCAAAACTTGGAACGACACATCCGAAAGAGCGCATCACGCCGCATACGGAATTTTTAAGTGAATTTTTTAAAAAGAACATTTCGGGAACTACTGGTGCAATTTGAATATGGGTTATAGTTCCGATGTTACATTGCCTGCATTTGATCACCACATTGCGGATCTGAAAGAGAATATCGTTGAATAAGTATTTACACGTAAAATGTCATGCAATTTACTTTCAAAGAGATCGGGAAGAAAAAAAAAGGGGGGGGAGGGGGAATGTATGTCCATATAGACAAAGTCTCAAAGCAAATGTGGTCCAAGAGAAGAGCCGCCGCCTATAAGAGAGTGGGTGGCGCTGTGTTTGCACCTTCTCTGAGTACGAACAGTTTTTAAAATTAAAAGGTTTTTAAAAGAGAAGGGGGGGGGGGCAGAGAAATGGGAGACAGCGAGTCTGTACAAACGATGTTGATGGGTTCTGCTATGAAAGGAAGCACAGACATACAACCAACGATGTGGAGAGATGTGGGAGCCCAGAAGAAGAGGTGTTTTTTTGGGTTTTTTTAAGATGAGAAATAATACGTTAAGGTTTTGTGCTAATGGAAATAACCCAGCAGAGAAAGGAGCTGAATAAAATCAGAGCGAACCGCAGTTAAATCTGGATTCTACTTGCTTCTCCCGAATCGCCCGCCTTCCCTCCAAGATCAAGGGCCTCGAGCCCCACTGACCTTTCTGTCCCTGGACCACAGCCTGCTCCCTCCTGCCTGGGAACCTGGCATGGCTTTCCCCTCTGTCATCTTTCCAGTCTCCAGTGTCACCCCATCAGAGAAGCCTTCCCTGGCCACTGCCTCCCCCAGGCCTCAGCCAGTATCACAGCAACCACTTCCATGATTTTCACAACGCTAATCCGGTCCATCCTCATGGTGTGCGTTTCCCGGCTTCTTGTCCCCCTCCCTCCAAAAGGGCCGCCTGAGTGTGGGTTCCAACGTGGACACGTGTGTGTGTGTGTGTGTGTGTGTGTGTGTGTGTGTGTGTGTGTGTCTTTTGCTCCCGCATCCCCATCACGCAATTGGCACAGTTCGGTGAAATCAATTCGTGTTGAATGCATAAATTTTTGAAAACACATTGCTTTGCTGGCAGCGTGATGGCTCCATATGGACTCCATGCCTGTGTCCCTAAAATATCCGTTGCTTCTGTAGGCTGCTGGTTACGCTCCTGCTCAAAACCCTTCCCCAGCTCCCACCACAAACAAAATAAAGTCTCGTTCAGCTTGGCATGGGGTAGGCGCCAGGCGCCAGGCGCCAGGCTCCAGCCCCGACTAGCCACCTCTCTCTCCTCTCCGCACACCTGAAGCTGGAGCCACACTGGGATATTTGCAGCTACAGAGATGTGCCTTCTCCATCTCTCCTCCGCCCGAAGCTCCCTTCCATGAAACCTTTTGGGTCCTTCAGACCCAAGCCAAGCATTCCTCCAGGAAGCTCCTAACTCAGAGAACTTCAGTGTGAGAGCGCCTTCCTCCACGGGCCACCACACAACAGCACCTACTGTGTGCTTGCTCTGTGCCGGGCGCTGGGCCAGGCGCTTTCCATATAGTATCTCCTTGAATCGGCACCACAGCCCAAGGGCAAGGGGACAGCACCAGTTCCAGTGTGTGGACGGAGCAATCTGAGCTCAGAGACTGAAGGGATGGGCGCTAAGACAGCCCGTCAGCAGGGCAGTCAGGGCTCAGAGCCATGCCTGCGGGTTCCAGAGCCCAAGCTTGTAGCCACCACCCCGTGGAACCACGCGGCCTGGGGTTGGTCAGTTCTCTAGGCCTCTCTCTGCAGAGAATAGCTGCCTTGCATGGGTGCTCTATGGACTAGCAATGTCATTTGAAGGAGACGGGGTGCAAAACCCTAACGCCTTAGCCTGTCGGGCGGTGGAGCCCCTCGCGGCTGTCGGCTCCTGTGAACGGTCTCCCTGGGGTCTCCTCTCCCTCCGGCTGCCACCCCCCTCGAGGTGTGCACAGTGTGTGATCACATGGGACACTCCTGGGTTTGTCCGGTGAGTCCCCGCCTGGGGCCCCTGTGAGTCCCCTGCGGCTGTGAACGTTTCGCAAGGAACCTTCCCCTGACTTGGTTTGCATCCCAGTTCCTAAGCATCGGCGCCTTACTGCCGCTGTCGACGCAGAGCATGCGTCCTGCCATCCAGGTACCGCGCCGGCTCTCCCGTCCGCACTTCCCCGGCACAGCCGCTCCAGGACGCAGGCATCACCGTTGGTTGTAGGCGTCGGGAAACTGAGGCACAGCTTCCCACAGCGATTGGGGGGCTGGGCTAGGATTTAAACGGATCCTCTGGCCCCGGAGTCTGTGCCTCTCATTCTATCAGCTGAGCACAAAGGCAGCCTGCTTCCCAATCCTGCAACCCACGAACAGGATAGATCGCCTGGCAAAGCGGAGTGAGGTCACTAATCCCCTGAGCTGGGGCAGAGAGTGTGTCCTGGATCATGCAAGGTGAGCCCCTTGGCATCACAAGGCTCCTTTAAAAGGGAGAGAGGAGGCAGGAGGTCAGAATCAGACAAAGACCGGAGTTGTAACACCAGTGACTGTGCCGATGGCGGGGGGGGGAGGGGGGGGGGCGCCAGCCAAGGGATGCAATTGGCCCAAAAGCTGGGGAAGGCAAAGAAATGGAGGCTCCCAAGGCAGCACAGCGCTGACAGCACCTCAATGCCAGCCCAGCGAGATTGGTTTTGCGCTTCTAGGTGCAGAACTGTAAGATAACTCCGTGTGGTTTTACGCACAAGGTTTGGGATCTGTCGTCATAGCAGCAGTAAGAGACTCGTACAGATGCAAAAGCAAAACGAGCTCACATGTCCTTCCTGCTCAAAGCTGACCAGCCTCCATCCCAAACCCCCTCGCCATGTCCCCTCAGGGGGAGACTAGCTTTGTCTCAGGTGAAACTAGGCATTTCATCCCACTGCCAAGCAAGGCCCAGCTTCCCGGCAAGTCAGGAAGCCAGCTGGGCAGGACAGAAGCCAGGGACTGCAACAGGCCTTCTGGGCTTCCACGCCCCCTCCCTGAGCCCCCACTTCCCAGGGCAGAGGCTGCACCTCGTTACAGGGACGCCCAAGGACAGAGGCGGAGAAGATAATTCCAAGGAGCATCTGGGCTCAGGGAGCGCCTTCATTACGGAAGGGGCCGGGAGGCAGAATTAGAGAGTGCGAGAGAGAAACAGAGAGACATCAAATCTGCATCGGGGGAAAGACAGGACTTTAATTACTCCTTTTCTTAACCTCGGCGGACCTTGAGGTATTTTAACATTACTCTCACTGGCAGGAAGGATTGATTGATTGTCTCTTGGCATTCAGAAACCCTGATTAATGTAAAACTAACCAGTCGCTCTGAACTCTGGGGAATTAATCACTTAAATGTGGGAATTACTCAATAAACCGTTCAAACATGCAATAAACCAAGCCATTAAAAATTAATCGCTCGACATCCCGGCCATGTAAATAGGGCTAATAAGATCCTGGCAGCCGAGAGCGAGGACGACGAGGAATGGGGGGAAGCAACGCCTCTAATTAGCTGCCCCCCAAGAATCAGCGTGGACCCACCCATGTCCAAGCCACATGTCACAGGTCATCAGGGCCGGAGACATGTGCTTCTGGAACCTCCCGCGCTAGGACAAGGGGAGGAAGGCAGGTGAGAGCAGGGGAGCCCTCACTAGGCCTCTAGGAAGGGGTGGCAGGCTTTAAGCTATAACGTTCAACAAGCATTTACTGACCACGTACTATGTGTCAGGCAGCGTGCTAGCCTAGTGGTTGGCAAACTCATTAGTCAAACTAGAACCAAATATCAACAGTGCAGCGATTGAGATTTCTTTGGAGAGCCACATTTTTTAAACTTAAACTTCTTCTAACGCCACACCTTCAACACAGACTCGCCCGGGCCGTGGCATTTTGTGGAAGAGCCACACTCAAGGGGCCAAAGAGCCGTCTGTGGCTCGCGAGCCGCAGTTTGCCAATCACAGTGCTAGGCTCTGTAGATGCAGCTGTGAACAAGACAACTGTGGACCTGTCATGAGTGCACTGGGGGGGGGGGGGAGGTGGAGGGGCAAGTGGTCGAACACATATTTGTTTTATAAAACACTGGCAAGAAAGGAAAATAAAGCGAGGTGCAGGGATGAAAACATTACGGGGGAAGAAAAACGTCCTATTTCAGTTAGATTGGGCAGAAAAGGCCTCTCTCTGACGAGGTGCCATTGGACCAAGATCGACAAGAAGCTATGACATAAAGCATATATAACAATTTGGGGAAGAGAGTTCCAGGCAGAGGCCTCAGCACGTGTAAAGGTCCTGGGGTGCGAGTGTACCCCGTGGCTGGAAGGGAGTGACCCAGAGAAGTGTTTTGGGGGGGCAGGGGGGCGAGCACAGTATGCAGAGCATCTCGGGTCTTGTCAGAACATCGTAAAGATCCCACAGCTACCCCATAGAGATGGTGCCATTGAACGTCTCTGAGAGGGTCTATCCTCTCAGGTGAGGACAGATAGTGGGCAAAGTCAGAAACAATAAGACCAGTGAGAGGCAGTTGTTGCCATCAAGGACGGCCCTTTGTTGCCTCCTGTGCCTGTCACCCTCCCCGGTCAACAGCACCCACATCCCACTTTGGGTTGCCCTTTCCCCACGTTCTGTGGCCCCAGCGAAGCTTACTCAACTCTCAGCTCTCAGCTCAGGAGTGACGAGGCTTATCCCAATGCCTCCGACCACAGTGGCTGATCCCGGGAGGAACACGTGGCCTAATTTAAGCCAATTCACGCCAAGCTTCTGGTACCACACCGTTTTCCCCCTGATCACAGGAGGCCCTCACAGAGCCCTTTTCTCTTGCTCAGCACGTGGGTGGCAGGTCTGACACGGCCTCAGCCCCTTCTGTGAATGACGACGGCCAGAGGAGGACGCAGTCCTGTGGGGAAGGGCAGAGCCAGGAATGTCCCGGAGAAACAGGACTGGAGTGTGACATCATAAGCTGCTGGATCAAACTGCTCCTGAAGGCAGACCGACCTCTGGGGTGTCCAGCTCCTCAAGTGGGTCCATGACCTTGTTTTGTGTAAGTCCATCTGGGCAGGCTAGAGTCCTAACTGACACAGAACTCTTAGGCCTTACAAGTAACCCTTTGAGGTGTGTCCAGTTCTCCAGTTTACAGATAAGAAAACTGAGGCTCAGAAAAAATAAATTGCCTGATGACATATTGCTAGAATTTGGGAAAAGCTTTACGCTTATACTCTCACGTTCTCCTCTCTCATCAAAAATTATAGGGACTTTCAGCTGAGCTGACGACTTAATTTGGGAACAACAGGTGCAGTACACATTGCCTCTCCCACCCTCCCCCCTTTTGCAGACATCATCATTAACAGACATCACTAACCGTTTGAAAGACTTCCCTGCAGGGCCTCGACGCACCGTGAAATCTCTTCACACTTCAGTCACTAGCCGTTTCCACATGAGATAATAACGAAGCACGGGCCTGACCATACTGAGAAGGAACAGGACTGCCGATCTAGGGCACCCGGGCCAACGAGAGCCGCCCGCTCCCGGATCCCGTCCTGCTGCGGCCGTAAAAGGTGGACGCGGATGCTGCCAGCTAGGAGAAGCCATCAGGAAACGGACTGGACGGTGGCTGGACCGCCAGAGGAGAGGACCAGGCACCGCCCACAGGGGACAGTCAGAGGACAGCATTGTGTGTGGGCTCTTTTCCCCACCCCACCCCCACCCCCCATGGCTAAGTCCCAAATGTGAAACCCGACAAAAGTTCCCAGAGAAATACAAAATGTCAACATTGGTAAAAGAAGAAACAGAAAAATGGAGCAGACCAAACCATTAAATAAATTAAAATTATGATCAAAGATAAGCCCACCCAAAGGGCCAGACCCCAGATGGTTATATGGATGAGGTCCACCTGGTTGATTATCCCCCACTTGTAGAAAATAGGAAAAAAGGAAAGGTATCACAGTTGAACAAGCATAGTACTATATAAGTAAAGGAGAACACAGGCCTATTTTACTTATGAACATACTAGAGGCCTGGTGCACAAAATTTGTGCATGGGAATTAGGGGGTGGGGTAGATGGTCCCCTCAGCCCAGCCTGCACCCTCTCCAATCCAAGACCCCTCGGTTATGTCAGACTGCCTGGGAATCAGGCCTAAACCAGCAGTCAGATATCCCTCTCACAATCTGGGACCACTGACTCCTAACTGCTCACCTGCCTGACTGCCTGATCACCCCTAACTGCCCTCCTACCAGCCTGGTCACCCCACACAGTCTGTTCAGTCAACTATTCGGTTGTTTCTATTGCGACGGTCACTTAGGCTTTTATATATATAGATTTGCAAAAATCCAAAATAGAGGATCAGCAAATCCAGTGTAAGAGTCGATGTGAAGCAATGTGGCTGAGAGGCAGTACAGCATCATGGTTAGGAGCATGGACTTGAGTCGGCCCGGGTTCAAGTCCCAATTCTTCCACTCCATACTCACTGCTGTGACTTCCTTACATGCGGGTAAGACGGATCTGGCCCTGGGCCACCTACAGTAAGCATGGACGCACACACAGCATGCACACACCCTGTCACTCAGCGCCAACACAACACAGCCCCTCACTCAACATCCACTCCCCTGACCCCCTCGTCCAGTCTCCGAGAAATGCTTCGCAGGTCTTGCTCGGACCCTGAGCGCAGGAGGCAGCCTCCGTCCTGGTGCTGTGGGAGCGTGTTGTCTGTGCTGCAGACACCAGGGAACACGGCCTGACGTGGGCAGCAGCAGAAGCGCTTTGGTGAGAGACAGACACACAACCCCTGTTTGTCCAGGCTTCACGCCACAGGTCCCCGCACCTGAAGCAGCCTTCCCTGGTCGTGTAGGACATTGGCTTCCTGGCTTCCCTTCAAGCTCCAGTCTGGGGGATCGGGGGACCCCGTGAATGAGCTGGTTTAGGACGGTGTCCCCAGCAGCCACACAGGGCAGCTCTGGGACATAGTGAACCCTGAACAATTCCTATGACCCTCAGACCTGTACGTGCCTCGATCTAGATGTAACGAGGGTGAAAATATGACTCCAATTATTTATTTCTATTGGTAGCTACATGGGAAGTGAATGCCAGAACCATATTTTCAAGGAGTAAATAAACGTAAGCCTTAAAGAATTTTGAATTTAAAAACCGTATTGAGTCATTATTTGGCCTTTTAATGTTGGCAGCTCATTTTGAATTTTAAATAAAAAATTTGGACCACTTAAGAAATTATTTTTAACGTTAATTTAACTGATGGCTGACAGAAGTTTAATTTTGTAGACTTCTAACCTCATTATGACTTTTTTAAATAGATTTCATTGATTTTTTTACAGAGAGGAAGAGAGAGGGATGGAGAGTTGGAAACATCAATGAGAGAGAATCATCAATCAGCTGCCTCTTGTACACCTTCTACTGGGGATGTGCCTGCAACCAAGGTACATGCCCTTGACCAGAATCAAACCTGGGACCTTTCAGTCCACAGGCTGACACTCTATCCACTGAGCCAAACCGGTTTTGGCTGATTTCTTTGTTAATCTTTTATATCACTACAAAACTTATTTATTGAATTGGCGATAAGAAAAAGCAAGCTTTATGGGATAAATATATAATTTATGAATTATGTTTAACTTGATTATGCATCAGACTTGTCAACAGAATACCAAAATGTGCAATAATAATTAAATTTGGCTATCTTGATCTCTTGTAGATCAACTCTTTATCAAGGTCTATTTCTCAAATAAGAGGAAAAAATATATTTTATTTAACAGTGTGTTAGCTCATTTTATAACCTGCGATATTCATGTATTAAGTATCCATTTATACACTTCCCTTGGCCCTGAAAATTGGGGCTGGTAAGCTGTGTGACTTTGAGCAAATTACTTGGCCTTCCTGTGCCTACGCTGTCTCATCTAAGAAGGGGATAATAAATAGAGCCGAGCTCACAGAATCGCCGCAAGGATTGGGTGAGTTAATATTTATAAAGCTCCCGTGACACAGTCTGACATGCAGACAGAACTTGGTAAGGACTCTTAGACACGGCAGGATTTAGCACGGAAGTACAACACTCATTTCAATAGGTTGACTAAAGCATCTGATAAAATTTAACATCTTTTTTTGTTTTTTAACTCAAACAAGAAATGGAAGAGAATTTCCTTAACTGGATCAACTCTCTGTAGTAAAACCTACAGCAAATGTCATCGTCAGCTGAGAAGCTTAAACGTTTTCAGGAACCAAGCGGGGGAACCTGTCAGGCGATACGATTCAACATTGCACTGGAGGCCCCTGGCACAGGCCGCAGGACGAGAAGAAATAAAACATCAAACTACGAGAAGAAGGGAGAGGAAATGACCACCAGTCACATGTAAGATTATGTCGGCATTTACAAGGGAAAAAAATCCAACAGAATCTGAACACAGTCAGAACCATCGGCTCAAAAATGTAGCATTCTTCTACCCCGGCAACCAGCCACTAGAAATAGCACAGAGATTGCGGTACCATTCACATCATCAATTAAAATGGATAAACTATTTCAGAATTGACCTAAATATTCAAGACTTATATGGGGGAGTGCATTACATTATGAAATGATGGGGGTGGGAAGGAAACCTAAATGTCACGTTCACGTTGTTAATAGGTCAACGCCCCCAAGGAAATTATAATGAACTTCAATAAAAATGAGAGCGGGGCTTTTAAAGAATTTGATCCACGAATCCTGAAATTATCGGGAAGGAGAAAAGGCTCACCAATCTTGAAAAACAAGAGCTAAGCCTCAGGCCCCTGGGGGATTAACAGATGTCCCAGAGCAACAGCAATAAAAACAGCTGTGATGCTCAGATAAGCACAGACAAACACGTGGAAGAGGAGCGAGAGCCCAGACATAGACCCTCCATGAGTGGAAAGTGGAAGCGTGATAGGAAACCGGTGGAGAAAAGAAGGAAGAAAGGAAGGAAGGAAGGAAGGAGGGGCAGGGGCAGGAACTGATTGGCAGGATGGAGAGAAATAAAACTGCCTGCTGGCCATGCAGAGAGCGCAGTCCCGCATCCAGATGGACTCAAGTCCTAAATTCTCCAAAGAACAACCATAAAGGTAAGGGAAGCCCTGCTGGTGTGGCTCAGGGGGTCAACCCGTGCACCCAAGATTGCCAGTTTGATTCCCGGTCAAGCATGCGGTCAAAGGTGAGTACCTGAGTTACAAGTTTGTCCCCAGCCCCTGGGCAGGGAATGTTCAGGAGGCAACCAATCGATGTGTCTCTCTCACATCAATGTTTACCTCTCTCTCCCCCCCCCTCGTCCTCCCACACTCCCTTTCACTCTCTCTCTCTAAAAAAATTGTATAAATGGTTAAGATATAAAAGGAGCCCTAACTGGTTTGGCTCCGTGAATAGAGCATCGGCCTGCGGATTGAAGGTCCCAGGTTCGATTCCGGTCAAGGGCATGTACCGTAGTTGTGGACACATCCTTAGTAGGGGGTGTGCAGGAGGCAGCTGGTTGATGTTTCTCTCTCATCGATGTGTCTAACTCTCTACTCCTCTCCCTTCCTCTCTGTAAAAAAAAAAAATCAATAAAAAATAGATATATATATTTTAAGAAAGATATAAAAGGAGCTCTTCAATCGCATGCAGGTGATGAGCTAACACAAAAGCCTACAAAAAAAAACACACAAAAAAAACCCCTACACATTTTACATGGATGCACACATACCTCAGGACAGACAACAAGCACATGTTCCCGCGGGGAGGGTATAGGACCAGAAACCGGGAAGGAAGGTTTGTAAAGAGTGAGACCTGACCCAAGAGGGGCCTGGACCGGACAAATGGTAGAATGACGTGAACCTGCCTCCCCTGAGAGGGCGGAGGGACAAAAATGGAAGGATTAAAAAATAAAAAGCGATGGTGGGCATTTGACAAGCATGGAGAATGAATCCAAGGCAATCGCACGAGTCTCAGTCTTCCTGGCAGAAATGACGGCACAACTCAGACAAAGGAATCCTGAGACCCGAATGCTGAGGAAACTCCACGGGCCTCTGAAATCCATCTCTCCGTCTCTCCCTCCTCCTCTCTCCCTCTAGCTAAAGCACCTACGAGGTGAGCCCTTAGTCTTCCTCTGAGAGCCAGCACCCCTCCACATGCCGCCAGGTCCTGCCCCCAGGACCCCAGGACCCCGCCCCGGCTGCACAGCTCTGCCTGGCTCCACCCCCAGGTGGCCCACCCATTCTGGCTCCCGGCCCCTCCAGGGCAGCCGAGTCTGTGGACCAACCTGAGGGCCTGTGCCAGGCCCAGAGCTACAGCAATAAAAACAGCTGTTGGCATTTTTTGGGAGCCAACAGCATCTTCACTGAATCAGTGAGGACGAGACGGAGGGAAGGCAGAGCTGGGCTGACAAGGCCACCCCACTGCTGACCTCACCGCCGTGCAACCTGGTGAGAACCTGGGGACAGCAGCCTTCCCAGCAGCCGTCACACAGCAGACACCGTCTGGTGGGCTCCCACATTCACTGTTTCAGCTTTTAAAGGCCCCCAAGGGGTGCCTGGGGGTTCAGCTCTGGCAGGACAGAGGTGTCAGGGGAGTGAGATACTGCACCCCTTGCCCATGTCCTTGGCGGGCAGGCTTGGAATTGCCTGAGCTCAACTTAGGTTGGAAAACGGCCAACGTGCAAATATCAGGCACAGGCAGGTAAGGCGTCAAAGGACAGGTGAGGTCCTCCAGATCATCGGTGCCCACCCCATTTCTATACACATCTAACCTCTAGTGATAGACAAAGGGGCAGGGACCAGCCCTGCTTTCCAGTTTCAGTTTTATGGCCTCATGGATGGCAGTCCAGGGGCGTCTGCTCACCCACTGTGCCAGCGTGGGCCCTGCACCCCCTCTCAAAGCCTGCTCTTTCCTCTCTGCTCCTGAGTCTCTCCCCCTCAGCCCCAAGTCACAGAAGAAAGAGGGAACTGAAACTAGAAGGAAATCTGCCTTTGTGGAACACCTGTTCCTTATACCACGTTCCTAGTTAATGCCCCCCAGAAGCCCAGCAAGGTGGCCGTGTGTGGGTGGGGGAGATGGGCTCGGAGGAGCCCACGTCTGCACGGGAGGAGGGCTTCCTCTCCCGCCTTGGACTCATCCCATGTGCTTGTCCAATGGCCAAACTCACTTTCTGTTTTTATTTTTATTTTTTGAATTCTTCCACTTTTGTCCCCCGCTCTCCACGGTGAGGCAAGTTCACGTCATTCTACCATTTGTCCAGTCAAGGCCCCTCTGGGGTCTCGCTCTTTACCAACTTTTCATTCCCAGTTTCTGCTCCTGTACCTTCCCCGTGGGAACACACATGTCCGTCCTGAGGTCCGTGTGCATCCATGTAAAATATGCAGGGTTTTGGGTAGGCTTTTGTGTTAGTTCCTCGCCTGCATGCTACCAAAGGGAAGGGGCTCCATGTGCAACTCTCAGGAAGCATCCTTACTGGGAGAAAATGCCCGTCCCAGCACCTCCCTTCTGTGGCTGGAATGCAGACAGCAGCCGTGCTGGGACATGGGCGATGGGAGAATGGGAGCTATTCCACAGCACAGACAGAGAGAAAGGAAGGCTGTGGGGCCCCAGGCCACGCCAGGATGGACCCACTGCTACACTGTCTGAATGCGAGAGCAAAATCAACGTCTCTATGGTCTGAGCCTCTTATTTGGGGTTTTTCCTGCGTTAATCCAATACTGCATTTGTCCTACATTGATCCTACACTGATACCGGGACCGGCCAGGTAATCCTCCTTTTGTGAACTTTATCAGCAAATTGTCCTACTGCCTCCGAATTGAAAGGATTAGAGGGAATGTCTAGCATGATTAACCCACACACGCATGGGAGCGGACTGATTTCCAGAGATGCTCCGCTTCCAGGGGGAGAACTAGGCACTGTCTGGAAGAGCAACTCAACTCTCTAGGGTCTCTGCATTGCCCTCGACTTCCCCTCCGAGGGCAAAATCCGTTCGTGACCATCACACAGAAATTTAGAAAATGGTACACAACTTCAACGGAATAGGAAATCAGACACAGTGAAGTGGGGGGGGAGGGGGAATGACAGCAAAGAGAAAAGCATGGCAAACAAGAGGAGACCAGGAAGGCCCATATATTTGCAGCAATTTGGCTGAGCTTCCTAGCAGCCAAAGCAAAGAAGGAAACACAACCAACCTATGAACCAGGAGGTCATGGTTCCATTCCCAATCAGAGCACATGCCCGCGTCGCAGGCTTAATCCTCAATAGAGGGCTTGCAAGAGGCAGCTGATCCATGTTTCTCTCTCATCACTGATGTTGCTATCTCTCTATCCCTCTTGCTTCCTCTTCTGAAATCAATAAAGTATAAAAACACTAGAGGCCTGGTGCATGGATTCGTGCACCGGTGAGGTCCCTCGGCGTGGCCTGCGGGGGTCCGGGGAGGAGCCGCTCCCACTCATCCCAGCCCCAATCAACCTGGTCAGCTGTGGGAGCACACTGACCACAGGGGACAGCTCCTGCATTGAGCATCTGCCCCCTGGTGGTCAGTGTGTATCATAGCGAAGGGTCAAGGAGTGGAGTGGTCAACCAGTCCACTGGTCGCTTAGGCTTTTATATAGAGAGATAAAAACGTCGCCTCTAGGAGAGTTAGGGTGATGAGGATAAGGCAGGAAGGCACCGGGTGGGGACATCTACCTACAGCAGAGTCCTAATAGGTGCTGGGTTTGCCATTTCTTGAGTTCCACCTGAAGCTGAGCTCACACTGCTCTGACACAGAGAAGAGGGGGTCCCGAGGCACCAAGAGGGGTTCCTCGGGGTGGCAGGCCCTGGCTGCAGCCCAGCAACAAAGAGGGAGTCCAGCCTCAGGAAGCCTGCGTCACGAGCTGCACAGATGGCAGAGGGAAGGGCGCTGCGAACATGCGTCTCGTCTCCTCTCCAGTCTGGGGAAGCAGGCTTGGGAGTGAGCTCTTCCTTCCTTCCCTCTCCATTCCTTCTGTGATGTGTTTCTGACACTAATCAGGGATCCATCCCCCGGGAGCCAACAATAATGATTAATGGTGTTAAATATAGCCAGAGACTGCCAGGGCAAAATTAGGCGCCATGCATAAAACATCACCACCTTGTCAGGCAGGCAAATCAGCCAGAGTTGGGGGCCAGTGCATGCGGACCAGCACCCACCACTGGGGCAGCCCCATCCAGTCACCTCCTCACCAGGGTGTGGGCCAGGGTGCCCACCATCTAGCCTGTGCCTATGCATGCCCCCTCTGGACCTCAGAGTCATCGTCAGACTCCTGAGATATGTCAGAATAAAGGAATCACTGTGGAGATGGTAGAAAGAAAATGTGCTGGGGACCCAAACAGACTTGAGTTCAAATCCCAGCTCTTCTGCTGCCTAGCTGAGTGGCCTTGGGCAAGTCACTTCCCATCTCTGAGCCTCAGTTGACTCTCCTGTGAACAGGCCTCTTCATGGTCCATGAGGTAAACTAGTAGTGAGAGCCAGGCATCTGGTAGGCACTCAGGATATGTTACTTCCCTTCCTCCCACTCCCGTACCCAAATAGCTGTGTGACCTAGAGCAAATGACTCAGCCTTTCTGAAACCAAGTTTCTCACCTACAGAATGGAGATAGTGATGTCTACCTTCACAGGCATGGAACACACCTAACATGGGCTCGCCTACCCATTCACTGTGCCTTCAGTAGACATGCAACCAACTACGCACTGGGCATTGTGCAGGGCTCTGGGGATATTCCAAAGACAGGCATTCAGTCCTTACTCTCAGGGAGCTTACAGTCTAGGGGAGAAATAGGTAAAAAATTAAAGCAACTACACATTACAAGAGATTTTCAAAAGGGGAAGAAAAAAAAAAAGGAGGCTAAAAGGAAATGTAGGAGGGAGGGGAAGGGGGCATTTCCATGGAGGTAGTATATGAGACGCAGCCAGTCTTCGTAGGGTGAAGTTATTTCCTTTCCCGTAATCACTCTCCCAGCCCCTCCCCCCCAAACCCATGCAAATGTCCCTCCTTCCATGACACGGGTCCCCTTGCCCTCAGGGTGGCTAGGAGCCCAAGTAGCTCAGCCACGAAGATCCATGGTCCCCGCACTCTGGATTGTGCGCACGTCCCAGCATGCATTTGTTTATGATCAGCAGCATGCAATGCCTTCCTAATTTTATGTACATCATTAAACAGACATAAAAATACACCTTTAGAGGAGATGAGGACATAAATAGAAATGAAGCTCTAATTCCGCCTGCCGCGCTCCGTGGTGCTTTTCTCGCTCTCCCGGGAGCCACACGGCCCACTTTGGTGACCACAGATCACGAGCAGCCGCAGCCCCAGAGACGGCAGGCCGAGGTAGGCAGGCAGGCAGGCGCAGCCCTCCCACACAGACGCATCAGAGAGGGTCCAAGTTCCCAAGCCCACCAGCCCAACCCTCTCCCCGGTCATATCCCCTGGTGGTGGGCATCAGCTCCCGGTCTCTTTATGTTTTACATCCGACCTGCAGGCTGGTGACACACCTCCCCACCCTCCTGCCTCTCCCTATGTCCCAGCCAGAGCTCTCAGCAGAACAAGCCCTCCTTCCACACTTCCTGCTGTTCCTTCCTCCTGATACCCCTCCCTCCAGCCTCCTTCCTCCCCTGGCCAACTCAGCCACCACCACTATAGCATCAGCTGAGGCAGCCTCACGCCATGGGCCACAGAGAAGTGATTGCTGGGGGGGGGGGGGGGAGCGGGATGGGTGAGGCCACCTATGGTGTCAGGTGGTGACTTTCCTGGGGGCTTAGGCCACCCAGGCCCCACCTGTCTGTGCTGGGGCCATCAGGCCTTGAACCTTCTATATTCTGACTGGGTGTCTCTGCGCTCAGAGAGCAGCCACCCCCTTCCCAGCCCCTAGCCACCCGCACGCCATCATATTGGTGGCAATTACCCATGTGACACTGAGCCCCTTGAGGATAGGACCAACTCTATCAACCCATGTTGGTGGCGTGTGGCCCACGGTCTGGCACAAATTGAACACCTGGCAGATGTTTATTCCACGGAACCGCTGATGTGGAAAGAAAGCAAACATGTGCGGGTGAGGAAGTCTTCTCAACCAACACGGGAGACCCAGAAGCCATGGGAGAAACGGCAGGAATCGGCCTATGTAACACTTCAGAACGTTTGCGAGGCACAAATACACACACACACACACACACACCCATCAACAAAGTTAACGGATAGCTCAGCATCGCTGCCAAAACCACTGCTGGGCAGAGGCTAACAGAGGGTTAAAATCTATCCTCCACAGAGCTGACTAGCTGGCAAGAAGGGTGCCATGGACCCTGCAGAGAAATAAGCAAAGGCTTCACAGGGGCGGTTGGCAGGTGAGAGTGTCCAAAGGGCCAAACAGACCAGACGCTGCTCAGGCTCTCTGCTAGTCAGTGGAATGCAAATTAAAAGTAGCAGTGAGATATCGCCTTATACTTCTCAACCTGGTCAAAATTAACAAGGCCCATCGCAAGGCTGCTGGCGGGATACAGGGGCAAAATGGCTCTCCAATTATGGGGCGACAGGAAGTGCCGCAGCCTCTGGGGAAATCAAGTGGCAACTGCTATGAAAATTAAAGGTACACCGACCTGTGACCCAGCAATCCCACGCCTGGGAGAATACCCCAGAGAGATCAATTCTGTGGACGTGCCAACGATGTGTGCATGCATGGAGTTTATCTGCACGCTTCTTACTGAGAACACAAACAGGAAGTGAATGGCAATCAATAAGGGAATGGTCGGTGAGATGACAGGACATCTGCACTCTGGAATATTAGGCAGTCGTTAAAAAGAGTGCACTAGTGCGATAGCTATCTGCGGAGACGGGTTTCCCTGGGGCACTGTTGAGTGGTGATGATTCAGACGTAAAAACATGAATACAAGTCTGTGTATGGTTATAAGAACATGGAGACACAGGGAAAGATCTAGACTAGATCATTGCCAGGTTTTCAGAGTGGGTATCAGGGGGCATGACGTCACTAAAGGGGGGTTAGGGGGCAGGTAAAACAAGTCAAATTACCCTAGCGTGTCTTATGTGCCATTTATGCATTTAGATGAAATTGTCTATGAAAGGCATTTACGTATGTTAAGAAAGTTCCTTCCTTCCTTTATCTCTCTTGGGCTCATGCTCACTTTCATCCCTATTTTCCTCACTCTTCCTCTCGTTTCAAACAGTTCAGACAAGAAAAGCAAGTCGATTCTGAAGCAGCAGCAGCTAAATGCCTTGTCACTCTGGCACCTTTAACTCTCCAGGACACAGCCTGGGACTACAAAGCAAACTAGGGATCCAATATCCAAAAGGGATAACACGCTCTTTACTCTGGACGAAGGGCTTTGAGCTAATTATTCTTATTTTACACGATTGTGATAAGCTTATGAAGCTCATTGTGGCAGCCAGACCTGCAGGGGTCCCCAGCGAACCACATTATTGCGTTATCCCCTCCCCTTGCAATGTGGGCGGGACCTGTGGCTATCTGCTAACCAATAAGATGCTGGGAAGGTGATGGCTGTCACCCCTGTTTTATTACCCAAGCCTCAGTCTTCACAGGAGGATGTGAGAAGACACTTTCCTGCCAGCCTAGAAAAGCAGGTTTCATGCTGTGAACTGTGCCTGGAGGGGTCACATGGAAGAGGTGGAGGGTGGCCTGCAGGACCTGAGGGCAGCCCCAGCCAACAGCAGAAAAGAGCTGGGGCCCATGGCCATGCAACCAGCCTGAATGAGACTGGAAGTGATCCTTCCCCAATCAAGCCTCCGAGTGAGAACACAGCCCAGTCCACGCTGTGACTGCAGCCTCGTCAGACCCCAAGCAGAGGACCCAGCTAAGCTTTGCCCAGACTCCTGACCCCAATAAACAGTGAGATGACACCCGTGTGTTGTTTTCCACCTCTGAATCTGTGTCATTTGTTACACACACTCATCAAACTCAGAAATAAAAGGGAGAGTTGAAAAAATATATACTAAGAGTTGTCAGAAATGACCACTAGAGTGAAGAATGACAGATATAAATGAGCAAACTGCTGTTCGGGGCGGTGGTGACTTAGGGCAAAGGAATCCTGCAAGCATCCGTCTCAGCAGGGGATGGCGATCTAAGGCCTGGAGGGACCAGGAAGGGGCGAGGAGATGAAGGGAGCAGGGAACATTTGAACTCTCAGCCATCACTGTAACAACCTGGCTGTCCCTGGAACAGAAAGGGACAGTCCAAGTCCTCTCCTCTGGAACCCAAGACTCAGTAGCAGGCTGGAGATGGAAACCTTTCCAGTGACAGTGACGGCCACGTGTTTGTCAGCACACGCTGAGCACGCAGCGCCGGGCGTGGCTGAGCACACAGATCCAAGAGCTGAAGTGGTATTGACAGAACCATCAGTGTTGACAGGTGCTACTTCCCTTCCAGATGTGAGAACAGGGGTTCAAAGATCACAGAACCAGCAAAGGGCACAATGAGCATTCAAACGGGAGCTGCTGGGCACCAAGATCGTGCTGTTTCTCATCTAACTCCACAGCCAAGCTCTTGCCCCTCACTGGGCCTCAGTCTCCTCCATTTGTAAAATGGGAGGCACAAGAGGAGAAAATGGCGTCGTGCATGTATAGCACCTGACAGGGAGCAAGCCCGGAATCGTTTTCCTCGTGTTCTATGCTGCTCGCAAGAAAAAGTGGCACCAAAAAGAATGGGCCCCATTTCTGAGCAGTAACAACTCCTGGGAAAACGGGTTATTACAAATCGTTCTTGCAAGTACATGGCCCACAGGAATGCATGGCACCAGCTTTCCATCATCCCTATGAGGCTTGTAAGGAAGGGGCCATTTTTTCACAAAAGAGACAAGACAACGGAGGCCTGAAATGGTTGAGCATCTACAGAGAGGCAGGATGGAAGGCCGACTCTGTGTAGACCCAGCGGGTGACCCTGTGTGTCCCATGACCCTGTCCTAGTGCCATGTGCCTGCAAGAGTGCTGGTAGCACCTTAGGGCCTCTGGCTGGTCAAAGGGAGCTACACGTCTTCCCGGGGGCAATGTCCCCCCTGAGGCTTAGGATGGGTGTTGGGGCTTTGCATCCTCCTGAAGCCACCCACCCATGTAGTAGATTGAATAGTGTCCCCCTAAAATTCATGTCCACCCAGAAGGCAGAAGAGGACCCTATTTGGAAATTAGGTCTTTGAGGATGTAATCAGTTAAGGATCCTGGGATGAAATCATCCTTTATTTCGGCTGGGCCCTAAATCCAAAGACTCGTAAGTTCCTGGTGTCCTGATACGAAGAGGGGAAGACACAGGGACCTCCGGGAAGCGGACCATGTGAGGACGGAGGCGGACGGTGGAGAGATGCTGTCACAAGCCAAGGAACGCTGGGAGCTCCCGAAGCTAACAGAGGCAAGGAAGACCCTCCCCATAGCCTTTGGAGGGAGTGTGGGCCCGCCGACCGACACCCTGATGTCAGTACAGCTGTGCTTATTGCAGACTTCAGTACTCCCGGATGTGAGAGAATCACCTCCTGTTGTTTTACTTTTATTTTTTAATATATTTTATTGACTTTTTACAGAGAGGAAGAGAGAGAGAGTCAGAAACATTGATGAGAGAGAAACATCGATCAGCTGCCTCCTACACACCTGCTACTGGGGATGTGCCCACAACCAAGGTACATGCCCTTGACCGGAATCGAACCTGGGACCCTTCAGTCTGCAGGCCGATGCTCTACCCACTGAGCCAAACCGGTTCTGGCTTCTTCTATTGTTTTAAGCCATCAAGTCTGTGAACTCGATAGGGCGCCCCCGAGACGCTGATGCAGATTCCAGCCCCAGAGAGCCTGGAGGCCCGGGTACAGACCCTCATCGGTATAAGCCGATAATTCCTAAATCAGGGTCTGCAGGCCAGAGTCCCCCGGACCCTCTCATGGCACCCCCACCCCTGCTCTCTCCAACGTTCAGATCCCGTCACCCTTGGCTCCGAAGCCGAAGCCGGCACCCTCACCACCATTCACACCCTCCTCTCACCTTCCACATCCTATTCAAAAAACAAACTAAAAATCAAATTGCTGCTAACACACCCCCGGTCTGCTTTCAAAAGGGCTGGCTGGTTTGAAGTTCCAATTTGCTTTTCAAGGTCTTAAAATAATGTCACCAGAGCCCCGGGGGCGCCGCCCTGGCCCCGCCTGCATGGCACTGCAGGATGAGACGTCAGGGGGCTCCAGGCTCCAGGGCCTGAGCCCAAGGAGGAAAGGGAAGGGCACAAGAGACCTGGGCCTGCTGCCGGCCCCTCAAATGAGAGCCCAGCCCTCTCTGTACCTCCGTTCTCCCCTCGTGTCTCGATGATGACACGGGAGATTTTGTGGGGTCTGCTGGGGTGCACCGCCACCGCTGGGACTCAACACCCAACACGCAGCTGCACCCAGGACAGCCCGTTTTCTCAGTTAGAACAGGAAAGGCTCTCAGACCTCCCGCCATCCCCCTTCGCTGTAAGTGAAGAAAGACAGGCACAGAGTGGGAAGGCAACTTGCCTAAAGCCACACAGCAAACCCACAGCACAGCTCAGTGACTAGAATGCAGACGGGACCCAAGCATGCTGTTCTTTCTTTCACTGCTCTGCTCCTTGGGACCCCAGGGTCCCGAAACTCCTGACTGGCCATGCCTGACAATACATTCCAGCTGGACAGGCTTCCGCTTGAGTTTTTAGCAGGAAGGAAGGGAAGGCAGGCCCAGGCACTCAGTGGGAACAGCTGAGCCTGGGCCCCTCCATGGGTTCTGGTGGAAACCCTCGTCCCATGCTCCTTCCTGTCCCCCGTCCCCAGGGGCCTGAAAGGCATTCTGGGGCAAGGCTGGGGCAGCCTTCGGCCTTGCAGTCCCTCTGCCCAGTAAGACTCCCCTGAGGAAGTACAAGCCCTTCGCATCAAGGCTCGAAGAATTAGAGGCTTGGTGCCTGGATGCATCCTCCCTATTCACCCCAGTCTCCCAGAGATGCCCAGCTCATCACATCCTAGAGGGCACCCATGGCTTGTTGTTGGAAAAGCACCAGCCTTGGAGAAACAGGTGTCTCGAGAACCAGCAATTCCCAGCTACTTCCCAAACCAGATGGGCCTAACTTGCCTCCCATTCAGCCCTCAAAGCAGCCAACCACCCTCAAGATGCCAGCTTCCAGAGCACATGGGGTGGCGAGGGAGGAAAAGGCGAGGGGAAAGGGCCCCAGCCAAATGGCACACTGCAGCACACACCCCCACTCTGCTCCTTCACAGCCATGGCAGACATCACTAATCAATCACCGGCTTCCTTCCCACCGAGCGGAAGCACAGCTTGGAACCTCCGCCCTGTACTCTTCTCATCAGAGCTGTGCACTAGAGGGAAGCCACTTCTACGCCTGCTATCACCCTGCAGGACCTCAGGTATGGAGCCACCGTCCACCTCTGGGCACGCAATTATCCAGTGGCATGAGCAAAAGAATCAGGACACGCTCAGAAGTGGGCATGACATGTGTCAGGGGCCCTGGGATAAAGTTTGAAGCCGGGCACCAGAAGGCCCTGGCGGGGACAGGTGGCATTTCTGTGATGCACACACCAGTGAGCCCTGTGGAGAGGCCAGGCGGTTCCTCAAGGGCCGGGACATGGACTCTCGGGCCTCCTGGAAGCTGGGACGCAGCACAACAAGCACTTTCTCTGCCTCCTCCAGGGAGTGGGATGTCCCGCTGTGGGTGGGTGACTCGCTGGCTTAACCACAAGGGCACAGCGTCCCCTCTGGAAGGCCAGCTGTGAGAGGCGAGGCTGTCCCGGGACCGGGGCTAAAAGCAGTCTCACTTAAAGCCCTTGCCACTGAGCTGGGCAAGAGAACATGCGCAAGGCTGCCAAGCATGCAGATGGCATTCGCTCTGCCTGCCTGCGAGGGGAAATGAGGCCACTGGGGACATGTGGTGGGGACGGGGACGGGGGCGGCAGGGAAGGGAAGCCGAGTCTAGTCTGGAGAGACGGGGCAAGAGAAAGCAGCTGACCACGCTCCCCGGAGGCCGCAGGGAGCCTCCTGCCCAAGTCCTGGAGCTGCCCAAGCACCTGGAGGGAGCAGGAGGGCCCCACTGGAGCCAGGCGAGTCCGGTGCCAACACAGAACCCTCCCTGCCTGCTCCTGGCACCGCAGGCCCCAGAGTGGCTGCGCGGGAGCTGGTTCCAGTCCCTGATCTTCACCAGCATCTTCCAGGGCCCAGCAGTGCCTCTCAGAGGGGACCGCTCTTGCCAGAGCCGGCGGAAGGACAGGCTGCCCCCACCACAGGCTGCTGGCCACTGCTCTCAAGTCTTCCGTGGCTCCCTGTGGCCCTCGGGGACAGGCCAGGATTCCTGGTTGGGAAGAAGAGGCTAAAGAATGCAAATCCTGGCTGAAACCGGTTTGGCTCAGTGGATAGAGCGTCGGCCTTCAGACTGAGAGGTCCCGGGTTCGATTCCGGTCAGGGGCATGTGCCTTGGTTGCAGGCGCATCCCCAGTAAGGGGGGATGCGGGGGGCAGCTGATCGATGTCTCTCTCTTATCGATGTTTCTGGATCTCTGTCCCTCTCCCTTCCTCTCTGTAAAAAAATCAATAAAATATATTTTTTAAAAAGAATGCAAATTCTGTCCCTGCCAGGGACCCCACCCCCCACTCTTCCCTCCCCCCCACCCCACCCTGCAGATAATGAGAGCGACTCCCAGCCCTGAGGACAAGAGAAGCCCAGACTTTAACTCCTGCTTTTCTGTCCGCAGCGAACACTGCGGATGGTCCCTGTGGAGTGAAGAGACGTCTCCAAGGCCCTTGTGAGTCCGAGAGACCACGGCAGTGACGCCGCGGTCCCGATCAACACAAACACAATCCCACCGCCCCTTCGGTGACCCTGAACAGGCAGCACCAGCTCCCCCTTTCATAAAATAGGAAACAGGAGCTTGGAAATCCTCCCAATACCCAGCATCTGCCCAGCACAGGCCCAGCACTGCCAGGCACACTCCGCATGGATGCCCTCTTTTCATCCTCTCTCCTCAGCCCCAGGAAAGAGCTCCCCTTACCATCCCTTTTCACAGGCAGGGAGATCTGGGCACAGAGAGGTCAGAGCGGTGCCAAAGTCACACAGCCCATGGGAAGGCAGGAAAGCTCCCTCCAGGTGTGAAACCGCTGGGACACCGAAGCACCATAAATACCTGCATGGGGTGGGGCTTAGCGACCGCTGCCCCTTTACCCAGCCATTTCTGAAACAGCCAGTGTTCATTCGCACTTGCTATGACCCATGGCTGGTTTGGCTCAGTGGATAGAGCATCGGCCTGCAGACTGAAAGGTCCCAGGTTTGATTCCAAGATATGTACCTTGGTTGCAGGCACATCCCCAGTGGGAGATGTGTAGGAGGCAGCTGATCGATGTTTCTCTCTCATCGATGTTTCTGTCTATCCCTCTCCCTTCCTCTCTATAAAAAAATCAATAAAATATATTTTATTTTTTTTAAAAAAAAGGCTTGCTATGAGCTAAGACAGGGCTTCCCATGCCTTCTCATGTCCCTGGCATTGCCCGTGTCCTTTCACGTCACACCGCGAGGCGCAGTGGGCGGGAGCCCTGACTTCAGAGGGGCACCGGTGGGCACTCGGCAGGTGGCTGCCAGCGGCCTGAACAAAGAGCCTCCCACTTCTCCTGAGCACGCAGCACAAGCCCCCGGTCCCGGCTATTAACGTAAATAATATTCCAGCCGAGAAAGCAAGCTCCCTGCCTCCCCCAGGGCTTCAGGAATTACGTCCGCAGGGTCCGACCCAGCAAGGACAATAAGCAGTTGACTCTTATTAAAACTCCAATAACGCGGGTGTGATTGTGGCTTTGATAAGCGCGCTGCTGTGAGCGGGAGTCAACCGCATTAGGAAAATGTAATTAGACTAATAAATTCCGGGCAATCCCTCCCCCCTCCCCCACCAACCCCCTTCGCTCCAAGGAGGAGCCGCTCACAAGCCCTCATTACCCACATGCAGCCCCACAGTGGGTTCTGCGCAAAGACAGGCAGTCTTAGGTCTCCTGGGCCCGCTGACCAGAGAAAGGGCCTCGCTCGCAGCTCTGCACGTAGCATGGAGGACCCCATGGCCAAAGGGCAGAGGCTCCGGGGAGCTGGGGACATGGGGGTACCACTCCTGCTCTCCTATCGCTCTAGACTCTAGAGGGTCCCCCCTCGTTGCACCCCTTCTGGCCCCTCTCCCAGGTCAAGCAATATTCCACATGAGCACTTCTTGGCGAGTCTGTGGGCTCAGAGCCCTGACGCCTCCCTGTTTCTCTCTCCCCAAAAACGGGTGGGTGGAGACTTATCACAGGCCCTGAGGTCCCAAAGCCCAGCTGCTGGAGTCAGCGAGGGGACAGTCGGCGGGGGAGGGCCGACCTCACCCAAGCTCGGGGGCCCTCGTAGGCCCTGGATGCCGGAGTACACTCCCATCTCCTGGGCGACGTGATCCGTACAGGCAGGCCCGTTCAAGAGGCACGCCCACCTCTCAGACACCTGCCCTTGAACCCTGCTACAGCGCTTGCTCCGGAAACACAGCTCTGGTCCAGGGGACAATCCGGGCAGCACGCAGATGTCTTGTGATGGAAGAATTCAACCATGAGACGTACCTGGTACCCGAACACCACACCGGAGCCACTAGGGATGCACCACACACCCCTTCCGGGCTCCATCCGTGCACCTGCCCACCTGCTGCCCCAGAGCCTTCCTTCCTTCCGCCACTTCTCAGGGCAAATTCACACCCTCCCTGTCCCTCCCCTCAGCCCATTCTGTCCTCTTCCTCCCTGTCCTCCTGTCCGTCTCTCTCTGTCTCTTTCTTTGCCCCTCCGCCCTTCCTTCCTCCTCCCCCCCTTTGCACAGAGAGTGGCAGGTGTGGGGACCGGGCAGGCAGCCAGCAGGTGGGGCGGGCACACACTCCCACAAGCGAACGTCAGGTTTTCCTCCAAGACAAATACTAAAATGAAGATGGCACTTTATGTATCTCTCCACCATTAACCATGCATAAAACCCGGCTGCCGTTTTATTTCATCCCTCTTTTTTTTAATGTGTCGCTGACAAAGAGCTTGGCGGTGGCACCCCGACCCCGTGTTCCCATTCATCCTGGGGTCTGCGTGGTGCCACGTGGCACTGCACGGGGACGCAGAGGCTCACACCTGTAACGTGACAGCGGAGGGAACTGTTCTCCCGACACATAACCCCCTGCGAGGCCAGGGCGGCATGGCTGGAGGGTCACCCAGAAGGGAGCGTAGCACCCAGAGTGGGTGCAGACCCCCAACCTCCTGCTACTCACACCAGCCCCTGCCCCCAGCCGCCTGAAGCCCCAGGAACCCCGTGCCCGAGCACCCGAGCAGCCAGGGAGCCAGCCTCTGTCACGGCAGGTGCCAGGCCTCTGGCCTCAGCTGAGCACTTTTAGTAACAGGCCCTCACTATGTCCACGGCAGCCTGTTCCAACTGCCAGAGGCCTCGGAGCCAAAAGCCATGGCCCTGCCGATTCTGCCCGCCAGCGCCAGAGGCCGGCCGGCCCTGTTTGGGGTAATAGGACAAACCTCATTTTCCCTTCTGATAGCAGTTATGACGCACCCTCCCTCCCTCGGCCTAACCCCCCCTCCCAGGATGAAAAGAATGAGGATGAAGATGAAGGCCATTTTAAACGTTTAACAAACACAGAATAGTAAGGTGACCAGACGTCCCGCTTTTGGCAGGACAGTAGGCATTATTCGACATCGGGAGTCACCCAGCTAGGGCCCGGGGGCCGAATCCAGTTCGCTGCCTGTCTCTATATGGTCTGTAAGCCAGGGACCGTTTATGCATTTTTACATGGTTGGGGGGCGGTGGAAAAGTCAGAAGAAAAAAAAAAAAGAGACTCTTTTTGTGACACGTGAGAGTTCAAATTCCTGTGTCCATAAATAAAGTTTTATTGGCACACAGACCCATCCACCGCTTGCATATAGTCTCTGGCTGCTTTCAAGTTACGGCAGAGGAGTTGAGGAGTTTGGCAGAGACTCTACGGCACACAAAGCCTAAAACACGAGTGATCCGGTCCTTTCCAGAAAGCAGGTAGGGACTCCTGTCCGGGTGCTTTACACGATCATCTCAATCCTTACAATCACCCACGAGGAGATCGCTGCCATCATCTTCATTTTACAGATGAGGAAGCCGGAGCTCGGAGATGTTCGGTGCATCGCCCATGCCCCACAGCCTCCCCGCGGGAGAGCCAGGACTGGGAACCAGGCAGCGACGCCCATGCCTGTGTCCTGCCCACGGCCCTGTCCTTCCCGTCAGAGCTCAGGGCTGACAGTCTTCCCGCCACAGCCCCAGGGGAGCCGCCTGCCTCTCCCTGCTAAGGGGCCCTCTTGGCTTCACACTACGCGGTGGGAATCACCCCGAGTTCCTGGTCAGCTCCCCACCACTGTGACCCCCAGATCTTCCTCTAACCCTACTGCTCCACCCTTAAAAGGGCCTATAAACCCACTGCTCTCTGGGCCCTACAGAAACCGACCCACGGCAGCCTCCGGACTGCGATAAAGCCGGTAGCTCGGGCCAGAGCTCTCGAAACCTATACGAGAGCCAATAAATCTTGCTCTTGGGCTGCCCGCTGGCTCCAGATAAACCCGTCCTGGCCACAGTCTTGCAGAGCTGGAGAGGTGAAGGCCCCGGGCCTGCCGTCCAGGTTACAGAGACCTCAAGGCCACGCTCCCAGTTTTTCTCTCTGAACATCCAACCATGAGGGGAGAAGGTCACCTGCTTGGTTACCATAGAAACAAGGCCACGCTACGTCAGCAGCAGGAAGGCTTCAAGATAGACATGGGAGGTGGGAGGAACCCAGAAGGAGAGGGGCAGGCTCACGTCACCCAGTCTGTGACCAAAGTTTCTATAAGCGGTTTCTGCCCGTTGCTAACTCCGAGCTTAGATGAGCGTTAGAAACCGCAGAGCTCATCAATAGATACAAATCAATACACCATATCTAGAAGGCAGATATCTGACTTTTATTTATCTGCATATTATCGATAAATGTAGCCGTCTCTCATCTGCCTGGAAGAAACCCAAATAATTGAGTCCAGGCGTTGCACCCTGGTGACCCACAGGCCTTTTCAGCCCACGAAGCTGCTTTATTGGCCTATACAACCTTTCCAAAAACCTATATATATAAAAGCCTAAGCAACCGTTCCCAAGGAACAACCGGAAGGACCGGTTGCTATGACACACACTGGCCACCAGGGGGCAGACGCTCAACACAGGAGCTGTCCCCAGCTTGTAGCCCCCTATTGCAGGTGGTGCCTGCCGGGCCAACCTCCAGTTCTCCTCTCCCCCACAACCCCCCACATCATCCCACCCTGTCCCCCAGCCTGTGTCCCCCATAGGCCCCAACTGCCAATGGTGCCTGTTGGCGAACCTCCCCGTCTCCCTGCCCACCCCACCCCCCGCCCCCTGGCTGGCAGGCCCGGGTTGCCTGATCAGGGCCCAACCTCTGGGCTGGGATAGGGAACTGGGGGTGAGTGGCAGCAGACGTGGCCCCTTTCCCAGGGGGGCCGAGGGCCAGCTCCCTCCTCAGGGCCAGCAGGCCAACCTCCCAGGTCTCTGCCCCGGTCCCTCCCCCAGGCCCCGGGCTGGCACAGGGAACCAGGTGGATGGCAAGGGAAGGAGGAGGTGGGGAGGCAGGGAAACTGATTGGCCCTGACCACCCACCAAGCCCAGGGACCCCAGCCTTGCATGAATTCCATGCACTGGGCCTCCAGTTTCTAATGAGATGGCTAACATTTGAAACCTGAACTATTTTATAGCACAATTAATAAGCCTGGCCTTCCTTGAACACGATCCAAAGATCTGGCCATGGCAGCCCTACAGAGCAGCAGCTGGGGGCCCTGGCCCGGGAATGCCCCAGAGGCCGGGGACATGCCTCCCGGGCCCTCCATCCCCACGCCCTCTTCTCTCCTGCACCTGGTCCATTTCACACCTGTCACTCCTGGGGCCTCCTGGAGGCATCTGAATTTGTGACACCCAATCCCAGGCGCTACCCCACCCCACCCCCACCCCCATTGTACTGGGGGAAACACGGAGGCCTCCAGAGGAGAAATGTCTGCCGAAAAGGTGCCCGGGAACCTGACGGAGCCGATCTCCCAACGTCCAGGGCAGGGCTTAGCTCAGCCCCGCCTGAGTGGAAAGTCTGGAGGCTGGATTATCGGTCAGCCGCAGACGTGTCTAAGGTGAAAATTAGATTTTTCTGCTGACACCGATTCTGCCAGCTTTGTTCCAGCTCTTTGCAGGGAGGAGGAGAGAGGAGGGGAAGCTCTGCAGGGACAAGGAGGAAGTCTCCCCGAGCCCTCTCCTGCTCTCCGCCTCCTCTGCCCACCCACCACCCTGCTCAGTCCAGCCTGGGAGCACCCAGGGAGGAAAAGGCTGGAGGAGAGGGCATGGGGCAAATGCTCAGGACAGGTCAGCCGCTGCCCCTGACGTCACAGCTGGTGATCCTGTTACAAAGGCAAGTAGAGAATGTTGGCCAGACCTGGGTTCAAATCCCCTCCCTGCTGTTTGCTCCCTGGGTGGCTTTTGCCAAGTCACCGAACCTCTCTTAGCACCGTCTCTCCGTCTGTGTAGCAGGGACAGTAGCAGCACGATGGGTTAGGCTAGGTAAGGTCACAATGAGGCCCTTCACAGACTGTCAGGCACACAGTAGGTGCTCCACCGAAGCAGCGTGTTCTATTACTCCTCCAATGCAGCTTCCAGCCCGGCACCGCTCTGCCCAGCCAGACAGCCCCGCTCCTCCACCTGGCGCTCAATGGCGTCTGCAGCCTGAGCTCTGGCCGCACGCCCCGTTCCCTGCCAGGGGAGCGCCAGCTGGTCTCTCCACCTCCACACAAGCAGGCACGTCCCAGCCTCCGTGACTTTGCCCAAATAATGAACCTCATCTGAGCAAGGCTCCCTCCCCTCCTACTCAAGACCACCCAGGCCCACCCAGAGTTCCCACAACCTCCCCCAGGCCCGGGAGCCTCTGTCCACGCTGGACTCAGAGGAACCGGGTCCTGCTTGCTAACGTTCTGTAGCTGGTATTGCCTGTCCTTAGCATCCGGAAGATCCAGAACACAGCGCACACGTCACAGACATCCTTTTAGGGGACATGGGGTGTGTGTAGCAGCTAGGTGCCCATCCCCTCTGCCTTTGGTACCAGCTCTCCCAAATTCCTTCCCGGAGCCAATCCTCCCCTCCCAAGTTCAGTCCTGGCAAGTCTATCGGATCATGAGGCCCTACTCTCCACCGAGCCAGGACTGGTCACACGGCCAAAGCCCCATCAGTTCGATCCCCTCTCTCCCAGGACACGGCATTCCATCCAGCAAGATCCTTCAAAGCCCCGGGGCTCACCCATCCTGGGGGGATCCAGGGGGTTTGGCTTCCCGGACTTTTCAAGGCCAGTCATTCAGATGGACGTCAGGCTGAGGCGTTCCTTTTCTGTGAAAACTAGGAGCCCAGTGTGCGATTCAAAATCTTGAGGTGTCCCGCAACCTCAAGTCGCCGGTCCGGCCCTGCCTCACTCCCCAGGCCCTGCAGCAGCTGCAGCTGCTGTCAGTCCGGCCCTGCCTCCCTCTCCAGTCCTTAAAGCAGCCACACCACTGCTGATCAGGCCCTCCCCCAGCGCAGGCACTCGGAGGCCCCTGCTACACAAGTCCCCGATGCTGTGTGCAACCTCTTCCTGTCTGGTTGACCCGTCACAGCGTCCCGGTTAATTAGCATATTTTTCTATTAATAGATATAGATATACATATAGATATAGATAGATAAATAGATAGATAGATAGGCCAGAGCCTGTTGTTTGCAAAAAGCCCTGTTCTCTAGACCCCACATCATACATACCTGCTCACACCCGCTCACCCCCTCCCGGAACCAAACCCACGGACACCCAGTCCTGTCGGAGGGACCTGTAGCCCGAGAGGCCGAGAACCTCGAGCCCCTGGGAAAAAGCCAGGCTGACAACTGCTTATGTAACGCAGCTTCGCTCTTCCCCCGGGTCAGCGAATGGAACCCCAGTGAGCCGAGAAGCTAAGCCAGGTGGTGCCTCTTGCTTAAAAACAAGTAAGTAAATAAACAAAGAAATGTAACAGCGAGATGTAATTGGACCTATTACATGTCACCAGGCATTTCTGCAGATGCCAAAGATAAAAGGTGAGCACTCCCTAAGTGTGCACAGACCTTCACTCAGTATCCGAGGAGCCAAGTGAACCACGTGCCAAGAGACTGATGGGCAGCCCAGCGGTGTGTACCACCGGTGGGTACACAACAGCAGCAGCAGGGGCCATGGGCATAAAAGCAGCCAAACTCACCCACGAAGAGAATGAAGGCCTCAGCCACGAGGGAAGGATGCTCAGAAGTCAGCGGGGCCAGGAGAGGCAGCAGGAGCAATTTCTAAGAACCAATTTGGGGGAACACACAACGTCTCTGCCGGATCAAGTCTGCGCCCAGCACCCCTCCCAGCTCCGGGAAGGGGGGGGGGGGGCTGCCACGAGACTCTAAACTGGGCCAGGGATGGGTGCACAACCCTGGGGGAACAGTGCGCCGACGCGTCCCACCCACTAGTCATTACTGCATTTGCACGGCCACCAAGCCACCAAGCCAGAGTTCAAAGGTGACGCCTCCAACACATGCGCCGAGCACCCGCACCCTCTCGAAGCCTCAATTACAAGGGCAGGCTCCTCACACGCCGGTCACAATATCACCCCGGCGCTGAGCGTTCTGCGGAGGAAATTACAGTAATTACCCGCGGGAGGGCTGGCTGCATGCACTTCAGCTGATCTAAAACCTGGGGTGCGACTTCACTCCCTGGGTGTTGGGGGTAAGGGGGATGCTCCAGGAGGAATCTCCAACCTCACATCAGGGTCCCCAGGAAATGACACTCATGTCATTGAATGAACTCACACCAAGCCAAGAGGCAGGAAAGCCTAGTGGCTGAGAGCACAGGTGTCAAAAGCTGGATCAGCTGGCTCCGCCCTCCCTGGGATCTGCCCGCCAGGAGGCAGAGGCTGGCCTCAGAGGCTGCGTTCCAGAGAGGAGAGGTGATCGGGAACGCACAACAAACAAGACATGTGCAGCTGCTATGAAGGAAGCAAGAAGCGTGATGGCCAGTGTCCTTTGGGATGGGCCCATGGTAATCAACTGTTCCGTTTTAAAGACAAAGGCACAAAGGCCCAGCGTGGACCGATCACACAGAGTCTGACAGCAAGAACCTGGCCTGGAGACGGCCGCCTCTGTCCGGGGCCTGGCTGGGTCCCCGGGGCGAGGCAGGGGAGGAGACAGAGAAAGCAGAAACAGCATGCACTCAGCACCTGCAGGGTGCCCGGCATGAGGCCCTTGGCATCCAGGACCTTTCTAAATGCCAATGACCCCCCAGGTTTGAGCACAGCAGCCCCTCGTCTTCCTCCCTCTGCAGTGAAGGACCGGCCCCCCCAGCCCAGCCCCCTCCGGCCCAGGCAGCACTGGGCACCTGGCCCACCCAATGAGGACACATGCACCTTCTTTAAAATTCACCACCGCCCACAGTCAGAGGCGCTGACCCCCTTGGGTCCACCCCTCTCCTCTGGTCGGTGTTACAGCAAGGAATAACTCATCGATTCCTCAACAGACGGGAACTTTATTTGACTAATCATAGCCCTCTGACGGGCTGGGGTGCGGCGGCTCCGGGCCCACGAAGGTGGCTGTCAGGGGGCCAGGCAGGGAGCCCAGAACTCGAGGTCACCTCGAGGGTCCACTCCTCAGAGAGAAGGCCCAGGCTGTGGGGATGCGCCCGGCGCTAGGCAACATGGGCAGCTGTGCCCCCACCTTTCCCGGGTCCAGAGGTGCCGCTGGGCAGGGTAAGAGACCCTTCCCAGCCCTCTAGACACATGATGGCTGGTGCCAGGGAGACACGGAGACACTTGGCTTGAACACCTCAAATAACAGCACGCTGGGTGCCAGCCCAGGCCACATTCCCCCCGGGCATTTTCCGTGTTGGTCCTGTCAGTAATCCTATGGACACACGTGAGCATCCCCAGTTCACAGATCCAGAAACAGCTGGTGGAGCGAAGTCACACGCCCTGAGTTACCGGGCCAGAGTGTGCAAGCTGGGGACATGCAAGCTGGTGTCCGTACGCCCACTGACAGACCCACATGGAGTCCCATCCCATAAAAACAGGCCCACGGAACTCCCAGGACTCCTCAGCACCCCTAGACACTTCAAAGCCCCTCAGCACAAAGGAAGCCCATTAAGGATCTATCCAAGATCTAGGAAATTATGGAATACACAAAGGCTTCTTTGTTTGAAATATCATAGGCAGATGATTCCTAACAGCCCCAAATTGGAGCGATCGACATGAAAACGGATAAAACACACTATGACCTATGCAGTCATCATGAATCACGTTGCAACCAATGGGGAGAAGGAGCCACCGAGTGATTTGAAAGGAAAAGTTTCACATAGAGAATGATTAACTATAACAGGAGATTGAATTAACAGGGGACTGGTTAAAAGAATTAACAAGGGGCTGGTTAGGAAGAAGGATTAACAAGGGACTGGTTAGAAAAAAGGGGAGAACCTAGTGCAGCGATTTTCAACCTTTTTCATCTCACGGCACACACAAGCTATAGTTGCTCAAGTTCAGTGGCACACCAAAAAAAACATGCGTTTTGCAAATCGGACCAAAAACTAATTTTGATTCGTTCGACCCGGACGGCTATTGTTGTGGTGGCTGTTGTCATTTTTTTTTTTTTAATTGGACAATTGGAAGAAAAAGAGGCCAGCGCCCCTGGCTCCACAGGCAGGCCTTGCCTCTGCTGGGGATTCGCGCAGCACACCGGTGGGAAATCACTGCTCAGGAGAACGCTCTCCGGGAAACCTCCCCAGGGCTGCCATCCAGGCCCTGCAGAAAGAGCAGGTGCCCCCAATGTGGGCTGAATAGAGCGCCCCAAGGGCGCAGCCCCCGTACCCCAGGCTGAGTGAATGCCCGAGGGAGAGCCACCTCCCCCAAGGAAGCGCCCCCATCCACGAACACCCTCCAGGGGTGACGTCCAGGCCTTGCGCGGCCAAAATGCTGGTCTGGCGCCAAACGGGCGAACTCGCTAGAAATTCAACCTGTGGAACTTACCAGAAATCGATCAGGCCTGGAGGATGCCCCCAGAGCCGCCCACAGGTGTCTCACCGGACACACCCCACTACAGCTGCCTGGAAAGGGGGTGCTGAGGCCACGGACTGCAGGAGCCTGGGAGCACGTGGGAGCCCGGAAGTGGGGGGCTTCTCTGCCGCGTGGACTCCGCAGCGCCCTCTGCTGGCGAAGCCTAGCGGGCCAGCCAAACTGGGGGAAACTTAAAGGGCCCAGATCCATTTTCACCCAGCAGGCAAGAAGGGTGGATTTGGAGCCGAGAGGCAACCCATACCCAGCAACTCCGTCCCTTTAACGACCCAGCTTCCTTAGGAGCCCTGATCCCACTATTGAAAGCCTGTGCAACCACACAACTCTGGATTGCTACCTAAGAGCCCACCGCTATCATTCCTACGAAACTTCTCACCCTTTCCACGAGGGAAACCAGCAGCTCCATGAGTCATCGCTGACTGTACTTATTAACCTTCTGATGCAGTTACAGTTTCACAGAACAGTCTGTCACCTAAGTATTAAATTGTGACCTTAACATCCAAACATTTGCAAAGAAAATAAAAACAGAAAGCGAGAGAAGAAAAGGGTTCGTTGCTCAGTGTGCATGTTCTAATTATTCATCCCAGAACCGGGGAAATAACTCACAGCTGGGCGGCTGTGAGTCAGACCGGAGCTGGGACCCGTTCTATCACCTGACTATCTCAAGTCCTCCCTGAGACATATGGGCCGGAGTGGCACTGTGGGTCCGTGGGGGTTTGTGCTTATTCCGGCCCAGTGTCAGGAACCCCAGAACCATCGGGGGGCATTTCCTTTCCCCGGGGCACAATCGCTCTGGCAAACAGCCATAGGTCCCTGTCCAGGAGGCCTGGACGAAGGATTATGGTCATTATTGCAGCAATGATGCGGGCTCCTTCTCCGCCGGCACCTGGCCTCCCAAGGGCTTCTGGGCCTGGGAATTGACTGAGGTCTGCAAACCGAAGGAGAGGCCCAGACTGTATCTAGCGGTGATGCAAGTCAGGTTTTGACCAGCAGACCCAGAAGTTATTATGTTCTCTATATCGAGCAATGCTCCTGTGGGCTGCCCACGTATTTCATTCCCGGGGACACTGTGACCCATCAGCCGTCCCCTCACTCCCCACGGCCGAGGCTGTCTGATTGCCTCGGCATCCCTGCGGCCTTCCGGCACGTGTGCCTGCTTTGTCCCTGGCAGGGAGGGGCTCGCCCTTGGTCTCTGCTGCTCTGGGATGTTCTTATCCCCGCTGCAATCAGGGAGCCCATCCCTGTGGAGGCGGCCTCTGCTTTCCATCCCACCGACAAGAGGGCGGAATGTGACTGCAGGCGGGGGGAGGGGGGGAGGGGGGGAGGGGGGGCAGCGTGCGGATTGCACAGTCCAGTTCAACCAGCCTGTCTCCCCGAGCCTCTGGGGGCCCTCTTCCATCTCATGCCATAGCAACCGCATTAACCGTGGGCCACGGATGGGTCCAAATTCTAGACAATCGATCAAGCAAGCTGTTAGTGTCGCCTCCAGCTGCACATGCTAATAACCAAATCCAGGATGTCTCTACATGCATGCACACGATGAATTCAGCCCAATCTAGAGTTACTTCCTGCCCATTCGGCACCCACTCTCACGTATGTTTCCAGGTTGATACCTACTGAATGGCCAGATTATGATGATCTCTGAACTAGAGGCCCGGTGAATGAATTCGTGCATGGGTGGGGTCCGGCTAGCCTGGCCAGGAGGAGGGGACATGGGTGGTTGGCCAGCCTGCCTGCTGGTCGAACTCCTGGTCGAGGGGACAATTGGCATGTTAGCCTTTTATTATATAGGATATACACTGAGTGGCCAATTATATGCAAATAATATTAGCAAAGTTTTGCAAGATTTTGGGGGGCCCCTGTCACCAAGGAGCATTTGATCCTAGTTAGCATTCGTGATGACAGGGGTGGTCTCAGTGAGTCTTGAGAAGAATGTGTCTCCCCCCTCAGGGGAGGTGATAATGGGTTGTTGTGTGTATTTTTTAACAGAAGGAACTGTCTCCTTGGACACTGGGTGACAAGCTACCAGCTCCGACAAGGGAGACTCAGAGTCACTTGGGGTTTAAGAGCATCTCATCCGGGTCCAACAGATGTGTCCCCCTCCATGTTTCAGGGCCCTTTCGTTCCCAATTACTGCCCTCGTTTTCACATGAGAAATCTGTCAGAATGTAAATTCAACCGTAGTTGTCATTCCGCAACCAACACAATAAAAGCAAAATTAAATTTTGTGTTTGCTTTTCAGCATTGTCAGCACCAGGGCTGGAAGAAATACCGCCTTGACAGGCTGTCGGAGCTGGAGGCTCTCTGGCTCTCAGACCAGAGCGAGAGCCAGTGGCCTGGTCTGGCTGCTCCTCCTCGGTGCATGCTGAGCCCCTGAGAGAACACACCCCAGCCCACAGGCCTCACACGCGGGCCAGTGCAGCCTCGCTCGGCTCCCAGCGGATGTGCCTTAGTGGCACTTCATCTCAATCACCCGAGGTGACAGCTGTGTTAACTGGAAGGCTGAGGCACGTCCCAGGTCGAGAGCATCTCATTTCCCAAGATGCTCGGCACCACGCACAAGCCCAAAGGCACGAGAAAACCCCACAAATCCTATCACCACGGGGGCCCATCTCCCAGCATCACTCCCCACAACTCAGTGTCCGTCCGGGTCCCTGAAGAAGCAGACCAGCCCTGGCTCAGTTGGCGAGTGCCTTTCCCTGCACCCAAAGGTCCCGGCCCGATCCCAGGTGCGAGGGCAGGAGGCAGCCAACTGATGTTCCATTCTCACGTGGCGGTTCCCTCTCCCTCTCCCTTCCTCTCTGAAAAACTCAATAAAATCCTTTTTTTTTTTTTTTTAAGAAAAAGAAACCAGGCCCTGGCTGGATGGCTCAGTTGGGTACAGCATCATCCTGATACGCCAATGTTGTGCTGTGTGTGTGTTGTGTTTTTTTTGTTGTTGTTTGTTTGTGTTTTGTTTTGTTTTGTTTTTTTATTTCAGAAAGGGAGAGAGAAATAGAAATATCAATGATGAGAGAGGATCAATGATCAACTGCTTTCTGCACAGCCCATACCGGGGATCAAGTCCGCAACTTGTGGGCCTATCTCTTAACCAGAATTGAACCCAGGACCCTTCGGTCCGCAGGTCGACGCTGTACCCACTGAGCCAAACTGGCCAGGGCAAGGTCATAGTGTTGATCCCCGATCAGGGCACACAAAAGAAGCAACCAATAAGTGCATAAATTCGTGGAACAAGTCGCTGTTTCTCTCTCTCTCTCTCTTTCTCCCCCGCCTCTCCCCCCCCCCCCATCTCTCTCATAAATAAAAAAGAAAAAGAGACCACACAGTAATTATTTTAACGGAGAGAGTTTCCTGCGGAAAATTAAGAGCTGATAATAGAGGACTGGATAAACGAGTTATTGCCTAATAAAGAAAACAGAGGCCTGACCCGAATGTGAGAACAGATGTAGGAGCAGAGCCTAGAGAGAGCCCCTAAGAATCCCCTCCCCCAGGGCTAAGAGGATCTCCAGGGAAGGGCTCCTGGGGGGTTTGGGAAGCCCCCTGCAAAGGATGGATCCCCCTGGAATGAAATAAAGACCCTAAGAAAAATCCCCCCAAGGAGGAGGCAGGGCTCCCAAGGAACAGCGCCCCCCACTCAAGGACTGAGACAGAGAGTGACCCCAAGAACCCCACACACACCCCCCAGGGCTAAAGTAGATCCCCCAAGAAGAGCCTCCATAAAGACACCCCCATCCGGCGGAGGTGAAGTCCTCAACAGAGTGCCCTCCAGCTGAGACAGAGCCCCCAGGGAGGGTCCCCCCCAGCAAAACCCCCTCCCCGCACACGTGCACACACACCCTCCAGGGCTGACATCTGCCCAGACCTTGTCGTAGGCACGGCTGGGGCTCCCTGCACGGCCAGATGCTGGTCTGGCACCAACCCAGAAGAACTTGCTAGAAATCCAACCTGTGGAACTTACCAGAAGTCTTCCCGGGAGGATACAGCCAAAGCTGCTCCCACTACAAAACTGCCTGCAAGGGGGAGCTGAGGAAGCTGCTGTCCGCTGGGCGCCACTGACCACCCTGCACTGCTGACCCCCTGCACGGCGGGGAGCCGGCGTTGAGGCTGCTGGGGCTGCAGGAGCCTGTGAGCACGTGGGAGCCAGGGGGCGGGGCTTCCCTGCCACGTGCGCTCCGCAGCGCCCTCTGCTGGCGACGCTTAGCGGGCCAGCCAAACTGGGGAAAACTTAAAGGGCCCAGATCCATTTTCATCCCGCAGGCAAGAAGGATGGATTTGGAGCAGTGGATAATGGAAACATTCTCTATTGTGATGGGGCTGGTGGTAACGCAGGGGGTACACATTTGTAAAAATCCTTCAAACTGCGCTGGCTGGTTTGGCTCAATGGATAGAGTATTGGCCTGCAGGTCGAAGGGTTCTGGGTTTGATTCTGGTCAAGAGCATGTACCACGGTTGTAGGCCCTTCTTTGGCCTGGGTCCTGGTCAGGGTTCATGCAGGAGGTAACCAATGGATGTGTTTCTCTCACATTGATGTTTCTCTCTATCTTTCCCTCTCTCTTCCACTCTCGCTAAAAATGAATGGAAAAATACCCTCGGGTGAGGATTTTAACAAAAAAAAAAATCCTTCAAACTGAACATTTAAAATCTGTGCATTTTGTTGTGGATGAGTTACATCTCCATTTTTAAACTTCATCATGTAAGTTTGGGTTTTAAATCCAATCACTCTGTACTGCTTGCACACCGAAAGTAAAGAAATACTTTAAAAATATTTTTATTGATTTGTAGAGCGAGGGGAAAGGAGAGAGAAAAAGAAACATCGATATATGAGAGAGAAACATTGATCGGCTATCTCCCCCATGCTCAAGCCTGAAACCTTGGCATGTACACCAGCTGGGGATCAACCAGCAACCTTTTGATGCATGATGACACCCAACCAACTGAGCCACACTGGCCAGAGTGGTAAACAAATATTTTTGAATGAATAAATGCGTGCAGGAATCACACACTCTGTTTTGCTTTCCTCACATCATACTTATCACAGTTCCTGAAAATCACTAAGCTATTGGCCGACTTTTCTGGGCTCCCATAACCCTCTGCTGGGCTCGGCCACTACTTTCATTACATTGGTGTTAGTTCCAGAGCAGCACAAAGCATCCAGTGCAACCAGAGGGACCAGCCTGCGTGCTCTACGCCTGACACTGTTTTCAAAACTCTGGCATACACAGCAACCCGTGCAGTAGTTGCTTCCAGCGTTCCCATTTTATCGACGTGGTAACCAAGGTACAGTTCTTCAGAGTGTCGACATGCTTACCACTTTGTCTCTGGAGTCAGACTGTCCTGGTTTCAGATCCCAGCTCTTCCCCTTGCCAACTGTGGGTCTTGGGCAAGACCACTGATCACGCTGAGCCTCGCTCTATTCATCTCTAAAATGGGGATAATGATATTTTCCCTTTGAGCTGCCATGAGGCAAAAGTGGGCTTATTATCCACATAAAATGTTCAGCACGGTGTCCATCTCAGAGCAAGGGCACTTCTTCACCATAAATTAAAACACGGATGTCATCAATACAACACGCACTTTAACATCTCTGGAACCAGAACATGTCTGCCAATCAACAGCAGCTCACAATCTCCGTGGACAGTGGCAGTTGTGACGAGGCTGTCACTGCCTATACGTGAGCAAACCTGGCCAGAATGGCCCCTATCGCTGTCACTTTCGTGTCTGAGCCAGTAGCCAGCTCTTCCCGTAAGAATAAAAACACGACGATGAGCTGAGACAGCACCATGTCATACTTTAGTTGGCAGCCGATTTTCTCTCTTTGAGGCACACAGATTAATGGTGTGTCTTACAATTGATGGTTTCTTAGATTTGATAAAATGCATCACAATGTTATCATCACCAGCCTGTCTCTCCTGCTGCAGATAATTGGATTATTGCTCCCTGCTCTTCCTGCCTCCCGGTTAGAGCGTTAGACATTCAGGCCTTTTCCGTGTGACTTTGCGATGGCGAGAGGGGACGGAGGACACGTCCTCGCTCCACCAATGTTGGGTGTGGACGTGTCACTTGCCTTGGGATGCAAGCAGTAGGACAGTGCACCAGTTCCAAGATGTGGCCTTGTGACATGTAAGTGTCTGCCCAACCAGGAAAACGGAGCCTGGACCCAATCTGCAGCCTGCTGCACAGCCACCCCAGCCGACCCACCGTGAGCAAGAGGAGTAATTGCCTATAGTTATAAGCCACGGGGGGCTATTTGTTACTCAGCCTTAGCATGATGACAGTAGCTAATACACTCACTAAACTAGGAGTGCTTCGAGGCCAAGGCCTATACCTCACTCGCCTCTATTGATGTCTTCAGAATCTAGCTTACTTCCTGGGTTTAGGGGGCACTCAGAGAGGTGCTCAGCAATGGGAAAAGGCAGGCTTTGGAATCAGACAGACCTGGATTCAAATCTCAGCTCTGCCACTCAAAAGTTGGGTGACCTTGGGGAGTCATGTAGAGTTCCCCGTATGTAAAATAGGAGGGATAAGAAGGGAAGTGGGCGATGTGTGGGGTTCTTACTCCGGGCCTGGCATGAGTAGGCTCTCCAGACACCCAGTTCTCTTTCCTTGATAGATATGTGTGACTGTGTACATGACTGAGACCCATTTCTGCACCCAGAACCAGCCAGAAAAATCTCCTCCAGATGCTCCTGGCACGCGGCAGGAAGGATCTGGTGGGAGGAGGCATCCTTGGCACAGAAGGCCTGGCAGGATCCAGAGGAAGCAGCGGCTAAGCTGCTCCCAGCAGTTCAGCACCCCAGGGACCCCCTTCACCAATCCATCCCCAACCCACCTGGCATCCTGGTGCCTGGGCTCGTGCCAGGCCCGCACTTGGCAGACTATGTGCTGCCCCAGAATTTTCTGCCCCAGTTACTCCCTGAGAAAAGTCAAGGCGGAGAAGACAGGGTTAATGGGGCTGCCCATATGGTCCAATCATGGAGCAGGGGTGGGCCAGCGCCCCTGTCAGCCACAGGGGCCCCTGCACAGAAGCCCCGGGACCACAGTGTCCCAGAACACCCACTGCAGGCCCCACTCTGGGACAGAGCATTCAGCAGGGAGGCCCGGGTGCCAGCCCTGACTTTGCCATAGCCTGCAATGTGGCCTGAGGCAGGTCCCCTAACTTCTCTGTGCCTCCATTTCTCTTGTCTCTACCATGAATAATCCTTGAGAAGTCTCCATGGTTTGTTATCACAGACCCATCCGAGATCCGGGGAGAGGACACAGACAGCCGCCCACGAACAATGCTTCTAATCTCAGCAGCCCAGGACCGGGGAGCCGACGACCCCAGAGCAGCTGCCTGATGGCCCAGAGAGCCCCGTGCTGCGGAATGCTGGGGCTGGAGGTCAGGGGGCTTCTCTCCCACTTTGCCCCTCTCTGACCTCTCTGACCAAAGCCTCTGCTCATGGCCAGGGAGGCAAGCCCCGGGGGGCCTTCTCTGAGCTTCTCTCCATCACCTCAGAGACACCCAGGTTTCTGGCCTCCTCGGCCCCTGCTCGTTAGCTTTCCCTTTGTTGCCATGGTTTTTCTGAGTCTTTCACAGAGTGCAGGCCCAGAAACAATCAGAGAATCAGATAATCAGCTATTCTTAGGCTGGAGGGTCTTCAGAGATGACCTACACGCTCATGTGTGCACATGCATGAACAGACGTGTGTGCATATATGCCCAAATACATACTAGTACACACATCTACACACCAATTCTGTGCCTCAGCCCTCTGCTCCTCAGTGCACACTGTGGCTGCCCCCTGTCTCAGAGGCCCAGTGACTGTCAGCACCAGCGTCCCATCTCCTGCCCTGCCATGTCCTTTCTGGCGAAGCCTTCAGAGCCCACCAAGGTCAGGAAGACTGAGGAGGCACCAATGGTTCAAACTGCCCTTGCCAGTTTGGCTCAGTGGCTAGAGCGCTGGCCTGCTGACTAAAGGATCCTGGGTTCACTTCCGGTCAAGGGCACAGACCAAGGTTGCAGGCTCCTCCTCGGCCCGGGCCCTGGTTGGGGCTCATGCAGGAGGCAACCAGTCCATGTGTTTCTCTCACATCAATGTTTCTCTCTGTCTTTCCCTCTCTCTTCCACTCTCTCTAAAAATCAATGGGAAAATATCCTCCAGGGAGGATTTTTTTTTAAATGATTAAAACTGAGCATCTGGGAAGTAGGATCACCACTCTGTCGCACCCTCGTTGAGAACCCTGGGGGTTGTCAATGACAGTATGAGTTATACTGTCAACGGGTAGTTACATTTCGTGCAGCCTTCAGTGTGCATCATGTACTATGCAAAGTGCTTTCGTGAATTTCATCCTCACAGCAAACCCACAAGGTAGATGTTATTAGCCCCATGTGTTATTTACCCCTACTGTGTACCAAATTCCCCCCACACTTAGCAGCTCAAGTGGCATTTATTATCTCATTCAGCTTTGGGGGGTCAGGAATCTGGCAGTGGCTTAGCAGGAGGACCCTGGCCTCCCACAAGGTTGAGGTCAGGCTGATGGTAAGGGCTGCGGTCTCATCTCAAGGCACAACTGGAGCAGGAGAATTCATGTCCAAGTTCACACGGGTTAATAGGCCTTGGCTCCTCACTGGCTGTTGGATAGAGATCTCAGTTCCTTGACACATGGGACCCTCCTCAGACTGCCTACATGGCCTCAGGACATGACAGCTGGCTTCCCATAGAGGAGTGAGGAGAGAGAAAGAGAGACCAAAGACAAGAGCCACTGAATCTTTTATAACCCAGCCTCTTTGGGTTGGAAGTGAATACCATTTCCTCTGCCATATTATATTGATCACACAGAACAAGCCCAGTATAAGGAGACTGACAAAGGGTATAAATACCAGGAGGCCATTTTGGAAACTGGCTATCACATCCCATTCTACAAATGACTAAACTGAGACTCAGAGAGATGAATTGACCTGCCCAAGGTCACAAAACCAGTAAGTGATGGAATAGAGACTTCCATGCAGGACTATCCAACTCCAACGTCTATACCTTTAACTATATGTCTTCTCTATAAGACGATGATGATGATGATAATGACGATGATGATGATGATGATGCCAGTGATAAATGATGAGGATGAAATAAAGATGACAATGATGGTGGTGGTGGTGATTTTGATGAGGAGGAGGACAGTAGTGATGATGACAAATACTATGTATTTTGAGCACTTCCCATGATGCTGAAAACTTACAAGTCATTTCATCTTCACAAGCTTTGCCATTTCAAATACGGTACATTGACATCACCTAAGCACTTATCATTAAAGCAAAGTCTGTCTCTCTCCCTGACCCCAGGGGATTGGCATGCACAGTTGAGTCTGAGAGGTGCACAAACTTCTCAGAATCAAGAGATTACACAACTTGCCCAGCCGGTGTGGCTCAGTGGCTGAGTATGGACCAGAAGGTCATAGTTCAATTCCGAGGAGTGGTACATGCCAGCAATGAGGGCTCGATCCCAGTGTGGGTGTGCTAGAGGCAACCGATCAATGATTGTCTCTGATCTCTGATGTTTCTATCTCTCTTTCTCCCTTCCTGTCTGAAATTAATTTTTAAAAATTTAAAGAATCTCTTGAAAGAAAGAAAGAAAGAAAGAAAGAAAGAAAGAAAGAAAGAAAGAAAGAAAGAAAGAAAGAAAGAAAGAAGAAGAAAGAAAGAAAAGGGAAGGAATGGAGATGGAGAGAGAGAGAGAGAGAGAGAGAGAGAGAGAGAGAGAGAGAGAGAGAGAGAGAGAGAGAGAGAGAGAGAAAAGAAGAAAGGAAGGAAGGAAGGAAGGAAGGAAGGAAGGAAGGAAGGAAGGAAGGAAGGAAGGAAGGAAGGAAGGAAGGAAAGAAAGAAGGAAAGAAAGAAGGAAAGAAAGACAGAAAGGACCTCTAGCCAGGTGGAAGTAATATTCCTGTTTCAACTTTGCAGGTGAAGAAGCTGAGACTCGGACCCTTTGTTGGCTGAGAATAGACTAAAGATCTTGATCCCCACCCCAGACCCTGCCACCCCTACCTCTTGGGCTAGAACTCTGCCTGCCCCTGGAGGGGATGAGGCTTCGGCCCTCAAAGCATCAGGCCTGGGACCCTCACCACCGCCACCAGGCCTGGTCCCCTCGCCTCCCCCCTCCTGCTGCCTCCTGCTGCTGTGCCCCTCCGCCTCACAGGCTGTTTGTGGGTGGATCAGAGGCCACGCAGCCCTCCTGGTGAAGAGTGACCTCGTTCCAAATTACTCCGGGGGAAGGACATTCGGAATCAAGAGACAGCACTCAGCACAGCGACACACAAACATTTCTGAAAGGGGAAATTATGTCTTTGAAATCACATTAATCATGATAATGTTCTTGCTCCTTCCCTGCGTGGATGTTTGCTGGATGATTTTGCCGGGTTTAACCCTGGGCAGCCGGGGCTCTCACAGAGTCTCCCAAGATACATGCTCTCCCTCCCTCGGCCAAGGCACTCGCCCGGTTCCATCTCCCATCAGCCTTCCTGGTCCAGGGGTCACTCCAACCCAAGGTCAAAACCCAGGGGCTGGGCAGGTAAGATAAATGAAGGACTCGAGTGCCAGGCAACTGGGGTTGCCTCCTTTTAAAACTGTAAGTCTGGCATCCCAGGTTAACCCTGAAGGTGGTCACGTTAGTGAGGACTGTCATAAACAGAAAAGAAAAAAAAAAAATCTTGCCGAAACTGGTTTGGCTCAGTGGATAGAGCGTCGGCCTGCGGACTGAAAGGTCCCAGGTTCAATTCCGGTCAAGGGCATGTACACTGGCTGCGGGCACATCCCCAGTAGGGGGTGTGCAGGAGGCAGCTGATCGATGTTTCTCTTTCATTGATGTTTCTAGCTCTCTGTCCCTCTACCTTCCTCTCTGTAAAAAATCAATAATATATATTTATTTATTTTTAATCCTATCCTGCGAGAGCAGCCGTTATCTCGGCAGATTGCTACCACGCAGTGTTATAGCCTGAACTCAAACACTGAAAATCTAACCCCCATGGGACAGTACTAGAGAGAGTTTGAAGGCCATTAGGATTAAATGAGGTCCTGGGGGTGGAACCCTAATGTAATAGAACTGGTGTCCTTACAAGGAGAGAGAGGGGCACGAGGGATGCACGTGCAGAGAGAAGAGCCTTGTGATGACATGGCAAGAAGGTGGCTGTTGGCAAGCCAAGCAGAGGGGCCTTAGGAGAAACCAACACTGCTGGCACCTTCGTCTTGGACTTCCCGCTCCAGAACCATGGGAAAATAAATGTCTGTTGTTTAAGGTCCCCAGTCTGTGGTATCTATAATATACTAATAAAAGGTAATATGCAGCAGGCTGTGTGGGGTGACAAGGCCGGCAAGGAGGGGAGGGGAGGATTAGCAAGGGACCACCAAACAACTGAACTGGTGCGTGGGGCAACCAGGGCAATGAGGGTGACTAGGCTGGCAGAGGGGCAGTTATGAGCAGAAACTGACAGTCAGACATCCGCCAAGGGGTCCCAGATTGGAAAGAATGCAAGCTGGGCTGAGGGGACCCCTCCTCCCATGCACAGATTTTGTGCACCGGGTCTCTAGTTCTGTTATAACAGCACTGCACAGACTAACCTACTACATGGGTCAGAGGGATAATAGTAACAAAAGCCAGCACTTCCACAGCCCTCACTGAGTCCCAGGAACTATTCTAAAGCTCTACATGGATTACTTCATTTAATCCTCACAAGACCCTCTGGAGTGAGTACCATTATCATCCCCATTTTATAGATGAGGAAACCGAGGTCCAAAGAGTGGAAGTAACTCCCCCCGAAGACTCACAGCTATTAAATGTCAGCGGTGGGTGCAAAGCTGGCTCTTCATTACTACGCGAGAGTGACAACCCCTGTTGCCCAATCTTTCCGTTTTCCAAGTGAAATTGAGAAGTACCCGGTGTTTTGCTTTAATGCTAGCTGCTAATTAAAAAAACAAAATCATGTTTATGGGCATACACAAAAGCTACCTGTGTCTAACTCTCAGCTGCCGGCTTCTCGTTGCCGCTCTTAGAAAACTTCAGCGAGTCGGATCCATGTGGGGTGTATAGACTTAGGAAATCAGAGGGTGTTGGAGTTCAGTGGGACATAGAGAATGTGGAGTTCAAGCCCGCATTTCACAAGTGGTGTCACTAGCAAGCAAGGCCAGGGCCAGTGAGAGCCCTCCCTGGCCACCCGTCAAATCAAAGACAAGAGGGGTCCACTGTCTAAGGGGTCTGTTCTCTACCCCTCTTCTTTACTTGTTTTCTTGTTTTTCTTTCTATCTCCGAATTTGGATTTCTATCCATTTGTCCATCCCTCTGTCCATCCATCTATCCATTTGTTCATCTACCCATCTTCTCATTTATTAGTCTAGCCATCCATCCACCCATCCATATATCCACTCAGCCAGCCCGTCAGCCAGCTTCAAGGCCTGCCCTGACTGTGAACACCTTGAAACCAGGGCTCTCCGTTACCTATTTGTAGTTTCAGTGGTTGCAAGCACAGTGCTTAGCACAGCCTTACCCAGCTTCCCTCCTTCTTGGGGGTTATCCTTGGATAAGACTCTTCATCTCTCCAAGCCTCCGTTTCTCCATCTGTAAGAGTTGGGACATCACAGTTCACAGTGTCATAGGAGAAGTAGGTGATATAGGCGCATAGTAGGTGCACAGTAACAGCCAGCTGTGGTCACGAGCTATCTCAAAGGGCTGAAGCCCATGCTCGTCAGACCCTAGAGCTCCACTCTGCTGGCTCTGTGCTCCCCTAGGGGGTGGGGGTATAGGTAAGAGGGAGCACAGGGAACAAGGCTGCAGAACATGGACAGGAGATTCGGAATCGCAGAAGACAAAGAAGGAAGGACAGTGCTCAGCCTGGCCGTGAGGGGTGCAAGGTCTGTCCTAGGAGTGGGGGAGCATGGGGATGGGGGGGAGACGCAGCCTCAGGGGTCCCGCCTGGAATTGCACTGCACAGACAGTCTGGGAGGTGGGGCCCACCCGCCTGCTCCCTCCTCACAGCCCCCAGAGCCTGGCAGGGCTGCGCCAGCGTCCCCGTCATCAGCTCCTGTGAAAAATCATCCGTGATAGCTGAACTTCTGTTCCATTGTTGTTATTGTCTTTTAATTACACCTTCTTCTTTTTTTAACTCGGGAACCAAATTAAACCCAGCCAACCTGAAATTAATTTGTGGTGTAATACGGCAGCGTGGAAACTGGGCCATCAGCTCCTGGGCCTGCAGGGAAGCAGGGGCCAGAGGGGAGGCGGGGACTTCTGCCTCTGACCCTGTCTGTGGGAGAAAGCCCTCCTGGTCACCAGGCCCTGGCCAGGCACTGGGAATATAACCACCAACAAGATGGCCAAGGTTCTCGCCCCAGGACTTTGCTGTCCAAATGAGTCATTGAGAATCATAACATTCTGGGGTGTAAAAAAAAAAAAAAAAATAGCATATCCGAAATCAGTTTGGCTCAATGGATAGTGTTGGCCTGCGGACTGAAAGGTTCGATTCCGGTCAGGGGCATGTACCCGGGTTGCTGGCACATCCCTAGTAGGGGGTGTGCAAGAGCAGCTATAGATGTTTCTCTCTCATCCATGTTTCTAACTCTCTATCCCTCTCCCTTCCTCTCTGTAAAAAATCAATAAAATATTTTTTAAAAAATACACAAAAATAATAATAATAATAATAATAATAAAATAAAAGGAGGGACAGCTCACAGAGTTTCTCCAGACCTCCTATCAGCCTGAGATTTAGGACCAATTATGTCAATGTCCCTACTTGCATTTCATTGAAAGGATAAAAGATCACTCCCATAGCTGTCATGGGGGCAGGCACTTGGCATGGATCACCTCATGTGGTCCGAGGGTGCTAGCATGCCCATTGTACAGATGAGAAAACTGAGGTTCAAGGGGCCAAATTTTGTCTATGATGAGGAAGTGACGAAGCTGGGACTTGAACCCAGATTTGAATGCTCTCTAAACCTGTTCTTATAATTAACTACCCGGCCATTCCACCTGTCACAGAAAGCTGTGGCGCCCTGGGCACTTCCTGTGCTAGGGTCAGACCTGAGCGTGACCCTAGAATGCCAGCAACCGGAAATGAGGGGGTGAAGGCCTACGTGTGTGCCCGGCAGCATTAGGGATTGGTGGCCACTTGCCTGGCCTCGGCAGGGGCAGTGCCCACCCAGCACAGCTGGTCCAGGTGGCGTTTCGCTCCCTTCTTTCCTCTCTGTTCTGTCATCCTTGGGAAAGGACATGTTCTCCTCCGTGGAACAGAGGCTAAAGAAAAACAACTGTTTGGGGATTGGAGCTCCCGTTTCCAGGCAAAGACGGTGTTAGGACCCACAGAGAGTCAGGCTCTCCGTCCCCCACTTCCACGGAGCATGGGACCACGGGGTGGGGGGTTATGGGAGCCCTTTGTCATTATTAGAATTCTCTCTTCTTCTTTGTGCCCTCCTTTCCCACTGTTGTCATGTACTTTTAATCAAGGTGAAGGAATAAGGACACCTTCCCCCAGCACTCCAGGGCTTTTCTGGAAAGGCCCCCCTGCTCCTTCAGAGAGGGGCAGGTGAATTAGCCCCAGTGCCCGGCTGGGACACCCGGGAGCAGCCAAACCACTGGAACATGTGTGGCTCCCATTCCTCTTTTGCTGCCAAGAACATCGGGGTTCAGCATGTTTCCCCAGGGAGGTCTGACCTCCCACGGGCGGGAGGAGCTGCCTGGACCTCTTCCCCCCACTCCTCCACCCACCGCTCTCCCTCCCCCTCCGCTCAGCACACAGCAGACATCATTGCCAAAGGCATCCAGCAGCTCCCTGGCCGGGAACAGGCCTAGGAAAGAAAAGTCCACTCTCCTCTCACCCTGGGCTCAACTTCCCAGCGGCCATCGCAAGTTTTCCTTTCAACCCAGCTCCACGTGGGTCTCAGAATCTCACAACCTCGGTGAGGATGGTCTGCGAAAGATGACCTTTAAAAAGATACAGTGTTAGGACCAAAATAAACACAGACTGTGCAGGCGGTTCTCCGAGGAGGGGGAGGATTCCCAATGGCCTTTCATTTCTGTATTATTTTAATTTTTCACTCTAAGAAAACGTTATTTTTCTAATCAGGAAAACATAATAGAGTTTTTCTAAAACAGACCAAAGCCAGAAAGCCCTGGCTCAGTCTTCGTTGGATAACAAGATCTAGAACTGTGAACAGTGACAGGGGCCAAACCCGGCCCACCACCTGCTTTTATAAATAAAGCTTTATTGAACACAGACATGCCTATCATTTACATATTGTCGAAAGCCCTTTTACCCTTAACCTTAGAGTTCAGTGGTTGTGACAGAAACTGTATGGCCTGCCAAAATGGAAATACGTACTATTTGGCTCCTTACAGAAAACTCTTGGCCTGGTCTGCAAGAGCATAAATTTGTAAAGGGAAAATGAGTCAGTGCCCAGGGCCAAGGCAGGCGTCTCTAATTCTGTGGTTTTCAACCTTTCCAATGCTGCGACCCTTTAATACAGTTCCTCATGCTGTGGTGACCGCCAACCATAAAATTATTGTTGTTGCTACTTCATAACTGTAATTTTGCTACAGTTATGAATCAATGTAAATATCTGCATTTTCCGATGGTCTTGAGCGACCCTGCTAGCAGTTCTCAACCTGTGGGTTGCGGCATTAGGAAGGCTGAGAACCGCTGCTCTAATGCATTCACAGGTTGGTAATCTGGGCATCACAGAATCCTAGGTCATTCGTGATTTGGAGGCCACTCCTCCATCCCCGGCCTCTGTTCCCCACAGATGAGGGGCTCCTTTGTTCTGACCTCTTGCCTCTCTAGAGCAATCCCACGCATGCAGGGAAAGTCCTTCCTCAAGTCTCGCTTCAATCCAGCATCCCTAATCCTCTCACCTCCCAGCTCAGACCCGTGGCCCAGCCCCGAGCTCCTGGTTGCATCTCACACTATTAGTGACTGGGCCTTGGATCTTGCCCAACACTTCATGAGCCAGAGAGACAATAACCATTGGGAGGGAAATGGTGCTGTGAACGGCTGCCCCACTCCTTTTCCTGGGCACCAGGGCCCAGAGCTGCCGGGGCTGAGCAGTGGGGTCCACGGCGCCAGCGTTAAGGGGGAGCTGATGGCTTGGGGAGCAATTGTTACCACTTCGGGAAGAGCGATTATGCTAACGCTGCATAAACACGCACCCAGACCCTCCTCGGGGGCAAATGAAAATACAAGAGCATCTGGGCTGATTTATCTTGCCCAGAGGAAGCCGGAGAAATTCATTTCCCTTCCAAACGATCTGCTCTGGGTCCTAAATATTCAATAATTTCCTAGCTTGGAAATGGATTTCCTCCCCTTCCCCGTGGCAGGCAGCTAGCATTCTTATGCACGACATCATCAAGGTATGAAGGGGCACTCTGTATAGCGGGCTCTGGGCTGCAGGCCCCACCCCACCTTGAAAATATTTCTCCCAGCTCCGGGAGCCTTCTTAGCATGCCAGGACCACGGGCCCCTCCGAATGGATCCTGGCAGCCCCACCCCTTCCCTGACCCAGGCCTGGGCTGAGGGCACCAGTGACTGCCCCAGCCCAGCCCACCTCACCCACCAGCATATCAGTGCAAGAAGAGGCTCGGGTGCCCAGGCCCAGAACCTGGCAAGAGCTCAGAGCTCAGAGCCCCTCGTCGTCCATGTACGTGTCTGTGTTCCACACGGAGAGGTGACTTTGAGGGCAGGGATGGCCTGTGTGTCTGTGGTCTGGTCAGCTATTCATCGGCTGAGTGGACAGATAGACAAAGGGATGCGTGAATGATGAGAGAATAGAGGGTAGATGGATGGCACTTTGAATGTTATTCACTTGACTCCGTAGGGTATGGGATGTGATTAATTTCTCTCTCCACCTCGGTGCCTGAACACCAGAGAGAGAGACAATAAACGTTTGCTGAATGGATGAGTCAGAGATGAACGAGTGTGGCCGCCCCAACCAGTCCTGAGGACGCTCCCGCCTGTCCTGCAGGGCCCTGACCAGGCGGGAGGTTGGCACCCATTGGCAGAAGGAAAGGAGCCAGCCAAGGTGCCCAAGGGGTCATGGAGCTCCTGGCTTGGAATATGTTCTTGAAAGAATGGGGTCGCGGCCAGAGGAGAGGTCCGTTCGGTGGGGTCATCCGGTCTACCCTTGGCCTCCAGCGAAGAGGAGAGCAGGTGTCTCCGGGGCCTGAGCCACAGTGGTGGGTCTGAGAGCCTGTCTGTATCAGCTTCTGCCATGCTCTGCTCCTTTGGTCGTGTGCGCCTCTCTTCTTATTCACTGTCTTCGTCTCCTGCTTCTCTCTCTCTCTTTCTCCACTGCTGACCCGTCTCCATCCCTCAGGCACAGCCAGACCCCTGGCCACCTTGGGGTGCTGGGCAGCATCTGTCCCAATGGATATTTCTCTCTATGTCCTGGGGCAGTGGTCAGCAAACTCCTTAGTCCACAGAGCCAAATCTCAACAATCCAGCGATTGAAATTTCTTTGGAGAGCCCAATTTTTTAAACTTAAACTTCTTCTAACGCCACTTCTTCAACATAGACTCGCCCAGGCCATGGTATTTTTGTGGAAGAGCCACACTCAAGGGGCCAAAGAGCCACATGTGGCTCTGGAGCCGCGGTTTGCTAACCATGATCCTGGGGGATCCCTCCCCGTTTTCCCACTCGGCTTCCCTGAGATCGGAGGAGATGGGGGCGCTGAGGAAACGGGCCCAACTAAGTCAGATCCCACATCCAAAGACACCGGCTTCAAGTGGCAGCGCCGGAGCCCCACGGGGTCCGTCTGACTCTGGACTCCAGGCTCTCCCTGCCGCCCGGAAGAACATGGGGGGTTGGAGCCCATGTGAGAGGATTTACATGTGCCTCTCCCTCCAGGACCTGGCTGAAATCTGGTTCCCTTCACCACAGCACGGTACCCACACCCTGAGGCGGACCTGCGTTGCCATCGCCGTGAGGAGAAGGAACCAGCTGCAGAGGACTGTGTGCGACTCCATCCAGTCCTCCGATCATGTGTGCTGTGCCCGTCACTGCAGGGGAGCTCACAGCCTGGCAGGGGCCCTTGCCAGCATGCACCACCTCCACCCAAGCACAGCGGGGATCTCAGACCAGCAACTCAGGGGGCCTTGAGGAAGAGGAGCCCGGGCTTTGGGAACCGCCCTGGCAGTGACAGGAAGCAGCCGCAGACGCGAGCTCACCGTGTCCTCTCGTCCAGGGAGGAGAATCTCGGAGCTGCCTGCAGCCTGGGAGAGCAGCGCTAACCCCTACCCCACCCCGAGCTGCGCACAGCCCAGCACTGGCTGGGGTGAGATCAGGTTGTTAATTCGCCGGTGGTTCTCATCCTTAATTGCAATCAAGAGGATGGTGTCTGCATGAGGGACGGAAGAGGGGGACCTCCCCCGAGGACTGGAGTCTGGGTGGACGCTGCCGGACGCAGCCAGCAGCAGGATAACCCTGGACACTTAGTGGGCACGGGCAGCGGCTCCAGGCAGGTTTCACCGGAGCTGGGCTAGGTCCCTATGATGCACATGAAAACAGCGTCCAGTAAACGAGGTTCCAGTCTCGGCCCTACCCCCAAGGGGAGTTACCACACCAGCCTGAGTTTCCGTGTCTGCATGTGAAGGGGGATCACGATAACCCACTTCAAATGGTTACCGAGAGATTAAATGAGATCACCTGCCCGAAGCACGGAGCACAGCACCTGCCCTGCGCCCACGGGCCCTGGAGAGCCGCACTGCTTCTGAGCCAAGAGCAAAATGAAAGGTGCTCTGTTCTTAAACAGCCACCTCCGCACAGTGCCCTTTGATGGCTCTGCAGGGAGGCGGGTGCCTTTAAGACAGGAATCAGTCTGGCCCCTGGCCAGGCCCAGGAAGAATGTCATGCTGGGGTGCATGGGAGATGGATGGGGAGCTCAGAGGTGTAATGAACAGAGGCTGCGGGGACCAGGCCTGACCCTGGCCAGGCCCCAAGGGCCACTCCCTGCAGCCGGACTCAGAGTTCAGGACCCTCAGACCTGAACCATGACTCCTGGGCCTTTTTCAAAGGAGAGCTGGGATCCAACACACACACACACACAAACACACACTCACACACACGTGCGCACACATACACACACGTGCGCACACATACACACGTGTGCGCACATGTACACACAGCCATGCCCACATCCCACACACCCCATTCAGTTACATTAGTGTTTACAGAGCACCTACTGTGTGCCTGGTCCTGGAGCTACTGCGGTGAATGGACACAGTCCAGTCTGGGAAATGGATGTGGAATAGGGCATCACTGCTCAGGTAATGGGCACTCCAAGAGAAGCCAGCCCAGGAGAGGGGCACGCACCAGGCCAAATGCCAGGGAGGGGTATCCTCTGCTGAGCTCCGGAGGGGGCATCAGATGGGGAGTAAGGGAAAAGTGTTCCAGTCAGAGGGAACAGCATGAGAATGGGCAGGAGGTGGGAAAGAGCTGGTGTATGGGCAGGGACTGACAGCCAGCCTCCTCAGAGCAAGAGGGGAGAGGGGCCCTGGTTAGCCGGTGAGCAATGAGGAAGCTTTAAAGGCTCTTAGAGTCTGTTCTGGCCCTTCTGTCTGAGTGGGGCGTGGACGGGAGAGCAGGTGAGATGTCGTGTTGGGCACCCAGACCCTGCAGGGCCCGGCTTCTGGATGCTGCATGCGTTCTGCTGGGAACTCTGAGTCTAGAAAGCTGCCCTTGACTCCCCAGGACAGCTCCACGGCTGAGCCTGCATCTGCAGGCCTACAGTCAGAGTTGAAGGGACCTGGGTGTGGACAGCACAACCCAGGCTGCTGTGACCTGGGACTCACTCCACCTCACTGAGTCTCCTTCCGTTCTCATCACTGTGACCCCCCTCCTTCCTTTGGCCATGGCTGAGAAAAAGAAGGAAATGTACTTAAACCTAGTAAGTGCCAGCTATGGGCCAGGAGCTGAACTTCCTCTCTCTGTGGATGACTAGAAAATTCCTCTCTGCCGAATTGGCTGTGTGGCCTTGGGCAAGTCACTTCTCACCGCCGAGCCTCAGGTTCCCTCCTGTAAAATAAATGCCAGGGTTGGGACTACTTGCCTTTAAGAGTTCATCCAGTGCCAGCATTCTGGGCAGTGCCAAGAGAACGGTTTTTGGAGTCAGGTTCCTGGCTCCAGGCTTACTGGGCTGTGTGACTTCAGGCAAATGTATCAACCCCTCTGGGCTTCAGATTCCCTGCAGAATGGGGATAATCACTCCGTCCTGGCCGCACATGGTGGGTATGCAGTGAGACCACTATGCAAAGCACCCACACTTCCTGGGCACACAAAAGCCCCTTGGTACCCGAGATTAGCTCTGCTTCTTGGCAAGGAGCTGGCCCTCCTGAAAGCAGAACTGGCTCTGGCTGGGGCTTCGGGTGGGGACCAGGGCTGCAGCGAAGGTCAGGGAGGCAGCAATGCATTGGGGCACCAGGGTCTGCTCAGGCATTCCGTTTGGAATGCATCGCCTTTTATCCCGGCGAGTGTCTGCGGTGGTGCGGGTCCCGTTCACCACAGGCGTTTAATGGAATGTTCCTCCCCCGGGGAACGGCGCTCCCGGACACTCCTCACGCCCAGCCCGGGTCTTTGAAACTTAACAGCGGGTTCTTTAAAGAGACAGGAGAGGCATGCTGCATCCCAATACACGGCTTTTGAACATTAATAGAGGTCACCCTTCCGGGGGACGTGGGTCCTTCCCAGGAATGATTCAGCTGCAGGCACCGCTGGCCAACAGAGAGGTTTTGCTCGTGTTTCCTTTTGATCATCCACTATGGCGGGGGTGACAGGGGTGGGGAGACACATGTGCACCCCCTTTACTGAGCCCTGGGGGATAATTCTGTGTGAAAGAAGCCGAAGACGTCCTTTGTCATCCTGTCCCTGCCACCACCGCCAGGCAGGGGCACGGAGCTTCAGTGCAGGACACCTGTGGGCATTGCAGAGGGCCTCCTGGGAGCAGGCCCCGGGCTCAGGGTTCGATGTGCATATTCTCATTTTATCCTTACAGCTTATCTGGGGAAACTGAGGCCAGGAGACGTTAGGGTCCTTGTCCAAAGCCCCACAACTAGCAAGAGTCTTGGCTGCAGCTTGGCTCCAAAAAAATGCACCCTGGACTTTGGAACTAGACAGTCTGGTTCTAGTTGCAACTAGACAGGCTTGCTCCACCATGTCCCAGCTGCGCAGCCTTGGGTACATGGCTTGACCTCTCTGAGGCTCCATTTGAAACGTACCCTCACTCTTGATTTGAAAGCACAGCTCCTCCGGCAAGGCCTCCACACACTTGTGGGAAGGGGTCTAGGGTCTTGGTGACCGTCATCCCCATTGCCCGGGCCTCTCTGACTCTTCCCAACCCTTCACCCTCTGCGATAATGCCTGCGCTGAGTGGCCGGTCCCTGCCATGATTTTTCCACATTTAAAACTCTTAACAAATGCTCAGATGTATAATGTTTCACGTTTCCATCGTTTCTCGATTACAGACTGTTTTGTCAATAGTGCTGTTTATGGGCGTTTCATGATTTATCTGTGTCTGCCCCCCACCTCCCTGTGTGGCCCTGGGCAAGTCATTCATCCTCCTGGGAGCGAGGGACCTTAGAGATCATCCATCCAGGCCTTTCGTTATATCAATAAGAATCACAGCAGCAACCCAAGCCACCTAAGACGCCTGAGGTAGACCAGTGACCCCCACCTCCTGGTATTTCTGCCCTGGTGGAGGCCTCTCCTTCCCTGACTCTGAGCCAGGCCATGCAGCTCATTTTGGCCAATGGGAGGTGAGAAAGCATGAGCCAGCAGAAGCTCTAAAGATCCTTGCTTTTTGGCACCCCCTCTTGGAATGAATGCTACCTGGAGACGCCCGGCTGCAAGGAAGGCCAGGCTGCAGCAGAGCCGCTGCAGAGCTGACCGGGACCACGGGAGTAACCTGCCCGCCTCCGTGTGCCTGGGCCTCACCCAGTCTGGGCGCTGAGAAGTCCCACTTCCCAGGAAGGGGCCCCCGCCCACCCAGCCACCCTCCTGAGAGCAGGTGCAGCAGAAAAACCACCCCACCAACTCATGGGATCAAGAGAAATTGTAAACAGTTGTCCTTTTAACCCCCTCAGTTGTTTTGTGTGTGTGCGCGCGCGCGCGCGCGCGCGTGTGTGTGTGTGTGTGTGTGTGTGTGTGTGTGTGTGTGTGGTGTGTGATGTAGCAATAGATAACTGAAACATGTCCCTACTATGTGCCACGCTGGACTCAACCTTTGAAATAAGAACTTCTTACCTTCACATCAGCCCTTTTGAGATGGTTTTATTACCCAACAAACGAGGAACATGAGACGCAGACAGACCCAGTGCTATTTCAAGGTGAGGCATTAAGAAAGTGGTGGTTGGGGTGGTGGGGGGTGGGGGGAGATAACAAAAATAAATAAATAAGATAAGTTGTAAAGGCTTTAAAAAAGAAAATGGTGGAGCTAGGGCTCCAACCCCAGTCTCGCTCCAGCATCTAAGCCACAGTTGTCACAACAAACATCCGTTTAACAAACAGGAATGCACAGTTCAGACAGCGGGGCCTCCCCAAGGCCGCGTGCAGCAGTACAAAACCTGTGTCCGTGACCTCGTGCGATACAATGCGATGTGGCAAACCCTCCCAAACTCAGTGGCTTAGAAAGATGAGCATTTACTTAGGTCCTGAGTCTCAGATCAGCCCAATGGCTGTGGTTGAAGCTGGGCTCCTATGGCTGGGGCTTGGCTGGCTGTTTGCTGATTAGCTGGGTCAACTGGGCTCCTTGAGCTGGGTCTCCTGTCCTCCAGTGCACAGCCTGGGCAAGCTCTCGTGGCCAAGGCCAAGGTGCAAGAGCAAACACATGGGAATGCACAAGCCTCCATATGGAGTTGGCCAGCATTGCTCCCAGCACATCCCTGCTTGGCCAAAGCGAGTCACAAAACCAGGCTGCCCACAAGGGATGGGAGATGGGCTCTGCAAGATCATGCAAGATCATGGGCACATGCAAGATCATAGGCTCAAGGTCACTGCAAAGGACATAGGTATAAGAATGACTGAGAATGTGGGTGGTGAAGGCAATCGGTGTGTCATCATGGAGTCTTTGCCACAGGCCAGGCAGTGGGCTGGATATTTTATCCTGGTTACCACTTACTTTTTGAACCATTCCCGTGATTTAATTAGATGCGATTATTAGCCCCCATAATCCAGTTAGAGAAACTGAGTCACCTGACAACGAAGCAACTAGCCCAAGGTCACTCAGAAGGTCAGTGGCAGAGCCAGAATTCAAGGCCAGGTCCATTTGACTCCAAAACCTATGCCCTTAACCACTGAGCTACACCAGCAGGCTCGCCTCGCTGACCACCGCTCCAGCCCTGAGGCTCCAGGGACCAAAGTCCGGACTCCCTGGAGGCCCCACTGCAGGGAGGAGCCCCTTCTTCCCCAGCCGGGAGTTTCCGCTGACGCCTGGGAAGTCCAGCTCACAAAGATGAAAGCCCATTTGCTGAGCAAAGCGGCTCTGCTGACAAAGGACAGGCTTCCTTTGGAGTCGGGCGTCCAGGAATGGGGGAGGGGGAGGAGAAGCTGGGGGGAAGCTGCAGGTGGAAGCCAGGGAGGCGGAGGGAAGGCTGGAGCATGCAGTTGATCCTGGGTGTGCAGACGAGGGGTAACCCACAAGCTTTGCCTGCGTCAGGGGGGCCATGGGCAGCTTGGAGTTCAGCTGGCAGAGGCTACTAAGACACTAGAGATGATCCATGCCAGCGGGGAAACTGAGGCCCAGAGAGGAGCAGAGACCTTGGCTCACACAACCAGATGGAGGCCGCTGGACCCTCGACATTCGTCTCCCAGGAACCCAGCTTATTCCATGGGGAGCTGGAGGCCTCCCCCGGGGCTCCCACTGAGAAGGGTCACCATAAGCTTAGGGGTCTGCCCAGGGCTCCCATCGCCTGGTCCTCACATCTCCAGCGGGATCCAGACCTGGGGCGCTGGGGCCCGCTGAGCTATTTCTGTGTCTTTTCTTCAAGGAGATTCAGCCGAACACGGTGCTGCTCAGCAAGCATCATTTATTACATCCCTGGCTCCTGCGCTCCGGACTCGGAGACAGATAATGCCCCTTATCTCGGGCTGGAGAGCAGGGGCGGGGAAGGCCGGGAGTGACAGTCCCGCTGCTGCGATAAGGGATCGGGAGCACCTGTCTCCCTCCGTGGCATTGGCACAGGGCGGCTCTGCCAGGCTCCGTGGAGGCCCCGCAGTGCGGAGGACACAGGGGACACAGGCCTCAGGTGCCAAGCAGCCCGGGCCTTGGCTCTGCCCCTGGCTCCCCCGTGACCTTGAGCAAGTAGGGCAGTCCCTCGAGGCAGGTCTGGACAAGGTGTTCAAAGTGTATTCCTTGGCATCATGGGGTTCCCTGGAATGGCCTCTGGGGCATTTTGAAAAGGGGGGGATGAACTGGAGCTCTGGCCCTGATCCCCGGTTCCCTTTTTGTCTGCATGGGGTGCTGAGAGTATTTCAACAACATTTCACAGAATGTTTACAATTCTCCCAGAATCTGTTGAAAGCCTGGAAGAAATGAACCCCGAAGACCATTCTGGGGGGGTCTCAGGGAGGCAGGACGGGAAGGGTGGGAGATGAGATTGAAGGCTAGGTGATGGGGGTGGGAGGGAAGGTTAGTTAGGACTAAGAGGTATGCAGCCCCCATCCGGAGAGCTTGTACGAACCCAGAGCCCATCACCCAAAGGCCGTGCCCCGTGCCTCCTCACCCACGCCGCTCCTTTAAGGGAACCCACAGGAAGGTATCCTGGATGCATCAGGCAACAGCACTCTGCTTCTGTGTCCTAGTCTCCCAGGCCCGCTGCTCCCCAGAGAGCCCAGTCAGGTCTAGAATTGAAAGGTGGGGACCATGTCTCCTATTGCATCCCTGATGGAGTGGGGCCAGGCCTGCTGGGGGAGGAGCTGGGGGCACGGCGCCGCCTTCTCCCAGCCTCTGCCACGGGGGCCGCGGTGCTGGACCAGCAGTGCCGGACCCAGCCACCCCTCCTGCAGAACGAGAGATGAGCACTGGACCGACTGGTCTCCCTGGGCCCTCGCGGCAGCCGTGGCTTTGTCCGGATGGTCTTCCAGATGGATGTCCAGAAGGTGTCTGCCCTGATTAGCATATTACCCTTTTATTCGTATAGATCTTTATTATTGAAAGTATCACCGGTGACCCCTCTGCTTCCCCTACCCCAGCCTCCTCCTCCCTGCTCCCAATATCAGTACTTATTTGGGGTTCTAAGCAAGGCTCCCCTCAGAGTCCTTCACCCACCAGCCCCCACCCTCACCCTCACCCCTCAGCCCATCCAGGCAACCGTGTTGTCATGACTTCTGGCGTAAGACAGAAGACGCAGGAGAATGCAGCAGGATATAAAAGCAGGGTCCCTGCCCCAGACCAGCTAAGGAATGCCCTGAGGAAGCACAAGGGTGTCAGAGAGGGCAAGAAGGCACTTGGACGGTGGTGGAATCTCCATAAAAGTGTGGGGACCTCAGACAGAGACGCAGGGGGACCCTACATGTCCTGCACCGACACAGAATAAGAGCAGGAGAACTGTCTGCCTGCAGGGTCCAGGCAGAGGGGCCTGTGCTTGCTGTTCGCCAGGTACCTGCTTCCAGAGGCAGAGTGCTCCCACACACAGAGCCTCGGGGCGGAAGGGCCTGTGAGGGCACAGGCAGCGACTAAACAGATCAAGAACAAACAGCCATACGAGACCAGCCATAAGGGCTGCCGCTGGTAGAATGAGATGTGTGCCAAAGACAAATGCGGGTGAAAAACGGGGATCACGGTGCTCCTAGCACCCCTACAGCAGGTAACACAGCCGTGACAACTTTCCGTGTCATCGCTGAAGGGTCCCCAACTCCCAGCATGCAAAAGGGGATACAGGAAGTCACAGTGCTGGGAGGCCGAGGCTCCTGCCTGCTCCCAGCTCTTGGGGCAATCTAGATGCGCTCTCTCCACTCAGACCCATCTCCACTCCAGCAGCCACGGATGAAGAGCCGCCACTCCCCAGCATTCAGGACCTTCCCAGCGTTGCCACTGTGATTGGGGGGAAAAATTAGTCTCCCAGTTTCTACTTGCATTCTCTGTTTGTAGAGCGAGGTGCTACGCTGAGTTTAGGGAACGTCGGAAGAGTCGGGATTACAAGGACCTTGCTGGGCGTGTGTGTGTGTGTGTGTGTGTGTGTGTGTGTGTGTGTGTGTGCAGGTTCTTTGATGGGAGACAACCAAATGGTGAGCTGGCTCCCCTCTCAGGAACACCTCCACCCCCAGCAGAGAGCACCTTCCTGCCGTGTGGCTGCACTGACCCTCAGTTGGCCTCATCCAGTAAATGGAGAGAATAACATCTCTCTGGAAGGAGGGGAGTAGAGGATCGTTATTTGTAGTTTGGTTGCTTGGCATCCTCCTTTCAGCTCTTCCTCCCTCCCTGCCCTAAGTTTCCAGGCCAGGTGATTTGACCAGGAGAGGACTTGCCTGGCTAGGCCAATCAGTGTCTTCCATTTCCCTGGCCACAGTGATTGGTTCAGGGATGGGCACATGACCTAAGCCTGGCCAACCACAGGCCAAATTCTGGGACTGGCTAGTAGATTGAGCTACTGGGGGAAATGGACCCTCCTTTGCTCCTGGCCCTGAAGGAGAAGCTGCTGGAACCTGCAGGCAGAAGGAACAGGCCTGTTGTGAATGGTACTGCATGGAGGGAGGGGAGCCAAGCAGTGGAAAAAGGGGAAATGCATCTATCCATGCCAATCAGGGCCTGGAGCTGGATCAATCCTTACCTGACGCAGGCTCAACCTCCTGATCAGTTATGTAAATAGAATTACCTTCGTTACTTAAACTTGTTTCAGTTGGGTTTTCTGTCACTTGCAACCCTCACTGCATCACTGAAGACGGTCACTGTGGCAGGGGCAGTGCCTGGTGTGGCACATGGAGGTCACTCAGGGAGGTCGCAGCATGGAGCACAGAGGCACAGAACAGAACCGCCTGCTGTGAATCACAGCTTCTCCCCTGGGCTCTGCTGCGGGACCCTGAGAGCCGTACCTCTCGGAGGAGGACAGTATCTGCGTCCTCGGGGTTTTGCGCGAGTTAAGATAAAATCCATGTAAAGCACTTTGCAGTTCCCAGCCCATAACCAGGTGTCATTATTATTTATTAAGTGTGCTGTGTTAGAGTTTTGTTATCACCTGTCTCCCCGGCTGCATAGCCAGCTCCTTGGGAGTAGGAGTTTGTGTTGTCTCATTCATCGTCTATCGCAACCATCTGAATTACCACTCCGTCGCTGATTCCCTGTTGCGTTTTGCCTCCTTGAACCTGGTTAGCAAGCTCCTGGGACACGTGGCTCACCCATCCACCCTCTGCAGAACACCGGCAAATCCCTCATCGAGGCATGAGCCAATCCATCATAAGAACAGCCGTGTCTAGCCCTAACCGGTTTGGCTCGGTGGATAGAGTGTCGGCCTGGGGACCAAGAGGTCCCAGGTTCGATTCCAGTCAAGGGTATGTATTTTGGTTGCGGGCACATCCCCAGTGGGAGGTGTGCAGGAGGCAGATGATTGATGTTTCTCTCTCATCGATGTTTCTAACTCTCTCTCCCTCTTCCTGCCTCTCTGTAAAAAAAAAAAAAAAAAAAAAAAAAAAAAAAAAAAATCAATAAAATATATATATATTTTAAAAAAAGAACAGTCGTGTCTAAGAAACTTATCACCCACCAGGAGAGCCTCACCATTCCCCACTCTAGGCGAGTGAGGAAGCTGAGGCCTGCCCCATCGATGGAGCCCACGTCAGATCTCAGATCTGACCCTGGGGCCCACACTCCCTGCACAGGCCCAGAGTTGGCACGGATGGTGGTGAGAGGCCCTCCTGAGGCTGGGGCACACTCCAGGGGGGAAGGGATGGAGACAGGTCCCAGAGCAGCCTGCCCGGTGCTTGGGGAGAGCAGATGGCCTAGAGGGTCAGCAGGGAGGGGGCTCAGGCAGATGGGAGACACTGAGGCGCAGAGCCGCCGGGTCAGGGTCCAGGGGCTCTAGGTCCTGGGGCGGCAAACAGGTAAGTGAGCCTAGTGCCTCCCCCTCAAGGCTGCTCATTCAGAGCCAGCGAGAGCCCCCGACTCCCAGGCAGGCTGGGAGCACACGGAGAGGCAGCAGCTATGACTTCAAAAAGGAAGGAAGAAGGTACCTGCCTGCCCAGGTCTCTGGTTCTGGCTGGGGGGACTCAGGGATACTCCTGGGGCTGGAAACAGCACAGGCTCCAGGTCCAATAGCTGCCTGTGCTCACATTCCCCACCCTGTTCCCACTCCCATTCCCGCTCAGGATGCAGCATTCCCCGCCGCACTGGCAGAGAAGGGGCTACAGCAGGGACCGTGACACCTTTGGGTTCTTGGAGTCTCTGGGCCAGCCCTCCCTCTGGACTTCCCAGTGTCATGAGCCAATACCTGTTTGGTTTTCCCCCCTTTAAGCTGGTTGACACACATCACACTGACTCTATTTCTTTATCTTATCAACCTTAGAAATAGCTGTGCTCTTCTGTCCTAGAGGCTCGGTTCTCCCGGGAAAGGAAAGCTGTCCCTGCTCCGTCTGAGCCCTGCTTTACCGCCTTCCCTGCCTTCACAGGAGGCGGCTCCTGGTCATTTGCAGGGTGGGAGCAGGTCCTGGCCCCTCTGCAAGGCTTCTGCAGGCCTGAGAGACTCAGGCACCCGCTGTGTGGAAAAAGACACCTTGGCTCAGGGAGGACCACAGCGTGCCCTGTCAGACAGGCGGCAGTGGAGATGCTCCACCCTCCTGCTTCCTCCTCGGCGACTCCCAGAGTCTGACCCTCCACTGCAAAGGGGGGGAGGCAGCTCCCCGCAGGGCCTGAGGGTGTGAGGAGCTGAGCCAGGAAAAGCCCTGAGCAGCCGAGTTTCTCAGGATGTGGAAGCAGCGAGGGGCGAGGCCAGACACTCTCTCCTCTGAGGCTGACGGAGGCAGCAGCGACTATTGAAAAACTCTTATGAGTTAAAGACTAAATCTTACTAGGGTGTTGGCTCAGAGAGGACAGGGAATTGACCTGATTTGTTTGTGAGTGTTGTTGTTTTTAATATAATTTATTGATTTTTTTTTTTTACGGAGAGGAAGGGAGAGGGATAGTCAGAAACATTGATGAGAGAGAAACATCGATCAGCTGCCTCCTGTACACACCCTACTGGAGACATACCTGCAACCAAAGCACATGCCCTTGACCAGAATCAAACCCGGGACCCTTCAATCCACAGGCCAATGCTCTATGCACTGAGCCAAACCGGTTTTGGCTTGTTTGTGGTTTTATCCCCAATAACTAGAACCTAGGGCTTGGCATGTAGGTGAGCAATATGTGTATTAGTATGTGTGTGATTGAGTGTGTATTGGATGAATGAATGAATGAATGGTCAGGACTGACCATTATCAGTCCAGTTGCCCAAACCAGAAACAAGGATGCCATCCCTGAGGCCCCCTGCCCCTCCCCCCCCCTCACGCCTAAGGAGCAGCTCCCCATTTGCTCCGCCCCACTCCCCTGTGGACAGCTCCCAGCTCACGTGACACTGCCATAGCCCCCTCGCTGGCTCCTTGCCTCCCCTCCCCTCCCATCTCAACAATCTCATTTACAGAAAGAAGAAAAGTTCATTAACCAAATTGAGGGCATTCTGCCGCAGGGCTGAGCCATTATCAGGCACAACAGAAAGTCTTATCTGTGTCACTTACAAAATTAACTACAGAAACTCAGGCGCTGCCGCCACAGCATACCGCCTCCCCAGGAAGGCCGGCTGGCCGGCCGCGGGCCCCAGGGCAGGCAGATGGAGGAAGCGGTGGGCGCTGGTCACTCACAGCCTGGACCGTGGCGGAGAGGGAGCCTGAGCAGTCAGGTCACGCTCTGACACTCCTCCCCTCCTCACCCCAGGGCGCTCCGAACCTGAGTCCAGCCGCTCCTGCCTCATTAAGCAGCCAGCACAGGGCCCTGGGAAACATCTTAATTAGGTGGCCACCCTGGCTTGCGTAAATTAATTTGATAAAGCTAATGAAGTTCAGCGGAGCAAAGCTGACCGTGTTTTCGAGAGCAGCTGCCCCGAGGCCTGGCTCTACAAATCAGGATCCAGTGAAGGGTGACGGGGCTGTGGACAGGGCCTCTCAGACACACCGTCCCTCTCCCGCCCTACCTGCCCCTCGTCCCCCCTCCCTGCCCCTCCATGCAGTTCACCCTCCAGAGGCCAAAGGACCCAGGGGACCATCTTGTTTCTAAGGGTCTCTGGAGACCTGGCCAGTTTTTCTAAATGCTTAGAGCATCAACCCATGGACGGAAGGGTCGAGGGTTCGATTCCGGTCACGGGCACGTACGTACGTACTTTGGTTTGCAGACCTAATCTTTGGCCCTGGTCTGGCACATGTGGGAGGCAACCAATCAATGTGTCTCTCTCACATCAATGTTTCTTTCTCTGTTTTTCCCCCCACCCTTCCACTCTCTCTAAAAATCAATGGGAGGAGGAGGAATATCCTTGGCTGAGGATTGATAAAGGCCTTTGGAGATTGACTGGGTTTCCATACTAGCCTTGCCATGTGCCATGGAAGTTAAGCCCTCTGATCTCTGAGAGCCTCAGTTTTCTCAGCTGTAAAATGGGTGTGGCAGTCCTACCTCATAGCACTGATTAAATGAGGTAATACATGTAAAGTATTGGACACATGCCTGGAATATATAATAGGGCCTCAGTAAACAACAGCTATTTTTGTTACTAACATAAAATAATGGAAGTCACACACCACAGACACACACACACACACTGACCTTGTGTGTCCTTTCGGAAAACGGTTCTTTGAATAAACCATTAACTCCTGATTTTCATGAGCCCTCCCTCATCCTGGGCCTCCTGTTCCCTTTGAGACTCAAAGAGTTACAGAATGTGGTCAAGGTCACACCGCTGGTTCTTCCCACCCAAGAGCCAAGCCCTTCCCACCATCCGATGTGTGGAGGAAGGGCAGCTGTCCAGGCCTGAGCCTGCGGGTAAGTGGGCTGCACCAGGCAGGGCCTGGACACCCCCCACAGTTCTGTTTTGCTTCAGATCCTGATTCGCTTTCCCATCCAGCCAGCTGCACCGGAGACTTAAACAGCCCGAGTTCACACTGGCCGTAGGTGGTGCGTGGAAAGGCTATTAAATCAGGAATCAGGAGACTCGGGGTTCAGGTCCAGCTCCGCCACGCTCTCTTGTGGCACCTGAGCCAGGTCACGCCCTCTCGGGCCTCTTTCCCCATCTGCAAAGGGAAGAGGGGATTCTGACTCAGAACACCTTTCAGCCTGATTCATTCCACCTGCTCTTTGGTTTGGGAGTGACTGACGTTCCTCACCATGCATCCTGCAACCCCCACAGTATCACCCCCACTGGGGCCAAGCACACCAGGGTCCCCTGCACTCTGTTATCTCCGAGAGCAGGAAGAAGGATGGAGGACAGAGGGCAGGGTGCCAGTGGAATCCAGGGATAAAGTGTTCTTAAAACGGAAATTCTCCTTAGGATGTAAAATCAGCAAAGGAGAATAACAATGTCCCTTGTTGTAAACACGAGAGATGCACTGGGTGTCTCATTAGCAAACAATTAGGTAATTGGTGTAATCGGGCACCCGTCCCTTCCTGACAGCCTCCGCTGTGCTGTCCCATTTCAAGCTTGAGCTGCCAGAAATATCGGCTGATAATTGTAATCCTGAAAATGAAAAATCAGATCAGACTCATCGGAGGCTCCCGCTTAATTGACTTAGGGCCGGAAAAAAAATTAATGGGATTCCCTTGCTTCTCCTTCTCTCCCCCACCAGGTCCCCTCCTCCCCCTGCCCAGAACTGAGCTGCAGACATGGAGAGAGGAGAGGGGCCTCCAACCTGCTCCCACCTCCAAATGACCAGGAGCCGCCTCCTGTAAAGGCAGGGAAGCGGGTAAAGCATCCAGCAGGGCCTCAGACGGAGTGGGGACAGCTCTCTTTTCTTGGGAGAACTGAGCCCCTAGGACCGAAGACGCAGCTCTTTCTAAGTTTGATAAGACAAAGAAATGGAGTCAGTGTGATGTGTGTCAACCAGCTTAAAGGGGGCAAAACCAAACATGCATTGGCTCACGACACTGGGAAGTCCAGAGGGAGAGCTGGCCCAGAGACTCCAAGGACCCAAAGGTGTCATGGTTCCTGCCGAAGCCCCTTCTCTGCCAGTGCGGCTGGGAATGTCACATCCTGAGCGGGTGTGGGACAAGGTGGAGAATGTGATCACAGGCAGCTTTTGGGTTTACAAGGTCCCAGTTTAGCAAACTCAGAAGAAACAGAGCTTCTCTCTCCCAGCATCCATATAAAGAGCCTAGGGAAGGGCTCTGATTGGTTCATTTTGGGTCACATGCCCATCTCTGGGCTAATCGCTTTTTTAAAAATATATTTTTATTGATTTCAGAGAGGAAGGGAGAGGGAGAGAGAGATAGAAATATCAATGATGAGAGAAAATCATTGATTCACTGCCTCCTGCATGCCCCACCCTAGGCCTGTGCCCTGACCAGGAATTGAACCATGACTTTCTGGTTCATAGGTCGATGTTCACTGATTCACTTTTGCCAGGAGGTGAAACGTTATCCTGACCAGGCCTGGCTCCCATACCCGCTCTTGTGACTGAAGGAACAAGATATTATTACCATGGGCACCCCCACTGGGATGCAGGCGAGGGGACATCCTAGAGGATGCTTTTACTACTGGGAGAGGAGGAGGCTTGGGGTTATATGTCACAAACCACCCCGAACGAGCACCTTGAAACACAGCCTACATATGACCTCTCATGATGCTACAGGTTGACTGGGTTCCATTGGGTGGTTCTTCTGCTGGCTGTGATATCATCTGGATCTGGAGTCCTCTGGGGACTTGACCAGGCAGCAGTGTCCAAGATAATGGGTGCATGTGAGCCCAGGGCTGGGCCCTCTCCCAGGTCCTTCCTGTCGCCGTGCCTCTGGCCCTGCCCTCCCTCCATCAGGGTCGCTGGACTTCTCACATGCCAACTCAGAGCTCCCACAACCATGAAAGTAGAAGCTATCAGGCCCAGAACTGGCAATGTCACTTCCGACATAACTCATTGTCAAACTCATTCAAGACCGGTTCTGATTCAAAAGCGTGGAAGTGGATACCAGTTCCCAATGGGGGGAGGTGACTGAGAATCTTCACCCAGCTGCTACCTGCTGTCCACTCACAGAGGCCCCGCTCAGCGTCAGGCATGTGCCAGGGGCTGAGGTTCCTTCCCTCAAGGAAGCCACCCCTCCAGCCCTCCCTGGGGTCGGCCTACCACGGGGCTGTGTATCTGTTGTCATGGAGACCAGCCCATAATGCAGGGATGGGTGCTGCTATGGTTCCTTCTTCAAGAGGTCGTCCAGCAAAACACAGGGAAAGGAGGAAGGGCCTTCTCTTTGGCTCTCTCCTCTCTCTAATTGGGACCGGAAGGTCCGGAACCAAATGGGCATGTGTTGAATCCAGGGCCTCTAAAGACCAGTCGTGTGGCCTTGGATGGGTCATTTCAGCTCCTGTGCCTCAGTTTCCTCATCTCTAAAATGGAGTTAATAACTCACCTCATAAAGAGCCTTGCTAGAACAGGGCCTGGGGACATTACTATGCACACCACTGCCCCGTCTATGCCTTTTCCAAAGTCTGTGATAGGTATTGAGGACACCCCGCCCTGTGGTTTCACCTGCACCCAGTTGCCCAAAGGTTCTCCATCCCCCTCAGTCCTAAGCAGCCCGGGGAGAGCTGGCCCCAGAGTCCTTCCCTGGTCTAATCGTCCAATGGAGACAACCAGCACCTCTGAGCTCCTTCATCCCTGCCTGTGGGATTCAGGACATGGAGAGGGGGTGAAATCAACACACTTATTTTATTTTACACAAATTAAATTTGGTCCTCTCAAACCTCACATCCAGCAAAACATGCAAATGGATGCAAATGAGTTTCCTGATTTATGCAAAACAGCATGAAAACGCATGTCCCTGGATTTGCCAAAGGAAAAGGCCTGGTCACCTAGTTCAGCAGAAATAACAGGGGGCAAGATCGTGTCTGTCCGTCAGAGTTAGATTCAGGCTGACAAGAACTCAGACCTTCTGGAATGGAGCGGGCCTCCCTGGCCGCAACCCCCCACCCCCACCCTCACCTCTCAATCCCTGGAACCCAGGCCCTGGGTTTAGAGTCCAGCTTCTCAGTGAGTCTCCCTTCCCTCCAGATGGGCCTGGAAAAGGATGGTCCCGAGGCCCCTCCCCGCATGTAGCCCAAGCAGGTCCCATATCTGTGAGACCCCCAGCCATTGTTCTCATCCCCACATGTTGGGCTTATGAAGCTTCTATTTTCAAACCTGTTGCCCTGAGGCTGAGGGCTCTGCTCCAGGAACGCAGAGGCAGTGTGTACTCCTTGGCTGCCCTGGCTCTGCTGCCCCCTCTGAACTGGCATACAGCAACCAGCAGTAACACTTACTGAGCAGGTGGATGCATGAAGGACTGAGTGAGGGAATCCATGAAGGACTGAGTGAGAGAATGCATGAAAGACTGAGAGAATGCATGAAGGAATGAGTGAGAGAATGAATAATGAATGCATGGAAGAATGAGTGTGTGAATGAAGGAATGCATGGTGAATGAGTGAACAATGAATGAATGAATGAATGAATGAATGAAACATCCTCTAGGATATGCTTGCTCAAACACTGTTTTCTGCAAGTTTACACCATCTATTTCTGGATCCAACTAACAGCTCGCAATGAGTTGTCTATTCATCACGATGGTGTTTCCTGCACTTTGCCTTTATTTCCCCAAATCCTTGCTGAGAGGCACGGGCGTGGGTGAGTCCTGAGCCAGTAGAACTGCTAGAGGTTCTGCACAAACACCGCGTCCGCACGCTGGGGGGGCCCTCTCCCTCTCTGGGGGCGCCCGGGGCTTCGCAGCGTGCCTGGGCGTTTAACACTCTACCAAGGAGCATCCAAAGCACAGGCCCCAGGCAGGGCTCCTGCAAGAGATGATAATCAAGTTAATGAGGGCTCCCTGTGGGCCAGGAACGGCTCCGACTATTTAACATAAATTAACTCATTTCAGCCTCAAAATAGCCCAGGCAGCCAATGCTGTTACCATCCCCATATTCCAGGAGAGGAGACCGATGCTCACGGTTTGCAAACATCCTGTGGTTTGTTCTGGCACCTGTCCTCACACAGGATCCTTGGGCAGCAGAGTGGAGGGGTCGGGTCCTGGGAAATGGGGTGGCAGTGTTGAGACCCACAGCCTGTGCTGTATGACACTGAGCAAGTGACTTCACCTCCCTGAGCCTCGGTTTCCTTATCTGTAAAGTGGGGTAATAATGGCACCTCCTCTGGGGATGGGTGTGTGACAGTTCATGGTGGTCAGGGGCATGCTTCACTAACCAAACACAGTCCCTGGACCCAGCAAGACTTCAGTGCGTTCGGACTAGAGGCTCAGGGACCTGTGGCTCACCCACACCCTGGTGCCACAGCTTGAGCCACCCCTGACTCCGTGCCCGGGCACCCTCTCCACCACGCAGCCCAGCCCATCTGTCAGGCGAGCGGGCGGGCAGTTTCCAGAGCTCTCGGGGTGCGCCCGCCGGAATCCGCTCCCCGCAGAGAAGGAGCCAGCTGTCTCATTGGGGACAGAGCCCGCAACCAGCCGCTTCTCACCAGGAAAGGTTTGTGGCTTCTGTTGACACGGAAAGATGACAAGAAATAGCTCAGGTAATTATATTAATTTTCCTCAATTTACACATTCTTGCTATTTGCAGGTTCCAGGAAAGTGTAAATGAGGAGCTGGGAGTAGTTCGGCGCTGGAAATAGGTCTGCATCGTTTAAAAGTTTTTGTCGAGAGTCTTAGGATGAAGCCTCTTCACGTTGAGGGTCCCATCTCCTGTGTTAGACGGGGAGCACCCTAAGAGCAAAGGATTTATCCCCCCTTCACCCCGGGCGGGGGGCTCCCTCAGGCTAGGGTCTCCTCCCAGGCAGAAGCTACATCTTCCCCAGCAAACGGGCAGGGGAGCCTGAGTTCGGCTGGGTCTCCCCAATCAGAGTGAGGGTCCTTAGGGGCAGACCCATGTCTCCCCATCAGACTGGCAGCTTCCCCGTCCAATCAGGTGAGAGGGGTTGAGTCCTCCATCAGCCTGGGAGCTTCCTGAGAACAGGGATCTCTCCCATCAGACTGGGAAGTTCCCAGTGGGTGGCTCTGGGAACCGGTGGGGTCAGTGCTGTTGGCATTCCCCTGGTCAGTGGCTGAAGCTCACACACCATCTCCATGTGGCCACACCCCTCATGGACACACATGCCCCCGAGAACACAGGCTTCAGAGGCTTGGTGACCCCCACGGAATGACAGGCAGTGCCTGGGCTTCTATGTGTGTGCCCCGAGCTTTCACTGGTCACACAAAACATGTTGGTGGCAGGAGGGCTGGTTCCCCTCGGCCAGGGCCAGAGGCCTTGCCCAGGAGCCTGTGGTGGTTCTGGCTCCAGGGAGGGCCAGCTGGGGTCTCCTCCTAAGCTCAGGGCTTAAAAACAGACCAAGACAGCTCGGGCCAGAACACAATCCCAGCCCCTTCCAGAACCAGACCTCCCCAGACTGCAGACCCCCCCACACACCCTGTCTTCATTCCCCTCCTGGGTTACTGCATCCTCTCAGCCTCCTCGTTCTGGTTAATTTCGAGAATTCACTGAGATGATGCTGATAGGAATAACCCCCAGGTGAGGGGTTGTAGTAGTAATAGTAACAGCAAATACCTACCACCTCCTGGGTGCTCATGGCCACCCCGCAAGGGAGGCGTCATGGACAATTTATTCAGAGGAGGCCACGGTGGCAGATTATCACATGTCTAAGGCCACACGGAAAACAGGTGTGGCCAAGATTCAAACCCAAATCTGCATCACTCCAAAGCCCACATTTGTGCACCAGGCCTCCAGGAAGCCTGCCTTGGTTGCATCTCCTTGGCACCAGCATCCTGCTTGCTGGACTGGGGGGTCTCTCAAGGAGCAAGGGACAATGTTGTATCCCCAGTGACTTGAGTGTAGTGTCAGGCCAGCAAAGGTGTTCAGCTGTCTAGTGGGATGATTTGGAGGGAGTGTCCCCTGGTGGCTAAAGTCTGGCTGTGGTGGCAGACAGACCTCGGTCTTGGCCCTGATGCTTCCCCGGGGCATTTACTTACCCTCCCTGAGCCCCAGGTTCCTCACCTGCAGAATGAGGCACGGGGAGGGGCTGAGTGGTGAAATGAGCTGGCACGCCTGAGTGCCACGGCTATGGTTACTCTGATAGGCATCTAAAGCAGCGCCCCCTCCCAGCGGCGCAAGGCACAACCACTGTGCGTCTCGGAGCCCTTTCCGACGCCCCCGTCCTCCCTTGCTGTTGTCAGAGACTCAGAGATGAGTGTCGCCCGATCTGATAATTTCACTAAAGCAGCAAAGTCTTCGTTGTCTTGGTGATGGATGTCACGGGCCCATTAGATCCACAGATCCGGGATCTAACGGACCCCCGGAGCTCTCAGACGCCAGCTCCTGAGCCAAAGGGGAGACGTCTCAGCAGAAGCAGCCTGCCTCCGCCAGCGCGCAGCAAGGCGGCTGCCATGACGTCGGGAGTGATCACAACACTGCCGTGGGAGGACTGCTCCGGGCCCTTTCCGTGGGCCGGTCACCACGGGCCCACAGCCATCATGCAAGGTGTCTTGGTCCCGTGTTAGGGATGAGGACACTGAGGCTGGGAGACACGCGGCAGGTCTTCGGCGGGGCTGTCCTTGAACGCAGGCCTGCGGGATCCTAGGCTTCAGGCTTTCTCATTGTCCCAAGTGGCCTCTACCCACTGGTCACTCTGAGAGTCCGGGAAAAGTCTTGACGAACGGGATAGAGGCACCCGTGGGAGCCCCACCCTGCAGGGCACTTGGTAACTGACCTGAGCACCATGCCCTTTGTCCCACTCGTACTTAGATAGGACCCTCCCCTCCCGGGAGAGGTGGGCAGGATGGTTGTGAGTCTCCCTTTCATACAAATAGGGAAGCTGAGGCCCGAGAAGATGGGTTCAGCTGGAACGGAATGCCCATGGCCATGGATCCTGCATACACAGCTCCCTCAGCCTCTGCTTGCCTTCTGGCAATGGAACCCACCACGACAGGCTACACACCCCATCTTCATAGGCCGCCCTCTGCCAGAGGCCCTGCCCCTTTCTCAGACACTCTCCCTGACCCCAAGCCTACACCTGCTGGCACCTCTGCCTGCCCTGCCCTCTAACTTTGCACTTCCTAGGGGCAGGGATGTCCCGATTTTCGGAAAGAATCTTTCCAATCTTTCCAAAAATCGGGACTTTTTTAAAATGCCGCAGGACGCGGGAAAATTGTTAGAAATCTGGACTGTCCCACCAAAAGCGGGACGATCTGGTCACCTTACCCAACAGCCCGGGATCTGCTCCCACCACCAGCACTCACCAAATATTCCACCACCAGCACTCACCCCATCTTCCCTCAGACTCAGGAGCCTCAGCCCCATCCTTGCCTTGTTGTGCTGCCCATAGCAACAACCCGACCTTCCAGGTGGCGAAGTCCCAGCTTCCTTCCTTCCCAGGTTAGCAGAGCCAAGGCGTCCTGCCTCCCTATCCTCCAGAACTGGGCCCCAGCCTTTTTATCAAATTACTAGAGGCCCGATGCACGAAATTTGTGCAAGGACCTTGGCCCCGGCCCCTGCCCGCCACCACTGCGGCCAGGGGCCTCTGCCTTGGCCCCCCCACCCACTGCGACTTTGTCCAGAAGGATGTCCGGTCTAATTAGCTTATTGCCCTTTATTATTATAGATTTTCAGAAAAGAAGCTTCCAAGAGGCCCTTCTGGAGCAGAAGGGAATTTTCCAGAAAGTGGAAAAGGATACTCGAGACCCAGCCCTGTCCACCTCTTTATTGTCCGACAGCCAGCACTCACCTTGGGGCTCTGCAAGCTAATGGGATGACAACTGAATTTGTCATTTAAGTTAGTTGCAATTAATTTAAAAAATTAAGTAGCCATCGGTGACCAATGGCGACCACAGGGAACGGCGCAGTCCTGGGGCTGCTCTTGTGGCAGGTCTTCCGGTGCGGGGCCTCGGCCACTCCTGCCGAGAGCGGTCACTCCGGCTTCCCCACTCCCCACCCAGAGGCAGCTGCTCTCGGTCTCACCCCGTGTCCCATCTCAAAAAAAAAAAAAAAAAATCCCTCAATCCAAGCACCGATGTTATTCTCGCCTTTTATTCCAGCATGTCCCAGAGCTCCAATATGTACAGACTTTATTTATACACAGATAATATACACCATATATACGTATTTATATATATTCACACACCAGCCCACACGCTCTCATACACGCCCTTCCAGGAGGGGCGCGTGGCTGCCTCTGAGCCCCATCGGCCCGACAAGAGGCGCTGGGCTTGCCAGGCAGTTGTGAGGTTTTGTGTTTTGTTTTTTTTTAAAAAAGGCCATTTCCTCCAGAGGAGTCTTCCCTCTCCACAAACCCAAGACCCTCCCCCAAACTCTAAATTTCATCTTGTTTTAAAAGGAAGTTTTCCTCTGCTCGGCCAAGACAGTTACCAGAGATCAGGCCTGTCCACCTGGATGGTCACTAGAGACCCAACCTGACCACATGGGTAGGTACTAAGGCCCAGCCTGCCCACCTGGGGTAGTAACTAGAGATCCAGCCTAGCCACATGGGTAGTAATAGAGACCCAGCCTGCCCACCTGGGGTAGTAACTAGAGACCCAGCCTGTCCACTTAACTAGCGACCTAGCCTGTCTACCTGGGATAGTTACTAGAGACTCAGCCTGTCCACATGGGTAGTAACTAGAGACCCAGCCTGTCCACCTGTGATAGTAACTAGAGATCCAGCCTGTCCATCTGGGTAGTTACTAGAGACCCAGCCTGTCCACCTGGGTAGTTACTAGAGACCCAGGCCCATCCACACAGCCCTGTAAAGGTCCCTGGAAGGTGATTCCACCCGCACTCCCGGAGGCCCTGGCCGGCCGAAGGTCCCCCGCAGGCTGAGAGCGGGGCGCGGCTGCAGCTCTTCTCCCTGGGTGGGGGCTATAGCGTCAACAGCGGCACCTGCCAGATGAGGAGGGTGCTGTCCATCTCCCCGCCGGGGGCCGGCCTCCCGCCCACACCCGAGGCACTGCCGAAGTTCCGGTAGCCCTGCCCGCCCGAGATGATGGCCACGGAGCAGATCTCCTTGCGGTGGGCATCGCGGGAGCACGGCCGACTGCGCACCCAGACGTCGGGGTCGTCGGCCATCTCGTAGATGGAGCCGTCCTCCTCGCTGTGCTCCAGGGCGGAGCTGTCGGCGGACACGGGCTCCCGCACGGAGAGCAGCGGGCCGGGGAGGTGGGCCGTGGAGCGCAGCCGGTACTGCAGGAGAACGCCCTTCTTGTGGGTCAGCTCCCGGCCCACGTGGCTGGAGGGTGCGGGCGCTGGCTCGGGAGCCTGTCCGTCTGCCTTGTCCTCCTCGGCCTTGGGGCCCTCGGCCTCCTCCTGGTCAGTCCGTAGGATGTCCAGGGCCAAGATGCTGGTAGCCACGGCCAGGAAGGTCACAGGCCCGCAGTGACCGTTGAGGGAGACCATGCCTTTCCCTGCAGACGTGGGGCAGAGAGAAGGGGCCAAAGGTCCAGAGCTTTAAGCAAGGCACCCACACGTTTAGGAGAACTTTCTGATTGTGGGGTTTCGGGGGGTTGTAACTACAATCTATATTGGAACCTTGCCAGGGGGCCATGGGTCTGGGGTAGGGCTCTCCCATGCTCCAGGCTACTTTCTTGGGTGAAGCAGGACAAGAGTGACCTTCTAAAGCACCGGGGACCCTCGGTGTGAAAGCGCCTGCAGCTCCCTGCCTGAGCCACCCGCATGGCTCAGGGCCTTTGCCCACGCCATTGCCTCCATCTACAGAGCCTTTCCCACCCACCTGATTCTACAACATCATGGAAGCCCAGCTGGAGCTCCACGTGGCTCTTAATCACACCCCTCCCTCTGCAGCTGATTCCTGGGCCCCAACAAGACTTTGCCAGAACCTCACCTGTGATCTTGGGAATGCCTTCCAGCCGAGGCACGGGCAGCAGGACGATGACACCCTGGTCGGTGCCCACCCAGAGCTGACCCTGGCAGATCAGGAGGCTGGTCACGCACACGTGCTTCTGGCCTGCAGCGAGAGAGGTGAACATGAGCAGAATGCTCCCTGGGGGCAGCAGTGGGCTCTGGGAGCCACCTCAAATTGAGGAAGTGGTACCCCCGGGCTCCTCCGGTGAGGCAAGCAAGAAGCTGGACAGGGCATGGTTAAGAGCGGGGGTGTGGGAGGCTGACCTGGCTGGGGCCTGGCCCTTGGACATGAGAGCCCAGTGCTCCCTCACCCAGCCTCAGTTTCCTCCCGTGTAACCTGGGGCTGCTGCAAGGATGCAACGAGAGAATGCTACAGGGCACGGTGCTAGCCCCTGTGAGCTTCCACGTAGAGGGTCCGGGTGCTCGGGCACACGGGGCAGGCCCAGGGGCCCACACCAGGGTCACCACCAGCCGCCTGGGAGTGAAGCCAGGGCAGGTGCAAGTTGGAGGTGAAGAGGAGGTTGGTGCAGACAGGATGCATGGGAGGGGCCAGGGCAGATATGAGAAGCAAAGCAAACTGGTGCAGCCCTAACTTTCCAGCCCTGGCTGGACATGCTGCCCACGTGGACCTTCCTCCCTGCGGTCCCTGGGCCCAACGGAGATGGGGGAGGTGCGGGCATGGGGTGGAAGTCCAAGTTCTCCGCCAGATGTGCTGCTTGAGATGCACATTGGACAGCCAAATGGAGCTGTCAGTGGGCAGGGAGATGTATGAGTCTGGCGATACGATGCAAACTCAAAAAGTCATATTCATAGTATTGATTCAATGTGGAAATGCAAACCACACCGAGAAAAGCCAGTTCATCACGGCAGGCGCTATTTATTTCACACGCAGCATCTGCGTGTCCGTGGAGCCGGTATACTGCCTCACACCCATGTCAACTACCAGGACACCTCCAGTCCCACTCCGGCCCTCAGGAAGTCCGAGCAACAGGCTCAGGCTACCAACTCCCTCCCGTCACCGGCTGTCTTCCCACCTGGCCCTGGCCAAGGCCTGTAACGAGCCTCTTCTTCCCTCTCCTTATTTCCTGTCCGCTGTCCCAAATATAAGCTGCATGAGGGCAGAGGCCTATCCATGCCCAAGGTCCATTCCCAGTACCATGGCCCATGGCAGACACTCAGAAAGTATCCGTGAGTAAATGGGCGGGTGAATGAATAAATGAATGAATGAAAAATACAGGAAAGTGAAAAAGGAAACGGGTGCTGATGTCACTGATTAACTGTGTGAATTAACAAGTCACTTTCACTGATCAATGACTATTACAAACCTACCTTACTCAATTTTATGATTATTAGAAACATACATGTACTAAATATACAGCCTATATGGAGATAATATATATATACACAGTTGAGCACAGCTCTTAGCCCTGCTACACAATCAATAAAGGGAGGCTATTAGGAGAATGGCTATAATTATTAAAAGGACCTACACTCTTCAGACCAGCTCCAGCAGAGCCATAAACCCACAAAAACGATAAAGCCAAGCGCGGAAACAGTGGCAAATCTTGCATCTCTCACCTCCTTTTCCGGGGCCCCGGGAGCCTGAAGACCAGAAGGAGACCGTTTCCTGATGCCCCTGCATCCTCCCGCCCTCCCCCCACCCCCCACCCCGCCCCCGTTCCCATAGCAGAAACCCAGAGAGCGAAAGGAAGGCAGCGAGAAGCCAAAAGAGATGCCGGAATTGAGAAATGACTTCATCATCAGACCTCATTCCGGGGCCCTGCCTCCTCCCCCTCTGCCTCAAGGGAAAGAGCGAGGCACCTCACAAACAGTCCGAGAGAGAGAGAAAAAAAAAAATTCTAATGGTGGATAAATATTTTATCACAGAGACTTAATGCAGCAGTGTGCAGCTCGCCCGGGCCATCTATCTGGAGATATGCAACTTTAAAAAGCTCGGGCTCTCGGAGAACATTTTATTAATGACCTGTCTAGTTAAGAGGAGGAGGGAATTTAGGCCCCAAAAATGCATTAATACCAGGCGGGTGCCGAGGAGAAGACAGGGGTCGGGGTGGAGGAAGCGTTGATAAATATTTTATGTCCCCTTAAAGAAATCCACGCGCAAAGGAGGAACAAATGTATGGCTAATTATGCAATTACTTCACTTGATGGTGCGGGCGAAGAGAAAATAGTTAAAAGTCTTTTCTAAATATTTCTAATAAGGAACGTAAGCATCCTGCTCTGTTGTTCTTTAGCCAAGGCACAAGGTGGGTGGATGTGAAGCCGCCCTCTACCCGTGCTAGCTCGGGCCCAGCATCCCTCGGTATGAGGCCCTCGGGTATGGGGGGTCTCGGTGTGGTGTAGGAACAGTCAGGTCCAGGGCAGTAATCTTTGGGAAGCCCTGTACCCAGGAACCTCAGCCTCCATCCCAGATGTGCCCAGGGCCCAGCCCCAAAGAGGTCCTGTAAGTGTAAGGGTGGCTCTGTCTGCTCTGATGTAGCTGATGAGGTGTGAAGGGCATGGACTCAGAGGGTGGGGGTGAGCAAGGAGCCTTTGGGAGATGCATGGCCCACAGCAGCCAGTGTGACCAGGGAGGGGGATGGCCAAGGAGACGTGCTGGAGCTGATGACCGTGCACAGCACCATCGGGAACTGAGACTTACTCAAGCCAGAGGCTGCATCATCTCAGGCCCACACCTCTCTGAGAGATGGGACCCAAGGATCAGAGCGGCCCCCCACCTGCTCCCAGGCTCAGGGCTGCAAAGTGGCAGAGCCAGGATCCCAGCAGGGCCTGCCCGATTCCAGGTTCCGGGCTGCCCTACCCGGCATGGGCAAGCTCTGCCTCAGTTCCCGGCCCCTCACCATTCAGATGGGGGAACTGAGGCCCAGGAAGGGGGACGGCACAGTAAGTCAGTGAGAGAGCTGCGATTCTCGCCCTGGCTCCGGCCTCGTCAGCAGCGTGACCTTGGGCCAGTTGCTTAATCTCCCGGGACTCATTTTACCTGGCTCCGAAATAGCCATCACCATGATGAACGCTCTCCCGTCTTTGAGGGGCAAGTGCAACCAGCAGCTCAGCCAGGGGGCATGGGCGCGTGTTTTGAACATCCACCATGAGCCGGGTGCGGCATGGAGCTGGGGTTTTTCCACCTGCAGCCAATCTGCCCACGAATCCACCTCCAGGCCCGGTAACCGTGACTCTCCCTCTCCCGCTCCCCGCTCCCACAGATGAGATTGACAAGATCAGAACAGCCCAGAGATTGGGCGATTTCCTCCTTATCCCACTAACTTGAAATAATTTAACCATCAGCATGAGTGGGGGAATATTTTGTGATACAGAGACACATCTATCACAGCTAAATGGATTTACTTTGTAGAATGGCTAAATCCAATGAAATGCAAATAAATAAAATAAAGCTGCAAAAGAAAAAGACCCAGCTGAAACCGGTTTGGCTCAGTGGCTAGAGCATCGGCCTGCAGACTGAAAGGTCTTAGGTTCGATTCCGGTCATGTACCTTGGTTGCGGGCACATCCCCAGTAGGGGGTGTGCAGGAGGCAGCTGATCAATGATTCTCTCTCATTGATGTTTCTAACTCTCTATCCCTCTCTCTTCCTCTCTGTGAAAAATCAATAATTTTTTTTTTTAAATAAGACCCATAACTTGGGCCCCGCAAGCCCCTCCCATACCCCAGGGAACATGTTGGGGGCATTTCTTCTCCTGGTGTACCCACCCCCTCTCCCCCAGGCTTGGGTAAGGTGTCTTCCCACATCTGATGGCATATACCAGGAGCCCGGAACCCCCTCCAGTCCCATAGAGGAACCAGAGGTTCCGGGAGGCAAAGAGACCTGCCCAAGACCCTACGTGATTGAGCCAGGACTCTGACCTGAAGAGGTCAGACTCACTTCAGAGTCCCACTGTGTGTAATGCGGGAAGGGATGACTTTAGAGGAACCCAGAGGGCAGGCGGCATGACCACAGACCAGCCTCCTGACCTGCTGAACAAACCTCAGTTTCTGCATCTGCACAGCAGGGACAACCCGCACCTCATGGGGTTAAGATGGAGTGAGACCCTGTAGGTAAAGCGCCCGGGACCTCGCTCACAGTAGGGCTCATGGCGGGGTGGTAGTTAATCACATACTATTGCTGTTTGTTGTTGATCTTATTGTTAGTACAAGATCCCCCGTGGCCACAAGTCAAGGGCAGTCTCAACCAGCTGGGAGGAAGCAGGGGCTAGGGTGATTTCCAGGCGCTCCTATGTGGGGTCAGGAACCAGGCCTCTGGGGTAAGCAGGCTCCCATGGCCCCTCAAAGTGCTGGCTCAGCCCAGCCTCACACAACGGGAGGTCAGTCTGCGGGCTCAGCTGCTTTTAGCGATGAGGTAGGCCATCTGCCGAGTCCTGGTAACAACTGGCGCCAGGCCCTCAACCTGCCATGCCTGCTCTGTCCCCGGCCCCAGGGCCCTTTGGCTCCCCGGCTGCTAAGACCAGCTGAGCCTGCAGTGCTTGGGCAAGACGGAGCTTCTTCCTCCTTCCAGACCAGCGCGGGCCAGTCAGCCTGTCTGGTGGAAGCTGGGCCAGGCAGGGAGGCAAGGCAGGCTGCTGCGGCTGGCTCTGTGGTCTGCTCTGAGGCCCGCTGTGGGCAGGAATGGGCCCTGAGCAGGTGGCCGCCCTGGCTCTCCCAGCACAGCCAGTGGGGGTCTGGGCGGCAGCCTGGACAGCAGATGGTAAGGGAGCTGCTACCTGAAGCCAATTCCACGGGAGCCTCAGACAGATACGGGGCAGCGGTTAGGGGCGCTCCAACCTGAATCCTCTCCATCACCTCTCACCAACAGCTCTGCAGCAGGAAGCACAGGCCCCCAGGGGTGCTGTCCAACCCCACCTCCCAGCCTGGCCAGGGCACTTAAAGGGACAGCTGCCTTTCTTAGAAAAACCCCTAAGAGAAGAGCCCTCGCTCTCCCGCTTCACCTCATCCTGAAGGAAATTCGAGGCAGAATTGGTTCTTTGTCCGCCTGAGGAGTGGCAGGTGTAGGCAGGCCTGGTACCCACACAGGGTGGCTTTTTAGCAGCTACCTGGCTTGGTGGGGGCCGCTGAGCTCGGAGCCTCACTTCCTGCAACCCCCCCTCCCCCCCCGGTGCTGCAGGGTGAGGGGCCACGTGGTGACGGCGAGCGGGGCTTTAAAAGAACGGTCCTGGGCTCGAATTCTAAACCCACCCAGGCTGACCCCAGGCTCCCACAAGGTTAATGAGATGGGCCGGGCAGGATGCACCTCTGCAGGCTGCCAGTGTCAGCGCCCTCCATCCACAGGCCCGGGCCGAGGCCCCGCAACCTCACCTGGCAGGAGGAAGGTGGTCCTGGTGGCGATGTTGATCTCCTGCAGGTGCTCCAGCGTCTCCGTGTGGAAGAGGCGGATGGAGGAGCCGGAGGAGAAGGCCATCCAGACACCGCTGCCCGCCTTCACCATGTGCGTCACGCTCACGGCCTCATCCTGGTGCGCCTCGAAGCTTTGCTGCGGACAGAGTGGGGGTGTTGGTGCTGGGCAGCCCGACACCTGGGGGGCCACGCTACTCTGGCCTCTGCCTGAACCAGCAGAGGCCAGAAGGAAACCCCAGGAGCCCAGCAGTGGCGTGTTGGTAATTGTTTCACAGGCAGAGGTACCCTGGGTGTGTCGTGTCTGCCAATTCCCATGGTGTAAATACTTCCCACAGGGCCAATCTCAAGCTACCCACACGACATCACTAAACAAGGAGCAGGGAGGAAGTCACACACACCAGGCTCTTAGGAGTGGACAGGACCCGGCTCCAGCTTGCCACTGTGACAGGAGAGAAAGAACTAAAGGCAGTGGAAGGAAGCAGCCGCTGACATAGTGTCTGAAGTTGCAAAGGCAACCAACACAACGGCTGGGAAAAGGGGTGGGTGCTGTGAGCCAAATCCTCACCTTTCACAGCGGGGAGGCAACACAGAATGTCCAAAACTGATAAGCCAGGAACCAGCAAGGCAGACAAGGTCCAGTCATGCCAGCTGAGTTAAAAACAGAAACAGGTGGCAAGCATTTCCTCCCAGGAAGAGGGCTGGGGATGAACCATTCTATGCTATTTGATTTTTTTTTTTTTAATAGGTGTGTGTATAATTTTGGTCTTTTAAAGAAAACTGATTTTTTAAGAGAGAGAGAGGACAGTCAGGATTCCCATCCATTGCACTCTGCCTGCCTCTGCCTCAGCTCTGCCCTGGCAGGCTCCCTCCACGCCAGGCCCACCCGAGCCTGTGTGGGAAGGACGCTGAGACTCAGGAGGAACCATGCTGCCAGGCCTCCGCCCTCACGGTGACCCATGTGCTGTGTGCACCACCCAGTGCCCTCCTAGCAACAGCCTTTCAGCACCTGAAGACTCCCCCTCGGGATGATGCCCCACTTCCATGAGGTACCCCGACCGCCCTTGCACCAGACCACCTTCTGCATGTGGTTCTCCACTGTCCGGCCCCGTGACATCCAGCCCCGTGACACCTACGCCGCCCTGTGTCACCTACACTGCCCTGTGTCTGCTCAGCACCTTCCACCCCGGACTATGATCTCCAACAGTGGGCACTGAGCCTCAGGCCCATAAGGAACCCCTGCTCAGCACAGGGACCAGCACACAGTAAAATGTGGTCACAGAGTGAACAGACGAATCCTTGAGCCTCACCTACAACATCCAGATGTTGCTCAAAGGCAGACAACTCCAGCACAGCGGACCGGAAACAACCTAAGTGCCCAATCAATGGGACAGTCAGGGAACTCTGATGTACCCACTCGGAGGACTGTTCCACACCCATTCAAAACGTTTTACAGAGACCGTGTAAAGAGCATAGGAGAGTGTGAATGGCAGAGCAGTACGTGCAGAAACAATGAGGGAGGAAGAAGTGCGGGGGAGGAGAAACCTGACCCCGGAGGGCTAGTCTGGGGCAGGGCCCGGTGAGCTTCCTCCTTTCCACTTCCTCTGTGAGGAGCACAGAAGCCCAAGACTTCAGGAAGATGTTGGATGGAACATGTATTTGCTATCAGACCTACTGTGAGAGCTCCCTTCCTCAGTAAGTTCCCAGGCCTGGGCCTCAGTTTCCCATCTGTAAGAGGAAGTTGTCATGAGGATTACAGGGACCTGGGTGAGGGGGAGTTCCTAATACGGTCTCATTCGTTCAGCAGATGTTCTTGAGCTCCTACTATGTGCTTGGGCTGGGGAGGTGACGATGAATGGGATGACCAAAGAGCTCCCATGAAGTGTGTGTTCCCAGTGCAGAGACCCGTGAAACAAATAGACAGGTAACAATGACTCCAAGTAATTAAAGCCACTGCACAGAAAAAAAGGTAGGGAGCCGTTAAGGTTGGGTGGCCAGGGAAGGTCTCTCTAGGAGGCATTTAATCAGGGACATTACAAATGTGAAGGCATCAGCCCTGGGATAATGGGGTGAGGGCGGGGAGAGCATTCCATGCTGAGGGCACAGGAGGTGCAAAGGCCCTGGGGCAGGAATGAGCTTGCCGTGTTTGAGAAACAGGAAGATGGCCAGTGTGGGGAGCACAGTGCTAAGACAGAGGTGGGAGAGGTGGGCAGGGCCACCTTAACATCCACAGTGAAGCCCTAACCGGTTTGGCTCAGTGGATAGAGCGTCGGCCTGAGGACTGAAGGGTCCCAGGTTCAATTCCAGTCAAGGGCATGTATCTTGGTTTGGGGCACATCCCCAGCAGGGGGTGTGCAGGAGGCAGCTGATTGATGTTTCTCTCTCATCGATGTTTCTAACTCTCTATCCCTCTCTTATTCTCTGTTAAAAAAAAAAAAAAAAATCAATAAAATATATATATTTTAAAAATCCACAGTGAAGAGGTTGAATGAAAGTGCTGAAGGGGGCTGAGCCGGTAAGTGACATGACCGGGTTCTCCTTGGGAAGGGGCTCAGTCCATCAGCCGTGTGTGGCAGGAGCCTGGAATCCCGGGCCTCGCGTGAGCTTGGTGAACAGGAAGCGGCAGTAACAGACTCGGCTTGTTTTGCTGCAGAGTCACTCTAGCCAGAGCCTCAGCCCAACTCCGTCCCGTCTCAAATCACCAAGGTTTCCCATGGAGACAAAGAAGCTGGGGGGGGGGGGGGGTGCTCCGGGGTCCTCCACAGGGAACCGAGGCAATCAACTCAAAGCTCGTTCCCGATCTCATTCCTGATCCAAGTGCAGGACCCAGAAGGGCAAGACTGGGAGATGGCCAGCGAAATTGCTTTTTCTGAGCCAGTCCCTGATGGCGAGCTCTGCGTCCTGGCTGGGGGAAATGGGTGCTCTCGGGAGGCAGGGTTCTGCAGCTCACCCCTCAGACAGGAAGTGCACCAAGGGCAGGGGCGCATCTCCATTCAAGGGGGGGCCTCTCCTTTCCTCCCCACCAGGCCCACCTGGCACCCCAACTCAGGTCATGGCTCCCATTTCTCACCTCTAGATGCCTCCTCTGACCCCTAGTGGTATTGGGGGCCCAGGAGTGGGGGCTTTGAAATGACCCTACAGAACTGGTAACGATAATTAAAGGGGAGGGGCTGCTGAGGAACAGTATATGCACAACTTCTCCAAGAATCACCTGTGGGTGACCTTACATGACAATGGGAATCTGGTACCGTTATGATGGGGAGGCCTGGCGAACCCATCTGGATCAAGAAGGGGGCCGGCCTGTATGTCCCGCCTCCTTGGGTGATGTGACACGAAGTCACATCTGGCCAAGCATCTGGCCACTCAAATCTCATCACGAGGAAACAACTGGGCAATTCCAGATTATGGGACTTTTTAGAAGACACTGGCTTAGATCTCAAAAAAGTCCATATCATGGACACACACACACACACACAAACATAAACACGTGCGCTCAGAAAGGGATTATTCCTGATCAAAGGGAGACTAAAGAGACATGACAACCAAATGCAACATGCAGCCCTTGCTGGATCCTGGGCGGGGCTGGGGAGGAGCTAGGAAGGACTACCGCTCAGGCCGTCCTCAGGTTACGTTGGACTTGAAGTACGTCGTTTTGTGGTTATGTGGCCAACTCCCACTTATTTATTAAAAAGAAAAAAAAAAGTTCCATCATTTCAACGTATGTACCTATGTGTTTTATGTTTTTTATTAATTATTTACCACAAGCAAAAAGGTCAGGAATTGTTATTTTCCTTTTAATTTTTTTGTTTGTTTTTTTACTGTTTCACTTCATTACTGCTGTATGTATGGTCCACGTGATGTGGGCGCTTATGTAAGTGGGTTCCAACTTATGGCAAACATCACATTACGTGGCACCCTAGGAACGGATCTCCGACGTAACCCGAGGACCTACTGTACGTTGATGTCAGGTTTCTGGGTATGATAAATGCTGCTGAAGTCACAGGGGAGCCATGCTGAAGTATTTGCATGTGCTGGGTAATGATGCCTACAACTCACTTTTAAATGGTTTATCCCAAAAGCGGGGGGGGGGGGGGGCTGTATATAATATGCATAATTTGGCGGTGTAAGGAACTGTGACAAAATGTTAGCTGGAGTGCCCGTCTTTGTTAGTATAGTGGTGAGTATCCCCGCCTGTCAAAATGTTAGCTGGCTTACAAGGTGAAGAACACATGTGTTCTCACTGTACTATTCTTTCAACTTTCTGGTAGTTGTAATTTTTTAGAATAAAAAGTTGAGTGAAGAGAGGTAGTTATTTAAAGAAGGTTAAAAGCTGGCCGCCGGAGGGGAGGCCTGGGCCTGCCACTGGCTCCCAGGGCTCCCAGCTCATCCCTGGCCAGGGCAGGGGGGGTCCCCTCTCTCTGTCCATGGTGCTGGGAGGTGCTCCGAGCACGCTGGCTGCAGTCAGGAGCCGGTCGGGGAGACGGGAAGAAACCAGGTGTCCTGCACCCGCTCACGGCGCCCTGTCCGCTTCCCTGTCCCTGCAGCCTCAGGGCAGCCCCCACAGGCACTGCACAGAGGCTTCGGTGAGTGAAATGGCCCAAATAGTGCTGACACAGCCCGGCCTCCGGTCGTGCAATATTTATGTGCCTCCAGGTAATGCTCTGTGCTTGGTTTCTAGAAATTCCCAGTGAGTGGCTCAGAATTCAGAGTCATTCGCGCGCAGAGGATGCCAAGGGAAGGAAGGCTGGGGCTCTCCGGGGCAGGAGCTGCTGGGGCAAAGGCAGCTCTGCTTGTTGGCCTCCCTCCATGCGCCAGGCTCTTCCCAGGCTGCAGCGGACCGTCCTCACAGAGACCCTTATGACAGGAGAGGGACGCGCCCAGGAAGGGGACAGGATGAGCCGGGTGACCCACAGGCTGGGGCGGAGCTAAGCATGGACCCACGCTCCGTGATCTCCCCAGCACCCTCAGGCCCGGAACCCTGGCCGGGTGTAGTGCGAAGGGGCTCACCACCCCTGCTGGCCTAGGAGGCACCATCCAGGGCCCGGAGACCAGCCACAGAAGCTCAGCAACTCCGCTTCCACCTGACACCCACACCACCAGCCCATCCTCATCTAACGGGCGGGACACGGAAGCTTCCAGAACCAGCGGTGTGGCGTCACCCCGTCAGCCGGAGGTCTCTCTCCAGCTGCGCACTGGGCAGGCGCCGTCCCTTCTTTGTCTGCCTTGTTCTTACAAACTTCCCCCCGCTGAGAAAACACACATACGAGGGCCCAGCCCAGGGCCCAGCACCCAGTGGGTCTGTGCCTGGCCTTGTGTGTCCCTGCCAATGCCAGGGGGCTGGGCGGCTGTTCGCTTGGGGTCTGTCCTCTCCGACTCCTGCAGCAGTGCTCGGAGGAAGCTTGACCGTGCAGAGGTGGGCGGACGGGGAGGAGCCACGTGGAGAGAAGGACAGACAGTCCCTGACAGCCAGGGGGCCAAGAAGGAAGAGGACTGACACCTGCTGCCATCGTCTGCCCCACACTCAACTCCAGCCGCTGCCCCCCTCCCCACCCCCACAACACCCCTCCCCCGGCCATTCTCTGCACAATGTCCCCACCACCAGCCTTCCCCTGCTCTCTCCCTTTTCTCCTCTGGCTTCACGGGACTTGTTCCTGAGCCAACAGCTTCAAACCACGAAATCCTTACATCAGCATACATCTTCGGGGACTGGGGGCTGGGGGCCTAATATTGGGTATAAGACCTGAGCTCTTCCGGACAAGGAGAGAAGGGGTCTGGGGCCTGCACTTAGCCACCCCCAGCCCCTCAGGACGGCCCTGAGACACCCATGCCCAGGAGCTGAGTCGGCAACCACAGTCCTGAGCTCCCAGGACCCCCAAACCCACCCCCACACCCTGTCCTTCACAAGCACCCTGAAAGGAAGTTCCTCTGAGCATCTAACCTCCATTCTTCATGCTGCTGGCAGCCACTCACCCTCCTGGAACTCGTTACTGTCGGAGCCTCCAGGGAAGTCTCCGCAACCTTTAGAAAAATCGATTTCTCAAGTCTAACCTGCCAACTTGTAATTTGGAAAAAAAAGAAAAGAACAGGATGACAGCAATAACAACGAGACACACACCAAAAAAGAAAGAACATTAAGGCAGAACTGCTGAACTGGATGACTCCCAGGAGGGAGGTGACCCCAACCCGCAGGCTCTGCCGGCCCGAAGGCGGGGCCAGCACCAAGGACTTAGTTAGTGGATCTTTCCGCCCTCACGTCAATTTGCATACCATTACCCAAGAAGCCCTGCGCCAGGATTTCGCTTTTGCAAATTCCCACCCGTTTCGTGTCATAAATAAGATAGGAGACAGAAAACTAATACAGCCCCGTGATGCATTATTCATGCTGCACCTCTCTGTTATGATAGATTTACAACAGCTAATACATGCAAACTAAGTTTGGGCACTAAACATGAAAATTAAGGGTGGGGAAGGCGTGGACGTGGGGGTGGGCAGGGGGCAGTCTGAGGGCCGTTAGTGCCCCGGAACCCGGAGGAGTTTCTCATCTGATGTGCTCAGGGACAGCAGGCACCGGTGCCCGGGTGCCAATGGGAGGCATGTCTCCCCGCAGCCCAGTTAAAATCAACTGCTCTGCCCACATCTCCCTTCCACTTAGCGAACCTCCACCCATTCCTCCAGCTCCCCTCCCACCCACCCCCCAGACAGAGCCCACTTCCCTAAGGTCAAAGCCCTCTGTCCTTCACAGCCCCTCAGTGAGCACCTACGATACGCCAGGCACGTCCTGCAGAGGGAGGGAGAGTGGGGTTATGTGAAGGGGAGATGGGGGTCTGTACAGGCTTCTCGAGGGTGAGGAACCGGGTCTTATGGGAGAGGCTGCCCCTATTAACCCTCACAAACAACCCTGTGGGCGGGAGCCAGGCCGGGTCCCCAAACACGGCACCACTTGCCTGAGTTCTGGCCCTTCCCAGGCAGCACCGGGAGCCCCGGAGAGGCTCTGGGAAAGGCACTGCCACGGACGCCTCCCAGGGCTGGCAGGTCAGAGGAGAGACCTCTGGGTGACCGGCTGTCCCACCCACATATGTCCCACCTGCCCCGGAGCAGGACCCTGAGAACAAGACCCTCTGCCCAGCCCTTTACCAAGTTCCTTCCGCCGTCTCCAGGTGTGGCCTCTGTCCCGCTCCCAGGAAGGCACACTTCCTCCCAGGACACTTCTCCCACCGGCCGGCACCCTGAGCCTCCTCCCGCCGATTACCCACCTTCCACCCAGAAGGAATGGTCATGGCGTCACGGCACGCTCCCACAAGCCCCCCTGGGGCCTGCCCACACAGGAAGGGGACCACCTGCCTGTTTTCCACGACCCTTCCTGGTGCACCTGCCATGTGAGCAATCCTGGGCCCGGAAGACGTGTTGGTGGGAAAAGCAGGTGTGTGAACCAATGAGAGCTCCTGGGAGGTCACGTACGATGGGACAGAAGCTGCAGGGGACAGGGCGGCCCAAAGGGGGCGGAGCCTTAGCCTTCCAGGGCGGCCAGCACAAAGGGTAAGAGCAGCCTCCCTCTAGCTGTGACCTTGGGCAAGCCACTTAACCTCTCTGTGCCTCTGTTTCCTCATCTGTAACATGGGAGTAATGAGAGTACTAATCTCAGTGATTTGGTGATGAAATAAGCTAATTCATGCAAAGCACTGAAACCCCTAAACGGTCCATGTGAAGGACTCAGTATGTGCTGGTTGCTATTGCCTCCTGGGGATGAGAGGAACCCAGGAGAACTCCTTAGAGCGAACACACTTCCTAGGTGACCCCCTTACAGGTAGGAATGTGGGCCAGAGCCACAGCCTCGGTCAACAATACACTCCTGCAGGCATGGAGCCCCGAGCAGCATTAAATGCAGGTTTCTGGACCCGGAGGGCAAGGTGGGGTGTGGGGGTGAAATTGGTAAGCAGTGCCCTCCCTCTGAAGTGAGGCATTTGGCTGCAAAGCTCACACACGACCCTTTCCTTCCTGCATGTGCTGAGCCCTGGGCACTCACACGAGGCCACGGCAGCCCAGACAGCAGCACCACTCCAGCCCCCTCCTCCCAGCCTGGCCGGCTGTGCGAGGCACCAAGATGAGACGAGATGAACAGGGAGGCCCCCGTGGAGCAGCCATGCAGACGGGGAGGCCATCAGCAGCTCCAGGCCAAGCTGTTTCCGAGCTGGGCGCTAGGGCGGGAGGCTCCCTCTGTATCGCAGGCGGCAGCGAGCATGGCTGCATTACACATGCACGGCCATCACCTTGCTCCCGTGCCCGAGGACCGTGCGTGCGGGAAGCGAGCTGCCCACACAAACTTCGCCATTTCCCTGGCTGCAGACCGGGCGCGTGCTCCCGCCGGCCCCACTGGGAAGCCTCCCCCGACCCTCCCCTCCACCCGCCTCCCCCAGCCAGCGCTTTCCGACACCCTGCGAGGTGTGCAAACCAGGTTAAAAACCCGGAGCTCATCTTAAATCACCCGGCCTTGAGTTGCAGCCTGGTGGCCGCCTGGCGACAGGGACGGCGGGGCCAGAGCTGAGGTGCTGGGCCTGGGCAGAACAGTACCGTAACTGGTGAAGGGCAGAATGGGACAAGAGCTGGGCAGGGCCCGGCCCGGCCCAGGCCCCTGTGCTTCCCTTGGTCTATCTGCCTCTGCCCCTAGGCAGCTGTCAGCAGGAGGAAGCATTCCTGGCAGAGAAGGGAGAGGATGGCGGACTTGCAATGCAATACGGACACACGATGCATATAAGTACAACCAATGGACATAAAACTCTGGGGAGGGAGGGGATGTGTAGGAGGGAGGGGGCAAAAAAAAATCAATAAAATATATTTTAAAATAAAATTAAATAAATAAATAAATAAAGATACAATATGGACACACGCCCACCAACATGGACTCTCGGGAAGCAGCGTGATTTTCCACATAAGCCACGCGCTGTGGCGATGAGGATTTCAGTTAAGCAAACAGGCACAGTGATAACTAGTGTCCATGGGACACTTACTCTGCATCAGGCACTGTGTGTGTGAAACAGTCCTTCTACATAAACATCCTCACTCACTCCTTAGGTCGCTCTGCACCATCACCCCATTTTACAGATGAAGTGACTGAGGCCCAGGAAGGCTCGGTGCCTTGTCCAAGGGCTGACACCCTGGCAGGGCAGAGCCAGGGTCCCATCTGAAGCAGCTGCTGGCCAACCGCACCCCTCCAGGGAGGGCCGCCCAGCAGGCCCGCGTGGGGCACAGCCAGGACAGGGATGGGTGCCTCCCACTTCCACCCCCTCCAAAAAGCCATGTGGCCCTGGGAGGGGCCGAGGGGTGCCAGCTTTCCCCAGATCCTCAGGCCCTGCAGCCCAAACCCCGCCCCAACAACCCACAGCCAGTTTCTCTGCCCCCTCTGGCCTGTGGCTTCCACTGGACCCTTCGCTGGAAGATCCTTCTATAGAAACACCTCTCAGTTCCCATTCTGTCTCTGGCCGTGCCCACACTGGATGACCCCTCAGCACAGCTGGGTCCCGGGCACCAGAGCGACAACAGGAACCTCCCCTGGCAGCAAGAACCACAACTCAAGATGCAGGTCACGGCCCCGCATCGCTGGGACCCTTCCCCTCATGGCAGCCCTGGGGATGCATGTGGGGGCAGAAGGCAGGGCCCATCAGGGATTGTAGGTCCCCTCTGCTTTCTGACAAACCGATCCCTAACACACAGACAGGAGCTGAGAAGGTCAGAAGGGTCAGCAAGGGCGTGCCCAGCTGATGGCCCCGTGGGGAAGGCCAGTACCTGAGTCTGCAGGCTGGTGGCATCCAGGACGGTGACCCGAGGCCCACAGCTGGCCCACACGGCATCCTCCAGGCTCAGCAGCGTGCGGATGGGCCCTGACCCCACTGTCAGGCACACGGGCGGGCTCTCCAGGTCCCAGGGCACATCTCCTGGGAGGAGAAGAAGACGCGGGTCAAGACTCAGGGCTCCTCAGCCTGGGGGAGCCGCAGCCTGCAGAGGGGGCCCAGCCTGGACCCACAAACCATCTCACCTGGTCCTATGAGGAATGGTGGCTGTTCCAGCTGCCTGCATTTATGGTCTATCCCATGGGGGCTGGACTCCCTCCTCCTCTTCCTCTCTTTCCCTCTCTCTCCTGTCATTCATCCCACACATACCTGCCTTCTCGCTGATCTGTTCGCCTAATAAGGCTCTCTACCACCTTAACCAAATCTATGGTGACCCTTCTCCTCCCAGGATGCTACGGCCCCAGGTGTGGAAGGAGAAAGTCCCAAGAAGAAACCAGTGCCCCGGCCACCACCCCTGCAGACGGGACCAACCGAGGGAGCTGGCCTGTCCCTGAGCAAGGCTTCCCTGCCCACCCAGGGATGCTCACTCACCCAAGAACAGGCCAAGAATTTTCCCTGGCATGCAAGCCGTGCTGGCTAAGCTGGGCTTTTCTCTTACGTCACACAGAACCCCAGTGGCTGTCCTGTCTTGTCAGGGTGCAGGTGGGAAAGAGGGGCAGAATGGGACGAGAGAGTGACCCCGGAAAGACAGACTGACAGCAGCTGGGCCTGAGAGGCAGGACGGAGCGTGCTGCTGGCTTGCCAGTGCTCAGGCACCCACATTCCCTCTATGGGACCCTGCCAGCAGCCCCTTCATAGACCCTCCCTCCGAGCCAGCTGCTGGTGACAGGGTGGGGCACAGCTGTCAGTGGAGCTGGAGGGGCACCAGGGTACATGGTGGGAGCCACTGTCTGCAGGGCGGCAGGAAGAGCCCTTGGAGGACAGACTACCACCCCCCCCCAGACTTTACCCCACCTGGAAAGCAGGCTTGCCCCTCTCCCTTCTGTCCTCCTTAAACCTGTCAGACCCCCAGACCACCTGGGAGCTGGGGAATAGGGACCCCTCCCTCCAACACACTACCGGGTCTTTCCAGCCCCTGCATGTGAGCACATGGGAAGCAGGCAGGGCCAGAACCCTGGCTGTGACCTCTGAACTTCTGCATGAACTAGGACAGGTGACTTCACCTCTCTGAGCCTCAGTTTCCTCATCCGCCAAATGGGCGTGATGGCCATGCCTACACCTCGCCGATGCCGCAGAGACTAAAGAGAACGCACAGAGCATTCAGCTCAGGGTTGGCACCCAGCAGGGAGCCACCACAGCTGCTGCGCCGTGCCATTACGTGTCTGCACACCAGGCTCTGTGTTCACGAATTGTTTCCCTATCTCCCGGCCTGCGCATTCTATTTCCATCCCCGCTTTACAGCTGGGGAAGCGGAGACACGGAGCTTAAATAGCCAGCCGGGTTCACACAGCTCGAGAGTCCCGGGCGCTCGTTAGCCCATACTGTTTGGTGTCGTTTGCCACCACACAACAGTCTGTGGAAACAGGTGTTGGCTCCATTTGACAAATGTGACAATGAGACCAGGCGGCTGAGAACTTGCCCGAAGCCACCCAGGGGGGGACGGGCCAGGCAGGACGGAAAGTCAGCTGACTCTGACCTCCCCCTCTACTAACCCCCCCCCCCCCGCCCTCTCAGGTACCAAGGACACTGGGGCACTGGGGCCGTATCTGGGGTCAAGGAGAAGCGAGTGACCACAGGCAGCCAGGCACACTGAGCCCGACCAGAACACCAGAGCCACAAAATGCAAGGCTTTGAGCGCCCCCCAGTGGCCACAGGTAATAATGCTTATAGCCAGAATCTGGAGCTCCCTCCACTGCGACCTCCCTCCCGGTAAGCAGTTGAGAATACTGTGACCACACCCCGAAAACTAGGAAATGGGGCTCTCCTCGGTGGATACCAAACCCTTGCAACCTCTAGCCTGCAAGGAACAGCGTGGCCGGGGCTGCCTGAGGTCAGAGCTAGAGTCTGCTACCCCTGAGGGTCACAGAGGCACTGACCAGACCTCCACTTCCTGGGCTTCTGCAGGAACCTCTAAGATGTCCTGACTCAGGACAGAATGGTAAAAATATGAATACCTGTATTGTCATATCGAAAGGACCCTGGACAGGAGTCCCCACAGAGGAACCCTGAGCCAGAGGCCATCCTTGCTGGGGCTCAGCTCTCCCATCTGCACCTGAGGGACAGAACTCTGACCTTCCCAGCCCTCACGGCCACAGCTCTAAGATTTTTAATGCAATCCCTGTGAGCTCTGTGCAGGGTAAGCCCCCTGGAGCCTGCAGTGGGGGGGGAGAGGGGCAGTGGAGGTAGGGGGTCCACCCTTGCCCTCCAGGCTTTAGGTGCACACATACATGTTACAGAACCCACAGTGTACTCATACACACACACACACACACACACACACACACACACCCTGCGTGACAGCCCATTCGTCTGGGCCCTCACCAGCTCTCATGCTGCCAGGCGAAGGGGAATGAAGGACCTTGGAGATCCAGATCCAGCTGGAGCCGAAGGCAGGACACTGAGTAAAAGTCACTGAGACTGAGGGGGAACCCAGGGTACCCCGCGCCTGGTCAGTACTGAGGGCGGTGACAACCATTTAGATGGATGTAACAAGCACCAGGCTATCCTGCAGGCTCCAACCAGTGCACTTGTGTGGCTGATCCCACCTGGCCTTCACAGCCAGCCTGCGCGGTGGGGCAGTCTCTGTCCCCATTTTACAGGTGAGGAAACTAAGGCTCAACAGATGAAGTAACAGGTGGTCTCACAGCTGGCTCTCAACCCCAGGCAGCCTTACTGCCCAGCCTGTCCCCTCGCCCCTCCTGCAGGAGGAGGCGCTGGCCCACATCCCCAGCATCTAACCAGGAACTTCCCCACACCTGCCCCCAGGCCTGGGCATGCTCCTGGGCCTGCTCAGTGCTCAGGGCCTGCTCAGAGCACTGAACACATATTCCCTGAGTGCATGATTAAACGAACAGATGAATGAATGACTTCCAGGGCCACACTGCTCTGGACCTGTTTCCCATCTGTCAGCTGGAGGTTGAACTCTGAGGCCTGTCCGGCTCCGACAGTCCAGTCAGTGACCAGACGGCCTTGGGTTCCTCAGTCCCTTCTCAGCTGCTGGCCCTCTAGGACTCTACCAAATCCCAGGCTGATATTTCTCGCCCTGCCCTCTTGCAAGGAGACAAAGCGTGGGCCAGGAATGCCAGTTTTATCCAGTCGCGGTCTCAGCCAAACCCAGGCAGGACGGTAACCTCTCATCCTATACCACCAGCTGGAGTGGATCATTCACAACCCTTGACCCTCCAGGCCACCAGGGGGCGCCAGCGGTGGGTTCTGCAGGCACAGGGCTCCAGCTCTGTGCTCAGACTTGGACTGGGATGGAGTAGGGGTGTCTGAGGGGTATCCAAGGCCTTGGTGAGTCTGGAGGAAGTCCCACAGCTCAGTCATGGATAAGATGGATGGTCCCAGTCCCAGCCACAGGCAGCCCAGGTGAGAGGCGAAGGTAAGTGTAAGCTCCCTGCTTGTTCACTGAACTAATTCTGTCTCCCTCTACAAACCCCGTGAGGGCAGGGTCACACCTGCTTTGCTGGCCGCCATGTCCATGGTGCACAGTAGGTGCTCAATAAGTATCTGGCGCACAAATATTGCAAGGGGGAAAGGTACCTCAACCTTCTCCTCCAGGCCCGAAGGCTGCCAGCTCGGCTCCGAGAAGTCATGCCTCTGTGTCTGGGGAGGGCTTGAGTCCCGGACAGAGGACATTTGGGTACAGGTCTTAGCTCACCCCGAGACTCTAGGGAGTGAAGGAGTGGAGCTCAATGGTGCCTAATGGCCCTTCTGGCTCTGACAAACAACCAGTCCCAACCCCAGGCCGAGGCCAGTGGTTAGATCCAAAACCTCCTCTGAGTTGAATTGTGTCCCCAAAAATAGGTCTAGCTGCCAGCACGTCAGCCTGTGACCTTATGTGGAGATGGGGCTGTTGCAGATATAATTCGTTAGAATGTGGTCACCCTGGAGGAGGGAGGCCCTGATCCCAGGTGAGGGGTGTTGTCACAAAAGAGCAAAGCGTGGACACAGACACGCACCCAGGAGAGAGAGCCTCGTGTGCGGAAGGGAGACAAGCCGCCGCGGCTGGGGTCGGGCCTGGGACAGATCCTTCTTTGGCATCTTCCTGGGCAGCGCAGCTCTGACAACACCCTGAGCCTGGACTTCCAGAACCAGGAGCCAGCGAGTTCACAGCGTTTAAACCCCTCGGTTTGTGGGGTATATGAGCAAACTCGTACGCCACCCCCTTCCCTCCTCCCAACCTGGGCGCCCAGGCGGATGGGTCAGGAACCCGGGAGGGAAGAGCTCAAACTGGGACCAGGGGGCCGGGGTGGGGCCAGCGGGTGGAGCCGCTCCAGAACCCCTGGCCTCTCCCGGAGACCTGCGCCCATATTTGCATTCACAGCCACACTCTGATGGTAAGAAGAATTTTTCCCCTCCCTCTTCCCCCTTTAATTAAAAACTATAAATGCCTTATCAAAAGCTAATTAAAAATACCAACACAGTGCCAAGTGGCAAAAAAAAAAAAAAAAAAAAATTAGCTCAGTACAAATATCCGTTTATAACCCTGCAACAGGCTGTGATGACGCAGCAGTAAGAGGGGAGCGGGAGGGAGCGAAAGGGAGGGCTGGGCGGCCAGGGGACCCATCAGCCCCCTTGGGGGCCCCGGGGCAGCTACCCTCTCGCCACCCCCAACCCTCGACTCTTGTCATCCTCCAGGTAGGAGCTGAATGAGCCACAGGGGACCGGGGACCACAGCGCCGTGTGGCTGTGCCCCAGTGCGTCCCCTCCCAGCCTCAGCCCTGGGTCTGCTGCACAGGGGAGGCGGTTCTCAAGGGCCTCAGAGACAATTAAGATAATGGCAAACATCAAGCACTTCACCGTGTTTCTGGAACACAGCTGCTCACACCGTTAGCCCTACCTACCAGCGCCTTAATCGCCGCTGTCAACGGCTGGATGGAATCCCAGAGACTCAACCGCTGGCCTCCACTGGCAGCCCCGTGCCAAGCCCTGTGCTTGGCCTTCACTGGGTTGTCTGACCCGCCAGTACCCGCAAGAAGTGGGTTTTGCCATTATTGCCGATTTAGAGACGAGGAGACAGGTGTGAGGAGGAGGAGCGGCTCACCAACGGGCACAGCTGGCATCAGGGCAGAGCCTGGCCTGGAAGCCAGGTCTGTGCGAGCCCAGAATCCCAGCTCTTAGCCACTAGAGCCTGCCTCCAATGGGGGGGGGGGCTACCTGTGCAGGAGTGAGCACCCCGTTCCTGTGGGGACCCCGATGGGGATCAGGGATCTCCAATCCCTCCTCCCCCTCTGAGATGGCCTGGTTTGTTTCTGAGCTGCCACCTTGGCCGGCCTCCCACAACCATCGGGCACAGGGCCCGGTTCCCAGCCCCCACTTCCTCACCGCTGGTCCGAGGGTAGGCGGCCAGGGTCCCGTCCTGCAGGCCGGCACACAGGTGGAAGGGGCTGTGTCGCAGGCAGAGCACGGGCTGCAGGCCTGGGCTCCTGCAGGTCGCCAGGCACTGGGTGCCCGTGTCCACGCTGCTGTAGACCAGGATGCTGTGGGGAGAGGCCCGCGTGACTCCCTCAGCCCCCCATATGCCCTCCAGGGCCCCCTCTGTGGGGCCAGGCCTTCGTTCCACCAAAGGGGAGCTCAGACTTCCCACAGGTGGCCTTTTGAGGATGGTGTCCTCCCCGGCCTCTCTCTTGTGGAAGACTGGGGGGCGGGGGAGACCCTCCAGAAGCAACACAATAAAGGTGCTGATCCCTGGCCGCTTTTGCTCAATGGTTAGAACATCAGCCCTCGAACCAAAAGGTCCGAGTTTGATTCCCAGTCAAGGGCATGTACCTGGGTTGCAGGTCTCATCCTGGCCCAGGTCAGGGTGTGTGCAGGAGGCAACCGATTGATGTGTCACTCTCACATCCATGTTTCTCTCTCTCTCTTCCCTCCTCCCTCCCTTCCACTCCCTCTAAAAATCAATGGGAAGAAAATATACTCATGTGAGGATTCACAAGGTGCAGACCTGAGTGTGAATCCAGCCAAGCCACGTCTACCCGATGGACCCCAAGACAGCCTCCACGCTCCGCCCAGTCCTGCCTGGCTGTTCTCAGGCCCCTCCTCCCCGGGCCCTCACCTGCCATCCTGGAGCCCCAGGCAGATGGTCGGATGCACAGCAGCAGAGGGGTCAGCAGCCGTGTGGCTCTCATCTTTGTCTCCATCTCCACTCTCCCCCTCCTCTGGCTCAGGAATGTACTCCATGCAGAGCACAGGGGCCGTCAGCGGGAAGGACTTGACCGTGCGGGGTGAGGGCCGGTTCAGGGAAAAGATCTCCACCTGGCCTCCTGCGCCCTCCTGGCCACCCCCAACCTGGGGCAGAGACCCAAAGAAGCTGTCAGGAAGAACCATGAGAGCAGAGGCAGAGCTTAGCTCCTGCCCTCCGAGACCTGTCCCACACTGCTACCTGCCACTGAGAAGTGAAGGGAGCACCGCCCGCCTGCCCACATGCATCCTGCGGTCACTGAAGGTCACTTGTCCCCAGCCTCCAAGGCAGCAAGTTAGATTCAGGGCGCAAAGGAAACCAGCTAAGGAGCTAAGGTGGACTATAATAGATACCAAGTCAGCTTTCTATCTCCTTCTCTTTAGGCTAAATTTCAACCAACAAAGAGGGAGCATACACTCTGCCCCTTTAAAATATCCTATCTGCCTGTTCTCTGTTTTACTTTAGTGTCTCACGCATGGTATACCAGTATACTTGCTGAGTGGATTGAGGGATGGATGGATGGATGGATGGATAATGGATGGAAGGATGCATGGATATATGGATGGATAGACAGATGGATAGATGAAGACATGGATGGATAAATGGATACATGGATGAATGGGTGGGTGGGTGGATGCATGGATATATGGATGGACTGATGGATAGATGGAGACATGGATGGATGAATGGATGGATGGGTGGGTGAGTGGATGGATAGATGGATGGATAAATGGGTGGGTGGATAATGGATGAATGGATATATGGATGCATGGATATATAGATGGATAGACAGAAGGATAGATGGAGACATGGATGGAAGGATGGATGGACGGACGGACGGAAACACCATGTGCTAGAGAGACAGTGAAGAACAAATTGCCCTCAGAGGAGCGTCTATGGGAGGCACAATCTGCACTGTAAAGCAGGGGGAGGTCACCTATTTGAATCCAGAAAAGCTTTGTCAGGAGTCCCAAGAGCAGAAAACTGGGCTGGGGTCTGAGAGAGATGGGTAGTAAGCCACCCTGCTGCCTGACTCCAGTGAAGACCTGCCATCCTGGCACATGGCACAGCTCCCCTCATTTCCTGCACGGCCTGTGGCCTGGGCAAGAGTCATTTTCACTTATTTGTCCCGGTTTTCTATTGTCCCTGGTGAGGTGGCTGGCACCTGCCAAATCCAAGCACAGAGCCTAGGACAGGATCCCAGGGAGACCTTGCCGGGTAGATGGACCAGCAGGCGGGTGGCTTTCCCCAGCACCCCCTCCCAGGTGCTCCTCTCCCTGTTCCTGTCACAAGGCCAGAGCTCCTGGCTGCGGCAGGGGGTACTCACCCAGAGGTAGCCCTGTGGAAGGGAGGTGCTGACTGCCGAGAAGCCCAGCAGGGGAGAGCTGACAGGACTGTGGACCAGACCCCCGAGCTGCAGAGACAGAGGTGACATGTGCAGGGTTAAGGGTTGAGGTGCCCGAGAGGCCAGCGTCTGGCTGTCGGACCTTAGTGTGAACCACCTGCAGGGGTCAGGGGTCTTTACAACTGGAGATTCCCAAGTGAGAATCTCTGCAGATGGCCAGGAAAGCGGGGGGTTTACAGGATCTCCAGGAAGTTCCGATGCACCCACATTTGACCATCACTCTCCTAGAACCTTGGCTGCAAGGCGCCTGGACGATACTCTGGGACCCCCAAGGGTTTTTCAAACTGACCAGCTCCCATGTAAGGTTTGTTGAAAACCACTAACACCCACTCACTCCACTTCCTTTACTTTACAGATGGGACAATGAGCACACAGGATGGCCCTAGGCCACAGGGAAGGCCTGTGCCTACCTCCCCCCTCCACCTTCTTGCACGCCTCCAGAGAAACAGTGGAGGGACCCCCAGATCATCAGAACCATTCTGCAGACGAACCCCCAGGACACAGGGCTGGGTGGCTTGTGTGGGCTGCCAGCAGGGGCTGGGGGCTCTTTCTGTAACGGGCTGTTACCAAGAGCCACCAGCAACTTGTTCCTCCTGCAACTTCTTCCCTCAAATCCATGCCAGGTGGTCTCTGGGGCCTGTTTCCCGAGCTAGATCCTGCCAGTCTGGCCCTCTGGCCAGGACTGCAATGGTCTGGCCCTTTCAGGGGCGTGACTTTGCCCCTCTGAGGAATGTGGCCACTGCTGGACCCTTTGCCAGGCAGGTGCTGCCCTCTGCTGGTGCTGCTGGGAATATACTAACAAAATGCCTAATGGCCATAGGCGAGGGGACCAAAGGTCACCTTCCCCAGCCCCTCATTTAGGAGTCAGTAACCTTGAAGTTCGGGGAAGGGGAAGGGAGAGGGGACATGACTAGTTCCAGGTCGCACAGCATGTCACCAAGATTGGACTTCAGTTTTGCTCCGCTGCAGGGCTCCTCATGGTTGAATTCTACCCAGAGACCAAGCCGGAGGCCTAGGCACACTCACACTCATGGCCTAGTCCTTCCTCTGGACTCCTGGGCTGCAGCCTCGCTGCCTTCCCCCGGGCACCTGGGCGGGACTCTGTGTTTGGCGATTTGGAATATTCTTCCCTGGGCCCTCACTCGGTTGCATCCTTCTTGCCATCCAGGTCACAGTTTAATGCCACCTCTTCCGAGAGGCCCTCTCGGTTGGCACCATCTCTATGTCTAGCATATCTGATTTATTTTCTTTAACACACACATCTCTCTCTTCTATTTCCCTTTGTTTGCCAGGGTTTTTCCTATCTCTATCTCTAGATTGAACACTATATGCAGGTATGTTGCATGTTTTGATCATCACTATGATTCCCAGTGGCCAGGACAGGGCCTAGCACACAGTAGGTGTTCAACAATGATAGGTAGATTGGATGGATGGATGGATGGATGGGTGGGTGGATGCATGGATGGACTAATGAATAAAATGACATCTCAGGACTATGTTCTTTCAGCTACTTAGCACCCCAGTCTACAGTCTAGCCACTTAGCTCTTGGGACTTATTCTGGGCCTGGGTCCCAAGCTTGCTCTCCCCTCCCCAGAGCTCTGATGACCTCACCTCCCTGAGAGGGCGGTGGGCAGCAGGTGCTCCAGACAAAGGACAGATGACCAGAGGTGAAGACCACAGGTGTCTGGCCCTGACCGGTTTGGTTCAGTGGATAGAGTGTCGGCCTGCGGACTGAATGGTCCTAGGTTTGATTTCGGTCAAGGGCATGTACCTTGGTTGTGGGCACATCCTCAGTAGGGGGTGTACAAGAGGCAGCCGATCGATGTTTCTCTCTCATCAATGTTTCTAACTTTCTATCCTTCTCCCTTCCTCTCTATAAAAAAAAAAAAAATCAATAAAAATATATTAAAAAAAAAAAAAAAAAAAGATCACAGGTGTCAGAATCAGACAGAACGAGGCTATCATTCCCGAACCCATCCTTACCAGCTGTGTCATTTTTAGAAAGGCATCTGTCTGAGCCCCAGGGGGGCCTTCCCTGTGAAACAGATCTAGAAACATCTATTTACCGGGTTCTCATAAATAACAAAACAAGAGAGTGACGGCAGAGCAGTGGGGAGCACAGTAGGTATTTGACAAGTGGAAGGGTGATGGCTAGGAAAGGTGTGTCTTGGATCCCTCAGGCCCCGCCCACATCCAAGCCGGCTCCTGCCTGGCCCCAGCCCACCAAGGCTCCAACCCACAAAGCCTGGCGCTCGGGCATATTCCGGCCGCTCTGGGCTGGAGTCGGGCCATCGACGGATGAGATCACTGCTATTTGTCAGCTCAAAAATAATGGAATTTTCCGTTCACTTGACCCACGGAGGGCATCTACCCCCACATTGTGGGCAGGACAGCTGGCTCCCAGAGCAATAAAAAGGCTCCACCAACTCCATCGGGAAAAAGCAGAGGCGCTGGGTCTGGAGCCGGGGCCTGCCTGCTGTGGGCACAGCCTGGAAACGCTGGTGCTCCCCGGAGAAGGGGGGGTTCAGGAAGAGCTGCCTCTCACCTGCAGGCTGAGGCCCCGGGAGGAGAAGGCGGGGATGCAGCAGGCCAGCGTCGGGCACCAGAACGGGGCTTTGCTCTTCTTGTCCTCGTCCGGACATCGCCAGCCCGGCTGGTTCTCCTCTCCTGCGGCAAAGGAAGGAGGGGGTGAAGCAGGTCGGAGTGCGAGGACCACGCAGGCCGTGAGCAGTCCCGGGAGCCCAGGGAGCTCCCGCAGGCCCCAGAGGCCCGCCTGCACGGTGGCCTAGACAGACCCCGCCATTCGCTGGCCCCCTGGCCCCCAGCCCCACTCCTGCCGATCTGAGATGAATTCTGGCCCCACTCTGTGGTCATGGCCCTGGGTCCCCAGCAAGAAGCCCCGACACCTGAGGTTTGAGTCCCCCGCTTGACCGGCCTCTTGCTTAACAACCTTGTGCAAATCACCCCAACTCCCTGAGGCTCGGTTTCTCCGCCTGTACAACAGGGACGATGAAAATGCCTTCGTCCTGTGGCAGCTGTGAGCATCCAGTGGAATAACACAGGGAAGGGGGGCTCAGGAAGCGCTAAGATGCTGGACTAAGTCCAGGCCCGGCTGCCCTGCCCTAGCTTCTGAGAGGGAGAGGATCAAAGACCAGCACGTGGACAAGGAGATTTTCAATTGTGATGACAAGGTCCAGCTGCTTTTATTCCTGACGGTGATGAGGATGGTGCTGTGGAAGACTCTTACTCTGGCTTCCTTTGACGCTACCCTGAAACCTCCAGGTCCCCCAGTCAAGCTGGGCATAGACCTGTTACAAGTACAGACACCCAGGCCCTCGACTCACATTTGGAGACCTCTGTGCTCAAGATCATCCATTGTACCAGTGGTTCCTTCACAGGCTGCCGCCTCCAAGAAGTCCTCCATGACCACCCTGGCTACAGTGGCTCCCTCGTCTCCGGGGGAACGCCGCTGGCTCTAAGACCCTGTCAGACTTCTCGCGTAGCCTTCACCACAATCTCAAATCTCTGTGTCTACTTTCTTGTTTACAATCCATCTCCATATGTCTCTAGAATGTGCCAGACCCAGATTATCTCATTCATCACTGTCTCCCTGGCACTCAGCATGCTGCCTGCACAATTAGTGCTCGGCAAACACGGGTTGAAAGAGTGAATGAAAGGAGTGAGCAAGTGAGTGGGTGAGCAGACCTCCATTTCTCCCTGCTAAGGAGCCCATCCTTACGCTCCACATGGCGACACTCCATATGGCAACTGCCTTCCTGGGACCTGGACAGCGGGGCCACGGCACAGCTGGGGCGCCCTACTGTGTGTCCATGCACTAGGCACACACCGAGTGCCATGTGCGTGTTCCCTGGCTTTGTTTTCACATGGACCAAGCACAGTCTGCTAATGACTTCCCCTTGGTGCATGATGAGACAGACACTCGGGGAGTATGCTGACCGGGCCACAGGCATGCCTACGTAGCCGAGCCCAGATGGGGACCAAGGACTGCCTGACGCAAAGCCCAGGTGCTTTGCACTAAAGCAGGCATTCTTCCAGCACCTAGCCTCCGACCGACAGCCATGAGCAATACTGACCCTTGACATGGTGACGCTGGACAGTGAGGAGGAGGCTCAGCCCCAAGAGCAGGGGCGCTGGGACACCCTGAGGGAGAGGGGCCATGTAGCACAGTGACGTGGAGCTGAGGGAAGATGAGAGCTCTGGAGCTGGAAGAGAGCTCATGGACTGAACCGGCATGGCACAGCCTTCCCGCCACCAGGCGCAGAGCAAGCCCTGGAGGAGACCATGAGGGAGGGGAAACGAGTCGGCAATGAAGGGCGCCACGTCTGGGTCACACAAGCTAAGCCCCAGGCCGTCTGCAGCACGGCGCCTGCGGCTGGCTGCTCCGCAGGACGTGCTCAGAGATCTGCTCAGAGGGCCTGGCATGCATCGTTCTTATCACGCACAATAACAGTGAGCGGGCAGGAGGGGCTTGGGGATGGGTTTGTGATGTGGCATAGACTGGGGATGGGCTCAGGGGCCCATACTCCAAACTCATCAAGTCGCACGCATTCGCCATGCACAGCCTGCTGTCTGCCAATCGTGCCCCAGGAAGTGGCCTTTGAGAAAACGCCATTGCCCCCGAGGAAGTGGCGCCTGAGCGTCAGTCACGGCGAGCGAGCTGGGACGCGGTGGCAGGTGTGGATGCTCTTGGAGACGTCAGAGACGTCAGAGACGCCTGCAAAGGTCAGGCCTGATCAGTGCCCGTCCCGCCTGCTCTCCCGCTCAGAGCACCCACCCCTTCAAGCAGCAGAGTCCAGGGTGGTGAGCTCACTCCAAACACAAGCCCTCTGCCCCCCTGGGCTCCGGAGACAAAGCCCATTAAGCCTGGTTCCTCCCACTGAGGAGGCGAGGCCGCCAAGGAAAGGACAACTAGGGCACGGGCACGGGCACGGGGCGGGCATCGGCCTAGCAGGACTGCGGGCGCCACACCAGGTTACAAAGCGGCCCCCCACGCTCTCCTCTCATCCTCCTGGCCGCCAGGGGGTCAGTGTTTCCTTCCCCATCTACCCCGAGCAGAGGCCGGGGAAGACACAGGCAGGCCCAGGGCCCAGGGACTAAGCCAGGGGGCCCTTCACACAGCGCCCGCCATGCAAGGTGTTTGCCAAGACACCCCTGCTCCTGGCAGCACCCACCTCCTAGGAGGGAATGAGGACTGCGAGATATGAGCATGCCCCTGCTCTCAAGGAGCTTACGTCACACAGACCCTCCCCTCCACCAAACGGAAGCCCAGCAGAGCCCCCAAACCCCGCCCCTCACAGGAGGCTTCCCAGAGCTCAGTCCGTGAACATAATGCCCCAATCACACCTCCCCCTGAGCCCCACTCCCCTCCCCGCACCACCCCGGAATAGCCCACGGAGTCCTGCGATTCGTTAGGATGTGTATTTCTTTCTCTTTTTTTTAATATATTTTTTATTGATTTTTCACAGAGAGGAAGAGAGAAGGATAGAGAGTTAGAAACATCGATGACAGAGAATCATCGATCAGCTGCCTCTTGCACACCCCCTACTGGGGATGTGCCTGCAACCAAGGTACATGCCCTTGACCGGAATCAAACCTAGGACCTCTCAGTCCGCAGGCCGATTGCTCTATCCACTGAGCCAAACCTGTTTCGGCAGGATGTGTATTTCTTAATGACCTGACCTTCTCCTTCCAGATGGTGCCTGCGCCTGGGAGCCTTAAAGGAGAATGGAGTCGCTGCTCCTCATCTGCCACTGCCATTGTCCCTGCCACAACCCGGCGGCCGAGACAGAGCTGGAAGCTGCCGCTGCTGCACACGGAAGGCCCACCTGGGACAAGTGACATGAAGGACGGGCGCCGGCGCCCACGCTGTGGTTTCCAAGTGACGTTGGCAGGGGCTTGTTAGCGCCCAGCCTCTGCGGTGCCCACAGAACCAAGGAGTGGCCGTGGGAAGGGGGAGTAGCTCAGGGCTGGGGGCCGTGCCCCTGCCGCTCCCCCACCTCCGAGCCTGCAGAGCAGCCCCCCAGATCCCACCTCAGCCTCACGCAGTGCCACGCAGAGCCGGATACTTAGCCCTCAGAGGCTGTGGCCGCATCTGGAAAACGGGGAATTGCTCCAGCCATCTGCAGCTCTGTGAGCACTGGGGAGAATGGCTGTAGGGCCTGGCATACCCCCAGCACTCGAGAAAGAGTGCCCGTCTGGTCACTTTCCTTGAGGTTGAGAGCATTGCCTGTTACTACGCTTAAGGGCGCTGCCCATGGGGCTCCCCCACAGCGCCACCGATCGCCTGGCAAACTCCTGCTCAGACCCAGCTCCATGCCTCTGTCACTCCCTCTCACAGCTCCCGGACAGACAGGGGGCTGGCAGGACATCACCACGCGTCCTCTCTGAACACCCCTCCCCTGGAACCCAGGAGAGTGGCCATGGTCACCCAGCTGGGTAACACCCCGTCATGCCCACGGCCACCTCGGCGCCCTCCTGGAGGGCAGACCCACTTCCAGGGAGGGCTCAGCCAGGTCCCGGCCTCAGGTTGAGGGTTAAAGGACATGAGGGTCACAGCACTCCTGGCACATACCTGGGCCGTGCTCAGGCCTCCCTGATGGACCCATCGCAAGGGGGAGCAGTGGTGTTACTGGGAGGGCTGGGGGCTGGAATACCAATCTCATCAGAGGCAGCGAGGGAGAGGCCCCGGGCCGAGCCTGTGAGATATACCCCGTGAGATAAGCCCCATGAGATAAGCCCCGTGCAGTCAGGGTGAGAGGAAGATATGGGGGAGGGAAATTAAAGGAATAACATCCTTTGTGAATAAAAACATATTTTAATGGGCTCATGTTATTTTCCCCTCCCCACCAGGCACTGCAGATAAAACAAACTGGCAAAATAAAACGCACAAATTATTCAAGCCCCAGGGGAACCCAGGCACTCAAAATAAGATTTGAAATGACTCCCATTCCATTAAAACTTTCTGCTGCAGTGAAACTGCGCAGACGGGGCGGCTGAGCGAGGACTGCGAGGCTCCCGTCAGTCCGCTCCTCCCGCTGACGCCAAGCCCCGCTCAGCAAAGCAGCTGGGGCTCCAGCAGAGTCACCTGCCTTCAGAGCAGGTGCACGAACAAGGCATAGGCCTCTGCCCAAGACGCAGCCGCTGCACCAGCGGGGGTGTGACCGGAGCAGGCGGCAGGGGCCAGCTTAGCCTTTCCGTGGGCCAGAATTCCCACAATCCTCTGCCAGGGCCAGGAACCACCTCTGCTTACAACCCTTCCCCCGCCCTCCTGGTCACTAAGACACACCCAGCAGAGGCCTGGGCACATCAGCACCAGATCCTAGAAGGGACTGGAGAGCAGAAGCCTCTGATCCTGGCTCCCCTAAGCCACAGCCTCCTCTCATGCCCTCCCAACCTCCACGTGCCCTCTGCACGGCACCAGAATGGTTTGCTTAAATAGGACCTGGGCCATGCCACTGTCTAGCTCTCAGTACTACAACTAACAGCTCCCCGTCAAGCTCCATACACCTTGCCCTGGCTTTCGGGAAAACCTGTCCCCACCTCCACCTGCCCAATCCCCCAGCTCTGGCTACCTCAGGATCTTTGCACGTGCTGTTTTCAAGCTTTGACCATTTTTCCTGAAGCTCTGCGTGGCTTCAGATGTCACCTCCTCAGATGCCCTCCGTGACAGCACTCCCAATCCCCGGGCTTGATGCAGATCAGGTCACCCAGCACTGCACCTTCACAGCACACCCCCTCCCTGATAGTTAGCTCCCCATGTTAAGTCCACCTGCCCCTCATGAATCGTGAGTTCCTTGAGGGTAGGGTTCTTTCTGTTTGTATACTGTTCTTTTACCCTCTGCCTAAAATTACTGCAGAGACTCAATAGATCGTTGTTTAATTGACGGAAGTCCTGGCCCCTTTCCGGAAACATGGCAGAGCCTATTGGAAATGTATACTCATCTAGAAAAGATCACAGCAGAAACCAAGAAAGCAGTCGCCGCTATCGGCTGGAATCAGCAAAAGAGAATTCCAGCACATCGCAAGGAATAATGGCTCTGATCGGCAAGGACAGGGGCCTTTGGTCAATTTACAAAAAACACAAATAACTTAATGAATGTGGCTTGGCAGTCAGAAACTCGCCACATGGAGGAAGCGGGATGGATAGGAGCGGCTGCCCCGGCTGTCCCTCCGGCTGTCGGAGCTCAGGCAAGTCACAGCACCGCCCGGGGCTCCGAACCTCCCCTGCGAAAGGGGCTCAAGCAGCCCTGCCCTTTAGGGTTACTGCGACGTGAAACGAAGGAGGAGAGGAAAATGCTCAGGAAAATGCTCGCTCACAGGAAGCGCTCTGTGAATACCGGTACCCGTTGCTGGCTGTATTTGGTCAAAATACACAAGAGAAAAGGATCCTAAAGAAGTCCTTGTTAGAAACTCCATTTGGTCTACCCTGCATCACATTTGGATAACAGCTTTGTTACAATGTAATTCAGCTACCATAAAGCCGCCCTTTTAAAGTGTACACTTCACTGGTTTCTAGCATATTAAGAGTTGGGCAACTATCACTCCAAAATTGAGAGTATCTGTATCACCCCCACTAAAACAACAATAATAACAAAACAAAACAAAAAAACAGCAGTCCCTCTCCAATCCCCCGTCTCTCAGGTCCCTGGACAACCACTAATTTACCATGCTGATTCCCACTCTCTTATAAATGGGAAAACTGAGGCTTCGGGAGAGAATGACTTGTCCAAGGTCACTGAGCAGCTGCAAGACTCAGAACCCTTGCTCCAGCTGCCCCACCACCTCCCCCACCCAAACTCAGGATCCTCCTTCCCTCCATGAGCCTGGACGCCCCCCACGCACACATACACCCCCCACAAACCTCCCCTCTCCCCCCGCTGCCCCCTCAGGTGCTCCCTTTGGAGCTTTCCTTACGGAGTCCGATCTTGGCCAGGTGCAGCCTGTTGACCCAGGAGATCTTGCTCAGGGGGTTGGGGGTGATGAAGACTACCATGAAGCTGATGGGACGGCCGGACCTTCGGCGAGAAGAAGGGCGAGAAGGGCGAGAGTGTGAGTGCTCAGAGCAAGGGCCTGGCTCCCCCGGGGCCCACCACCCAGCTCTTCCCTCAACCCCATGCCTGGGAGCAAGGTCTGCTCAGAGCAGCCAAGGGTGCCAGGGAGGCTGGTGGCCTGCCCAGCAAAGCCTCAGTCCCCTGGGGGAGGGGTCCCTCCACCCACCATGGCCCCAGGAGCAAGGCACCTCCCCCAGAGAGCCAGGCCACACGGCAGCCCAGCCCCAGGTGCCTCGGCTTGGGCGCCTAGCAACGCCAGAGGTGCCTGGCCCACTGTAGGCTGAGGCGAGAGGCCCTGCCAGGGCTCCACCGGGTCAGCTTGCCACGGGCCTTATCAGACACCTGCTCCGGGAGCCTCTGCCATGTTTCCTCCTGTATTTCCGGTGCCATATCCTCAGGGCAACAGCCCTTGGCAAAGGCCAGTTGCCTGGTAACTGTTTGCCAATGGACACGTGAATGAAGGGGGTTACGGCCAGGCCAGAGGCAGCAGAGGTCAGTGTTGTCACCACTCTGGCATCCCACCTCGGAGCATGGGGGCCCCTCGGCGGTGGGCATGGCCACGGTGCATCCACACCCCTCCCATCACAGCGATACTGACAGCGGAACAGCTCCAGTGCCCCCTCCGAGTGCCCCCCACCCCCCCCCTTCACCGCCGGCCCCTCCGCTCTCACTTGTCGGGTTTCCCGGGAAGCAGGAGCCGGAGGCGGCACTTGTTGGCCGACTGGATCTCCTCCTCCTTCACCCGCATCAGCCTCTGCAGGGCCAGGCACCAGTCCTGAGCCACGGTCGTGTTCAGGTTCTAGGGCGGAGGAGGAGGCCAACGGAGTCCCCACGCAGCCCACCGGCTCCCCAGAAGCCACGCCAGATCCTCAGAGCCCACCCCACACCCCTGTTTTGAGAGGGACACACCCTCCTAGCGGCTTCCTTCCCAGCCTAGGGCAACGCCAGGAAGGGGCTGCAAGACTGGCTGGCCACCGCGCAGAAAACAACAAAAGTTACCAGGCGGCCAGGCCCCCTCCACCTGAACCAGAGCTTCAACCTGGACCAGAGGCCACAGGCCAGACTGCTAGGTGAAGACAGTGGGCGTGGCCACTCCTGCTGGTTGGGGGAACTCAGAGGCACAGCCTGGGCCAGGAGAAGAGTCCCCATTCTGCCTGTCCACTCTGCCTGTTGAGCCTGGGACTGCCCAGGGGACGGAGCGGGAGCCCCGCAGGCCAGGCCAGCGCGTCGTACCTGGTAGGTGCCATGCAGCGTGCCGATGAGGACAGTGATCTGCTCTACCACCTCCAGGTCCTTCTGCAGGTCCTGCAGCTCCTGGAAGAGCCGCGGGGGGCCGAAGTACACCTTACCTGGGCAGAGAGAGGCCAGGTCAGCTCGGGAGAGGGAAGACGCCAATGAGAACCCCAGTGCCCACACACCGCAGAAAGGAAGAGCTGTCGCCCTGGGGACAGGGCAGCAGAGAGACAGGAAGAAACACTCCCAGGCTCTTGTCTACCGGGGAGCACAGGGCCAGCCCAGGGAACGTCCAGGGCACACTCAATCCCGACAAAGGGTCACCGGCGACCAGAAGACAGAACCAATTCTGCCTGCAAGATACGAGGAGCCCTCATGGGGCCAGGAGAGGGGTGGGCACTGCCAGGAAGGAGAACAGCATGTGCAAAGGCACTGTGGCTTGAGGAAGCCTGTGAACAGCAAGTTGTTCAAAAGCATGCTGAGGACCTACTATGTGCCAGGTTCCATTCCAGGTGTGAGAGGGACAGGTGTGAACAAGACAGGGTCCCCACTTATGGAGTGTATGACCTGGGGGAAGGGGAAGACTGGGGACGCAGTCAGTTACAGCCACAGGAGATGGGAGGTACTAAGGAGAATGCTATCAGAGCGATGAGACAGTGATGGCGGGGGGTTGGGGTGGAGGGGAGGATGCCCAGATCTCTACCGATGACACAAAGGGAGTGCCGGGGACTTGGGAGACAGACAGCAAGAGACAGAGCAGGAGGGGCCCGCAGGACAGGACGGAGAAATCCTTCTATGTCACGCTAGGGAACGTGGGCTGTATTCTCTAGGCCGTGGCTTCTCAAGCTGAGATCCATGGACTCCTGCAAGGGGAGTTATTTTGGGGTGTCGTTGAGATGATTATCTAAAAATGTGATGCGTATCCGGAGTCATCTGGAGAGGATGATTTCAAAGCCACGTGTGCTGCGCAGAGTCCGGGCTCCCGTGGGCCTTGGTACTGAGCAGGGCGAGCTGAATGGCCACCAGGGAGCAGGGAGAAGGTGGCCAGGGGAGGGAGGGATGGCTCATACCAAACCAAGGGCAGGATGGGCTCTGCAGGGACCCCGACAGGTACGCTGGCGGGAATGCGGGTCACCATACGGCACCCTGGGTCGTGGGTGCAAAGAGCCTGCCCCGTAGGAGGCTACATCCATATTGTGAGCAATGTGGTGCCAGCAAAACAGCATCCCCCTCTCATGGCATTAATGCTGTTCGTTTGAATTTTAAGGTTTTGCAGCTTCATTTTTGTCCCATTTGTGGTTTTTGTTTTGGTTTTATGAGTGTTCAAAGGGTCTGAGCATAAGGCGTCAATTATACCTAGCCTGATATTTGCACACATTTGAATAACAATATAATAAAAAATCATTCACGGCCAACTGGGGTTTGATGAGAACTTTTTCCCCTGAAAGGGGGTCTGGCAGCATTTGACTGTCATCTCAGGAGGAAGCACAGACAGACAGCAGTTGAAGGAGGTGCCAGAGTGGGGGTTGGGGGAGCGGGAGGAGTAGAGCTGGGCCAGCCCAGGGGAAGAAACGCAGCCTCCGGATGTGGGTGCAGCTGTCCGGCCAGCCCTCCAAGGGTGAGAGTAGATGATGCAATCACCCTGCTTCCAGAATGGACAACAGCCCCATGAGGCAACCTCCAGGGTCAGGCGATGGACAGAGCCCAGAGCCTGAGCCGAGCCCGGCCACCCCGTGCGGGGAGGGAGTGCAGCCAAGCGCCCTTTCAGCCTGCGGAAGGTGCTCCCGGCTAAGTGCTCCTCTCTGCTGGCTCTGCGGTCAGCACCCTTCATTCATTTGGCAAACGGCTGTTATCACCCCTGGAACCAGCTCGGGGCAGGGCTACTGTCACACCAACGGCAAAACGGCAGCCAATGCTCTAGCCTTGAGAGCATGGGGAGGTGGGGGTCAGGGGAAAGTGGGGGTCGGGTGGGGCGGCACCAGGTCCAGGCCACAGGAATTTGAAAGGGCTCCCTGAGGAAGGGCCGCCTGAGCTCGGATGAGTGAAGGCAAGTAGACAAAAGAAGCCCAAGGGATGGTCAGGACAAGGGAAGGAGGACCCGGGCGGGGCCAGGAAGCCCTGACCTGGACCCTGAGGATGTAGGGGCAGGATTAGTGTCACCTGAGACCCTCCCTGACTGTCCAGAGGGGCAAACTGAGGCACAGAGAGGAAGTGACACCTGCCGGCATCCCTCAGGGAGGCAGGCAATGACCAGGCGAGGACTGGAAGTCAGCTTCCTGACTCCAAGTCATTGCCTGTGCAGGCACGTGTGTGCACACGTGTGTGTGTGGGAGAGGGGGGTGTATTTGGGGCTGGAGCGGGCAGGGCAGGGAGCACCTGTCCTGTGTGTGCAGGTGAGGCTGTGGGATGTGCATGTGCTCACAGGGGTTGGGCTGTGTGTGGGGGTATGGGGGGTTCTAAACCAGCAAGAGCTCTTGGCCCAGTGGCCCACTGGCCTGGGGGGCCCCCGGATGGGCCCCGGAGCCTGAGCAGGTGCTCCCCGGGCGGCACCCGGCGGTACTCACTCTGAGCCTGGCCCGAGGCTGAGGCCTTCTTGGCGCCGGCGTGCTGGATGAGCACGTTGTCCTTGTCGTAGGCGCCGCCCTCCTGGCCCACCTCCACCACCTGCACCTGCGGCAGGGCCGTGTTCCACTTCACCACGTACTTGGGCCCCAGGGGCACCAGGCTGCTGATCTCCAGCTGGCCCCTAAGGGACGGAGAGATGGACGGAGGCCTGGTGAGCCAGCAGCACCCCAGCCCCGGGCCAGCCCAGATGCCCCTCCTCAGCACGGCAGCTCAGCCAGGCACCTCACCGCCCAGCACAACGCTCAGGCCAAAACCAAGCCGGGCATGGCAGGGAGCCGTCGCCAAGGCAAAAGCACCAGGCACCCCGTCCCCAGCCCCAGATCCAGAATCAGCTGAACCCAAAGCCTCCACGCCCCTACCTGTGGTTGGCAGGCCTGAGGAAAGGGACAAGAAGGAGGGAGAGATGGTTACTGTTAGCGAGCGATTTCTACAGGGGATGAGACAGCTGAGGGCTGGCTGGGGGTGGGCAGATGGGATCCCCCGGAGGGCCTGCTTCCTGGGCAGGCCACTGGCCTCCAGTCACCTCTCTCCACAGGGCCCTGCAGGAAGCCCTTATTATTCCAGACGAGGACACTGATGCTCAGACAGGTCACAGGACTCACCCCAAATCACCAGTCTGATCCCCACCCCCTCCAAAGTGACCACTAGCATCCCCATCTCACTTTCTCATCATGCTAGGTGGGCAGAGAGGGTGTTGGTCAGAACGGTACCTAGGCCAGTGGTCGGCAAACTCATGAGTCAACAGAGCCAAATATCAACAGTACAACAATTGACATTTCTTCTGAGAGCTGAACCGACTTCTGCGCATGGGCCACGAGGTTCCAATCGCACTGTAGGTGCGCGCCCGCACGTGGTATGTTGTGGAAGAGCCACACTCCAGGGGCCAAAGAGCCACACGTGGCTTGCAAGCCGCAGTTTGCCGACCACTGACCTAGGACATCAATGGAACTTAAAAATGAGAGTGTGGGAGAGCGGGCTGCCGCTCTGCTCAGGGACACAGGCTTCCTTGCCTGAGTTCTCTACCTGTGGACTGGCACAAAGCAAGGGCTCACTGAGTATCTGATGGGTTACTAGTGCCCAAGTCTCCAAACAACCCTGCTAGCTCCCCTTGTAGGCATGGAATCTGTAACCATGGCAATCCCCTACTCTGCACCATGACCCTGGTTATGGTCACGGGCAGGTGCACAGCCGACCCTGGGTGTGACATCTAAGCCAGGCTCCGTGGGCATCCTGACCCCACGGGTGCTCCAGGCGGGGGAGGGAGCGTCAGGCTGGGATTCACTACGGTAACTGCTTTCCCTTGGGGGGTGTTGGATGTTGTCCGGGGTGTTTCTAAAGTGCATTCAACACAGGGAGCAGAGATTTCCCTCCACAAGTGGACAGGAGCCTGGCTAGAGAGGTCCAGCTGCAATTCCTTTGATAAAAGGCCATCTACCCTACCACCTACAAGGCCAAGCCAGGATATGGGTGAGCGAACAGCTGCTGGGACAGAGGACAGCAGGAGAGGAGACATGTATGCCCTGGGCCACATGGGCCCCAAACGTGGGATCCTCACATTTTCAAGAACAACAAATGTCTCCTGCATGTTTGGGTGAATGGCGTACGTGAAAAGATTCCTGGGCCACAAGTCTGCTGACTCCAGTCTAAAGAATCACCATCGCCGAAACCGGATTAGCTCAGCGGTAGAGCATCGGTCTGCGGACTGAAAGGTCCCAGGTTCGATTCCGGTCAAGGGCATGTACATTGGTTGCGGGCACATCCCCGGTAGGGGGTGTGCAAGAGGCAGCTGGTCGATGTTTCTCTCTCATCAGTGTTTCTAGCTCTCTATCTCTCTCCCTTTCTCTCTGTAAATAATCAATAAAATATATTTTAAAAAAAGAATCACCATCCCCCAGTCCAGGGCTCCAACCCCTCTGGGGACAGCCTGGCAGCCAGCTCTGGGCATTTCTACAACCTCTGACCTCTGACCCAGGAGCAGCGCCCAGACTCCTGAGGAAGAAGATGCTCTGGGCAGCTGGGGGACAGGCCCAGGCTCATGTGAGAAACACGGAGGTCCAGCGGGGGAAGAGCCATGGGAACTAGAGCAGCTGGACACAGAACCTCATGAATTTCAGAGTGGTCAGAACTCGAGAGGCTGTTCAGGGACCAGAACCGACCACACTGTGCAACGAACAACTGTCTCCCAAAGGCCGGGGTCCCCCATGACCCCGTGAGCTCTCCAGGTGCTTCCTGGCTCCGGGACCAGGAACAGAGCAGGCCAGGAGAGATGGGAGAGGAAGCTGGTATATGAGAGACCTCAGCTGAGCTCCCTGGGACCCTGTCACAGAGGGGCCATTGGAGGGACCCTGTCAAGGAGGGGACCGTCAAGGGACCCTGTCGCGGAGGGGCCGGCCGGGGGACTGGGAAGGACAGGAATAGGTCCCCAAGGGGGGCGGGCCCGGCCGCTCACTTGAAGTTGATGTTGGCGCAGACCAGCATGTCGTTGAGCAGGAAGACCCTGCGCTCCTTGGACTTGATCAGCTGCCCGCGGTCACCATACACCGTCTCCGTCAGCGTCTCACAGAGCAGCAGCTGCCTCTGGCCCGAGGTCAACAGCTGGTGGAGGGGGACAGAGCAAGGTCAACACCAACAAGCGTGCAGGCGGGTACACGGACATCACCGGGCCAAAGACCCAGAATTCTCTGGCCAAAAGGAGGCCGCGGCTGAGAGAGGCAGAGGAGGCAGGGCCTCGCCCTCCACCTCCAGGTGACAGGAGGCCCTGGGCGGGGTCCCCTGACCACCCACCCTGCCCGGCAGCAGCATTCCTCTCAGGTGAGCCAGCCATTGCAGCCGTCCCTCTGCAACCCCACCTGGCCAGCACCACAGGGACCCCAGCCCCGGCTCCCCGAGGACCAGCTGGGAAGCCATCCGGGGGGTCATTCCACCTGCCCACACTTCAGCTGTCAAGTGGGGCAACAAACTCCACCCTCAGGTCACCATGGTAACGCATGAGCAGATGTGGCTGCCTAACTTCCCAAGCCTGGGGTGAGATGGAAATGTGCCCCTCATTCAAGTTACTACAAATTATAATACAAGCCAGCGCAGGCCCTTCTGCGCCCCGGCCCTGTGACAGTGCAGAGATGGCAGCTGTCCCGCTGCTGCTGTCTGTGACCGAGCTCCCCGGGAAGAGGTGTGGCCTCACGCAGAAAGACCCCAGCCTGGAAGTTGGTCCGGTCCCTGCACCCTGACCTGTTGAACAGCCTTGTCCACTCTCGGCCCTGGGAAGGGCTCCCAGTGGAGCGAGGTGGGTCTGCTGGTCAACTAGGCGACCCTCTGAGGTGGCCAAAGGGCCTTCGAGCCCCAGGCCTCTCTGCAGCCTGGACACCCAGAACCCCCTCCAGCCCTGGGACCACCATCCCACCTGGGGTTCCCCTGGGAAAACATCCTTTTACTAATAGGAATATTGCAGGTGGGGGAGGGGGGAAGTTTAGCAAAATTCATTCCCAAAACCCATGACTCCAAGGGCAACAGTTATCCTCCCATCCTCCCCCCCCCTCACCAGGGAAAGGGCAAAGCCCCCCAACCCCTCCTGGAAAAATGCCTGTCGATCTCAAAAAAAAAAAAAAAAAAAAACACGCGTCTCGTGTCAACAGAGAGGCGCAAACAGTACGAAACCCTACTGTGCGCCGGGCACGGAGCTCGGCACTGAGCATTCTGCTTCTCGTTTCATTTGCTCAGCGGTCCCCAGGCCATGCCCATCCCCAGAGGAGGAAACGGAGAGCCCAGAGATGAGGAGACCTTTGAGCCGCAGCTTGGATGGAGCCAGGCCACGGGCGCTGTCCCTCCAGCTCCTGGCTGGGCTGTCAGAGTCAGGGGAGAACCCACTGCTCCGAACACAAGAAAAAGATTCGAGATACCTCAGGTTCCCCCCATCACTGCCAAGGCCAACCTCCTCCCACTACTTCTACCAGTGAGCTGGCCCAGCTCAGAGACAGGGCTGGGACGCTGAGGGCAGCGGGCCCGTGAGAGACTGCCAAGTGTGCCGTGACCCAGAACTTGGAAGAGGAAAGTCCCCTGGGCCTCTGGCAACCACCCCCTGCCCTTCGGCAGACTGAACAAGAAAGAGAAAACTCAGATGTTGCACAACTGTCCCCGGAGGGTCCCGAGCAGGCACATTATGAAATAGCCGCTCAGTTCCGTTTGGGGCCCACCCGGTTTCGCTTCTGCTTTCCCCCGGGTGATGGACCAGGGGAAAGCCACTGGCCTGGCTGAGATTGCCCAAGGGGGCCCTGGCAGGGGGAAGGTATGGGGGCGGCCGCCACCACCCTCTTCACAGCATCCATACCTGGCAAGCACACCCCCTACATGAGAAACAGACTCAGAGCCTGCAGTTCCTTGCCCAACACCAACAGGTTTTCCTGACCTCCAGCCAATGGCCACCACGCCTTCCTGCCCGGGTCCCCCTGGGGGACAGAGCAAAATAAAGAGATGACTCTTCCCAGAGTAACTGCTAGGGCAAAGCAGTCTCTCCCCACGGCGGCTGCACAGGTGCGTGAGCAGAGGCAAGAAAAACCCTCCTGCCGAAACCGGTTTGGCTCAATGGATAGAGCGTCGGCTTGGGGACTGGAGGACCCGGATTTGATTCCGGTCAAGGGCATGTACCTTGGTTGCGGGCACATCCCCAGTAGGGGGTGTGCAAGAGGCAGCTGGTCGATGACTCTCTCTCATCGATGTTTCTAACTCTCTATCTCTCTCCCTTCCTCTCTGTACAAAGTCAATAAAATATAAAAAATAATAATAATAAAAGAAAAGAAAAGAAAAAGAAAAAGAAAAACCCTCCTGGTTATAGAAGAGGAGCTAGCGCAGAAGACAGAAGAAGTTCCAAAGCAGGGGTGGCCACGGCTGGGCTGAACGAAGTCTTTTTCTCCAGAGACAGAAGGCATGGACGTTACTAGAGGGGCTCCCGCCTAGAGGCAGGGAGAGGACCGGATGGCGCCCAGCCTTCATGCCCAGTTTGATCAATCACGGATGGGGACGTCCCCCCAGGAGGAGGCTCTATCTTCTCCCCCGTCTTTTCCCCATCTCTTTCCTCCTGGAACAGGTGAAGCAAACCCAGATGCCTGTGGGGCCAGCAGGGAACCTCACTGGGAAACGTGGGGAGGGGCTACCATCTAGGAAGTTCCTGGCCCAACACCTATAGGTTTCCTAGCGCTTCCGATCCTTTAGGAGGACCCACAAGTCTGAATTTTATGGGATAGCTCTCCATTTTCAAATGTTCGCAACTAATTCCTTTTTAAAAAAATATATATTTTATTGATATATATATATATTTTATTATTATTATTTTATTTTTACAGAGAGGAAGGGAGAAGGATAGAGAGTTAGAAACATCGATGAGAGAGGAACATTGATCAGCTGCCTCCTGCACACTCCCCACTGGGGATGTGCCCACAACCAAGGTACGTGCCCTTGACTAGAATCAAATCTGGGACCCTTTAGTCCACAGGCCGATGTTCTATCCACTAAGCCAAACTGGTTAAGGCTCCATTTTTTTAATTATTTTTTTTAACTACTGTGTGGGCCCAAAAACGTATGAGCAGCCTGAATTTGGCCTGAGGTGGGAGAGTCTCAAGCTGTAGGAGCCCTGCGGGTTGTCTTGTCCCAGCCCAGGTTCACAGGCTGTGGAAAAGATTTAAAAATAAAAAGTAAATGGCCCTGTGGGTTAGAGAGCACTATTTATGGGAAGGCTGCAGTCCTTCTGGAAAGGGCTGCTTTTTCCTGACAACCCTTCCTGTACAAAACATCCCACCCGCGTGGCTGAAATCTCCCTGGCCTTAGTCACCAGCCTTAGTTCTGCTTTCGGGCCCACAGAGCCCAGAGGCTCCCAGTTTTCCCCAAAAAAGACCTGAGCACCTCCTTATGACTCAGCACAAAGTCACTTCCCCAACAAAGGACGCTCCCGCCAATGTGCCCTGGGCGGGGGCACCTCACCCGGACCATCTGGGCCGACTTCCGCCCTCCGGTAGGTGAGAGAAGCCCGGGGTACAGATCTGGGTACGCACACAGGCAGCCAAGGTCACATGCCCCTCGGACACAGAGGACTGACGTCTGCCAGCAGGTGGCTCTTAGAAGTGACTTTTTTGTACTGGCTTTGTGTTTTGTTTTGTTTGGGGGTTTTTTAATGTGTTTTTATTGATTTCAGAGAGGAAGGGAGAGGGAGAGAGAGAGAGAGAAACATCAATGATGAGAGTCATCGATCAGCTACCTCCTGAATGGCCCCTCCTGGGGATCGAGCCCACCACCCAGGCATGTGCCCTGACCAGGAATCGAACCATGACCTCCTGACCCACACCAGCGGGGCTGGCTTTGTATTTTAAAAACAGGGGTCTCTACAGGCTTATTTGAAAGTTTTTCAAGATTTTTTTTTGTGGGTGGGGGCACGCTAGAATATTCCTAAGCTGCAATCCCAAGACCTAGCATGGACTTTTCATCTTTCTTCTTCTTTAATAAAATAACACTGATAATGACGATAGCCACTTTGTATTAAGGACTCCGGACCTGCTGCTTTGCCGACTCCCTCATTTGCACCTTTGAATTCTCCTTTCAGTGGGAGCAAGTGAGGTTCAGAGAGGTTGTGTGATTCCCCTGAGGCCACACAGTGAGCACCAGCAGCAAAATCAGGATTCAAACCCCAAACTCTAAGAGCCCACTTGCTCAAGCACAGTATTAGGTTATCATTTCCCATACATTTACCGGCAATGACATGAATGAAAAAAAAAATGAGCTTTCATCCTAAAGTAGCACGAACAGTAATGAATGTGGGCTAATCCTCTAGGTAAGGTCTGTGGGCACAGAGAGAAGCAAGGAAGCCCCTCCTCAGAGAACACTGCCACCTGGTGGTGGCCACGAGGCAGAGAGGTGATCCAGGCTGCAGAACAGGTGAGGGCAGGCACGCAGGTGCGGAGCCCTGGACACTCACCTTGTTGAGGCTGCTGCGGTCGCTGACGCTCTTGGTCAGCTGCTGGATCTCGGCCACCTGGTCAGCGAGCCGCTTCTGCTCATTGAGCTTCTCGGCCAGCGTCTCCAGCTCCGTGAGGGCCAGCTGCAGTGAGAGCCTGTCCGGGTGGCCTCTGGGGGTATTCTTCAGCATGTCCTGACAGGGCCGAGAGAGCCAGGGCTGAAGACCCCACCCTCGCAGACCCTCTCCTGGCTAGGATCAAAGCCTCAGCCTCCATGCCCCTACGGAGACCCTGGAGACCGGGTCTGAAAGGCTCAGCTTGCAGCCAGGATAGGTGGTTCTTGGCATAGGGCATGGCCTCAGGAAACAGCGAATGAATGAAAAAATAGTAAGCATGTGGACTCATCCCTGATGCACCGATGCTGACAGCCACTCTATCAGCTCTGAGGACAGAAAGGAAGACACTGCCGGGGACCTCGGCTGGCAGCCTCCCTCCCAGCTGGGCCCAGGCTCACCCCTAACAGGGATGTCCCAAGGTCTCAGGCACTGGGCGTAGGGTGGGGCAGGAACACGAGGGGAGGGGGCCCATTGCTTCCTGTGAAGCCTGAAATGGCCCAGGTCAGCTCATTCCCTGAGCATCTCCTCCCGGCCCAGAGCCCACAGGTCCTGGGTTCCACACGCCTTCATTCCCTTCCAGAATCCTGGGCTCACCCACCACCAGCCACTCAGCTCCACTCCAAGAGTGAAGAGGGAGGGGCCAGGCGGGAGGGGGAGAGGCCCCACCCACAGTCCACAGCAGATGCAGGGACTGCAGATGACAGGGAAAGCCCCCACCCTCCAGGCGCGCCCCCGGGCGGGGAGGAGGCTGCAGAGTCCCGGGCGGTACCTGAAGCAGAAGGATGAACTGCGGGAACCTCTGGATGGGCTTCACCATCAGCCCGTAGAGCGTGACGCGGTCGGGGCTGCACACCTGCCGCCGCTGTTGAAGACGAGGTGGCGTCATTGGCTGACCTGCTGCAGCGAGGCCCCCGCGCCCCCAGGTGCAGACGCCGCCCGGGATGGGCTCCTCTCCCCAGGCCCAGCACTCTGCTCAGCCTCGGGCCTGAGAGAAGAGCCAGGGGGGTCTCTGGTCCCGCGGCCGGGGCTCCGGGCCACCACGGGGTCCCCACCCAGCCCCTCAGCCTGGAGAAACTGGAGCAGTCAGGTTGAGGTCTCTGGACTGACAGCATAACTGGAAAATTCAGCCATTTATTGCAGAGGTCGTGTCTCTACAATAACAGAGACAACCATTCCCTCCACTTAAATGAAAGCAGCCGGGCCTGGCCAGGATGAGGGGCAGGCACGGGGGTCTTACTGTTCTCTCTCTTGCATCTGTTCCTGCCACTCCATCCACACACCTGTCACCTAGATCCTTGCCCTCGTCCCTGGTAACCCAGGTGCTGCCACAGCCTGCCTGTCCACTGGCCTCCACGTCCCTCTGCCCGGCCCAAAGCTCCGCAGCAGCTCCCACTGCCTGAAGCACACTGTCCCGCGGGTCCAGGGACGCCCACACTGATGCAGCTGCCTCTGGGCCTCCTCTCCCCGGACTTCCCAGCAACAGTGCTCCTGTGACCCCATCTTCTTACCTCTGACCTTTGCCCCCACCCTGCACCTGTCACACCCCTCCTCCATCTCCACCTGCTATAATCCCAGCGTACCCCCAGGACCCATGTCATATGCTCTCCTGGACCAGGGCACTGGGTTCCTCAGCTGAGGCCCGGCTCCTGGCTCACCTGTACCCTCCACTGGGTGCTCCCTGCAGGCAGGGCCTCCATCTGACCCGCCTGACTGAGCACCCAAAGAAATCTGGGGGAGCCTGGCCACAGCTACATGAGGCCTTTGGTCCCTTTACCTCTAATCTCCCACATGAGCCCCAAGACACCCCTCTGAGAAATTCCCCTCGCCCTTTTACAAATAAGGAAGAGGTTGTGGTTCGATTCCCGGTCAGGGCACATGCCCAGACTGTGGGCTCCATCCCTAGGAAGGGGTATGTAGGGGGCACCCAATCCATGAGTCTCTCTCATCATTGATGTTTCTATCTTTCTCTCCTTCTCCCTTCCCCTCTGAAATCAATAAAGATATATATATTTTTAAACAAGAAAAGGGACAGCCCAATGACACTCTGAGCTATATACTTGGAGACCCACCCTGTCCAGCCGGCCAGAGGTACAGGCCCGGCACTGCTGGGTCTCCCCACGGCAGACCCACCATCATCTCACTCATCCCCAAGAGGCCTGGCGAAGCCAGGATCCCAAGAGGCTAACTGTCACTCATCATCCCCCTCCTGTTGGGGGGCTGGAGGATGGGACTGTGGGAGCCCCGAAGGAAAGAGGTGCCCCCCCAAAAAAACAACATGCTACCTGAAGCTGGGTCAAAGCCCCCCTCTGAGAAGCCCTCCCACCCCACCACCGCCCCCAGCGCCCAGTGAGGGGCTGCAGCCCCCGCCAGCCCACCTTGAGGAACTCAAGGAAGGCGGGCTTGGTGAGACAGGCCTTCTTGATGATGGACATGGCGTTGGTGAAGTTGTTCACGTAGTCGCTGTACACGTCGAGCACCATGGACTTGGAGAACTGAAACAGGCGTGGGAGGGTCACGGGAGGGTCACGCCCACCCCCCTCACTGACACCCACCTCAGCTGCTCTGATGACACCTGGGGGATCTCACCTAGTCTGAGGTCGGGACACCTGTCACCCGGGAGGGGAGGGGAGGAGACCCCGAGGTCGCAGGGAGGAAGAGGCAGGGAACAAGGACAGCCTGGCGCTTCTCCTGCCCTGGCACGGCAGCCCCGCCCACAGGTGAGGTGTGACACCCCAGAAAATAAAACCCTGGCCCTTCGCCAGTGCTGCTCCTGACTCCACACTCCCAGGACGCACTAGCCAGGGATCGGATCTGCTAAGTACTCGGGTTTTCAATCCTTTTTCTTCCAGCAGAACCCACATGTCTCAAACGGGTCAGAGTGGAGTTCCACTGACGTCACCCTCCTTAGCTCACGAGTCTCTCTGGGCCCAGGGATTTCTAACACACCCCGCAATCCACTGGGGGGACCTGGGTCGGAGAGGGCCCGAGAGCTGCTGGACACGGCAAAGCCGAGCAGAGACCAGGCCAGGATCAGGAGTGTGATCCAGGGCTGGGGGCTTCAGGACGATGGGAAGGCACGGCCCTGTCCCAGGGGCTCCCAGAGAGGCGGGCAAGGAAGACACGGTCCCTTTCAGGCACAAAAGGGACCCCATGCCCAGGACCCTCCAGAACAGCCCTCATTCCATAGAACCCCAAGTTTGTTTCAGAAAGCGCAGGCCTCCTGTGAACACCAAGGCATCGGGAACTCTTAATGTCTCCCACCTCCCACCCCCACCCTGGGACATCCGCCGGGGGCCAAGACGTGGTCTGTTTAAGCACTGCAAACAGTGGTCACCCGGGAGTGCCCGGCCAGGGACCTTCAGACCCTGGTGGCTGCCCACAGTGGCCGGTCTCCTGGTGGCCCCCAGCACCACGCCTGCAGCCATCTCCAAGGCCACCCTGAGCACTGGAAGGTGTCATGCCCACCCCCGCTTGGACCCCATGGCAGATTCAGGCCCTGTCATCTTGCGACCCCACTGACCCGGACAAGGGGAGCAGCAGAGGCAGGAGGCTGGCCCAAATGGCCACCAGGTGAGACAGGCGGTGGTTTTCCCCAGGGAAAGAGCCTGGGGACACCCACCGAAGCCACGAAGAGGTCCCCGATCTTCTCAGTGGCGTCCCACTCGGCCACGCGGGAGGACAGGGCGATCTGGAACATGGAGTGGCAGTGCAGAATCTCCTTCACGCGGAAGAACACCACCTGGCACTTGCGCAGGCTCAGCGCCTTGGGCTCCATCTCCACCAGCGGGTTGCGGTAGTCCTGCCGGGCAGGGGGGGGAGGGGGGGCGAGGGTGAGCGTGCCAAGGCCAACGAGAGCTCGGCGGGCCAGGCGTGGGCCTTCCTGTCGAGGGAGCAGATCTCCCTCACTCCCCTCGCCTGTCTTCTAGAAGAACCTCCATGATGTAACCCTCCTGGCCCCTCTGTGCCCACCCACAGCCACTCCCCCGCCCCCAACCTCTGTGTTAAGCTGGGTTGGAAGGAACTCCATGGTGTCAGCTCCCAAGGCTGAGCTGCCCCTGTTCAGCTCTGCCTGAGCCAGTCTGTCTGACGGACAGAGGCCATGATGTCCCGGGGAGCCCCCCGACCCCCAGCTTTGTCAGACACACAGGGGTTTTCATCTCCACCCGCCTGAGGTCCGGGGACCGGGCCCCTCTGTGTGGCTCCCACCCGGACAACACCCTTCCCTGTTGGCCTCAGTCCGAGAGCCCACAGCATCCCAGCAGAATCACCGTTTCAGGAATGCCGACGACAGACCAGGTGGCTACACCTTGATTGAGTCACATGACCATCGAGCAATCCCTGGGCATCTGATGGCGAGAGAGGATGCCTCCCCTTCCCCAACGTGGGGGCTTCAGGACGATGGGAAGGCACGGCCCTGTCCCAGGGGCTCCCAGAGAGGCGGGCAAGGAAGACACGGTCCCTTTCAGGCACAAAAGGGACCCCGTGCCCTGGACCCTCCAGAACAGCCCTCATTCCATAGAACCCCAAGTTTGTTTCAGAAAGCGCAGGCCTCCTGTGAACACCAAGGCATCGGGAACTCTTAATGTCTCCCATTGGGGTCCCACTGTCCCATCAAAGAGCTGGCCTCTGACCCCCTCCCACAGGCCCCGCCCCTCTCCCTGGGGCCCCAGAGTCGTACCTGAAGGACCCGCTTCAAAGACTCCACGTAGCTGCCTTCGCTCTGCACGATGGAGCCCAGGATGTGCCTCCGGACCACCTGTTCGGGCCGAGAGCTCGGTCAGTGCCTGCACCAACAGTGGCACAGAGTAGACCTACTGTGTGCAGAACCCCGGTGAAGGGGAAAGGAGCCCAGTGCCCAGAGGAGCTGGTAACTAAGGGACCCGTCACTCCCTAGGACCAATGGGCCTGGAGGCCCAACATTTCCTTCCAGGGCCCCTGCCCATCCCAGAGAAGCACCCGTGCTCCCCAGTCTGCAGAATGGGGCGGGGGCCCTAGACGCACCCCCCCTCCCTCCGGTGCCCAAGCTGCTCCCAGAGCAGAGTTCTCAATTGCACTGACAGTTAAGGCCAGGTGACTGTGTGGACAGTCCTGTGCACTGTCAGATGCTTAGCCGCATCCCAGGCCCTGACCCCGAGATTCCAGCAGCATCTCCCAGTTGTGACAAGCAGACCTTACCCGATGGCCCTTGGTCACAAAATCACCTTGGTCGAAAGCCACTGGCCTAGAGCAGCGGTCGGCAAACTGCGGCTCGCAAGCCAGATGCGGCTCTAGAGCCGAGGCTTGCTGCTCTGCTGACTAATGAGTTTGCCGACCACTGCCTTAGGGATAAACACTTAAAAAAACACATTTTAATAATGTACTAATGTCTATAACCTGAAGTCAAAACGTCTGGATAAGGGTAATGCCTTACGCAGCGGTCGGCAAACTCATTAGTCAACAGAGCGGCAAACCGTGGCTCAACCACTGGCCTAGAGTAACTCGTCTTGCCTGGGCATCTGATGGTGAGAGAGGGTGCCTCCCCTTCCCCAAAGTGGAGGCTTCAGGACGATGAGAAGGCACGGCCCTGTCCCAGGCTCCTGGGCAGAGAGACCAGCCGAACCAGGAAGGGGGGCCCTGGGCTGCAAACGGGAGCCTGGGGACTTGCCGGCTCAGCCTGCTCGGACAGTGGCTGCCTACATTGGGGCGGGAAGTGGGGTCACCATCCAAGGGCGATCAGGGGCCAGGGTCACAGAAACAAAGGAAGCAGGCGGCTGGCCTCCCAAGACGAGAGGTGCAGCCCCATCCCCTGATTAAGAGGCCGGACATCAGGGTTTTCTGTTCCCCCAAAAGGTGGCAAACCCCTTCACTGAGCTTGGTGCCCCGAATACATCTTGCTTAGTGTCCCCACAACCAGAGGGAAGCAGGTTCTCCCCCCCCCCCCCAGCCCGGAGCTGGGAAAACCCAGATTGGGGGGGAACCAACATGATAGCTGGGGTCCCCGAACAGAGCCGCCCGGCTCGGCGTGAAGCTGGGAGACGGCTCGAAGGGGAAGCCCGTGGGACTCGGACCCCAGCCTGACGACAGATGGACGGAGGGTGGGACCGGGCCCCTCGCTCAGGCCTCTCAGAGCCAGAGGAGCTCAGTGTGCCTCAGCCCTTTTAAATGTAGTCCCTTCCGTCAAAACAGCACCTTCATTTGAAACAGGTAAGTCGGAGCCGCTCTGGTTGCCATGGGTGAGGGAAGCAAGGCTCCAGATTCAGGGGGGTATGAAGGGGGACCCACCGCCAGGGACCAGAATGTGGGGATCCTTGGGGCCCTCGGCGCCCAGTTTAGAAAGTCTGTGCAGCTGGTTGGAAAGACAACCCAAGAGGCCCCAGTTGGGGTTCAGCTAAGAGTCCCCAATCATCACTTCCCCTTCAAGATGCAAACCTTGTGGCCCCAGGCAATCAGCTGGGACCCCAACTTTCCTTCCCCTGAAGACTCCCACCCACCCCACCCCGATCCTCCCACAGACCTGCTGAGGGCTCAGGCCATCAGGCATGGGGCCCAGCTCCGGGGCTGTGGGTTTGATGTCCGTGACACTGATCTCCAGGAGCCCCATGTCCTCGTCCTCCGAGTCACCTGGAAAGTCAGACAGGCTGATGACACCGCAAGGCCGGGGCAGCACGCCCTGCTCAGGCTCCAGGAGCTGGGAGCCACCCTGGCTGAGCGGCACCTGGGGCCTCCCAGGGTGAGAGCCCAGGGGCCGCATCCTTGGCCACACTCCCCTGCCGTAGCCCGTCCCCAAAGAACCATGAGCGAGGGCGGAAACACAGCAGCATCCACTCGCCAGAGTCCTCGCCCCGGCTCAGACCCAACCGCTTCTGGCCTGGCCAGGCCCGGCCGCCTGGGAGCCCAGCATTCAGCACTAAAAATAGTTTTCTTCTGGATGCCCAAAAGGAAGAAGAAAGACCCCAAAGAGCGAGCGGTTTGGCTCTGTGTTTTCATCTTTCAAAAAAACATGCGAAGATGCCAAAGGGAAAAAGTTCAGCTGGTTTCCGCAGGGCACCCTGGGCGTGAGTGGGCGTGGGTCTCAGATGGAGGGCAGGGAGACAGGCTCAGGCAGAGAGAAGGGGAGGCAGGCAGAGGGCAGAGGCCTGGCCTTGAAGGTCTGGCCCCTACGAGAGAGATGCGGACACAGGAGTCGGGACCCTGGCTGCTCGGGGCTCTGACACCCAGTGGCAGCGGCCGTGGGCAGCAGGAAGTGGGCGCCGTGGGGAAGCTGGGAAGAAAGAAGTGGCGGTGCCTCCCGGGGCCGAGGGAGCAGGGACACGCAGGTGGGCCCTTACCTGAGCAGGAGACAGAAGAGGAGGAGGAGGAGGGACAGCGAACCACAGTGTGGGGGTGAGGGTGGGGGTGGGGGTGGTGAAGGCCCTCCTTCTGGGCCCACATGGCACCCGGGCGAAAGCTCCGCACCCACCCCAGCCTCTGGCCCTGCGGCTTCCTCTTCCCCCATGTGGCGCTGGGCAGCATTCTTGGCCGGTGATTCGAGCCCTGCCACAGCTATTAATAACGCCTCTGCGGGGAGGGTCACTTTAGGAAGGCCCTGGCCGGGAGGGGAGGGCCTGGCTGGCCTGGGGGTGGGGACAGTGACCAGGAACTGCTCCCAGCCAGCGCGCCTGTCCCCCCTGCTCTTTCTCCGGGCCACTCCACTACGTTTGGGCCTGACCCCTTCTCATCGGGGCAGGGGCACCCGCACAGGCTTAGCGCTGCACCCAGCACATGCACTGCTGGGATTAACTGTGCAGATCACATGGTCAGGAGGCAGCAGAGCTGGGATCTGGACCCAGGGCAGAGAGATTCGGTCCTGACACCGGACACTCCACTTAGCGCCACCCCCCATCCTCCATCCAACACACACACAACCATACACACACACAACCACACACACACACAACCACACACACACACACACACACACACACGCAACCATACACACACACACAACACACACACACACACACACACACACACAACCACACAACCACACACACACACACACACACACACACACACTGACAATAACGCCTGCCACATAGGAACGGGGGCACTGAGCCAGGCTCTTTCCATGCACTACCTTGGTCGTCCTTACCACAGCCCCCTGAGACACATGCCATCTTAGCCCATTGCCCGGATGAGCAAACTGAGGCACAGAGAGGGTGAGATAAAAGAGGGCGCAGAGCCTCAGGTCTCCCTGGCCTACAGCCCTGGCCTGGCCCCGTCTCTCCCCCCACCCTCCCTCCAGCAGGAGGAAGGAGCCTGTGGGTCCCCAGGCCAGTCACTGACCCCTCTCTGAACGGGAATGGGGCCTCTGTCGCTGTCTGGTGCTTATTAGGATTGAGGAGCTGTAAAGCTCTTATGAGCGCCTGGCAAGCAACGAATACTTGATAAACGTGAACTATCACGAAAATCATTTCTGGGACATCTATGCCCCTCCTCCTGGCCTTGCACAGGCTCCCTTCTGCGCCTGGAACACCCATCCCTCCCCTACCCTCCTGCTGACTGACCTGGGTCTCCCTCTCCTGCTCCCAGCCCTTCGCTGTCCCTTCAATCCCACATTCCATGCCCATCTTCCCCACCTCGCACCAAGGCACCCCACCATGACACCATGCTGCCTGCCAGCCGTCTTGTTTCCTGTCTACAGGCCTGTCTCCCCCGCTCCTGGAGGAGATGCTGTTCATTGCATCTTGCTGCCCCTGCACCCAGCAGGGAGCGCGGCCCTTAGTAGGTGTTCACTAAGTGCTGGCTGGTGGAGAGATGGATGGCGATAAAGGAAGGGATGAACAACAGAACTCAAAGGCGAGGCCAGGTGAGCTAGACAGCGCGCGAGGCCTGAGGCCAAGGCCAAGGGCAAGGACAGGGGTGCTAAAGGGAGAGGCCCCACCTCCCCTGGAAGAGAAGGCCACACCTCCAAGAGAAATAGGAAATAGGCTGGGACAGCAGCCTGACATGTGGGGTTCAGTCCCCAAGACCCACCGCCAGAGGAGCCCAGACACCAGTGACCTCGCCCCCCAGTCCGGCTGCCCCAGGGCCGGGCACCAACCCTCCCCCAGGCCAGCCCAGGGCCTCACCGAGGACGTCCTTCCGGTGCAGGAAGGACACTTTGCGCAGGACGGCGATCCTGGTCTTCTCCAGCCCGTCCTTGGTCCCGCTCCGGGCGGCCTTCATGAACTGGGTCATCTGGGCAAAGGCAGAGACACTCGTCAGAGAAGAGGAGGGAGGCCCTGGGCCACCGGCCACCAAGGGCCACCAGCTCCGCCCAGGCCTCCAGGCCAGGACGACAAACATCAAGCCCGCGGGGCCCGTTCCCTCCCGGGGAGGTGGCAGCAGAGGCCAAGGGGGACGGTGGGGCAGGGCGCCCCGAGACCGCTGGAGACCTCCTGGGACAGGATGAGAAGGAGGGTCTCTCTAGGGGAGCCCTCTTTATGGGCGAGGGGAGGTCCTAACTTGATTTTCCCCCTTTGGGACTAACCATACTGCACCTACTCCCATCTAATCGAGGGGAGGGGACACGTGGGGGAAGGCTCGAGGCCTGGGGTCCTAGCCTGCCTCCACGCCCAGCAACGTGGCTCTGGACGCGTCTTGACCTCCGGGAGCCTCCGTCTCTCGCTGAGACTCACCGGGGCCGTGAGGACCAAGCGGACAGGTCTGGGGAGCGCGCTGGACAGAAAAGCAAGCTGCAGGGTATCGGGGTTACTTGAGGGGCCACCCAAAGGAGGTGAGTACACACCTCCATCCCACCTGCGGAACCCAAGGGAGGAACCCGTCCCGTGCCCCCAAACAGCCAGGATTCTTACTGAGCCACAGTCCGGGAAAGGGGAGAAGGCTGAAGTTGCCACAGAGCAGGGCGCAGCTTCCCCTCGGCGGCCAGGGCCGGGGACAACAGCGTAGCAAGCTAAGCAGAACTCGGGCACAGAGGAGGCGTGCCCGGGAGGGGAAGCGGGCACCCTGGGCGCTGGGGGAGCCCTGGCCTGCAAACAGAGCTGCTGTCCCCTAACTCATTCTTTCCCTCCGCACCCAGCCCAGCCCTGGCATCTTCCCCGACGCACAGCCAGCGCCACTGAGAGAAGCTTCCACAGGGACGGACACGCTTCCTCTCTGCTGCCAACGTGGCAGCCGCTAACCCCATGCAACTTTCGGACTTTGGAAAAGTGGCTGGTGCGAATGAGGACCCAAACTCTATTTCATTTTCATTCATTTGAATCTAAATAACACCGCGGCTAGCATCATGGGCAGTGCCTGCCTAGGACACCCTCTCCTTCCTGAAGTCTCTGCTGTAACTGGGAGCACTCATGGGCGAGGGGGGTCTGGTCTCTGCTCTTCTGACCTTCTTCCTCCAAACACCCCCTGGGGCCCCAGCGGAAGGGGCGGGCGCTCCACGGGGGTCTGGGAGAGGAAGGCTTGCTGGAAACCAGTGGGGAGTGTGGCTGGGGGGCAGGGTGGCGCTTTTCAGGAACTAGGCCAGCTTTCTAGAAACAGCCAGCAGAGGGTGGGGGAGGAACGGCCCAGCCCCTCCTCGCCTCCACAGGACAATGCGAGGGTGGCAGTGCCTGGCCTTTGGGTGGGAGGGTCATAAACCTTCTTGTGAGAACTAACAAGAGGGACAGATGTCGACCCCAAACTGCATGAAGACGCTCAGATGGGAAACCTCTGTCCTGGAGCCCAGTTCCCGGCCTGGCAGAGCGCCACCTGCAGGGCTGGCCTAGGAACTCCCCACGTGGTCTTTGGGGGAAGCACCTGCAGCCTTCCTGTTGGCATTTTCCTGGGCAGTGAAAGAGCAGGTGAGTACCCCAGAGGGGTCCCTGAGTCAGCCTGCCACCCCACCCCCCACCTCACAGTGCAGAGGTCGCGCCGGGAAAAGCGCGGGTCGGGGGTCCTCCAGGTGCTCCCCGCTCCTCTCTGGCCTCGGCTTCCCAAGAAGTTCAACCTGCCCGACCCCAGGCACCGAGCCTCTCGGGGCAGCTGTAAAAGGGCCTGCACGCTGTAGGGTGCCTCTCCTCCTCCCCCTGGGAAGGCCTCGGGGTCCGATGGGGACAGCGCCACAGGCTGGAGAGTGCAGGTGTGAAGCCCAGCTCTGCGGCTGACGCCGGTGGGACCCTAAACCATCCTCACTAACGCTAAGTGACAGCGGTGACACGCCTGCCTGCAGGGGGCCCTGGGGACAGAACAGGCAGGCACAGTCACACTGCCACCATCCACGGAGCGCCCAGGCTGTGCTGAGTACAGCACCGAGCACCTCACACGCCTGAGCTCATCCTGACATCCACCCCAGGGGCTGCTATTGCTGATGCCCCCATTTCTCATGGCCAGGAAACCGAGGTCAGAGAGGTCAAGAGACCTGCCCAGGATCACACAGAGAGAAAGTGGTGGATGGGGATTCAAACCCAGGCCTTCGGGCCTTCCAAGCCCATAGCACAGGGCAGTCACTCAATGAATGGAAGCTACTGCTGTCAGCAGCAACATTATCCAGCGGTCTGGGTCCCATCTGAGAAGCAGGTACCCTGGATCTCTCTGAGCAGGACGGGGAAGATGTCTATGTAACCCAACCCAGCGCCCCCACCATGGTTATTAAATACGCAGACTGCAAGGCCTTGGTCCCGACCTGCAGACACCGAGTCTTCGGAGGGCGGAGCTCAGAAATCTGCACGTTTCAAAGCTCCACGGGGGATTCCGAAGGCCCTGAGTTTGAAAGCCCGCCCAGGACTTCCTGAACCGGTAAGGCTTCGCTTGAGGGCGGGGAGCAAATGAGAGGTAAGAGCATGGAAAGGAACAGGCCCGCCGAGGCGCTGACCAGCTCCTGCCCAGGTGCGCCCCACGGCCAGTTCCGGTCTCGGGGACAGCCCACCCTCTGCGGCCCAGGACGTAGGAGGGACAGACAAACAATACCTTACAATCGTACTTGTGCTTCAGCTCCTGCATGTCTCTCCCCCCAACTCTCAAAGCCAAGATGTCTCTCTTAGTCCTGGTGTATCTCTCCTTTAGCCTAGTCAGGTCTGGAGAAAGCTGGAGCCCCCAAGCAGCCAGGCAGAAGGAGAGCAGGCGAGAGGAGCAGGCAGGACAGGGAGGAGACAAAACAGGGACAACAGAGCAAAAAGGAGACTCAGGTAAGGTGGCGGATGGACAACGCGGAGCAGGCGGGTTGGGGGGTTGGGCTTGACCAGGGCCCAGGCAGCAGTCCAGCCAGCCTCCTGCCTGGACTGGCTCCAGCATCGCCCTACACCCCCTCCCCCGCAACATGTCAGGAAGCCAGGGCCGGTGTCTGCTGCAGGGAACCCCGCTGCTGGGGAGGAGAGGCGGCAGGGGAGTAGCCCAGGCACCTCTCAGGGAAGGGTGCAATGCTGGGAGGACAAGGACTGTGTCTTTGTCATCTCCCCACCCCCCAGGGGGCTTGTGACATCAGAGGTTCTTGGCAACTTTGTGAGATGGATGGATGGCAAGTAGATGGATGGGCGGAACAGGTGGGTGAGGGGATACGTGGATGAGTAGCAAGATGCACAGAAATATGGGTGAATGGATGGAGGGATGGTTGGACGGATGGGTGCAAAACAGACAGGCAGATGGGTAGATGGACAGACTCATGGATAAGTAGATGGATGGATGGATGAACGGGTGGATGGAGAGATAAATGGATAGGTGAGCAAATGGATAAATTTAGTTAGGTGACTGCCTAGCAAGGCAAATGGGATGGAGGGGTGAATAGACAGTAAGATGAATGGAAAAATAAAAGGATGAATGGACTGGTGGATGATACACAGTGCTGTGCTGATAAACATGAACAACCAGTTCTCCAGTTCTCTCTGCTTTGTAGCATTCCTGTGGTGTAAATGCTCCTACCTAACCCATTTCAAGCTACCAACCTGAATCACTGAATGTGAACTTGGAAAGAGACACTCACAATTGGTTCTTTGGTTCTTGTGAGCAAGGCCACGCTGGCTCTAGCACACCACGGGAGGAAGGGGTAGATACGTAGAGGGAGGGAGGGAGGGAGGGAGGGAGGGAGGGAGGGAGGGAGGGAGGGAGGGAGGGAGGGAGGGAGGAAAGGAGGGAGGGAGGGACGGACAAAGGGAAGGAGGACCGAATGTAAGGGTGGATGGGTGACTGCTTACACACTGTCTGGGAAGATGGATGGGTGGATGGATGGACAGATGATCAGAGAGACATTAAATGCAAGACGTGTATAAGCAAGGGCGATACTGGGCCAAGTACACAGAAGACCGAGAGAGTGTCCTTTAGAGCAGTAGACGGGCAGGGAGAGCGAGAATCTGAGCTCTGGAGGCGGGTGAGCCTGCACTCAAATCACCGGCCCCGCTTACTCGCTGGCAGGTCTCCCCACCTGAGTTCCAGCTTCCCCACAGGCAAAGGGCCATGGTAAAGGCCACGTCACAGAGAGACTGCGGAGATTACAGCGATGACACATTTACTATAGTGAGAGCTTGGTGATTCCTCAAAAAGCAGAAGTGCTCATCTTATTCAAATAAGTGCTCACCCTCTGTTGAATAGCTGGATGGATAGATGGTGGGATGGACAGAAGGATGGATGGATGGAGGGATGAATGGATGGATGGAGTATTTTTTGTCACATGATATGTGATGAGTGTGGCTCTACCCATCGCTGGCTGTGTGACCCTGACCACGTCATCTAACCTCTCTGAGCTTCGGTCACTTAGGTTCTCTGAGGAATAAAATGAGACTCTTAATGCCCACGATACCAGCCACTCTAGGGGGGTTAGGAAAACAAAATGAAACTGCTTGGAAAGCTGTACCACGCCAGGCAAAGGTTCATGATTGTTATACAAAGAAGTAACCAGACAGGGATCCTTCTGTGTGTCACTCAGACTCCCCAGAAACTGGGGAGCTTGGAGTTTGTACTGAGTTCTGTTCCATCTGCAAATAAGATCGACACAGTAAAACCATAAAGCCACGTGGGCCTGCTGCCCTGGGTCAGAAGACCCAGGACCGGAAGTCTCCTGCAGAACCGGCCAGATCCGCGCAGGGGAGCCAACAAGGCTGGGGTCAGAGCTGCTTTTCTGCCCCGTCCCCTGACCACAGGGTCACAGCGACCTTAATTATGAAGAAGTCACAGTCAGAAAGTGACAAAGTTCAAGCAGCCCACTCCACAACTGGAAAATAAATTAACACCTGCCACTGGGAGGCAGCCAGCAGGTACAGTTAAGGGAAGAGGACCCGGCTCCTGCTTACACCCGGGCTGCTGCTTTCAAGCAGGTCCCTCTGCACACCCTGCGGTCACTGCCTTTGGCAAAAGTCCACCCGTCAAGAGCGGCCTCTCAAGACGTGAGGAGGAGGAAGTCCACTCGTTCTCTGGCAGCAGGGCAGGGCGCCAGCCCCTCTGGTCTCTAAGGACAGGACACAACCCTTCCTGGTCTCTGCTGCCCAGCGCCCACAGCCACACAGCACGCCAAGCAGTGGTGGCTCCAAAGCATCAGCCGCTGCAGCGCCAGGCACAGGAGCAGGTGCGACAGAGCACCGCAGGCAGGGTCAGGGGTCCCTGGCAGAGGTGGGTGCTGAAGGAAGGGCCCCTCGTCAACCCCCTGTCCTGGGAGTCTGCTGTTCAGGCAGCAGGAGGGCATTGGCTCCACCTCCAGAGAAAAAGTCTCCATGGTTAGAAATTCCAAGAACATTGTCTGCTGAGGAGAGCCCAAAGCCCCAGCCTCGGGGTATGTGGGACCTGAGCTCAAGGCAGCAACCAGAGACCCCCAACCCTGGGGCCAGGTCCTGAGGAGGGCCAGCCCAGCCCAGAGTGCTCCCTGGCCCCTGGCATCCCCTGGGGGCAGAGCGCTGGTTAAAAGGCAGCTTGCCTTGCCAACCCCAAACCCTGAGCCAGAGTCCCTGAGCAGGTGATCAACCAGCTACCATGTGATCCTGATGCCCATGCCAGTCTGAAGGCCACCACCAGAGAGCGCCAACTCAGCACCCCCATGCCTCCTGCCCTCTGAGAGGTGCCTACAGTACCCTCCCAGGCCCCAGCAAGAAGGCAAGGCTGGGGACATGGCTGGGGGGATGAGGAGGGGCAGCCAGAGGCTGAGAAAATGGCTGGCCTAGGCATCAAGGCCACTTGCTCCCATGACCAGGAGCCGGCTGAGATGTGCACACCCCGCCCTCCTACAGAGAGGCTGCCCAGGGGACATGGTGGCTTCATAACGGAAGCCCCCCTCTCTCTTAAGTGGTGCACGCTGCTCCTTTGAGGACAGAAGCAGGAACGGCCTTCCGCCGGAAGCCAGGTTCCTGGCTTCCACCCCTTTAGCCTAAGCCACCTTTCCATTTCCTCCGGCTGCTGCACCCCAGCTCCCAGCTCCTCTCTCCTGGGCCCCCCCTGACCAACCCCCCCAGATCCCACCGTGTCAGGCAGGCACCATAGATGCCAGGGCTCACGGTTACAGAACGGCACTTTATCTTCATTCTTGACAAATTGTCCCATATTCGGTATCTCCTCCTACACCTCAAAGGTTCCTGAAGCCTGGGTGGGTCTTCCTGTTCCTGTGTACCCTAACCCACACCCTAAGATGTGGCCTAAGCACACAGTAGGTGTCACAGATGCCTAACTATTTTTGCTAGCACCATGTCAAGGCCACTGCTCGCTCCCAGGCTTCCTGAGGACATGGGGGAGCCTTGTCTGAGGGGATCCCCACACTTTGAAAGGGGCAGGAAGCACTAGGGAAAACTTGGAGCCCCCCCCCCAATCCCAGCCCAGATCGAGGCCCCCTGCCTTGTCCCTGCCCCACCTCCAGGCTGTCCGTGCCTGCCTGTGTGTGTGTGTTTTTTTGGAAGGAGCCTGAGAGGGACCCAGTCACCTCGAGTCCGTCAGTAAGAAGCTGCTCCCATGAAATCCCAAATCTCAGCCAGGCCTGGGTCTGCATCCACAGAATGAATGGGAGCAGTGAGACTGTCCCAGGAGAGGGGGGACCAGGCAAGCCACCCTCCTCTTGGCCTCTGTTCCCTCCCTGAGATCAGCTGGATGCACCCCGTTCCAGGCAGACTACCAGATTCTGAAGCCAGACCTGAGCCCAGGAGCATCCTGATCAATTCCAGGATCTGCCATGGACGCCGGGCAGAGAACATCTGTGCCAGGGATGAGCCACGCCCACCCCCGGTTCAGGGCTCTCCACCGCCAAACAGCAAGGCCTGCAGGTCAGCTTCTGTTCCAGAGCCTCACACGTTCCTGGGAATCACTGTTTAGCTATGAGTCTCAGGCCTGGCTCTCACCACCCACATCGTCCCCTCCCCAAGGGGGTCCCAGGGCCCTGGCTGGCCTGAGAGACGCCCCTGCCTTCTCACCTTGGGCTGGAAGGACACGCGGGGCCTGGTGGGCTCTGCCTCCGGCTTGGCCTCCTCCTCGGAGTCCTCGCTGTAGCTCTCAAACTCGCTGGAGCTCCAGCCTAGGTCCTCGGCCTCCCTGGGCGCCCCGTCCCGGCGCACATCCTCGTATAGCAGGCTCCTCTCCGCCCCTGCTGGCCAAGGCGCAGGCTGGTGAGTGGTGAGCGGAGGCCCAAGGCACACCCACCAGACCCCACTTCTGAGCCCAGGTGCATGGGGTGGGGGGAGTATGGGTGCATATCATTTGGTCCTGGAGTTCCGCCTCCACTTCCTTGTCCATACAACAGAAGTGAGGACAACACAACCGCCACTGGGTCAAGAGAAGCAGACACGAGAAAGTGTACAAAAGCCCAAGAAATGTGTCCAGCACCCGACAGGCTCTCTGATTTCCTGTCGTTGTCAGCATTACTTTTCTGGGGTCTCGGTGCTCATCCCAGGCCTCAGAGGCATTTTTTTTTTTTTGTAGAAAAGATAAGGTGGCCCTGGCCGATTTGGGTCAGTAGATAAAGCGTCAGCTTGAGGACTGAAGGGTCCCGGGTTCAATTCCAGTCAAGGGCTCGTACTTCGGTGACAAGCTCCTCCCCAGCCCGGGCCCTAGTCAGGGCTCATGCAGGAGGCAACCAATTGATGTGTTTCTCTCACATCGATATTTCTCTCTGTCTTTCCCTCTCTCTTCCACTCTCTCTAAAATTCAATGGGAAAATATCCTCAGGTGAGGATTGAAAGAAAGAAAGAAAGAAAAAAATAAAGAAAGAAAGAAAGAAAGAAAGAAAGAAAGAAAGAAAGAAAGAAAGAAAGAAAGAAAGAAAGAAAGAAAGAAAGAAAGAAAAGAAAAGAAAAGAAAAGAAAAGAAAAGAAGAAAGAAAAGAAAAGAAAAGAAAAGAAAAGAAAAGAAAAGAAAAGAAAAGAAAAGAAAAGAAAAGAAAAGAAAAGAAAAGAAAAGAAAAGAAGAAAGAAAAGAGAAGATGGAGGAGCAAGTCCTGACTGGGGCCCTCAGCTCTGGCCTCAGCATCCGGGGAGTAAGCCGAGATGGTCCAGCATTCCATGAGCCAGGATCCTTCCCACCAAGCCTCTTTCCCTCAATGGTCCAGTAGGGGGCGCACCTGCTCCAATGTCCAGGAGTGGTTCCTTTTCTTCAAGGCCCCACAGGAAATGCCTCGAACCGAAAACTTGGGGACAAAGACCAGACAGTCCACTAGCCTAGAGAGGCGGTGCCACCAGGGCCTGGGCACTCTTGGGTCTCTGTCACGTGGGTGTGAGATGTGCTCACAGACTGTCCTGGGACTGGAACACGGGTCCCCGTACAGCCCCAGCTCCGCCACTGCGAGATCATGGGCTTCCCCTTCACCCCTCGGGGCTTCACTTCCGGGTCAGTTACCCGAAGAACTGAACTGCAAACCTCCCAAAAGTGAGGCCAGGCCAAAAATGCTGGCAGATGAAAAGGCTGTTGTCAACACGGGGAAAACCCGGCACTGTGAAGGGGCTTAATCTGCTCAGAAAGCACGCGTGCTGGGCAGGGCAGTGCGGGTCTCCGGAGGCCTCTCTGTAAGACGGGGTGGTAATAAGCAGGAGGGGGAATAAATAAAATATGTACGGAACGCTCTAGCAGGGAGCGCCGGATCCTTCCCGGTGGGGGCCGTGGGTGGGCTCTGTGTTATCACACTGACCTCGAGCCCGCACCTGCACCCCTCGGGAAAGCAGGGGACGGGGGTCTGGAAGGTTGGCAGCCAAAGAACCAAACGGGCGCACTGAGGCTTAGCTGGAAACTAGGGCCTCAGGATCAGGCAGGAGCATGAGGGTATTTTTAAGCAAAAGATTACTAGTGACTAATGTTTTCAGGGAGTGGAGCAGCTGGTGACGAGGCGGTGACCTTTACGGTGACCTTTCCAGTGAGGCTGGGTGGATTGTCCTATTACTGCAGTGCGGGCCCCACCAATGCTTGGGGCTGCCCCTGAGGAAGAACCAGGGTGGCACGCCAGATATCTCCCTCCCCACCTGCCAAGGGCCACCAGCTCCCCATGAATTTTCCCAGCAGCCCTGCAGGTCAGCAGGTGGCAAGTCATCGCCTCTCCATTCACAGGTGACTTGCCCGAGGTCAGGCAGTGAACGGGAGGGGCCGCAGACTCCCGGGCAGGGCCCCATCCATTCACCCCTAGAAACGCTCCTCCAGGGGACGCCATGCCACCAGATTCCTGGGCCTGTGCCAAACCCTCGGCCTCGGGGACCTCACAGCAGATCCGGTCCTGGTCCCCGCCCTCCGCTTCCTGGGGCCTCAGGCTTCGCTGGCGCTCAAGATCACAGCCCTTCCCAAAGCATTCAGCACCACCGCTCAGCGCTCCGTGCCTCCCTGCTGGCACCCTCACCAAGCACCCAGCTTTATTGCCCCCACTTGACAGATGCATCGACTGAGGCCCCGAGAGATGAAGCAGAAGTCCTCTGCTGTGACCCTCCCCAAAGTCCTGTGAGGTCAGGATGACAGCCTGATTCTATATGAAGAAACATAAATAAAATGTTTCTGGCCCAAAGGCCCAGATCGCTGTGCCCTGATCAATGGCAGAGCCGAGACCGGAACCCAGGGCTGAGAGTCCACTAGTGTGGGTGGCCTGCACCTCGGCAGAATGGGGTAATAGCAAAAAGCAAGAGTCAGCCCAGCTAGAGAGGCTCAGTGGTTGAAAGTCGATCTATAACTTGGAGGTCATGGTTCGAATCCTGGTCTGGGTACATGGCCGGGTTGCGGGCTGGATCCCCAGTGGGGGATGTGCAAGAGGCAGCCAATCTATGATTCTCTCTCTCTCTACCTCTCCCTTCCTCTCTGAAATCAATAAAAATATATATTTTTTTAAAGGAAAAAAAAAAGTAAAAGCAAGGGTCAGGCCCTGGCTGGGTGGCTCAGTTGGTTGAAGTGTCGTCCCAATATGCCAAGGTTGCGGGTTTGATTCTTTCTCTGTGCCTCTCCCTTTCTCTCTCTCTCTCTCCAAAAAGAAAAGGAAAAAAAAATCAATAAACAAAAATTTTAAAAATAAAAGGCAAGGGTCAGGCAGATATCCATAAAATCTTGGCTGTGTGATCTGGGGCTGGTGGCTTAACCTCTCTGATGCAACTCAACTGGAGCCATAGCCTGGCCCTGCTGACCTCGTAAGGTTGATTGAACAGTGAGAGTCATCTGGCATCAGACACTGCCCAAGACCTCCTGGGAGAGGGGACAGAGCACTGGACTGGAAGTCAGAATGACCAAGGTTCAAACCCCAGCCCTGCCCCTGCAATTTCTTTGTAGGATGAGGACATAATATGCCCAAATCAAAGTCTCAAAGCAGAGTCAAACCTGAGAGTCGCTGGCCTCATGTGTTCAAGCAAAGATGGTGATCATAAACACCCCACCCCGTGGGTGAGAAAGCTGGGTCCAGCTCCAGCAGGACTCACCCCACCCCACCCCACCCCACCCCACCCCGCTGTCTGAGGCCACAATCTCCCTGCCCTCCAGGCCACTGAGGGCCTTGCTACAGAGCAGGGCACAGGTTCTCCGCTTCCCCGTTCAGCGTAACAAGCTGTCACTTTCCCTGCAAGTCCAGACTGTCACCCATTGTCCTGAGGGAGGAATCGAGGCTTGGAGAGGAGAAATAACTGGCCTGAGACCCTTCAGCCAGAGCATCCCCTGCCATGAGGCCCTAGCCCGGCCCCACCCTCAGCCATCTCCTACTCTGCCCGGATGACTCCAGTGGTTTTTAAAAGCAGGAAGGAGGGGCCATTGGCTGGGTGAGGAGGGACGGAAATGGAAGGAGAAGACAGACGGTCCCCAGTCCCCGCCCCTCCCCCGCAGCCCCAGAGAAGCAGGGAAGGGGCCCTACCGGGCTGGTGGGCATCCAGGCTCTCACACGGGACGTCGTCATAAATCACATCCTCGTCCAGGGCGGGGAAGGTGAACCGGTCAACTGGGCGTGAAGAAGGAGAGGACAGAGCGGGAGTCAGGCTGGGGCGGCCCGAGCGGAGGCGGCTGCCAGACTGACATCAGCTGCACCAGCTGGCAGCTCCCCCGCCAGCATCAGCGCCGGGCAGCCCGGGCCCCAGGGAGCCCCTGCCCGCCACTCTCAGAGGACACTGTCCCGCCTCTTCTCTCCACCCCTTCACCCCCACCTCTTCCAGACCCCCCTGCCCCCTGCCACCCACAGACTGCCCACCTGGCTGAGGGCACCTGCAGCGAGCAGGGAGCAGGAAGCAGACCCAGCACCCAGGGCACATTTTCAGCGGCCCAAGCCCCCAGTGCTACCCCCACCTCCCACCCAGAGGCGGGGAGGGCCAACCAGCCCTAGTGAGAAGTGGAAATAGGGGAGGGGGGTGGACCTGGAGAGTGGGATTAAGAAGAGTTCCCCCAAAACCCAGCCAGCAGAGTCCTGACTGGTGAAGCTTTCAGCAAATGAGCACAAATGAGACAGAGCTTAATCCCCGAACACGGCACTGGGAGGTCTGTGAGCAGGGCAGGGCGTGCCTCCCGCCCATGACAATAGCCCAGTAGATGCAAAATGTAACGAGGTCTTTCCCAAAAACTGTGCCCACTCTCTGCCCTCCTTAGGGGCACAGGGCCCCTGCAGAGCAAGGGTTTCGAAAGCCAGTTGCCATGCCTGACGGGAGCCTGTCCTCGCCCCACAGCCCTCTGGGAAGGCCTGGGGCCTCTGGGGCCTCGCCATTCTAACTGCGATGCCTCCAGTTGCCCCGGGGTCCCAGACCTGTCAGAGCCTCATCCCGACCTCCTTGCCTTCCCCCCACAGACTCTGCCTCCCGGTGGCTTCAGACCTGGCCGCCTCTGTCCAGGTCCCCAGCTCCGGGCTCCTCCTCCCTCTCCACAGCCTCCTCTGGGGTCCAGCCCACCCCACTCTGTCTCCTGTCTCCTAGTTACACCCCACCCCCAGGGGAGGGATGAAATGCAAACTCGGCCGCATCACCAGCCTCTCCTGGCTCCCCGTTGCCTTCGGAAAAGTGTGGCCCCTGAGGCCCAGGAGGAGCCTGGGAGGCGACAGCCTCCCCTCGCCCCGCTGCCCCTCCGATGGGGCACTCCATCCATCACTTCGAGGCTCACTGCTCCCTCGGACTCCTGCACAAGCCGGACACTCTTCCCCTGACCCCACTCCTGGCTCTCTGCCTCGGGGACACAGGGGCTGTCCCACTCAGCCGCCTGCCTGAGAGTCTGGCTCTGCTCCCAGAGGAACCTCGTCTTGGTGACGGGGACCCCCACCCGCTGCTCGGAAGCACGTGAGGAGCCAACGAACGGCGAATGTGTGGTCACTCCTGGACCGGGGCTCTCGGGGCAAATGGGGGCAACTGTCAAGCGTGGACAGTGTCCAGTCCACCCCAGCACTGCCACCCAGCCCATGGCAGCCCAGCCAGGGAGGACGACTCCTCAGCTCCCCCAGCCCCGACCCCACCCCCCATCAGCTCTCTGTGCTTGGAGGAGGGACTCAGCTTATCCTGGCACCACCACCACCCGTGTGGCGGGAGCTAAGACCTGAGTGGGGGGAGGGGGAGGCTTACTTCGACGGGAACTCTTCCGCTTCCAGCTGGAGCGCCGGACCCCGGACAAAGCTGTGTCCACGGCATCGCCATTGCTCACCACAGCCGGCACCCTGCAGGCCAAGACACAGTGCCAGTGAGCTACAGGGCAGGGGTCAGAGCAGAGAAAGGGGCTCTGGAAGCTTCCAGCAGCCCCTCACCGAACAGCAGGGCATGGAGGGGCAGGGGGGCTGACAGGAGCTCTGGCCCACATGGCCATCAGTCTAGAGGCTGGAGGGCTGGGACAAGCCCCTTCCTCGCCTTTAGAAGGCAGCCTGCTGCTTTAAGAGCATGAAGATCACAGTGCTCCCCAGAATGGATGCCCGTCTTCCCTCCAGCGCAGGCGCAGGGGGGCTCTCTCTCTCCCCGTTGTTCTTCTACCTGGAGCTGGAGGCCCGGGCCGGGGACCACCTCCTGGGAGAAAGGAGGACTTGTCTCATATCCTAGGCCTGAGAGACAGAGCTGAGGACGGGCTGGACTCAGACACCTGCTTCCCGGGAGCAGGCACGCCAAGGGGAGGGGTGGGGAAGCGGCAGAGCCCACCCGAACCAAGTGAGCACGTGACCGTCCCTGGGCCATCACTCCGACATCATGCACCCCTGACAGGACGTGGCAGTCCCTGGGCCATCACTCCGACATCATGCACCCCTGACAGGACGTGGCACACACGAGAAGGGCACCTGCCTCTGCCTCTTCCCCAACTCTATCACCCCAGTCCCACCAGGAGAAAAATGCCGGACAGCTGTGAAAAGGAAAACACTCTAGTCCCGTAGTCAGACTGGGGGACAGGCTACGGGATGCCTGCCTGTCACGCCTCAACGCTGTCAGGATCATAAAAGCCAAGAGAAGACTGAGAAACTGTCACAGACCAGCACAGGCTGGTGACAGCTACATGCAACCTGGAGCCTTGGATGGGATCCCGGACCAAAGAAAGGACAGGAGTAGAAAAACGAACAGAATCTGGATCAAGTGTGGAGTTGAGGGGATGGTTCCGTAGTTCGGGCAAAGGTCCCACAGTCCCGGAGGAAGTTAACGACAGGAAAACAGGGTAAGGGGGTGTGCAACAAACTCCAAGGGTGTGCTTCCATCACAACCTTTCTTAAGGCCGGAACTTTCAAGGGAAAGTTGTTTGTGGTGTTTTGTTTTGTTTTGTTTTGTTTTTTCTCAAAAGACAAAGTCCACATCTGCCATTCCAGAAGGGAGAGGCCTCCAACTGCCCAAGACAGCAGCCACTGTTGCCAAGAATTTTCTTAAACTTCCTGGTACCCGAGCCCTTAGCACTCAGTCGAGGTCAGGTGGGGAGGTGAAGGCCAGGATAGTACTAGGAGGAAGAGGAAGGGGAATGAGCAAGGCCTCCTGGGAGGGGGCTCTTTGCCTTATCCCTCCCAGCTCTGCAGGCAGCAGGAAGAGGAACCTGCCCAAGATCATGCTGCCCGTGAGGGGCAGACCCAGACCGGGGAGCCTGCTTGCCGGGCCCCAAAGCTGGGCTCTTAAGACCGTGTCGCAGATAACAGAGCCCGGACAGCTGTGAGAAGGAAAACACTCTAGTCCCGTAGTCAGCAAACTGACTCTGTTGACTAATGAGTTTGCCGACCACTGGGATAGGGGCTTAATCACAAGGAACAACAACAGCCTATAATTATTGGAATCGAGAGTCTAGGTCCGTGGTCGGCAAACTCATTAGTCAACAGAGCGGTAAACCGTGTGGCTCGCGAGCCGCAGTTTGCCCACCACTACTCTAGTCTGTGCTCTCCGTGAGCTTCATGTGGCTACTGAGCACTCAGAATGTGGCTGGTGGCACTCATGTGACCAAGGGAATTAGTTTTATTTTCAGCAGTTATGTGTGACCAGTGGCCCACTGTATAGGACAACAGAGGTCTACGTCACCAGCTAGTCTCAACTCAAAGCTCACTGCCAGAAGTCAGCAGTGTCGCCCTGAGGCAAGGGACACAGTCCTGGGGTAAGACTTTCCCCCAACAGGAAGTCAATGCCAAGAGGGCAAGGGACTGGTCGGCACCAGTAAGGGGTGCTGGAATGAAAGGAGCCGCCTGAGCCCCCATCCCTGCCAGCTGCTTCCCTGAGCCACCAACTGCTCACACAAGAGTCGTCTTGAAAATGCTAGATCCAGCCGCTCCAAAATGCCCAGAGAACCAAACAGATCCAGCCCGAGTCAATGTGAGAGCTTGGCAGAATCCACTTGAAAGTCTGCATGGATCCACTAACGGTGACCATTCATGACCATGACGATGCACCTGTGAGATGCCACTCATTTCAAAAGAGGGCAGATGAGGTCGATATTATCATCCTTGGGCTACAGATGGGGAAACTGAGGCCCATCGAGACTTAATGGCTTACCCATCATCACTGGGTGCATCACAGGGACCTGGGGTCTAATGCCCAGGCTGCCTGCCTGCACAGTCTATGCTCATTCAACCAGACCCCTCGGAGGTGGGGAACTTGCACTTAAATATTGACTGACATCGCAGGTTCGCTGGGACCTAGGCCCCTGGCCTTGGTAGACCATTTAGCCATCACTTTTTCTTTTAGACTAGGTAGTTCCAGTCTTCGTCTAAAAGAAATCATCATGGTTCTTGGTACTTCTGTGCTAGACGTTTTGCCACGAACATTTTCACCGTGTAACTAAGGGGCCGGAAGGCAATGTTGCCATAAAAAGGCGTTAAGTTTGGTTTGTTGTCGCTTTGTGTCATCAGCTTGGCTGTCAGTCTGGCTTCATTTCTCCGTCGACAAACTGGTGGAGAAAACAGTTAAGCAGGGTGATCTGAAAATAGGCAGCATTTCTTCCCCATGACACTGTACCAGGGAGTTGGCTTATTTCGAAACACACTATGTTGGGAGGAGGAAGAGAGGCCGAGGGCTCTCCTGGAGGGGGGCAAGGTGAACCCACACGTTTCCCATGGAAGGAAAACAAGAGCCTAAATACAGCCCACAAAATAAAGCCAGTTATTTGCACAGGATTGCCATAGATCTAAACATGTTTTAAATGCATTCAACTATTTTACATTTCATAGTAACCTTTTTTTTATTATATTTTGTTGATTTTTAGACAGAGAAAGAGGAGGGATGAAGAGAGAGAGAGAAATTGATGTCAGAGCAGAACATCTATCAGCTGCTCCTGCACACGCCCTACTGGAGATCAAGCCCACGATAATAAGACATGACCATTTCCCCATCTGTGAAATGGTCATGTCTTATTATGACCATTTCACAGATGGGGAAAGTGAGGTTTGGGATTGAACATGCGCCCTAATCGAACCAGCAACCTTTTGGTGCATGGGACGGCACCCACCAACTGAGCCACACCAGCCAGGGCACACAGTGGCCTTTCTAATTCTGTTACTCGTTTTTAATGTCGCTCTTATTTGTCATGATTTTATCTCTTTTATGGCAAAATTGCCTTAAGCCAGTTGGCTATGTGCTTATGGCAAAGACGCTACAACAAAAACACTGGACATGAGTCATACCACCCAGCTCTCAGGCCGCAGTGAGAAGAGCTGAGAAGGCCGGGGGTAAACCCTACAGGTGGCATCAAGAGAGAGCAGGGTTGGTAGGTATTTTGGGGTGAGGTCGGGCAGCGTTAGAAGGGCTTGGGAAATACTTTAGGACACCCCACAAGCCAGGTGGGGCTGAAAACATGAGCCCCTTGGCTGCACATTATCAAAAACATGGTGAACTTAACTTTTAATTTTTTTTAATATGTTTTCATTGCTTTTTAGAGAGAGAAGAAGGAGATGGGTAGAAAGATAGAAACATCGATGAGAGAGAACATCATCCATTGGCTGCCTCTTGCACCATTCCTATTGTGATTCAAACCCACAACGCGGGCATGTGCCGTGACCAGGAATCAAACCATGACCTATTGGTTCCTAGGCCGACACTCAACCACTGAGCCACAACAGCCAGGGATAATTTTTAAATTTAACTAATTTAATCTGAAATAGCCACATGTGGCTTGTGGCCACCATACGAGACAATGCAGGTCTAAGCCACCTGCTCTATTGAAGAAGTTAATGTGGGCTCATTTCCATTGAGCAGACAGCCCAGGCCCTGGCTTTCTGGGCTGAGGAGTGGGGGTCACACAGCACAGAGGAGTCACCCACTCATTAAGTGAGCGAATGCTGGGAAAGCACTGAGCGCCCCCACACACGTCGCTGAGGCCAGCAGAGACTGGGAGCCCCAGGGGAGGGTGGAGGCCGGTGCCTGTGGGTGGACAGGTCTCCCTAGGCTTGTGGGAGGCCACCCCTCCTCCCATCCCCGCCCTGTACTTCGTTGGTATCTATTCTGGGCCTGGAGATGTCAAATGCTTGAGGACAAGTGCATGTCTTATTATGACCATTTCACAGACTGGGAAAGTGAGGTTCGGGATTGGCAAGTACCTCACTCCAAGTCACCTGGCCAGCAAGCGACAGAGCTGTGGTGTGCCCGCAGGCCTTGCTCTGACACCAGCTCTGCTTGCATTCCCTAGGCAGATGCGGAGGAAGGGGCCTCCCAGGCAAGGGGAGAGGAGGCCTGGTAAGAAATGAGGCTGGATGCCTCCTCCCTCCCTGCCCTTCCTGCCAAGGCTACTGACCCACCCTGCACCCACCCCGGGAGCAGCCTCTCCCAGCTGTTTCCCGGCTGGAAGTCCACTTCTGCCTGTAAGCAAACACTCCTTCTGGGGACTCCCCAGACAGTAAAAGGGCCATAAAAGCAATAAGAGGCCGATTAGCTCACCCTTATCTGAGCTTCCTGCACCTCTGATGCCTCTCTGCCGGCCTCGAGAGCAAGGCCGGCTGGGATGACAGCAGCCACGCAGCGCCGGGCCCGTGCCACCAGATACGAAGGAAAGGAGCAGGTCCATGGGGAGGATCGTCCATGAGGAGGATGTGAGAAGGAGAAGCTCAGGGAGGGGAGAGGAAGCAGGAGACAAAGGACCTCTCCCAGGTGCAATTCACCGACCAGAAGGCCACCACGTGATAGCTCAGGGCACTTTCTGAGCCCACCCTCTCTCTCCAGGAGCAAGCCTGGGACAAGAGGGGGGTGAATGTCTTGTGACACCAAGGACATGTTCTGTCCTGGTGGCCCTATTCCATCAGCATAGTGGACACTCAATGGTGATCGATGTCCTCCCGGCCTATTTTATGATAAGAAGCCCCACTGCTACCCAGGCAGGCCAGTGTGGCTCAGTGGTTGAGCATCAACCTATGAACCAGGAGGTCACGGTTCGATTCCCAGTCAGGACATAGGCCTGGGTTTCGGGCTCAATCCCCAGTGTGCAGTGTGCAGGGGGCGGTGATAGATGGTTCTCTCTCATCGTTGGTGTTTTTCTGTTTCCCCTTCCCTCTCTGAAAGCAATAAAGAAAAAAGAAAAAACTTTTTTAAAGCCCCACTGCTGAGAATGGCCCCAGCTGCTGCAGGCACAGGCCCCAGGTTCTCAGAGAGCCTCAGTGACAACAGATTCCATAGGTCCCTCCCCAGAGTCTGCAAAATGCGGGGGTCAAGGAGAAGAACCCCCCCCCCCCCCAGCAAACCAAACGGTCTGAGGATTCCTAGCTGGGCCCCCACACCCAGGCCATCTCCGGGGCCTTTTCCAGGACGAGGTCAGACTAATAGGGGAAGAATTCCACCTTTGGCGACTAGGAAGGACCAGAATAGCCTTTGCCTTATAAGGCCTCAAGCAAAACTGAATCTGCAGCACCCGGAGGTGACGAGGACGGGCACTGTGCCTCCCAGAGCATCGACACCCCCTCTAGGCATTCCCCACCGGCCCTCAATCCAAGTCGCGCTTTAAAAAAAAAAGGCAGAAATGTCGAGCCCAGACTAACCCCGCTGCCTCTTTTCAGCTCTGGCCACTTTCTGGTTCCTGCAACATGTTAAAGCCGGGCCGGGGGGGGGTGGGGGAGTGTTTGAAAGATCATCTGCTGGGATGAATCAAAGCGGCTGCCCACTGTGGTTACCTGGGCCCCTGCAGGGCGGTTCTGACCCGCTGGCCCAGAGGGGCCCCGGCATTGCTGGGTCCAGTGTGCAGCCAGCTCACAGGCTTGAGGTTGAAGAGAACACTCCGGAGCAAGCAGACCGGGATAAAACCACAGCTCTGCCACTGGGCTCTGCGCACAGGGACAGGCACTGGGTGTCCAGGAGCTGCTGTAGAACAGAGCGAATAATCCATTCTGCTTCCTACTGTGAGGATTAAGTGAGATCAGGCAGGGCAAGTGCCTCCCTGTGCCTCGGTTTCCACCGCTGTGAAATGGGGCAACAATACCTCCCTCTTCAGGTTCGTCTAAGGAGTGAATAAAGCAGGCATGTAAAACACTTAGCACGGGGTCTGGCGCATGTGAAATCCTCCTGGTGTGCCACTTCCCATCCCCCCTCTGCCCTGCCCCTCCTCCAGGGACAGGGTCCCTCTATGCATTCCCCTCCTCATGCTGTGGCCAACCACCTCTCACATACAGAAGGTTTCAGGAGCCCTGACCAGTTTGGTTCAGTGGATAGAGCATCGGCCTGTGGACTCAAGGGTCCCGGGTTCAATTCTGGTCAAGGGCATAAACCTTGGTTGCAGGCACATCCCCAGTAGGGAGTGTGCAAGAGGCAGCTGATCGATGATTCTCTCATTTATGTTTCTAACTCTCTCTCTCCTTTCCTCTCTGTAAAAAAAAAAAAAATCAATGAAACATTTAAAGAAGAAGAAGAAGAAGGTTGCAGGACCCAGTCTGCTTGTCCTGTGCCACCTGGCACTCAGTCACACATCCACTGACTCCATAAGTAGGAGTGGTGGGAGCCCCCAGGGAAAAATCTTAAAAATGGCGCCTCATGTGATATTCATGACACAGTCTCCCATGGGGAGTGAGCACCAAGGCCCCCAGGGAACCATCGCAGCCCAGGAGCCTGCCCCACAGCCTGAGAGACTGTCCCGGACCCTCCCTGGCCTTCTGCTCTGTGTGCACACACCTTCCCCCCTGACACAGCGAGGGCCCCGGCTCGGTGGTCAGAACTTGGACAGGCATGCACCCCCAGCAGTAATTTATCAAAGACCACGTGGGGTTTTGATGAGCACGGGTTCCCCTGGTTTTAATGCTCACGCTCTGTAATTAGCCCACAAAGAGAGCCATGAACCAGCATGTGTCATAAAACCACATTCTATAAATAAATGTATGCACACTGTACGTGCGCAGGGCAAAGCAGCTGACGGAAACACAGCGTAGAATTAACACTACCATTTTCTGTACTTTCCAACTTTTCTACAATAAACATGTATAACCATTAGTCAGAAGAGAAAAAAAAAAAAAAAAAGATAAGATGTCTAACCAGTTTGGCTCAGTGGATAGAACGTCCCAGGTTCGATTCCAGTCAGGGGCATGTAACTTGGTTGTGGGCACATCCCCAGTAGGAGGTGTGCAGGAGATGGCTGTTTGATGTTTCTCTCTCATCGATGTTTCTAACTCTCTATCCCTCTCCCTTCCTCTTTGAAAAAAAAAAAAAAAAAAAAAAAAAAAAAAAAAATATATATATATATATATATATATATATTTTTTTTTTTTTTTTTTTTTTTTTTAAAGAAGAGGGAAAAAAAACACATCTAAGGTAATGCACGGGCCAACTTGGGTCCCTTGTACCTCGGTCTGCCCAAGACAGACCTGTACCCTCTGGGGACAGGGATAAAGAGAGCTCTCCCAGCCAGTGTGGCTCAGTGATTGAGCATCGACCCAGGAACCTGGAGATCACTGATTCAATTCCTGGTCAGGGCACATACCCGGGGTTGCAGGCTTGACCCCCGTAGGGAGCATGCAGGAGGCAGCTGATGGATGATGTTTCTCTCATCAATATTTCTATCTCTCTATCCCTCTCCCTTCCTCTCTCTAAAAATCAATAAAGAAAAAAAATTTTTTTAAAAGAGCAGCTCAGTGACTGAGCACCTGCTCTCTCATCTCATCTCATCCTCCCAAAGGCTCCGTCAGGTGGGCCTGCTGCTCCACTTTACAGAGGTAGCAGCGGAGCAGATGAGGCAACACTAGGTCCCGGGTCACGGAGCTGAGATGTAGGGCGGGTGGGGTCCGAACCTGATCTCTGTGGGAGAGAGACACAAGGCAGAGGGCTGGGACACCGGTTCTGGAAGCCGCCCGGGCTCTGCCTCATCTCAGCCCCGGGACCTCAGGGTGATGACAGTCCTCGCTGCGCCCGTGTCCTCTTAAGTAAAACAGGGGTTGTGACAGGGCCTGTGAGAGGGTGAAGGAGATAAGGCAGATAACGCTCTTAGAACAGGGCCTGGCGAATAGTGAGTGCTGATCACAGGCTGCCACATGCCCGGGCACGGGAAGATAACCCAGCCCTGCACACAATGCCGGCCCGCCGCAGAGCCTGCCACATCATAGAGCTCAGTAAAGATGTGCACCATAGGAGGATGGAGGTTGGGGCTCAAGGGCAGGGAGGATTCCAGCCAGCCAGCCACCAGAATTCTGGCCCAGCACAGTTCTGGGGGGACAGGGGTTCTGCAGACAAAGAGCAAACAGAGACCCTGACCTCGGGCTTTGGGCCCAGTGCTACCACCTGCCAGCCCAGCCCCCTGGACCTCTCTGGGTCTGCACAATGGGCCCCCTAATAAGCCCCTCTTTCCAGGGCTGTTGTGTTTGTCTCCTATTGCTACTGTGACAAATCACCACAAGCTCAGTGACTTAAAGGACACGAGTGTATTATCCCCAGTTCTGGAGGGCCGAAATCCAAAGTGGGTTTTACCGGACGAAAAGCAAGCCATTGCCCATGCTGTGCTCCCTCTGGGGGGACTCCAGGGCAGAACCCATCCCTTGTCCTTTTCCAGCTCCTGGAACCCTTGGCTTGTGGCCCCCTCCACCCCTTTCGAAGCCAAGAGCTAGGCACCTCTCAAGCTCTCTCTGCCTCTGACCTCTGGCCTCCCTCCTACAAGGACGCTGGGGATTCCATTGGGTTAACCAGGATAATCCAGGAAAGCCTCCTCTTCACAGATCCTTAATGAAATCCCATCTGGAAAGCCCAGACCAGTCCCTTTGCTATGTAAGACACCATTTCACGGGCTCCGGAGGTTAGAACATGGACCTCTTTGAGGAGGGATAGGGGCCCACTGCTCTGCCTATCACAGTCATGAGAATCAACAGGAGATGTGTGTGGAGCGGCTACTGAACTGAGAAGTCCATGCAGATGCAAGCCACTAGTATTGCACTGTGTTTGCCGGGCACCGGGGATAACAGCTGAAGAAGATGGGTCTCACTGCATTCCTGAAAGAATCCTCTACCAGAACCAATCCCAGCAGATAATAATTACAAGAGTTTTACCAAAAGCGGGGTGAAGCTTGGGGAGCTTGTTGTTTACCTGTTGGAAACGGCTAAACGGCATTTCCCCCAAACCTGAATAGAATAATTGTCTGCTGGCAGACAGCTCAGGGCATTTTATTGCCTCCTGTTGGCCAAACACCTGAGCTGGCTATTCTCCAAACTGATAATGTCTCTGTATATTCTTTGATACCCTACCCTTTGAAGTATAGAGTATCAAAGGATATACCAGCCCTGCCCTTTCCTGGGCTTATCCCCACTGGCCAGCACCTCTCACGTGGACTTGGACCTCGAGGGAGGAAGTTGGGCATCTGGGCAGCTGGATTCCTAGATGGGCCTCGGAGAACATCCTCCCCAGGAGACTATCCTCGCCTTGCCCTGGGACAAATTGTATAATAAAAGCAGGGTCCTTGGCCAAGGTGGGAGTCTTCTAGCGCCTTCAGCTGAAGCTCCTCTGACTCCCAATGCCTTTCAAAACTATCTATCGTCCATGGACTCCTTCTTGAATCTACACGCAGCCCTTTTTTCCAGAATGCTGAACCCTTTGTAAGGCTGGGACAAGAACCCCGGCAGCCCTCAATGTCACAAACGGTGTGACCTGGTCAGGGGAGACAGTGCGGCTTGTATACTGGGTTCTCAAAGGTCCCTGATCCAAAGTCCATCACTCTGATGAGGAAACCCATTTAGCCAGTGTGGGAAACAGAAAAACACCCAACTACAGCTTCCCTAACTTAGGGGCGAGGGGCCAGAGAGGGTCTTTGATGGAAAAGGGGGCCCCATAACCCACCCAGGAGGGACTCCCCTGCCCACATGGACCCTGCAGGACAGGACGCAAAAGGCTGTGATTATTACTAAGGATTTGGGGAAATGGCAAGTTTAAGGTCAAGTCCAGGGTTCCAAACAGCTCCAGTGGGTCTGCAGCAACTGGTGAAACCAGAGTGACACCTCCATGACTGACCTCCCCAGGGGGAGTTTCCTCTGGGCTGGAGGCCTCTCCTGCCTTGTCTCACTGCTCCCCCTGCTCCCACACACAGGCCAGGCTGCAGGCGGGCACTCTGGCTAATTCCATTCTGTTCATACGCTGCTTCCCTCAGCCTGGCCTCCTCTTGGCCTGACCCTGACCCGAAGGATGGTCTCCAGGGCCCACTACTACCACCACCTGGTAATAGATGTGTCCTGTTAAGGGAAGAAAAAGTGCGGCCAGCCCTGACCGGTTTGGCTCAGTGGATAGAGTGTTGGCTTGTGGACTGAAAAGTCCCAGATTCGATTCCGGTCAAGGGCATGTACCTCGGTTGCAGGCACATCCCCAGTGGGAGGTGTGCAGGTGGCAGCTGATTGATGTTTCTCTCTCATCAGTGTTTCTAACTCTCTATCCCTCTCCCTTCCTCTCTGTAAAAATCAGTAAAATATATATATATATATATATATATATATTTTTTTTTTTTTTTAATGAAAAAGAAAAAGTGCAGCCAGTTAGCTAAGCACTTATAAGGTTGCTTTAACACAGCAGCAAGACAGATGGAATCCCAGCCACTCTCACTCCTGGGGTGGTTGAGTAGGGTAGCCCAACCCTAAACCCCACCCCACTGACCTCGGCATAACACACACCCAGCAATGCCAGCAGCTCTGTTTACCCCATAGACGCCTCATTCCTCCTCTGGGCAAGCCAGCCAAGCAGGCAAAGGGACCAGGAAGTCCACGGGCCTCTGAGCCAGGGGCAGACCCAACAGCGCTGGGCCTGGATTTCCAATCAGCCTCTACTGCCCTTGCAACTGTCCGTCTGGCAGGTGTATTCCCTCCCCTGTGCAGACTCCTGGGGGGCGGGAGGGGGGGTAGCTGAGGGAGGAGAGCCCGATCGAAGCCAGGTCTGTCCAATTCCCAGGAGGCAGATCCCAACCAGCTCCCTCTAAAACCAAACCTACACCAGGACCCAGAATAACAACAGCAAATATATTTGGAGCAGCCAGTACAAGCTGGCCAGACTAAGCACCGGATAAATATTAATTTACGTTTGCCTCACAGAGCCCTGCAAGAGAGTAGATTTGTTATCACCATTTTATTGATTAAGAAAGTGAGGTTCGGCACAGGAAGCTATTTGCCCAGCGACGCACAGCTAGTGACCAGACCAAGACTTGAAGCCAGCTCTGCGGCCCAGAGCCTGAGCTCCCAGGCCCCCACTCTACCCACCACGCTCCTGCCACCAGCTGGGAAGCGGGCATGAGAACGGACCCTGTGTCCCTTCCTCGAGGCCCTGGTAGGACGGAGGTCCCTTTGAGGCTGCAGCTCTGTACCACCAGGAGCTTTCCTGGAGGCCACGTGGGCAGCCAGGCAAAGCCCAAGGCCATTTCCAAACCTGGGGCAGGGGCCACGGGGAAAATGCAGTAACAAGAGGTGAAAACTCGAAGATTTGTTTTGTCAAAGCAGTGTTTGCTTAGTGACTACCTTCAGGGAAGTATTTTTTAAAAATCAATATTTTTCTTTCCTTTCTCTTGGGTAACAAGGAGGAGGAACTGGGTCTGGATGGATTCATCTCCCAGAGGACTCCAAGTGGAAAATCACCGCACAGGGAAGGAGCTGGAACAGAAGGAAAGGAAGGCCTGGAAGGGAGGAAATGGAGCTGGGAGAAGGGTGAGAGCACTGAACAAGGAGTCAGGAGGCCGCCAGCATCTTGGGCAAGGTTCCCCCTTTGCCCTGGCTAGTCCCCTTTCCCCCCAGCCCTGTCCACCTCAGCCTCCCCATTTGTAAAGTTAAGAGGCTGGGATGGAGGCCTCTCGCCACGCCCACTGTGATCAGTGTTCCCAGGGTCTCACGTCCCATGAATGTCAGTCCCAGAAGGACACCCAAGCTGATCTACATCCGTGCCTGTTGTGGATGAGACTCCAGCCCTGGCACTGCAGGCCCAGCCCAGGAGTCTGCAGCACTGAGCACACCTTCTCTGCCCCTCCAGCCCCATGGCGCTGGACACACCCAAACTGGACAGGAGGTGGGAGCAGAAGCAAACACGCCGCGTGAATTCCGTGCTTCCCACAATCCGTCTCGCTCAGTCCTCAGGATGCTTTCAGGCGGGTACCATTATTTCCACCTTGTTCCTGGGGAAACTGGGGCTCAGCGAGGGTCACCGGCAGCCCAAAGCCAGCCCGCTAGTGAAGTCTGAACCTCCGGAGTCCTGGTGCCTCCTGGAGATGGCGTGCGAGGGGGCGGGTGGCTCCAGGGCGAGGGGTGTCTGCGGAGTGGCCGGTGGCCTGGGCCTCTCTTTCAGAAACGCCTGGCGCCCCCTGAGCTGTCCTGACCAGTGGCCTGGTGAAAGCAACGCACCAGGCGGCAGCGCTGAGAACCACCGGGTCAGCTCAGTGAGGCACCCAGCCCCAGCCAGGCACACGATCAGGTCTGCAGGGCACACGAAGAGAAGGCAGGCCGGGAGGGGCCAGGCTGCTGTGCTCCTGACCAAAAGGGGGGTCTCTGGGAGAGTGACCCCTGCTCACAGCCCTGCCTCCACCCAGGAGCTTCCTCCATTCGGACGCTCCTCCCACCTTCCCCTCTCCCACCAGTGAAGTCACACTCACTTGCTCAGCCAAGATCCCCTCCTGGCTTCCCTCGGGCCATGTCACAGCTCCCTGGCCACCCTCCTCTGTCCCACTGCCAAGTGCCTGCCTCCCCCAGCAGACTGAGCTTCCAGGAGCTTCGTCCCCAGCCCTCCTGGAGCCATCAGCCTGAGTTCAGAGCCACCCCAGGACGGCCCCGTGGGTGAAATGCTGATTCATTTCAGGTCCCTCATCAGGGAGGAGCAGCCAGCTCCCACTGGAGGCTTAATTACCCAGGGCCCGCCCCCGCCCCCTGGGACAAATGAGCACCTACAAGGACTTGTGTTGACAGAGATTTGAATCCAGGACTGTCTTCTGCTCGAGGGGCCCAGGGACACATCTCTGGATTCATCTCCAGTGAGGCCGCACCTGCCTGAGAACCAGTCATCCCCCACTCCCAGCTGGAAGACAAGGGGAGTCTCCACCATCCCTCCCCTTGCTGCTGGGGGTGGCTGCCCTCCCCCCCAGCCAAAACCCACAAACTCTCCCCTTAGAAGGGGATCCCTAAACACCATGGCCCCAGCAGCAAGCAGCACTGAGGAAAGCTCTAAGAGGCTGAGAGAGGCCTCAGCTCCCACGGCCCCCGCCCCCAAATGCCGCCTTGCCCAAGCCCCCTGAGGGAAGGTAGGAGAAGGAGCCGCCGAGGCCAGGGGCCGGCTGCCATGCTGGGCCTCTGGCGGAACAATATGCTCTTCTAGGAGGGAAGCAGTGCCCATTTCACAGACGGGAACACCAAAGCCCGGAGGACTGTGGCTTACCCACGGGCTCACAGCCAGTGCTGGGGCCTGAGTGAGACCCAGGCAGTCACCCCCCAAGCCAGGCTTTTAACCATGAGGCTGCTCTGCCCCAGACAGGCCCACCGCTAAGGACAGAGTCCCCGACAACAGTCACAGGAAGGAGACCAGGATTGGCAAAAACAAGCAGCGATGGCAAAGACATCAGCCCGAATACCAGACTGTCGGCTCATCCTCAGCCACGACACATGGGGGTGAGGACTTGCTGTTTCCATGTCGCATGTGCTCAGACTCACACTCAGAGGACTCACATGACTCCTTCAGGCCACACAGCTCGCTCGCGAGGGGCAGAGCCAGGGCTTGGAGTAACGCGAGGTGTAGGGACCGACCTCTTCCCTGGGGCTCAGGGATCTGGAACCGCGTTTCTCCCGCCCTGAGCCATCCTGGCTCCAGCCCCACCCTTCCCCACACCACCTGCCCAGTCTCCCTCTTTTCCAGTCACACACACACACACACACACACACACCCCAAAAGGAAGGAGCGGAGGCTCACTTACTGTGTCTGGGGCGGTGAGGCCGCTGGGTCTGGGTCTGTGGAGAAGAACAGAAGGAGAGCCCGTCAGGCCGGGCCGGGCCCGGTGGACACCCGTGGTGCGGGAGCCGGGGCCTGGCCGGCCTGGGCGCCTGCAGTACCCGCCTCCTTCTCCCCGTCTCTTCAGTCTTCAAGCTCCCCTACCTGTCCTGCCTGCACCACCCCCACTTCCACCCCGTGGCCCACACCCCAACTCCAACCAGAACCAGAGGCCCAGCCCACTGAGGGCCTGTCCCCCACCCCCAGCTCCTCAAGGAGTCCCTTGTCCCCAAGGCTGCAGGAAGTTCCTGCTGGTCCAGTCCCAGATGACTAAACCAAGGGCCCAGCAGCTGCCATTTAACACCGGCCTTATCAGGGCCCTCCCGCCCGCCCCCGGGCACCCGCTCTCTGGGAGGAGCAGCCTCTGGCGAGGGTGATTCCCTGGGAGAAGCTGCACAGAGAGAGGCTCTGGAGGCAGAGCCCAGAGCTGGGCCAGCCACTTCCATTTACTGAGTGCCAAAGCCACCAGATGCTGCAGGAATGCTAGGAATCCTCGTTCCCAGGGGAGGCCAGGGAATGCAGCTTCTTCCCAGGGGCTTCTCGCTTCCTGGGGCTTCTCGCTTCCTGCTTCCTGGGGACAGCACAGGGACCGGAGGCAAGCCTGGGAGCCTGGAGCCCCACCCCTGCCCAGAGGCCGGGGGATGGGAGGACCCGAGGCTCCCAGAGCACCTTACCCGTGCCAGGGGCCACGTCCAAACGGATCAGTGGGGCGTCCGCGTCCGCTCCCAGGCCAGCACTGGTGTCCTCGTCATCGTCGCTGTCGTCAAACTCGAAGGGCTCTCCGGGGTCGTCCTCCGCCTCTGGGGAGGGGCCTGGGCCTCCTCCAGGAACCAGCTGATCTCCTGGAAGCGGGGAGGAGTTAGGGGCTGGGCGGAAGGGTCTCGGGGTTTGGCCCAGGGAGAGGTGGCGGGAGATGGGTGAGCAGCTGCGCAGGTCCGAGCGAGGGAGTGAGTTCAATTCCCAGAGACGAGAGCAAACCCACGCCGGGGCCAGCAGCCCTCCTGTGCCCCTGAGGTGGCCGAGGTTGGGCTGGGCTCTGAGCAGATGGGAGAGGATGGAGGGGCCGAGAGCACGCCTCCCCGGTGAGCATGGGCGCATCTGACGCGTTAGTCAACATCTCGTTTCCTGGTTTCCTATTTTGTAAGTAAGGGGGCTGTTTGTTTGTTTGTTTATTAACAGGCTCTGGCCAGTGTCATTCAAGGACATTTTTGCACAATTTACTTCTCACTGTCTGTCTGTTCTGGCACGCCTCTAGTGATATGGGAACCCCCCGGGTCAGGGACAGCCCGTGTGCACACTCTCGTATTTTCCACGTGCTGTGCCCAACTCGGTGTCACTGCAGTGCAGTGATGGGCATCGGTCATGGGCGACCAGGCCAGTGCTCTGTCTCAGGCTTGCTCGAGGTGGGGCCGGGGCCAGGGCCAGCGAGGATGATCAGGTTCGCTTTGCCTCGTCTGCTCAGCCTGGGACTCTGCTCGAGCCCCTGCGCCGACCTCCACTTTTCATAGCAGGTTGGAGCCTACAGTGGATGGGCCAGCGACTCTTTCGTCTTCTTTCCTGCCTTGGCACCGTGCCTGGTATTTGTGTTACATCACAGCACCGGTTGCTGTAACCACTGCCCCTCCCACCTGAGATCCTTGAGGACATGACGGTCTGGTCCACGGGTGCTCACAGCCGGAGGATGAGTGGACGGGCAGGGAGGTGGATGGAGCAGAGATGGGTGGATGGACCAGCAGACAGACAGACAGACAGACAGACAGATCTGATTCCAGCCCAGAAAAGTCCAACCCCTCCCCCACAGCGACTCCAGAGCAGAAAAATGGAAGGTGTGAATGTGTGAAATCCCAGAATCTCTTTCCTCGGTAGAACCCAGAGTTCACCCTTCCTCCCCAGCTTCCTCTGTGGGATGATGTCCAGATGGAGGCTGCTGAGCTGAGGACCCCGCCCCTCCTGGAGCTTGGGGGACCCCAAGGGCCAACAGCGGCAGGTGGGCTCCTCTGGGCATGAGCGCCTTCGCAGGTGCAGAGAAAAAACAACACAGAGCCCCCCGCTGAACCTCACAACGGCCCCATCTCATGCCACGAGGCCACGGGGTTTCCAGAGCAAAAGTTCCCGCAGCCACACAGCTCATAAGTGGGGAGCCGTGTCTGAACACAGATCTGGCTTAGCTTCTGTCCCTCTCTTCTCACTAAGCCCGCTGCCTCCTGGGAGCCGTGTGGGCCCCTGGCCCGGGAGATGCACTAACAAAGGAAATGCAAGCCCACGTGGGAAGCGGGTCCTGTTGTCACGTGACAGGTCTCTACCCACCAGTGGGTCACAGACGCAGTTAGGAGCTTCCCAGGCAGCGTTCTGTTTTGAGTCTGGACTGCTTATTGGAGGTATTTTTAAATGTTGTAATAGTCATAACATCACATTTAGTATTGCTTTGATATCGTCTGTTACACTTCTGTTCAGTTAATGTGACATATAAAAGTGTTTCAGTTTCAGGTAATATGTGTATGCATCCCATTTCATGTGTGTGCATGCATGTGTATGTGTGTGCATGTGTGTGGGGGGGTGTAGAACCTTCCACTGCTCTCCCACGCTGAGTCCACTGCAGCCACCCTGGCCTCCTTGCTGCACCATGAATGAGCCACACGTGCTGCTGCTCGGGACCTTTGTCCTCCCGCCCAGGGTCCAGATGCTCTTCCCCAGGTGTCTTCCCCTTCTCCCCTTCTTCCAGTCTTCACTCTGCACACCTCCCAGCGAGGCTGCCCTGACCAGAGCTGCCCACGGAAACACTGGGCCTCCCTCCCTTGGGGGCCACATTTCTCTCTGTGGCCCTGTGAGTATGTGATGTGCTCCAAGTTTCATTCATTTTCCTGTCCGTCTCCTCTGCGAGAGCAGGCGTGCTTGCCTGTTTCACCCATTGTTGGATCTCCAGCATCTGGCCCAGTGCCAAGCACATGATAGGCCCACGGTAAGTATTTGTTGAATTCACACACTCCCATATACTCCTGTCGTCTTATCTATGGGTTGTGGTTTTGAAAGTTTAAAAAATATTGAAACAGCTGAAACCGGTCTGGCTCAGTAGATAGAGCGTCGGCCTGCAGACTGAAGGGTCCCAGGTTCGATTCTGGTCACGGGCATGTACCTTGGTTGCGGGCACAACCCCAGTGGGGGGTGTGCAGGAGGCAGCTGGTTGATGTTTCTCTCTCAGCGACGTTTCTAGCTCTCTATCCCTTTCCCTTCCTCTCTGTAGAAAATCAATAAAATGTATATTTTTAAAAAATATTGAAGCAAATGACTAACAATCCCACTTCGGGCAGCGGGATGCAGGCCCCTCCTGACCGAGAGGGCTGCAGCGCCCAGGGTGCCTGCCCATTGGCGTCTGCCAGGCAGGCAATGGCGGGGAGGGACTCCCTTACGCCCAGCACCCAGCTGGTATCACAGTGGTGAATACAGTCTCCATCCATCCGGGTCAGACTCCAGCTCTCCCACACGCTGGCTGTGTGAGCGTCAAGTCAGTCTACCCGCCCAGCTGCAGCCTCCTGCTCTCCAAACTGAGGATAATAGTAACCACCTTATCATGTTGTTGGGAGGATGGGTGAATGAACTAACACATATAAAGTGCCAGGTATGTGCTCACTGAATGTCAGTCATTCTTATGATGATGATTCCGTTTATTATCACTGTTATTGCATCATCATCATTATATTATTATTACTACTACTACTACTACTACTACTACTATTGCCCTCAGTCACAGCCCAGTCCTTGACCCTGGGTGAGGTGGGCAGGCCTTCCCTACTCACAGGCCAGGCCCAGACCATGTCCTGGGACTCGGGCCATTTCTGCACCTTCTTTTTTTGAAAGTACAAATGGCCTCAGTCAGCCATCAACCCGCACAGTCGTTCCCACGTTCAATGAACTGTTCCTGGCAGCCCCTGGGCCATGACCTGTGCACACCAGCCCAGAAGATGGGACCTCTCAATGCCAAGGTGCTCCCTGCGAGGAGAGGCAGGCAGGGGAGACAAGAGAGAAACATAAAACCCAGAGACTGAGCTGGCGCGGACAGAGAGGAGAGGGGCCCATGGCAGCTGGGGCATCGGGCACAAGGCTGCCCCCCGTAGAGCACTGAAGGATGAACAAAGGCCCGACAGGATGGGGGGGGGGGGGGCAGAGGCGTTCCAGGCTGAGCCCAGAGAAGGTGCAGAGAACATGGAGGGGCCCCGTGGAGCTGAACACGTGAGCAAGAAGGAAGAGCAGTAAGACGACAAGAGCTGCTTCGGGAATCTGGATTTTACTTGGTGAGACAGCAGGAAGCTCTCCGAGAGTCAGGAAATGGCCAAGAGCCTGGCTCAACTGGAAGACAATCACCAGCAACATCAGGCAGACCTGGGACAATGAACACCCATCCAGTAGTTCTTGAAAGGGATGGAATAGATTTCATCATGAAATGATTTTGTTCTCGCTCTCCATGCTGGGCCCCTTGGTACGTGAGAGAGAGAAAGGAGCAAGGTGACCATGGTAGCAGGGGCCGGGGTGGGCACATCCCAGGACCCAAAGTCACGGCCATGAATCAGGAGATGACCTTGTCCCTAGTGCTGTTCCCAGGCTCCTGGGTCCCAGGCAACCAGACCTCACTCCTTATCAGAAGGAAAAATCAGGAGGCCCATCCCTGGATAATTGGCCGCTAAATGAAGAAGCCCTTCCCAACTGAAACCGGTTTGGCTCAGTGGATAGAGCGTCGGCCTGCGGACTGAAAGGTCCCAGGTTCGATTCCGGTCAAGGGCATATACCTTGGTTGCTGGCACATCCCCAGTAGGGGGTGTGCAAGAGACAGCTGATTGATGATTCTCTCTCATCGATGTTTCTAGCTCTCTCTCTCTCTCTCTCTCTCTCTCTTACTCTCTGTAAAAAAATAAATAAAATATTAAAAGAAGAAAAAAGAAAAGAAAGAAAAGAAACTCTTCCACCCATCTGGACAGGTGGCCTGGCCAGAGCTGGCCACACACATTTGATGCTCCTGGACACACCCCGTCCTCGGGGGAGCCAACCCCACTGAGGCCAGGTCGCCGGGCCCAGAAAGCCACTCCTGCTGTGGAGAAGGCCGATCCACCTGCTGAGCCCTACCCTCCGGAGAAGAACACGGATCAGTGCAGGGCACACGCAGCGCACGCAGCATCCTGCCAACGCCCCACAGCGGGAACAGCTTCCATTCACTGAGCGATCCATTACCACACGACAAAGCCTCACCCCTATGTAAGCTGCACCATAAGGGAGGGTGTCATGATTATCCCCAGGTCACGGGTGATGACAGGGAGCCACAGAGATAATCCAGCCACCACGGGGCATTGGCAGGGTCAGGCTGAGAAAGAGCCCTCCTGGTTACCCCTCCGCTGTCCGCCTCCCCTCGTGGGGGCAAGAGGACAGGACACTGGACCCCTCCATGTTCTCTGCACCTGCTCAGTGGGTAAACTGGCCTGGGCCCAGCTCCTCCCAGGCGGGGCCTGAATTCCACCTGCGGTGGCTGAGGCCCCACTGCCTCGGTTGCCAGATAAAATAAATACAGGATGTCGAATTGAATTTCAGATGAACAACAAATAACTGTATTTTTTTTGTTGGGAGGTGGGTTTTTCCGTGTTGTTTTTGGAGCCATTCTGAAAGCCCTATCACTGGCTGGCCTGACTCTGGCACCGTCACAGATGGAGAGAGATGACCCGGCCTTCCCCTGCCCCCTCGGTCCCCACACTCAATCCATAAGCTTCATCCGCTGGCACACTTCCATCCCAGACAGGCTCTGCCCACCTCTCCAGGGGGCCTTCAGGACACAGGGAAAGAATAGACCTCTGTCGGGAGCCTGCTCTGAGGAGGGAATCATCCTCTCCCTGTTGCAGACAAGGAAACGTGGCCGAGAGGGGAAGTCACCTGCCGGAGCGCACACAGCTAACTAACAGCGAAGCCAGATTCACACATCCCGGGGCCCTCTGCTAGCCCCCTAGCCCGATCAGAGGGAGCCCAGGACACAGTACCTGAGGCAGCCTGTGGTGGAGGACTGGAGGAAGCCATCAGACAAAGTCCAGCTCAGACCGGCACCGTCCCAGCCGCTCGCCTGTGAAAAGAAGGCCAGAAGTCTAATCAGGTGACGTTCAAGGCCAAAGCTTCAGCCACAGAGAGGGGTCACTGGCTCAGGACCTGTGCACTCCAGTCGCCAGCTCTCACACTCCTTCCCCAGCAGCCCGAGAGCCCAGGAGGGCCCAGCCCCCATGCATCATAAATCATTAACCCGGAAAAAACAGCAGCTGCAGGACCATAATTACCCTATCTTCCCAGAAAGCCCCTGGCCTTCGCTTTAACCAATGCCCGGGACCCTCAGGAGCCTGGTGGGTCCAGCTGCAATACCCTCCTGTGCCTTCCGACTTACTGGTGAAGCTCCGGCCCCAGAGACCAGGTTCATGCTCAGCCCCCACCTTCCAGGGGTTTCTCACACCTGAGCTCTCCGGGAGGTGGCCGGACACTTCCTGCTCCTGGCTGTCCAATAACCACAGGCCCTGAGCCCAGCGGCTCTCACCAGCCCCTGCCTAGAGCCCCGCTGAAGACCATTCGCTCTGTCCCTCCCTGTCCTGCCCAATGGGGTTGGCCAGCCATGGCACGTGGGTATAAAGAAAGGAAAGGGACCCTGGCTGATTTGGCTCAATGGATAGAGCGTCAACCTGGGAATCGAAGGGTCCTGGGTTTAATTCCAGTCAAGGGGAAAGAAAAGGAAGGAAGGAAGGAAGGAAGGAAGGAAGGAAGGAAGGAAGGAAGGAAGGAAGGAAGGAAGGAAGGAAGGAAGGAAGGAAGGAAGGGCAGAGAGGTAGATGGTGCAAGACAGGGCACAATCCCACCTGCTCGGAGCGGGAGGCAGAGTGTCTGTTGGCCTCACAGTGGGGGCTCCCGCCACCCAGAAGCCAGTGCCGATGGTGGCTCCCTGGGCCCTGGGGCAAACCTGCCAGCTGTCCCTGCCTGGCAGCGAGGGAAAGAGTTCTCCCGCTACCACCTGGGCGGGTGCCACCACTCAGCAGCCGACACCTTGGATGAGCTACTTAACTCCCACTCTGGGCTTCGGTTCACTCGCCTGCAGAACGGAGATTGCAGAGTAGCCACCTCAAAGGGTGCCTGGGGAAGTTAGAAGTAAAATGTGCAAAGCTCCGTGAAGGTCCTTGAGACCCACTGTCTGTGCTGTCGGGCTCTGCGGTGATGACTGCAGCTCTGCCTTGGGCGTCAGGGGCCCAGGCTGGAGTCCAGCTCCGCTGGCAGGCGAGCTGAGCCTCGGTGTCCTCATCTGTAAAGGGGGACCACCTGCCCCCCGGGATTCCCAGCAGCATACTGGAGCTCAGTGGCAGAGCCCCTGGCAGACTTGGTCAAAGTCTGTCCTTAAAGCTGTCACCACCAAAATGGGGGACAGCCAATGGGACTCTATGTCTGCACTCCATACCCCAAGGGGACCCTAGGTGGGCTCACAGAGGGACGCTGAGACCTCAGGGCTTCAAGCTATGGGGATCTGGGACAGCGGCCTGAGGCAGCCGGATCCACCTGCAGGCTGGGCTCCGCCTCTTCCCCTCAGTGACCTTGACCTCTCCAAGGCCCCTCATGGCCCGGAGCTTTGTCTCTTTAAAGTGGAGACCGCATCTGCTCAGACCATCCCAGGGGCTGCTACACGCGAGGAGCCAGGTCATGGGCGGCAGAGACAAGGCCGCAGTGGTTACAAAGATGAAATTTATTGCAGATCTGAGTTCCTATCCAGTTTGCACTTGCAGGCAGTTCAGTGAGCACCTCTCTCACTGGTCCCTGCCTTGCAGAGCTCCCACGGGGATGGAAGGAGGGCTGTGGGGATGTGCACGGTGTTCCACACAGAGTCAGCTCTCCGTGCACACGGGCCACTGTGTTCATTACAATGGTAACGATGTCATGCGTGGTGAGAGGGGATGAGTTCTTCTCTTGGGGGTCATCTCTTTAAAGATGACTGCCATACTGGCTGGGCAGGCAGACCCCCAAAAGGTGCCTTTCCTGCTACTTGGTGCAGAAGGGCCACATTCAGGCAGGGTGAGGTGCTGGGAGCCGGGGCGGAAGCCCTAGCTCGGGCTGCAGGGTGTGTCTCAGACGATCACGCTCAATACCGGACCACCCTCTGCCTTTGCCTCGTCGCTTTCAGAGTAAAGTTGAGGCCCTAAGCCAGGCCCTAGATGACACACAGCCCTCCCCACTGGCCTCAACAGCTCCTGGCCTTACAGGGAACTCTGCTCCAGCCCTCATGAAGAGCTGTCAGGCTTGTGACCATGCCAACTTGTCCCCCATCTCTGGGCCTTTTGCTCAGGCTATTTGCTCCCTCCGGGTAGAATTCTCTTTCACAATCAGCAAGCAAACTCCTACTCAACCTTCAAAACCCAGACCCAGTTCTTCCTCTGTGAGTGCTCCCCAGAACCATTTCAGGCAGTGGCTCTCCTGGTGGTGGAGCTTTGTAAAAAAAACAGAAGTGACTTAGGTCTAAGGTTCAGTAGCTCAGGGAAGCGGCCAGGGAGGGGCTATTATCAAAGAGCTCAGGTGGTCCTGGGTCCCATACGGCCCCTGTTATAACTGCCTCCCTCACCGGACTGTGACCGCTTCTTTCATCTCAGTGTCTGGAGCCCTGGCCCACGTGCGAGACAACAGCTGCTGAGCTACACTGAACGGAGGCCAGAGGCCTGGAAACCTCGCCTTGCTTGGGACCTGCTCTGTGGAGGCCGTGAGGCTGGGGTGTCCCTGGGCCTGGACAGCTGCAGGTGTGGGACTTCCTGCCCAATGGAAAGAGGAGCACAGGTCCAGGTGAGAACTTCAGCTACCGCCCTCTCCCCCACCACCAGCCATCCCTCCTCTCCCCCCTCCCCAGTGCCCTCTGCTCCATCCAGGAAGACAAGAGGAAGAGGCAGGGAGCCAGCTGGACAGTGGGAAGAGGAACCCACACTAGTGTCTGCAGGGGGACAGGACACCCACGCTCTGCCCTTGCAGGCTCAGCACAAGTGGCCATCGGCCTCGAAGTCGGGAGCAGGTGGGCCCTGGAGAGATGAGGCGCCTGATCCAAGAAAACACCAGAGGAGCGAGGGCAAGAGGAGCATGACCAGAACTCAGCACCCATGAAGAGAGGCGTGCAGGGCTCAGCCTGCCGCCCAGGACCCAACCTCAGACAATCTGCAGCTCTCCAGGGCAAGATGTTATTGTGTTTGTTTTATGGACTTCAGAGAGGAAGGAAGAGGGAGAGATAGAAACATCAATTGCTGGAAACCAAGGTCAACAGTAATTACTATAAAAGCGAGAAATCCACCAGAGGGCTGAGTTTGGACTCCTTTGATATTAAGAGGGTGAATTTGCATTTTATTACCTACTGCTGACTCAATGGCCTAAAGCAGTGGTCGGCAAACTCATTAGTCAACAGAGCCCAATATCAACAGCACAACGATTGAAATTTCTTTTGAGAGCCAAATTTTTTTTTAAATATATTTTATTGATTTTTTTACAGAGAGGAAGAGAGAGGGACAGAGAGTTAGAAACATCGATGAGAGAGAATCATCGATCAGCTGCCTCCTGCACACCCACCACTGGGGATGTGCCCGCAACCAAGGTACATGCCCTTGACGGGAATCGAACCCGGGACCTTTCAGTCCGCAGACCAACGCTCTACCACTGAGCCAAACCGGTTTTGGCGAGAGCCAAATTTTTTAAACTTAAACTATATAGGTAGATACATTGTTATTAACTTAATTAGGTACTCCTAAGCTGGCCTCTGCTAAAAACTCAATGGGCCAAAGAGCCACAGTTTGCCGACCACTGGCCTAAAGCAAACTCCCCCCTAACCTGATAATCTTACTGTTTACGAAACATTACCATTGATACGTATGTTTGCATTTCTAAAAGCAATTGTGTATTCTAGTAAATAAAAGCAGTTGGGAAAGAGACTCAGTGGAACTTAGCCACTACAGTTAAGCTTTTCCCTGGCTCCCCCCCACCATTTCAAAATTAATTTGCCTTGTCTTGTGTGTCAATTTGCACATCAGCTCTTTCTCAAGCCTTTGAACCCAAAAGCCATGCTTTTCACAATCAATGATGAGAGTGAATCACTGATTGGCTGCCTTCTACACATCCCCTCCTGGGGACTGTGCTTGCAAACTGTGCATATGTCCTTGACAGGAATTGAACCCAGGACTCTTCAGTCCTCAGGCCAACGCTCTACCCACTGAAAAAACTCTCTGTGTGTCCTGTCCCCATTGGTCGGAGGCAAATGTAAATGAAATGACGTCTAATAAAGCTGGTAGCTTCTTCATAAATGTTAGTTCCCTTCCCAGAGTTCCTGCCGTCCCTGAGGGCACTCAGCGTTGTCCCATTCTGCAGACAGCTCAACTGAGTTCCGGCCGACCACGGACCAGAATACATACCCTGCCCTTCCTTACCCTCATCACCCCCGAGATCACAAAATGATCATCTGCGAAATGATAATGGCTGGCATCTGAGCACTGCCATGTACCAGGCCTCGTGCCGAACATTTCTGTTTCTGGCTAACTTAATTCCCACGCAGATGAGGACAAGGAAGCTGAGAAGCTGGAGGGTGTTCTCAGGCCATGCAGCCCCCGAGAGGGGAGTCACTGGGCTGTGAGCCGGGACTGCCAGGCAGGCAGGCCCCGTGGACAAAAGTGCTGGGTGAGTGCCCGGGTAAGGGGGTGAGCATCTTCCAGGCCCTCCCATGGCAGGGCCTCCGAATGCCAGGGGGACAAGAAGGCCAGCTCCTGCCCTCGCCCTCTAGGCGCCAGGCCACTCAACGGGCTTGAGGGTGGGAAGGGGGAGGGAGGCTCTGGGAGGAGCACCCTCCAGGCTATAAGCAGGGGTGAGGCTTGGTCAATGGCTGAAGCCTCAGACAATGGAAGCTCTGTTCCCGCCCCAACCCCACCCTCCTTCCTCCATTGACTTTCCTGGCTAGGCGAGCCCTGGTCAGTGATCCCTGGGCAAGATGGGGGCAGGGGAAGGGGCAGCCCCAGAAGGAGGCCTCTGGGCAGAAGAGCCCACCCATACCCCACGCACACCCCTGCAGAGGGCATCTCTAAGGGCTGCTGCCTGGGAAACCAGAACCAGCCAGAAGCTTAAGACCCTGCGGGCGGGGGGACCGAGGGGGGCTACCACCAGAATGGTCCCCAGCCCTTCCTCCTCCTCACAGTCTCAGGCACATTAACCCCTTTGTCCCCAGCTGATCAGCCCAGACAGGAGGCGCCAGGCTGAAGGGCCAGGTGAAGTCTCGTACTATGGCTGGACTATCCTGACCCCATGCCCAGAGGGTCCCAGATGATGGGGCCCAGCACACACACTTGGAGGCCAGAAGGGGACAGCATGGACTTGGCACCTCTCAGAGCCTGTTTCCCCATCAGAAGCCACCTCCGGGCAACCCAGTGCCACGTGACCCTAGGCCACTCATCGTAGCCGTAGAGCATTTATTTCCACACGGGAACCAAACCTGAGAGGTGGGTTTCACTCCCTCCTTTCCCCGCCGGGAAGCTGCAGCTCAGTGAGGCGGGACCAGGACACAAAGGTGCGTTTGGCTCCGTGCAATTCGATGGAGCAGGTGTTGGGCTGCAGAAACGGCCCAGGCAAATAAAGTCGATAATTAACCCCTCCCCAAGACATCAGTGTTTCTAACTCCATATCCCTCTCCCTTGCTCTCTGTAAAAAATCAATAAAATATATTTAAAAAATAAAACAGCACACATACCTCCCCATCACGCCCCTTCCCCTGACCCGGCCGCACCCTTTAGTTGTTTGTAACAGCCTCCTCCTATGAGAATATGGACTTGACAGAGGCCAGGGCATCATTATTTCTGTTCGTTGCTCTATCCACAGCCCTGGATCAGTGCCTGGCAAACAGCAGGCCTCAGCACACACCTGCTAAGTGCGTGAAGGAACCCCTTGGTCTGGGTCAGTCCTGCCACCTCCCTCAGGGGAGAGGTTAAGGCAGCCAGGCCCGTTGGGCACCCCAGTCTGGGCCTAGGCCTCCTCCTGTCTGAAATCAGCCCATGGCCAGGACGGCTCCTCCCAGCCTCTGGGCAGAAGGAGCTTAGTAAACAGACTCACTGGCAAGCTGCGCAAGGGGCGGTGCCCCAAAACCAGTATGGGAAGAGGTCTGAGCCAAAGGCGGGCGTGATCAGAAGAGGGGAGGGAGGGGCAGGGCAGGGGAAGGACTTGGACCATCAGGAACTGGCTCCCAAAAGACCTCATTCTTGCTCTGCTGAGTCAGAAGCATGCGGCCGGGAGAGAGAGCAGGACCCCAGAGCTCCAACGGCTGCACCCCCGCTGCAGACAGGTGCGGGGCCTGCCATACGCCCAGCTGCCCAGGCTCGAGGCTGGGTGCCGGGGCCTGGCTGGTCGGCCACCAAGAGGAATAGGCCTCCTTTCATAGGTAGCCCCCTGGGTGCAGTCTGGCCTGAGTCACTTTCTTCAGAACCACCCTCTGCCTCTCTCAAGGAGGGGACCACTTTGTCCCACGAGACAGCTCTGGGCAGGAAGCAACAGCCTTTGCAAAACTCGGCCACGGCCCTGCAAGCTGGCCGGGCAGCGTCTGAGGTCTCAGGAAAGGCAAGCTCAGCACGGAGCCCCAGGGACCAGAGGCCTCGGCCACAAAGCCCAGGACGGCTCTGGCTGAACTCTCCAAGCAGCTGGCTCTTATATTCAAACCACTCCCCAAGGATCTGGGGTGTGAATCAGCTGCTCTCTGTCCTCCACTCCTGGAGGGAGGCACAGATATGCGTGTCTTCCCACCAGCCCCCAACCGGTGGGCCATCCCACAGAGGGCAGGGTTGGCCCCAGGACAGAGGAGGAAACTGAGGCTCAGAGAGGGAGGGAGATGATCCAAAGTCAAGTCCATCACAGGCAGATCCCTGATGGGATGGATGTATGTCCCCCTCTTTCCCCTGTGGGGGTGCCTCTCCCTCCACAGTGAGTCCAGGCCACGCCCCCTGACTATTAACATCACATCTCTGAGACTACACCGCCTGGGGCTGCGGGGCAGAAGATGGAGCCTGGGCTGCAGGTGTTGGGGGCAGAGAGAGGAAGAGTGGTCTCAACCATGAAAGGGATGTGTCCTGAGTGCGGCTGTCACACCCAGGACCAGGAGCCTCACGGGGAACCAATCCCAAGCACAGGTTCTCTTTCATAACCGACTTTAACCAGAGCCTCACTGGTGCTCCCCAACCCTGGGATGGGACACAGGAGGAACCTATAGTTCGATGCTGCCCACTCGCTGGCGCTAGAAGGAATTCCTGAACTCCCTGGTCTTCCTGTGTCCTTGGCACTGAACCGTGCTGGGTGCTGGGAGCTGGGAGCCCACTCTTGCCTACATCCCACTGCAGAAATGCGGCCACTGTTCAGTGGAAAAGGGGGGGCCCACTGCACTCAGGGTGGCTCCTGCTCTGCAGTGACCTCGGGTCCTGCGTGGGGTGGCGGGGGTGGTGGGCCTTGGGTACCCTTTTTGCCGCCATCACGCTCTGGAGAAGGGTTTTAGGAAAGTGAGCCCTTTCCTAAAACTCCCCACTCCCCACTTCCTGTGACACTAGGGGTTACTTTGCTGTTCCGGTCCCTGGCTCCGCTTCAGTATGAGAGCCATAAGAATCCCCACCTCACAGGGCTGTGATACAGGTTAGATGAGATGATTCACAAAACGTGCCTCACTGAGAGCCTAGCCCAGTGGTCGGCAAACTCAGTCAACAGAGCCAAATATCAACAGTACAACGACTAAAATTTCTGATGAGAAAGAGAGATCGATGAGAGAGAGACATCGATCAGCTGCCTCTTGCACACACCCACACTGGGGATGTGCCCGCAACCAAGGTACATGCCCTTGATCGGAATCAAACCTGGGACCTTTCAGTCCACAGGCCGACACTCTATCCACTGAGCCAAACCGGTTTCGGCTAAAATTTCTTTTGAGAGCCAAATTTTTTAAACTTAAACTTCTTCTAACGTCAGTTCTTCAAAATAGACTCGCCCAGGCCATGGTCTTTTGTGGAAGAGCCACACGCAAGGGGCCAAAGAGCTGCATGTGGTTCGGGAGTAACAGTTTGCCAACCACGGGTCTAGAACACAGCCGGTGCTCGGTGTTTGCTGAATGAACGTGTGAATAAGAAACCACCTCCTTCTCATTGAGCAGCTGCCCTGGCCCACAGGAGGGCGCTGTCCCAGGTGGCGCTGAGTGATGCTAGAGCCCTCCCCATCCCCGCCCTCCAAGGGGAGAAGCCTGGAGAACTGCCTCCCAAGCAGCATCTGACCACCTCGCTGTCACTCCGAGGGCAGAGGATCGCCCTGGGGCAGCCACCAGCGTGGCCTGGCCTGAGGCTACCACTCCTCCGTGTCAGTTCCCCACAGCCTCCACCAAAGCCAAGATTCCAGGGGAGGGGAGGACCCAGAAGGAAAAGGGGAGTGCCTTTAACGGGTGCGTGCGAAACATAGCGATGACCAGAACTCAGTGCGTGGGGCCAGGGAGACTGTCAGAGCCCCTGAATCCGTTTAGTCAGGCAGAGGGGGGCCTCGGAGCTGGCTGCCGACGTACCCCTTTATGGGAAGCACACTGGCTGGACAACCCACCCAGGAAAGCAGCAAAAACCATGCGTCTATTTCCTGCTGGAGTCCCAATATGTTTAGCTAAATTCAGGGACAAATCCCCTCCAGGCAGCAATGTTACAGTAACTGACCACACACACACACACACACACACACACACACACGCACACACACAACACACACACACACAACACACACACACACAGAGGCACGCACGCACGCATGCCCGCACGCCCAGGGCTATCACTCAACATCAGGAGCATCTGCGGGACCTGCAGAGACAGTGCAGGCCTAGGCAGCCGGGACTCAGTTCTCTTCCCTGCTTGCAGCCACCAGCACACCTACCAGGTGCCCAGTGCTCAGTGCTGGACACCTGCGCTCCCTGCCAAGACTCAGCCTGTGCCAGGCTCATGCAAGGTCTGTCCTGTGGCCAGGGCTTGGTCAGAAGATGAGACACCTTCTCCTCCCACATTAGGGTGCAAACCAGGACGCAAGTACCGGAGTTCCCTTCTCCCAGACATGGACCATCTGTGTTAACACTGAGGTCTCCAGGCTCCACGCCCTCATGCTGGGGCCCTTTAAGCTCCCCAGCATTCAAGGGGAGGCAGAAAAGCCAGTCTTCATCTCTCTGGATCCTCCTGCCACTAACCCCACCCCTTAACCAGTCCACACACATTTACTGAGAGCTTCGCTATGCAAGGTCTAGGGATTTGCTCATAAGCAAGACAGCCTCAGTTTCCGCCCTCCTGGGTTCCACAGTCCCACAGGGAGGCAGATGCTAAACAATTACCCAAACTCAACTTCCTTACAGACCAGATACCCGCTACGAGGGGAGGGAGAAGGCCAGGGCTGCTCTGGCACTTAGACGGACAGCCGAGTATTGACTCAACTCTCCCATGACCATGGGGTCCTCTGGACTCAGCATGAGCACCTGCATCATAACCACACAAAGCGAGGGACACAAAGCCCTGGGGACCATCCAGCTAGCTCTGCCAGGAGCCCTGCCTCTGCGGGGCCTGGGCCAAGGCACACACTGCCCAGCCTCCAGGGCCCTCCCACCTCCCGATGGATGGTTGCATTTCATGCCAAACAAGGTCATGTGCGCGCCCAGGGACTATGGTGAGGGCTCTGTCTCCCTCTTTTGCTTTTTTTGGCAGGAGGCAGGATTCGGCTTCAAAATTTCCATCCCATCTTGACTTGGGCGGAGAGTCTTGCTGATCCATCTAAGGCCCTGGCTCTCCATCGGAGGCCGAACTGGTCCCCGCACCCAGGGCACATTTGGCAATGTCGGGAGACACGTGGGCTGTCAGGACTGGAAAGGAAGGAAATGCTAGTGGCATCCAGGGGATAGAGGCCAAGGATGCTGCCCAACAGCCTACGGTGCCCAGGACGACCCCACCACAGAGAATGACCCGGCTCGAGTGTCAACGGTGCGAGGTGCAGAGCCTCTGAGGGCATCTGGTCAAGGCCTCTGAGATCCAGCGCCGATACTGGCTCGTTAACGAGGTTAGTGTTACCGTTATTAGTCACAGAGACACAAAGGCAAAGTCATGGTCATGACCAGTGGTTTCCACAGCAGAGGCATACCAGGCTACGGGTCTCTAAAAAGAGTGCATTACACCACAGTCTCCGGCGTTTGTGGATTCTCTGTGCCTCTCCACGACCCAGCCCAGCATATGGAATCCTGAAGGTGGAGAGAAAGGAGGGGAGGAGGAAGAGAGGGAGTGGGGAAGAGGGAAAACTGAGGCCTTTCAAGGCAGGGGCCACGTGGTAAGCCTCTCCTGTCCCTAGCACCCAGCGCCATTCCTGGCACCAGGAGGCCGGTTTTTAATTCTGTGAGCTCTCTGAGGCCAGGTCCCTCTCGGTCCCCGAGCTGAGCCTAGCTTACGGCTCAACCCTCCACACTCACTCATCGGTCCCTACCCCTCAGACCTTATAATTCAGCAGGGAGCAGGGAGCAACACTAAACAGCAGGCAGTGCTTCTGTGGGGGAGCTTGGGGGCTGCAGGCACTCCTGGGAGGGGCCCTGAGCCTAGATGGGGGGCAGGGCTGCCCAATCCAGGATTCTCTCTCATCGTTGATGTTTCTATCTCTCTCTCCCTCTGCCTTCCTCTCTGAAGTCGATAGATACACACACACACACACACACACACACACACATATATATATATTTATTTATTTATTTATTTATTTATTTATTTATTTATTTATTTTTTAATAGTCCTGGAAACAATGGGCCCAGCATGAAGAGTTCCTCTCTGCCAGGCCTGGGGCACGCACAGCAGCGGTGAGAACACATGAGCAGGACAGAGACAAGGAGAAGGTAGACGGGGACTCCTGGGGGAGTCCGGGCTACATGCTTCCCTGCTCCCCTCTCCCCAGACACCCGGCCCAGGTACTCCTTCCCCAGGACATGGAGCCCGGCCCTAGGCACACAGAAAGGCCGCAGCTCCTGGGTTGCCTAAGGCCACCCGGAGTGAGTGCCAAATCAGCCTCAATTTACTAATTGCCTTAAGTGCCTGAAGCTATTCTAGGCCCTTTAATCTTATCATTACTTTAATCTTTGCAACAACCCTGTGAGAGAGGAGCTGCTGTTATCCCCATTTTACAGATTAGGAAACAGACAACAACAACCGAGGTTAAGGAAGTGGCTCAAGGTCACAATTCAATAGAGGGGGAGCTGGGATTTGAACCCAGGTCCTGAGGCTGCAGGGCTAAACCCCAAGAGGATTGGGGTTTTCAATCTTCAGCCACCAGTCACTGGGCTCCTGTGATGTCCGGGAAATGCTCGGGTGAGCAGCTGGGGCCACAAGGACCCCACTCATGGCGAGCTGGAGGGTCTGGACCCCAGTAGGGAGGCACACCAGGAAGAGAACAATGGGGAAAGGCTCCCTGCCCCAAGGACTAGCCAAGTACTCACTGGGCCCCATGGGCCCCAGGCAGAGTTCTGGGTGCACTGCCCCCAACAGAGCCTCGCCAAGCAGCCCTGGACTCCAGCAGCAGCCAAATGTAAGCACGGTAAGTCTCACTGGGCATTCTGGTCTGGCTGGAACATGGCCCTGTGAACCGGGATTCACCTGGGCTCTCCAGCTACCACCTTAGCACAGGACCTGGGCAGGGACAGCAGGCCTGAGCGGGCATGGCTGCGTGCCACCATGGGCTGAGCCAGACCCTCCCCCCTGCGGTGTCTGAGGATACCATGATGTCAGACCAAAACCGGAAGGGCCCCCTTTACTGCTAGCAGCATCAAATCTCCTCCTAACCTGGCCCCTGATCTGAGCAGGAACTGATGGCTAGCCCCATCTGTGGTTCACAGCACTGACCCCGCTGCTGTATTTTTTCCCACACCCAGTCACTCTCCAAAGGAGGATCTTAGCGAGGCCGAAACCCAACCTGTCAGCCAGAGCAAGAATTCCTTCTTAATCCCAGCCGATGGGTAGGTCAGAGCTTGAGCAAACACATGATTTCACCCCCCTAAGCCTCAGCTTACTCATCTGCAGACTGGGCGCAATGACCCTCCTGAAACCCCATTAAGTAACACACTCATTTGTTTATTCAGCCCCTATTGATGAAGCGCTCCCATGGGCCAAATACCGTTCCGGGTGTTTGGGACACACCAGTGAACAATGGGAAAAGGCTCCCTGCCCCAGCGACCTACTGAGCCTTTCCCTGTGCCTGTCACAGGGGTATGTCAGCAAGCCCCGCCTCACCCGAAGCCTGAGTCACTGTCCCATGTCATGCCCTCGTATGAATTCCTCCTTTGACAAAAGAGTCATAGGAAGGGACTACTCCTGTCCTCGGTGCCTCTTCTGGAGTTTCTCAGGACCAGGCCTGCCTCCTACAAAGGTCACCCATCTGCTATCCCTCCTTCACTGTGTCAATTGCACTCCCACTAGGGCCCATTCCAGGCTGCCATGGTCCCTCTCATGAGCTCAACCTACGACCCTACGGTGGACAACCCTAGGGTGGAGGACCCTAGGCCAGTGGTCGGCAAACTCATTAGTCATCAGCGTGGCAAACTGCCCTAGGCCATCACCTGGGTTGCACTTCCTCTTTGCCAAAGTCAGGGCACTCAGGTGGGTTGTGGCAGCCTCCACTCACGACCAGGGCTCTGATTCACATCGCGATGCCCACGGAAATTCAACACCATCCCCGCGGACCCTTCAGTAGTAGCTCCTGCTCTTTCCTGCTAACAAGTGACATCAAAGCGACAGTAACTGGGGGAAAAAAAACCAGCGGCTGCTCTCACCGGCTGGGGACAACATGGACGCTCACCATCATTTCTGAGTTTCTGTTAAAACCGGGAGCCGTGTGTGGTGTTCCACGGGTTATTTCACAAGCTCCTCGACGCTTCAAGGTAGAGATCCAGGTCCCCACTCAATCTCGAGGCTCCCAGAGGACAGTGGCTGAGTCTACCCAAAATGTCTAGCACTGCCCTAGCCAGTTTGGCTCAGTGGATAGAGCGTCGGCCTGCAGACCAAAGGGTCCCAGATTCGATTCCAGTCAAGGGCATGTACCTTGGTTGCCAGCTCCTCCCCGACCTGGGCCCTGGTCAGGGCTCATAGAGGAAGCAACCAATCAATTTGTTTCTCTCACATCAATATTTCTCTCTGTCTTTCCCTCTCTCTTCCACTCTCCCTAAAAATCAACGGGGAAATATCCTCAGGTGAGGATTAGCAAAAACAAGAATGTCTAGCACCTAACCTGGCGTCTTCCATAAATGCTGGTTGGATTTACTTGGGTAAGAAAACTGAGGCTCTGAGAAGTAAAGGGACTTGTCCAAGGTCACACAGCTAGAGTGGGCCGGCCCAGCTGTGGACCCGGTCAATGCAACGCCACGTGCTTGTGCTCAGCCTCTCTCTGACCTCCCCACGTTTGAGCGCCTGCAGTCAGTCCAGCAGCTGGCTAACAGGGCCCTCCCAGGATGGGCTCCTGGGCAAAAGGCACCGCCCCTCCAGGCCTGAGAAAGGAGAGGTGAGCTCCACAGGAAGCCTTTTAAGGAAAAGTAAAGAAAAACAGAAAGTGTGTTGGTGGAGGAAAGACCAGCCTGTGTATCACGTGCCCCAGAATGCTGGGTTCACAGCAGGTCACAGCAGCCCAGAGCCTGGCCGTCCCAGGACCCTGCCCCAGGCAGCTGGAGGTGCAAGGTCCGGTTGGCCTCGGGCTGGGGGTCAGCCTGGCTCTGCCACCAATGCTACCAGCGTTGGGCAAGTCACTTCCACCCCTGATGTCCCCTGCTGATGGCAACAGAACGGGGAGGACAAGACCAAGTGAAAGCCAGCATCTCCCTCACTCTCCAGCCAAACGTAGCCCACGTCTCATTTACACACACACACACACACACACACACACACACACACACACGTGGAGTTGGCTTCCCCTTGTCCCATCTCCAGCTGCCAGCAGAGTCACCCCTTCTACCCTGGGCTGCCAGCATCACCAGGAAGCAGCTTTCACTCACCTTGCAGACCTTCTGGTCCAGCCTGGGAAGGAAGAAACATGCTGAGCACCAGCTGTATCCGGGGAGGTCTGGGAGTGCCCTGTCACTTCACTCCACTCTGACCCTGTGAAATATGGGTCTAACTCCTCTTTCCAAGGGAGCCGCCCAGACTGAGCCACACAAAAGCGCCTGCCCACAGCCAGTGCGACGCAGGATTCAAACCCAGACCCTGAAGTGCCCAAACCTGTATTCTTATTCCTGCTCGTGTGTCAGCTCCGAGGACAGAAACCGTGACTGGGTCCTAGGTGTCTCCGTGATGCCTCACGCGTGGTCTGCAAGCACGGGCTTGCTTGGGTGGCCAGCTAGTGACTCCCAAACCCCAGCCTAGGCCCCGGGAGAGCCTCACACATCACAAGCAGAGCCTGCTCCCCATCTTCCTGCCTCCCTGCTCTCAGGTGGCCTGCCTGCCAGGGACCCCAAACCAGCCTGCACCCACTTTGCAAGAGGAATTTGAAACCAATCCCCAGAGGAGCCAGAAAGCAAACCTCGGCACCTGTGACACATGGAGCATCCTGGTGTGGCCCTCGCAGCAGCGAGGAGGCTGCTGGGAGTCCGAGGGCGAGACCCTCTCCCAGGTCTGCCCCGTTAGCTGTGCAGACCTGAGCAAGGCTCCTGCCCTCGCTGCACCTCAGTCTCCTCCTCCGCTAAAAAGCAGACAGCAGCCCCTGACCACGGGATGGCAAAGGGGGCTAAATGCCATCTCTCACCCGGCCTGAGGCAGGCACTCTTTCTTCCCTGGAGAGCACCCACTTACCCTAGGCATCAACTGGGCATGGGGCACAGAACCTGCAGCCCCCAGGCAGCCAGTCCCAACAGGTCTGCATCCAGAGCTAGGTCTGTGGAGTTAATATTTACCTGCTTGTGACTCTAATCTTCTGGGACATCAGGCATGCCTGAGCCACTCAGCCCTGAGACTTCCAACCAAGCAGAGACATGAGGTGGGAGAGGGTGCTGAATCTGGGACAAGTGTCAGAAACCCTGGTCCCTGAGGGCACCCAGTCTGGGAGAGGTCCCCATGTCCCTGCAGACTAAGTGTCACCCTCCACCCCAAGGCACTTGCTCTGAAGACCCGAGCCCCACTCATCTGATGACCCATTTCCGTAGGATCCCGAAAACCAGTGAGAACAAGGGAGGGTGAAGGCTGAGGCCCCACAGACGTAGAGCTGAGCCCCAGCGTCTGTGGGCGGTGGAGGTGGCGGCCATGCCGCGTTCATCAAATGGAGATTTCACTCTGGCTGTTTAGACCCGAGTTCCCTGATTTCAACAATAAGCCCCACACAGGGGAACCACCTGGCTCAGCGCCCCTCCCAGCAACTGTCTGGAGCGTCGGTCCCATTTCACAGGTGAGAAGCCTCCACTTAGAGCCCGAGACAGCCTGCCCAAGTCTCTACATCATCAGAGGTATTGGGGGATTCAAACCAGGCCTCCTGGCTCCTGGGCTAATGAATAAACAGCCTGTCTCCAGCACTCCACTCTCCTGCTACTGTTTATCGGATGTTTACCGGGTACCAGGCAGGGCCCTACATGCTTACACGTGACGACTCTCTTTATCATTCCAAGAACCGGATGAGGAAGAGGCTGTTAACCAACAAGCTGAGAAACCGAACTGAAACACAGAGAGGTTGAGACACTTGCCCCAGGTCACACAGCGGACAAGAGGCAGAGTGAGAATCAAAATCTGGCAGCCTGATTCCAGAGGCCACTACTGCATATACCCCAGCCTCCAAATGACTCTTTCCCCTTACTTCCCCCAACACACACACACACACACACTCACACCACTCACACTCACATGCACACACAGGGCAGGAGAGACCTACCACTGGGAATGTTTCGTGAACACAAAGGCTTTTGCCCACACAAGGAAAGAGCTGAAGGCCCAGGAGGCTGAGAAAGGTCCCTCTCGTCCGCCCTCCCTGTTCTCCCTGCTGAGCAGACGGAGTCTGGGTAATGGGAGTCCTGCCTGTAACTCTGTCCAGAGCCCAAAGAGCCAAAAGCTCCTCGGTGTGGCCCACAAGACCATTCGTTTTGACAGATCATCCCCAACTCCCCATTCTCCAATGATGAATGTTTGCTGAGTACATGCTATGGGTCAGGCCTCATGGGGAGACAAACATCCTATATAATAAAAGCCTAATATGTAAATCAACCAAACAGAGGAACAACCCGTGGAATGCCCAGTTGCTCTGACATGCACTGACCACCAGGGGACAGATGCTCAATGAAGGACCCCAGCCCGCAAGCCCAGGCCAGCAAAGGCAGGTGCCAGCAGGGAACCCTGCCCCCACCCCATCGCCCCGCCTATCGCCTCCAGCAGAGGGAGGCAACTGCCCACAGTGGGGCAATGGGGAGGTGGGGCTGGCCGGCAAGCAGAGAGGGCCCTCCCAATCGCCCACCAGTTGCCCAACAGATTGGCCCTGCTCACCCGCCTAGGGACCCTACCCATGCACAAATTTAATGCACCGGGCCTCTAGTGGAAAATAAAACACAAAGCCTGAGCTCTGGGAGCAGAAGAGGGGCCCCATCTGCCCCAGTCACATGACCTGCCTTCCTTGGTCTGGGAACCATGTCCCACCTCGTCTGCTGGGAACACTCAAATCTACATTTTGAACCTTAACACAAGATGACCTTAGGGAAGTCTTCTATGATGCCCACAGCTAGCCACTCGCCCCTCAGAGCACCTAACACTCTGGACCGGAATCATTTGCTTTGTTCTCTGACTCCCCCACTAGGCTGTGAGCTCTTTTCATTCTGTCTCCCCAGTACCCGGTACAGTCCTCAGGACATGGTAGAGATTCAAGAGATGATGGGTGGCTGGGTGGATAGATGGATAGATGGATGGGTGGATGGGTGGGTAGGTATGTGGATGGGTGGGTGGGTGGATGGATGGATGGATGGGTGGGTGGATAGATGGGTGGAAAGGATGAGGGTGTGGGAGGATGGGTAAACACATAAATGACTAAATGAATGAACCAATAATAGGATCCCATAAGTAATAGCAGAGGCCAGAGGGCTCCAGGCTCTACTTCAGTCTGGAATTTACTGGAGCTCAGCTGCCAGGGAGTCCCAGCTTTGCCCCAGGTATTTAGTCTGACCCAACTCTTCTCTAGACACATTTCGCCAACTTGGCTGAGTATCCCCATGTGATCACTGTCTGTCTCCTCCGCAGGCTGTAGCGTGGATAACATACTACCCAGGACTGCGTCTGGCCTAACAATGATGTCCTCAATGCCTTCCCCTGGGCTGGGGCCACTGCAGGCCTCAATGAATACTTGTGGAATAAATGACAAATGAACAAAAGACCTCGGGAGCTTTTTAAACATGGAGATTTCTAGGTCCCCGTCAAGATCTGCTGGCTCAGAATCTCTCAGGGTGAAACTCAAGAATGCGTATTTTGTTCAAAATCTTTCTGGCAATCCCAGTAATTGGCCAGGATTGGGAAGCTAGCTTGTGGGGAAGAGGAATCCCAGCTACTGAAGGCAGTGGCCACAGCTGAAGGCATCTCAGAGCAGGGCCGTAAGGAGCGGTCACCAACTCGGGCAGGCCACCACTCTCCTCATTGTTTTAGGTTAAAAGAGTCTAACAGCATTCTTTGGAGTGTGGACCTTGGACTATTTCCTTCAGAACCATCTGAGTGAGAGGAAGCCTTTTTTTAAAAATATATATTTTATTGATTTCAGAGAGGAAGGGAGAGGGAGAGAGGGAGAGAAACATCATTGATGAGAAAGAATCATTGATCGGCTGCAACCTGCACGCACACCCCCTACTGAGGATCCAGCCTGCAACCCGAGCCTGCAGCCCTGACTGGGAATGGAACCATGACCTCCTGATTCATAGGTTGAAGCTCAATCACTGAGTCATGCCGGCTGGGCAGAGGAAGTCTTTTTAAAAAATCTAGATTCTAAGGTCCCACCCCAACCTATAAACTTAGAGTCTCTTCAGGAGAGGCCCCAAGAATCCACACCCTTAACAGGCTGTCTGGGCCATTCTGGCACCCGGGGGGAGGGAGGGGAGTGACTGGCTCCTGGGTCCCCCGGGGTGTTAAGACCACCTGATGTGTCCGGCACCTTCATGCACACCTCACCTTCTGAGAGAGCAAAGTTCCTGCTGGGACAGCTTGGATGACTCCCAGAAACCCAGCAAACCATGAAGCCCGGCCTCTCATCTCACAGATGAGGAAACCGAGGCCCAGAGAGGGCTGTGTCCTGCCCAAGGTCATAAGAGAATGAGTGCCAGAGCCAACCTCAAAGCCAGATGGCCATGCCCCAGGCTCAGCCCCAGTCCCACGCTGCCCCGGCCTAAGTGGGAGGCTCTCCCCAACCTCCCAGGTGAGTCAGAACATCTCGGCCAGGCTGGCTGCCCCAGGAAGTCAGAGTGGCTCTGATGGTGGAGATTAACAATACCGGGCATGCTCAAGGCACTGTTAAGTCCTGCAATTTCAGAACCTGCTTAAATCATGATGCAGATGAAAAGAGCTGGAGTCTAAGAGGAGTCACGTACCCAAAGTCATCGACCAGGAAGTGGGGATGGCAGGACACGAGTCTGTGCTGGAGACAGGTGTGCTTAGTACTCAGTGAGATGATCCCTTTCGTTTATTTTTTAATTTTTTAAAATATTTTATTGATTTTTTTACAGAGAGGAAGAGAGAGGGATAGAGTTAGAAACATCGATGAGAGAGAATCATCAATCAGCTGCCTCTTGCATACCCCCCACTGGGGATATGCCCGCAACCAAGGTATATGCCCTTGACTGGAATCAAACCTGGGACCTTTCAGTCTGCAGGCTGACGCTCTATCCACTGAGCCAAACCGGTTTCGGCTATTTTTTTTTTTTTTTAAAGATACTTGTATTTTTTCTTAATTTATATTTTTTATTGACTTCAGAGAGGAAGGAAGAGGGAGAGAGAAACATCAATGATGACAGAGAATCATTGATCGGCTGCCTCCTGCACACCCTACACTGGGGGTCGAGCCCACAACCCACGCATGGTTCCTAACCAGGAACTGAACCGTGACCTCCTGGCTCATAGGTTGATATTCAACCACTGAGCTACGCCAGCCGGGCCCTCTCATTTATTTTATCGCTGTTGTTCTTGTTCTGATGGGAGGAAGTGAGGGCACGCAGCAGCAGGAAGTCATGCCCACGAAAATGGCCAAGAGGGGAAGCGGAGGACCCGGCTTCCCAGGTCTCCTGCGCCTGGTTCTACTGCCGTTGGCTGTGTGACCTGGGGCCAGTCCCCACCCCCTGCAGACAAGGCTGTCCCCGTGCAGAAAGTTAGGACTTTGGCCTCAATGACCCCAGAAGGCCCTTCCAGCTCTAAATGAGACTCTGACTTCATGGCCCTGTCTGTCCTCAGTTTCTATTTCTCTCCCCACCAGCCACCGCCTCTCCCTGGTCCCGCGTCCCCTTTCCGGTAAGCAGCTGAGGCCCGTACTGCCCGGCCAGGCTGCAGGCTGGGCTGAGCTCTGCCCAGGGATGACTAAGCACTGCCTCTGCTCTCCCTGTCACTGTCCCTTTGACTTCCTCACGGAACCCAGGTGCCTGCTTCCCAATGTAGTGCCCGAGGCCTCGGGGGAGGTGAGGGGGTGGGGTTTGAAAAGAGCAGGGGCCAGGGGGTCAGGGGACTAGAATTCTCTTCCTGAGTCTGTCCCACGTGGCATTAGACCCATCGGAGCGCCGAGGCTCGTGATAAAACTTAAGGGGTTGGACTAAACCCCCTGTCCCGAAGCGGGGTGGGCTGACTGCTGGAGCCCCACGAGATCCCATCAGGTCGTTTGCCGAGGAAGGGCTCAGCTGAACAAAGGGTTTCAAGGCAAGTCTCCAGCCTCAGAAGGACCCGGGTTCCAGTTCCGCCATTTGACTAGCTGTGTGGCTTTGGGCAAATTATCACCCTCTCTGTTCCTCAGCTGCCACGTCTGTTCAATGAAGATATTAACCGTCCGCAGCTCACAGATTGCCACGAAAAACATGGTGCCTGGCACACTCTGAGCCCGCAGTAAACATGGCTTATTTTTTCAATCCTTGGGGATCACATTTCATCTCCTCCGTACGTCACAGAGGAGATAACCAAGGCCGCAGAGAGGCAAGTCCACTGCCCAAAGTGAAGGGGCCCTTCAGGAGCAGGTCTCCCCATCCCTCCTGGCCCCCGAGAACGAGGCCTCTGTCCGGCCTCTGTAAGATACAGCTGCCGCCCTCGGCGCAGACCACACCATCACTGGCCTCACATGACCCAGGTCCAGGATCAAATCCCAGCCCCGCCCCCGAACGTTTTCCAATCACTTACTGGGGAGGAAGCCAAGGCCCAGCAAAATGCTCAAACAACCCATGGGCCCTGGCTTCCGGGAGGGCCAACTCCCACTTTCCAGCAGCAGCCCAGCTCCTCCCGCCCAGAGGCACTGCCCAGTCTCTGAGAATGCAGAAGGTCAACAGTTAAAACCTCAAGAGAACCTGCGGATGGTGGGACCTTGACGTTCCCCCGAGCCTCCCCTGAGTCTCTCTCTGGGGTTACTCTCCACCTGCTTCCACCCTGGAGACTTTGGTTGTTTCAATCAAGGGACCAGTCCCAGCCTGGATGCCCTGTTATGCTGTGTGTCCTCAGGCAAGTTGCTTAACCTCTCTGAGTCTCAGGAATCTTTTTAGAAAAGAGAAATGAGCAGGTTTTAGGAAGCGCTAAGGAAGCAGCAGCGTTTTCAGGATGATCTTAAGGTCTCCCTGATGTCTCTTGACCCTTTCAACCCCGTCTCTCCCGAGGAAAAAAGGTTCTGATCTTGTCCCTCCATATCTGGAAACACTTGACCGGCTTCTTATGGTCCTCGACATAAAGTGAGAGCTCCGAGGGAGACCTCCGACGGCATCCCCCATGGCTCCGTCCCCAGCCTTTGCACTCATGTCCAGAGCTTCCCTCTCCCTCAACTCACTGCCTCTTGGCTGCCTGGCTCAGACACCACCTAGAAAGCTTCTCGTTCCTAAGCCTGGGTTACGCAGTCTCCATCTTTGCACCCAGGTGCCGTCCGCCTCCCCCAGCAGAAAGAGGGTACACGCAGTTACTCCTAGCTGGCTCCTAGCTGGTACCGGCTCCCTAAGAAATCCGTGCCACATAAACATGTGATGGGAAGAGAGGAATGCAAGGACAGACAAACAAAAACAAATCAGCTGCTTCCTGCGCACCCGTCTCCTCCTCTGGCAGCAGGAATGCTGAGGGAGCAGCCGCCGGACCACCTGGGTGGGGCCCTCACCCCCCCTGGCAGCTGGCTGTGCCGGCTGGGTGGCCTCTCCCTGCTCTGGAAGGTGAGGACAGCAATGGCACCTGCACTTTTCTGAGGACGAATAAGCTGGTCCTCCTGGAGCGCTCAGGCCAGCGCCGGGCGCACGAAGGTGACTTCCCTGCACTTCATGTCTGAGAAGCGGGAAGTGGCGGTGACACAGGGCCCAGACCCGCCCACCTGGCCCAGCTGAAGGGGCATCTGCTGCAGGGACCGAGTTCTCCCGACACCACGTTCCCAGCGGGCTCAGGGGCTCATCGCATCGCCAGCACTGGCCCTGCACCCAGCAGCCCGGTGCCCGACTGCGCCATCTCGGACTCACCACTCACCTCTCTGATCCCATTCCCTCTCTAAAGAGGAGGGCCAAGGAGCGCCTGCTTCCATCGTTTTGGGGACCCAGCAACCTCTGTTCATTCTCATAGTGACTGCAAACAACCTTTCCGGGGGGGGGGGGCTTATTGGCTGGGCTGTACCCTCCCCTCCTTGGTCAAGGTGTCACTGAGGACCATGAGGCTACCAAATGGGACTGTCTCCCACCTCCACTCACATATACTGCAAACCTATCCCATTCTCCCGTTTCCAAAGAGGCACTCCTACCCCCCTAACCCCACCAGGCACCATCACACTGGTACCTCCGCCTCTCCTTCACCTACAGACCTGGCGCCTGTAGCTGCCCGATGGGTCTTGACCGTCAGCACAAACCCTTCTCCTGGGTCCCCCAGCCCCTCTCCCCTCACTTCACCTCCAACCGAGACACCTTTTTCAGCCCCTCTTCACTATCCAGCATCTCAGAAGCTGTCCCCACACGCTGTCTCCCCCTTCTCGCCTCCCATCCCCTCATGCTTCCCACTTCGGAGCCCCATCAGTCCTCCAAAACTGCTCTTACAGAAAGGCCCAAACTGCCCCCGTGTGGCTTGAACCAGGGCGCCTTTCCCGTCTCATCTTCCGTGGACTGTCGCCGGCCTGCAGCCCTGCTGACCACTAGCTCTTTTCTGAAGCAGAACCGCGTGTGGGCTTTCCAGGGGTCCCACTCTGCTTCCTCCTCCCAACGCCAACCCCCACCTCCTCCTCCTCCTCCTCCTCCACCTGACCTCTGGTGGTCCCACCTGCTCCATCTACGTGCTAACAACGCCCACGTTAGAACCTCAGCCCAGAGGCTGCAGTCATTGCCATCACATCAGACTGTTTGCTTCACAGGACTTAGGACGTGATACTGTGAACAGAGACGGCACAGCAGAGCCGTCAAGCTCAGGGGGCCACAGGGAAGGCCTGGCAAGCGCAGTGACCGAAAGTAACCACACAGGATGGGCTGATCTTAAATTCCTACCTGGGCAGATCAGAGCGGGAAGTCGTATTCCGGGCCTACAGCTTCCCCGGCAAAGGTTAACCTTGACCTGAAGTGACTGTGGCCCAACGTTCTTACACATCTAGGGTAACATACATTTAAAATGTCAGTCATTCTCCTTTGAGAATGGGAAGCCCCGGCACCAGAGCACAAGACCCCGAGCTCCTCCCCCTAGCTTGTCGCTGCACACTGTCCGGGAGCTGTCTGTGGTAAACGGACACTGTCCCTCACCCGCCAATGGAAAAAAAGTGTGTGTTTCTCCATTTTGCTTTTCATCCAATCCCAGAGATTCCCCTCCTCGCTTCCTCCCACCTTCCTCACCCCCACCCATGGGTTCCACGTGACCTTCCCCACGCTCTCTCCTTTGATTCCAAATGCACAGAAAGAACTACCAAACTGCCCCTCTCCTGAGCATTTCCTCAAACCTGTTAAGATCCTACTTCTCAAAATTTTGGCTCAAATAAACTTTTCTATAGGTCGGTCATCCTGTCATCAATGGCATGCAGTCACTTCGCAATCCGAGCAATTTCTTTGGTTGCTGTCTCCTCTGCTATCATGTAAGAGCCACCGGGCACGGCTACTGAAGGTCGACCAGCTGACCGGCCTCACCCCAGTAACAATGCTGCTTGCCCAGGGGCCAGGTGCTCTCCGGAGCAGCCTGCTCGTGCTTGCTCCTCAAATTCACATAACACAGGGCACAGCGACTAGTGTTATCCCGTTTCACAGATGAGGAAACTGAGACACAGAGGGGCCGAATGAGTTGCCAAAGGTCCAACATAGAACCAACAAAGAGCAGGGCACCCATCCACCCGCCAAACCCCACACAGGCCTGGCCCTTTGCAAACCCTAAACAGGCACTTGCCAAATGAGCAAATCACCGAAAATCAATGAGTGAGATGTGCCGCGATGCTGAGAGAGGATGTCTTTGAGTGGTGGGACGCAGGGCAATTTTAATCTCCTTCTGCCTGTATTTCCCAAGTTTTCTTCAATGGCCGTGTACCGCATGCATTTCTTCAAGTACGATAGCGCTTTGTTTTTCAAAGAAATTCAAAGGTCCTGGGCAAAGTCTTGGTCCAGGAATATTTTTCTTCAATTTTCAGAGACTGTTATTCCTCTACTTCATTTAAACCATCGTTGTCCTAGTGAAATTGAATAATCAGCCCGCGTTTTTAGAGCTCTCTCCAAGCCTGCCCACTTCAGATGATGAAGAGAGGGAAGCGATGAGAGCGGGCAGCCTTGAACCCTGATGGCAGGAGGCGGAGAGCATACTTTCTATAGAGGCCAAGAGGCCAGGCTCTCACAGAGGAGGAGGGGCCAGAGGCCCAGAATGCCGCCTGCTGGGGCCCTACGTACCCCTGATGTGGGCAGGGGCACCTCAAAATGCCTGCCCTGGTCCAAGAGGGTCCCTGCAAAGAAGGTGGGGGCAGGGGGCGGGGGAAGCCTGGCCTAAGACCACCCTCTGGACAGACAGATGAGTGAGAAGATGAACCCCTAAAAGATGAACCCCTAAAGCCCTTGGCAGGAGGCTCAGCACCAGGCTGTAACCAGAGGGAGACACAGCCTGTGCTTCTGGCCACATGGTCCCCTGTCCTCCCGTTTCCCACCGCATGTGGCCACGGCTGCCAGGGAACACCAAAGACCCGGCCAGGCCAGGTCCTGGAAAGGGTGGCACTGGCCTAGGATGCGAGGCTGGGAAATGGGCTCCTGAGCAGATAGGACGAGGTGGCCCCGTGCCGCCTCCACCCCTCACAGGTGCGTGACCTGGACAAGCAAGATGACTGACCTGGGCCTCCGCCTCCTCTAGGGCAAACTGCAGATGACAAGCCCACGTCTCTGGTGGCTGATGACTGAGCAGCTCCCTCGAGCCCCGTGCCTGCCCACGTGCCTGCCACTCCCTAAATAAGACCTATTAGTTCAGCAATCTCCATAAATACGTGCCATTATTATTAGCACTTGCCGGGCTGCAGGCATGGGGGCCCGTTTGGGCACTGGGGTTCTATTCTAGGCCTTGTCTCTAAACCACAGGGCAATGAACCCAGCTAAGTGGGGGGGGGGGGGGCCATTCATTTCAGACAAAGAATGGCAGAGTGTACTGAGATTATAGACTGGGAGGTGGGGTGGGAGGGAGAGGGCTCTTCTCGCTCCCATTTCTCAAAGGGAAACGGAAAACAGAATAAGGAGGGGAGTAGGATTTGAGAAGATCTCACTACATAGTTTGAATCCAGCTGCTTACAAACACTGTGACCTTGGGGAAGTCACTCAGGCTCTAAGACTCTGTTTCCTCCTCCATAAGATGGGACAACAGAACCCACCTGCAGGCTCCGTACGGGAATTAAGGGAACTGATGCCCCTCAAGTGTCTGGCACCTAAAGACATAAAGTGAACATGAGTTGTCTTTAAAGAAATAAGCTCTCGCCCTGACCGGTTTGGCTCAGTGGATAGAGCATTGGCCTGTGGACTGAAAGGTCCCGGGTTCGATTCCAGTTAGGGGCATGTACCTTGGTTGCGGGCACATCCCCTGTAGGGGGTGTGCAGGAGGCAGCTGATTAATGTTTCTAATTCTCCCTCTCCATTCCTCTCTGTAAAAAATCAATAAAATATTTTTTTAAAAAAGAAAGGAAGGAAGGAAGGAAGGAAGGAAGGAAGGAAGGAAGGAAGGAAGGAAGGAAGGAAGGAAGGAAGGAAGGAAGGAAGAAAGAAAGAAAGAAAGAAAGAAAGAAAGAAAGAAAGAGAGAGAGAGAGAGAGAGAGAGAGAGAGAGAGAGAGAGAGAGAGAGAGAAAGAAAGAAAGAAAGAAAGAGAAAGAAAGAAAGAAAGAAAGAAAGAAAGAAAGAAAGAAAGAAAGAAAGAAAGAAAGAGAAAGAAAGAAAGAAAGAAAGAAAGAAAGAAAGAAAGAAAGAAAGAAAGAAAGAAAGAAGCTCTCAAACTTCATTTTTAAGTGAAGGGCAGAAGTAACCAAAAACAGTGGGTAACCTCAATTCCAGTTACTTCTATCTTTGGCTTTTTGGGTATTATTGGTGAGTGGGACGGGGGATGGGGTGGGGAGGGCAGTAGACCCACCTTCCAAATTCTCTTTTGTTTGGTCTGATATTAAAATGGAAATTTTTTTTGAGAATCCACCAGCCACAGGGCTGGGCTGGAACACTAGGCAGCTTGGGGAATACCGATGTGCAGGGAGGGGCTGACCCCACAACAGGATGCTCCTGGCAGGCGAGGTGTGGCGGGACTCCTAGGCTGTGCCCAGATGGGGCTGTGCCCTCTGACTTGAGGAAGGTTCGGTCCTTGCTCTCACACCCGAGCCGGACTGAACTCTCAACAGCTCTTGCCTCTGAGCCTTCGCACATGCTGTTCCTTTGATCCAGACCCTTTCCCTCTCCCCACCCCGTTCTCCTGCTCTCACTCCTCCACTGAATGTCACTGCACACACGTCCATCTCCCATCCAGAGCTCACACACTGGACAAGAGCTAACGCTCTTGTAAAGAGATGTCCGCTCAACAGTCCGGCTCTGCTCTCTTGTGCTGTCCCTGAATCCATAGGGAGAGGCCAGTGGTCGGCAAACTCACTAGTCAGCAGAGCCAAATATCAACAGTGCAAAGATGGAAATGTCTTTGGAGAGCCAAATTTTTTAAACTTAAACTTCTTCTAACACCACTTCTTCAAAATAGACTCGCCCAGGCCGTGGTATTTTGTGGAAGAGCCACACTCAAGGGGCCAAAGAGCCACGTGTGGCTCAAGAGAAATAGTTTGCCAACCATGGGGATAGGCCATGCCCGCTGTTGCCTAATCCTCCCAGCCAGCTCCAGCCACCTGGGTCCTGGACATCACACCTCCACCAGCCCTGAGCTGGTTGACTTGTTCACAGTGTCCTCAGACTCCACCACCGCTTCGCCTCCCAGATGCCTGGGTCCCCTGCGTGTGGTTATTCAATCAATGGCAAAGCAGGCTCTCAATTAACAGGATCCTATCCTCAACCCATTTCCCCTCTTCTTGGCGCATGGCAATATAATAACTCAGTTCCCACAAGGAGAGGTCATTTGAGGGCCATTTACAACCCCAACCACCACCGCAGGCCCCTCTTGCTCTGCACTCTTGAGGACCCTAAACCAGCCCTGGACTGGTCAGCACCAAAAGGCAAGCTCCAGGGAGGGGCTGTGCCTGTACTGTTCACTGCTGGCTCCCTGACAAATGTTTAACAACCAATGAGGGGGTGAGGCCTGATTTAAAGTGTTTGCCAGCCAAAACCGGTTTGGCTCAGTGGATAGAGCGTCGGCCTGTGGACTGAAAGGTCCTGGGTTCAATTCCGGTCAAGGGCATGTACCTTGGTTGTGGGCACATCCCTGGTAAGGGATGTGTAAGAGGCAGCTGATCAAAGATTCTCCCTCATCGATGTTTCTAGCTCTCTATCCCTCTCTCTTCCTCTCTGTAAAAAAATCAATAAAATATATTTTAAATAAATAAATAAAGTGTTTGCCAATTTCTGTGGTGTAAATATTCTCACTACAGCCGATTTCAAACTACCAAGGTGACACCACCAAACACACAGTTGGGAAGAAATGTGCAGTAGCCACCAGCAAGTACATCGAGTGGCTACATAAGAATCTGGTCACTCAATGTATATCCTATATAATACAAGGCTAATATCAAATTGCCCCCTCCACCAGGAGTTCGCCCAGAAGGCAGGCCGGCCAACTGCCATGTCCCTTTCCTCTAGCCAGGCTGGCCGGACCCCACTCATGCACGAATTCATGATGCACCGAGCCTCTCAGATACACACACACACACACACACACACACACACACACACACAGAGTGGCCAGATTATTATGCGTTCAGAGATCATAATAATCTGGCCACTCATTGTATATTGTACAGTCACGTGTCACGTAACGACGGGACTCCATTCTGAGAAGTTCATCCTTGTGTGAACATCAGAGTGCACTTACAGAAACCGAGATGGTATAACCAACTCCACACCCAGGCCATGTGGGATAGCCTATTGTTCCTAGGCTTTAAGCCTGCACAGCAGGCTCCTGTACTGAAAACTATAGGCCACGAACAATGGTATCTGTGTGTCTCAGCATAACCAAACACGGAAAGGTACAGTAAAACACAGTGTACAGCGTAAAACGGTGCGCCTGGGCCGGGACTGACCGTGACTGGGGCTGCGGGACTGGAAGATGCTCGGGGAGTCAGTGAGTGAGTGGGAAGGCCTAGGGCATTGCTGGACACGCTGCAGACTTTATCCCACTGTCCCCCAAGTCCTCCCCGGCTTCCTTCCGACGGGGTCAGAGGAAGAACACGGAGCTGTCAGCGCTGCCCCGTGAACTGGGTGGAGATATGGAGGGGAAACTGGCTGGTGGGATGCCGAGCACCATAACAGTGACCGTCAGGAGGAGTGAACGGCGGCCTGAGGGTCAGCAGGAATGAGAAGCCAGGACAGAAGGGGAAGGAACATAGCACAGCCAGGGCCACGTGGGTGGCTCCTGCCTGCTGGAGCAGCGGTCAGATCCAGGGACTTTGTGGTTGTTCAGGATAAAGAGGGTGTTAACATGGAGAGAGTGTAGGACCCAGAACTCACTGTTCTGACTTTGGAAATTTGTTTGGGTTCCACTGGCCCTATCTGGCATAAAAGGCTCTCTCTAGTATGGAGCTGGTGGAAGAAATAAAACGATCTATGCTTTTCACCATCACAACCTGACAATGTTCCCAACGTCCAGGGACAGGCTGGCCCCACAGGAGAAGGAAAAACCTTTACGGGAGCGGCAATGGCACTTCATACGGGTTCAGTGTCTCCCGTGGGCCTGCGTCCGTGGACAGGACCTTAGTTCCTCACCAGCGACCTACAGCCGGGTCCTCCGAAGCCCACCAGCCAGGCCTGGGGCTGCCGCGCCCTCTGACCATGCAGCACTGGGAGGCCGGCTCCTCTGGGAGGAGACAGGCCAGGGGCTGGGGGACTGGGGTGCAATCCGTGCGCTCAGAATGGAGGTGCTGTGAGCGAGAGGGAGTCTACTGCCACGCTCCAGACACTGTTCCTGTTAGATTAAAAAAAAAAAAAAAAGAAAACCTAAACCATAAAGCTTTCATTTCTATTATATTCATGGGACGACTGTCATATATTCCAAAACATTATGTATATACACTGTGGCCAGATTATTATAATCTCGAAACACATAATAATCTGGCCACTCAGTAGATAGATAGATAGATAGATAGAGGAGGCGATGCATGAATTCATGCATAGGTCGTGTCCGGCCAGCCTGGCTAGGGGGAGGGGACATGGGCGGTTGGCCAGCTTCCCTGCTGGTTGAACTCCTGGTCGAGGGGACAATTTGCATATTAGCCTTTTATTATATAGGATTTACACTGAGTGGCCAGATTATTATGTGTTTAAAGATCATAATAATCTGGCCACTCATTGTATAATATAAATACAAACACATAAAAGACACAAAATAACCACAAACACATAAGTAATAGTGAAGTGATTAGAAGTACTATGTTTTGAGTTATCCTTGCTTTTATTATAACTCTAAAAATACATTTTTATTGATTTCGGAGATTAAAGGAGAGGGAAAGAGAGAGATAGGAACATCAATGATGAGAGAATCATTGATGGGCTGCCTTCTGCACACACTCCTACTGAGGATCCAGCCTGCAACCTGGGCATGTGCCCTTGACTGGTAGGGAACCCAGAACCCTTCAGTCCCAAGCTGATGCTCTATCCACTGAGCCAAACCTGCATGGCTAGTATAACCTTTTTAACTGTAAATTTATAGGCGTACAATTTTTTTTTTTTATAAAGACTGTGTCTAACAGCCAGTTCACAAAATTCCTCAAATATAGTGATCAGCTCTCATGCTTTGGTGCAAACTGGCCCCAGCATACCACTGCCCAGGGCCCAGTACAGCCTTGTAAGAACAGCCACTCCTGGGAGCTCTCTCGGCCCCAAAGGATGGTGGCTCTGATGGCCTCCAGCAAGACAGAGACCAAGGAACTCTCCAGGAACACATGGCCAGGACGGGGCTGAGCTGGGGCCCAGGTGCCACAGTGGGGTGGACAGAGAACTTGGGCCCACTCTGCTGCTTACGAATCCGGTTCTCTTTCCTGGACTTCAGACTCCTTGAGGACAAGGACAGTGGCCCATTCACCTCTGTCCAGCCACATGATGAGAACACAGAACAGGAGTTGGGAAGATGGCGGAAGAATAGATGGGCGGATTCTGAGCCCTCTCCCGAAGCAGAAAGAGAGAGCAACTGATGGTCTTGAGCTGTGAGAGTTTATTAGCAAGCTGGGAGACAGCGAACACCAGAAGAAACTGCTGGGGGGCTGCTGACAGAGGTACCCCTCACAGGGAAGCACCCACACGGGCTACGTCCCTGCCCGGAGCTACCTACCGGCTTGGATAGGGAAACCTCACCATCTTGAGAGGAAGATAGGATCGCGTCAGAGGCCTGAATATCAACAGCCGCAGCGACCAACAAGCAACTGTGACCCCCAGATCGCGGATCCCAGGCGGCATGAACACCTGGCCTCACAGGAGTGCCCCACTGCTCCGCGAAAAGGTCAGATTTCGCGGGGAGAGGGTGGAGCGCACTCGCAGCGAAAACAAAGCCTGCGCGCACAAAGTGTGCGGAAGCTGGAGGACAAGGGCGGTGATTACAAGTAGAAGCCCCCGCTGTTGGGCAGGTGTCACCCGTGAAAGTGGACGGGGCTCCTAACAGGGGAGATATCTAAAGAGCAACACATTTGGATCTGGCGCGGAGGGGTATCGGAGAGTTGCGGGAGATTGCAGTTGCTCGGACCTGCCCCCTCCCCTCCTCCTGCTTCAGAGAACACAACACAGCAAGGACTGGGTAGTCGGGGAGACCCAGGTTGGAGTCCTCTACTGACTGACTATGACCTTAGGCTATGGTTCATGTTTCTCATCTGTAAAATGGGTATGAACCCATTTTCCCGGCCCAATTATCAGGGCTGTTTCAGAAACAGAGATCTGGACCTAAAAGGGTGATATGAATCTAAGTTACTATTATCATATCTACACATCACCCACCTTATCTTTTCTAAACTTATCTGGTTAAGATTATATTATTTCCACTCTGCTCCTTGCTCACACATGTGACCCTAGCAGGTTTGGCTCAGTGGATAGTGTCGGCCTGGGAACTGAAGGGTCCCAGGTTTGATTCCAGTCAAGGGCATGTACCTTGGTTGCGAGCACATCCCCAGTGTGGGGTGTGCAGGAGGCGGCTGGTCGATGTTTCTCTCTCATTGATGTTTCTAGCTCTCTATTTCTCTTCCTTCCTCTCTGTAAAAAATCAATAAAATAAAATAAAATAAAAAAGAGATCACACATGTGAAGCAGCTAGCCCAGCATCTGGCACTTTACCAGATACTACCAACACCTGTTCATTCATTTACTACTTACCTAGTTAACAGTAGGCTTTCCTCCTACACTAACCTGGTACTGGTACCGAGGAACCCACCAGCTATACCCCCTCCCCAAACTCCTCCCAAGATAAAATTTGAAAGAGCAGAATGTAGGAACCGTTAATTACTGGACATTCACTAATCAGCAACTATTTATCGAGCACCTACTATGTGCCAGGCCCTGTTCCAGGACAGACATAGTCCCTGCTCTCAAAGGCTTGCAGTCCTCTGAGGGTACAAAGCCACCCTCCCCACAATGAGGCTGGAGCAGCTTCGTGAACAAGGACCTGTGAGCCCGCCTGGCTGGCCGAAAGGAAGAGATCCTGGGTGAGAAGTGATGAGGCGAAGGAGGGGACCAGCTTTCTGGCAACAGCAGGGGCGAAGGGTCTTTGGTGGAAGAGGAGGGGCAGGGACCTCAGGCAGGTAAGCATGAGAGAGCAGCGTGAGAGTCAGGCCCGGCACAACCTCAGGCCTCCCCCTGCACAGGGAGGGCTCTGAGAGTCACCCTGGAGCCTGAGGCGGGGGGCAGGGCAGCCCCCACCCACAGTCTCCGGGAGCCTGGAGATTCATCTCCAGACTGGGCCCTCCGTCCTAGTCTGTGTGTTGAAGGACTGGACACCATGGGGCACCGCGCTGGACGGGTAGACAGATGGATGCTGCAGCTGATGGCCATGCAGGCAGGGCTGCAGGGAAGGGCTGAGCACTAATGAATGTGCACAACCTGTGCCCTCTTCTCAGCATCGGAGGAGGAGCAGATGGTGCTTGGGGCGAGCAGGGCGGGGCTTTCCCCGGATGAGCCCCTCAGGACGGCCAAGGACTTTGAGGCAAGGTCTCACCACCACCTCCCTGCTGCGGCCTGAGCCAGGGTCCTCCAGGCTAAAAGAGATTCCTGACCTCTGCCTGGGTCCCCCACCACCCTGGGACAGGAAGGAGGAAGTCTCCCACATTCTCCTACTCCAGGCCTGAGCTCCCCTCTCAGAGACCACCCCTGGCGGCCAGGGTGCTGACCTTCACCCTCAGCAGGGCCCACCCCACACCCTTCCCTGCCCCAGGACCTCCAGGCCTCCCTGGTTCTGTGGCCACGGCCTTCCCGCTGACCAGGGCACCTCTCCTCCCCCCCTCCTCCATGCTCCATCCCTGGCCAGCGTCCAGGCTGAGGGGGGCGAGCCGGGCACAGAGGCACTAGGAGCAGCCTCTGGCTTCATGCAACCCCGGGGACCCCCAAGGTCAGCAGCAGGGGGGAGGTAAGGCCCCATGACAGCAGAACCTGAAGTGTCCGTCCGTGGGCAGAAAGTGAGGCACAGAGTGTGTGTGTGTGTGTGTGTGTGTGTGTCTCTCTCTCTCTCTCACACACACACACACACACACACACTCAAAAGCAGGTTAGAAGTCAGGGATGGGACACAGACTCCCATGGGGAGAGGGGTGCACACTTACACTTGAAAGGTACACGTTCACACTCACACTCATCCAGCCCATGTAGTGACCCCCACACAGAGGAGACCCCGGCTCTGGGACACTCACCCAGAGACCCGTCCACACGCAGGCTCCGGGAACACAGAGATCACCGGCTCCAGGACACACACACACACACACACACACACACACACACACACGCACACACACACTCATACACACGCCAGGGACTCCGGGAAGATGCCGGCGGGGACCTCACACCCAGAGGCCCCGGGACACACACACTCACTGACCACCCCCACCCCCACCCCCGACCCCGGGGGGACACCAGGCTCGCCCCGGAAGAGGCAGAGGCACACAAAGATCCAAAGATCCCGCAGAAGCAAAGCCGCGCCAGGGGCCGGGATGCCCGCCACGGGGCCCTGGACTCTCTCTCCGAGAGCCTGGCACCGAGGCGCCCCGGCCCGGGGGTCACCCGGGACCACACACCCCCTCGGGGAGCCCCTCCCGGGCCGGCCCAGCCCCGCGCCCCCGCCCGGCCGGCCCGCGGGCCGCACTCACCGCTCCGGCCGCGGCCGCGCCTTTGTTGTCCGCGCCGCTCACAAAGGCGCCGGCGGCCGGCCCCGCGCCTCTGCCCCCCGGCCGCCGCGGGCGCCCATGGCCGGGGCCCAGCCCCGCGCCCGCCCGGTCCGCCGCCGCCGCCACCGAGCCTGGCCCCGCCGGCAGCGCCGCCTCGGAGCGGCCTGGCCCGGCCACCGCGCTCGGCACCGCCCCGCGCCCGCCCGGCCGCCGCCGCTGAAGTCACCGCTTAACCCCTGGCGGCCGCCGCCGCCCCGGCCCGCGCGGGCGCCCCCGGAGGACGGGCCGGGAAGAGGGGAGCCCCCCACCCTCTGTGGCAGGACGGCGTCTGCCCTCCCGCTGGCCCTGCGCCCATCAACCTGACCCAGCCTCTCCCATGCAGCTGGGGAAACTGAGGCCTGCCCCAGGCCACACAGGGACCCCCACCACCACCACTCACTCCTCCACTCCCAGGGTCCCTCCCACTTCCCTGCTTCTCCCACCAGAAGCACCCATACCCCATCCCATTCCCAGTAAGTCCAACACACGCACAGGGGCGCACAGGGGCTGCAGCTTCTCCCTCCTCACTTTCAGGAGTTTGCCAGGGGGTTCCCAGGAGGTGAGAGATGCCAGGGCTGGCCCCAGGGGGAAACCCAGGACTGGGACGCCTGGTCCTACTCTGCTGGCTGAGAGCCCTCAGCCCCTCAGTGGCCTTGCACCTTGGCCTCTGACCACAACCTCAGTGCCCATGACCCTAGCGGCTGCAGGCACGAAGGGTTTGCTAAGCTGCATGAGAACGTCTCCTTGAACAGGCAACAGCCCTGCGTGTGGCCCCATCTTCCCGATGAGGAGCCCGAGGCTCAGCCGTCACTTGCCCAGACTCACCCGGCAAGGAAGCGGTGGAAGGCAGATCTTAGCACCTCCTTCCTCCCAGCCTCCAGAGCTGCCAAGAGCACGGCAGCTACTACTCCCTCCCAGAATTCCAACGAGGGCCTGCGGATATGATGCAATTAATTAGACTTATCAGGTCATTAATTAAGATTACCCCTGGAGTTATGAAACACTGCCCTGCTACCTCTCAATTTTACAACGAAATTCACACTCAGGCTTATCAGCAATTACTCCTGGGCTGATAATAACAGAGTTCTACAGTCTCCAGAGGGCACAGGTGGACGCGGGCTGGAGTCTTTGTCAGCCTGTGTGCGTCCATTCAGTGCAGCCAGCAAAAGACACTATTTTTTTAAACTACTCCCCACATGTCAGGCGCCAGCCTCAGGGGCCAGGCGTGACACAAGGAACCAGACAGACCCCAGCCCTGCCCCCTCGGTTCTCAGAGGCCAGGAGGAGGCACAGAAACATGCAGTGTGCTGAGACAAGCCACACTCGGGCCTCCCCTCTCTGAAGCCGTCTCATTCATGGGTCGGTTTGTTCATTGTCCAGTGCCACACTAGAACATAAGCCCCATACAGCCTGTCGTAGGGCTTACTCACAGGCGCTGTGGGAAGCCCCAGGCCTACAGCGACCCTGGGCTCATAGCAATTGGCCAGTAAATGTTAGTTGAGCACGTACTATGTTCCAGACATCCTTCCAGGCACACAGGAGACATCAGTGAACAAAACAGGCGTGGTCCTTGCCTTGCTGGAGCGAGCTCTGATTCCAGGGGTGAATGAACAGTGGCCGTGACCGCAGAGAGGGAAGTTTTGGAATGTTAGCAAAGCAGCAAGAGCATCTCCAGATGTCCACCGGGTGACCCGGGGCTCCTAGCATTAAGCCTGGGACCAGAAGTTAGATCATCTGAACCTGCATTCGCCGCTCCAACCCCCTTCCCTGGTCTTCTAGCTTTCCTCCTGGGTCCTGAGCTCTCCAGGCTGAATGCCTGCCCCTCTTTGGTTGCACTAGGCCAGTGATCGGCAAACTCAATCGTCCACAGAGCCAGATATCAACAGGACAACGATTGAAATTTCTTTTGAGGGCCAAGTTTTTTAAACTTAAACTTCTAACATCGCTTCTTCTAAATAGACTCACCCAGGCCGTGGCATTTTGTGGAAGAGCCACACTCAAGGGCCCAAAGAGCCGCATGTGGCTCGCGAGCCGCGGTTTGCCGACCACAGCACTAGGGCAGGCTCACCCCCCCTCCCAGAAACATCAGAAGCCCCAGCATGCCTGGGAGGCCTCCCATGGCGGCTCCCTGACCCCCTCTGAGCTCCTCTGAGCTCCACCGTGTTCTGAGTTCTGGTTGGTTGCTTTACTTTTGTTAAGTTGGCTCCAGGGTGTGTACTGATTAGAAATCTCCCCAATTGGAGGGCAGCTATGACCCAGCTTGAGGGCAGGGGCCATCCCCCAGGCCACCATCGTGCCCCAGAGCCCAGCCCAGGTTGCGATCACAAGAGGATCAAAATAGATTCCAGTGGACACCCTCAAACCCTTAGCAGTAGAACCCTGGGGATCCAGGGTCTCAACCCACCAGCTCATAGAACAATGGAGCCACAGAAGCATATTGCTCTTCCCGTAGTGTTGTTGTTGTTGTTAGTTACCAGCATTCATTAATAATTGGGAGAGTTCCCATAGAAAGCCAGATTGCTGGCTTCTCTTCACAAAGCTGAGGATCTGGTGATGCCAGGCCCCCGTTCCCGCGTGGCCACCCTCTGCAGGCCCCAGGGAGCCTGGCTCCCTTCCAGGGCTCTGCCCTCCTCTTGCCTGTATCCCTCCCGGCCCATATAACCCATCTGACTTGGAGGCCTCTTCTCTGCGTGTGAATTCATGTTTTTACTTCACTTTCCACCCTCCATTGTACTTGTAGGAGAAAGAAACCCATACTTGAGAATAAATAAGCCTGCAGCCCTAACCTACCAGGGTGGGCCCTGCCTCAGGCCAGGCCAAATTCTCCCACATTCTTTTCTTTTCTTTAATCTTTTTTTTATTTTTCCCCAGAGAGGAAAGGAGAGGGAGAGAGAGATAGAACCATCAATGATGAGAGAGAATCATCTATCAGCTGCCTCCTGCACGCCCCCCACTGGGGATCAATCCTACAACCCTGGCATGTGCCCTGGCCAGGAATCAAACCATGACCTCCTGGTTCATAGGTTGACACTCAACCACTGAGCCACACCGGCCATGCTCTCCCTACATCCTTGATCTCCTCGCCATCGCCCTCTCCTGACACACACACGCACCCCTTCTCTCTCGCCTCCCCAGCTTTACGTTGTATGCTCCATAGCACAGATGAATGTGCGAGGGGTGTGGCTGGGCCTTTGCCCATACTGTCCCCTCTGCCGCCATCCCCCCGGCACTGTGGCTAGCTGCTTCTTGATGCTCTCAGGGTAAATGACACCTTCTCAAGGATCTCTTCTCTACTGCCCCCTGATTCGACCCTGGGGTCCCCACGTGTCCTGTACTCCCTGCCTCCGTGTGCCCATCCTGTCCTGCTGTGCGGCGTATTGGCCCCGTGTCTTCCCGCAGCCCATGCATCCCGGAAGCTGGGACTCGGCTGTCGTTCTCACTGGAATCCCCAACACTGGGAACAGAGCCTAGTTGAGCATAGGCAGGAGACAAATATTTGCTAAAGAGATGAGTTAATGGGGTTCAATAGCCACAAAAGGAACAAAAGGAATGTCTGGGAACGTTTCCATGTCCCAGAACATTCCATGAAGCAGAATGTCCCACGCCCTGAGCGTCTGGGGAGGACAGGATTCACTGTGCACGCGTCATCATGAATGACACCACTGAGCGGACGGGGGCTCTGCTCTCCCTTGGCTCCGCCGTGACCTGAGAAAGAGGGAGGGATGCAGGTGGCACAAACCACTGGCCAGAGAGGTGAAGTGACTTGCCCATAGTTGCCTCGCAAGCTGGTGGCAAAGTCAAGATGGAAATCCAAGCCCGGCTGGCGTGGCTCAGTGGTTGAGCATCCACCTATGAACCAGGAAGCCATGGGTTGATTCCCAGTCAGGGCTCCATCCCCATCGTGGGGCATGCAGGAGGCAGCCAACCAATGGTTTTCTCTCATTGATGTTTCTATCTCTTTCTCTCCTCCAAAAATCCTATGTAATAAATAGGTAATATGCAATTTGGCCATCACACCCTCACAAGATGGCTACCTACAACTAGGCCAGCAGGGGGGTTAGTGAGGGATGACCAAACAACTGAACAGCAGGCTGCATGGGGTTACCAGGCCGGCAGGGGGGTTAGTGAGGGACAGCCAAACGACTAAACAAGCAGGCTGTGTGGAGTGACCAGGCCAGCAAGGGACGGGGGGAGTTGGGAGTGACCAGGTCAGCATGGGGGGAAGTTGGCAGTGACCAGGCTGGCAGGGGGAGCAGTTAGGGGTGACCAGACTGGCAGAAGGGGACAGTTAGGAGCAACCAGGCCGGGAGGGAAGGGTACTTGGGGGCGATGAGGCTTGTAGGGGAGGCAGTGAGGGTGACTAGGCCAGCAGGGCAGGGGGGCAGTTGGGGACAATCAGGCCAGCAGAGAGGGGCAGTTGGGGGTGACCAGGCCAGCAGGGAAGGGGTAGTTAGGGGTGATCAGGCTGGCACACAGAGGCAGTGAGAGCAATCAGGCTAGCAGAGGGACAGTTAGGGGCAACCAGGCAGGCAGGCAGGTGAGCGATTAAGAGCCAGCAGTCCAGGATTGTGATAGGGATGTCTGACTGCTGGTTTAGGCCCAATTTCCAATGTTATAATGTTTTGGTCATAAGGAAACCCCTCTAATGGATAAAATAATTATCGTGTGAAATGTTAGCTGTGTAGAAACCCCAATTCTCTGTAACTTCCAAATTGATGAACACCCCACTATCTTGATGTAAAAACCCTGAGCCCTTAAAGCGTAAACGCCCTGCTCCTAGCACAAGGCACACCGTCTGCCCACACTGAGAGGGACACAAATTGTTTACTGCTGGCTGTATAAGCGTCAGACCTTTCAGTCGATGTCTCCGATGTCTCCTGCCTGACAGGGGAGTCCCTGCCTGACTGCTCTGCTGTGTGAGCCTGAACCAACTGCGGCCGCCTGTCTGTCTCCGTTTTCGTCATCTCTTTCTGTGTGCATCGCCGGGGGCCCTTTGCCAAAGCCTAGGACCCACTAGGAATAGATAAATAAACCCTGTGTGGGTGCATACTAATTTTGTCTTGTGTTTCATGTGTATCATGTATTTCAGTTAGGCTCAGCTGTCTAGGCATTGAAGCTCCAGGGGACAGGCCGTTATTGCTGACTCCTGGTCACCTGCATTTGTCCCACTAAGTCTAGACAGATAATTAATTAATTAATTGAGGCATAATTGAGATACCCTGGATCGGGCCTAAAACAGCAGTTGGACATGCCCTAAGGTGTCCCAGATTGGAGAGGGTGCAGGCTGGGCTGAGGGGACCCTGCCCCCATGCACGAATTTTGTGTACTGGGCCTCTAGTTATTTATGAGAGGCAACCTAGTACAGTTCAAACTCTTGGGATTCTCACTGTTAGGAAGGGAATTATTAATATGGAAAGGGAGGAGGATAGAATGAACCCTGTGGTGTTGGAAGTATTGGTGTGAGTTCATAGCTCTGTCCACCAAGGGGATCTGAGAGCAGGAATAGCCCAATTGCAATGAGCGCACTTAGCAGCTAGATCATTGTTTCAAAATACCATTCTCCACTAACAGGAACCAGAGCTCCTTGGAGAAATGGCTGATTCCGGGAGGGGAAACAGGTTGAGCCTGAAACATATTGTGCCAGAAAGTAATAAAGTGCTCAAGCCTGGCCAGCATGGCTCAGTGGTTGAGCGTCAACCTATGAATCAGGAGGTCACGGTTCGATTCTCAGTCAGGGCATATGCCTGGGTTGCGGGCTCTATCCCCAGTCAAGCAATCAATGACTCTCTTTCATTATTGATGTTCCTCTCCCTCCCTCCCTCTCCCCTCCTCTCTAAACACAATACAAATATATTTAAAATAATAATAATAAGTTGCTTAAGAAGTGATGGGAACCTAGCCAAAGGACACAGAGACCAGCTCAAAGAGGCTCTGAATAAGCCAAACCATGGGCAACTTGAGCATCCAAATAAATAATGATTGTATATTCCATTGAATACAATAGAAAACCAAGAGTCCATATGATGGAAATAAATAAATGAATACGTGGAAAGTTGGGAATGGCTATTTGCATAGCTTCAAAGCACTTCCCCACAAAATGCTTTCTAATCACAATGGGGAAAGGGCAACTCTACAATAGACACCTCCTCCCCCAAGTGATCTAACCAGATTGGACCAGTTGTGGGATATTTGACAGCACAAAGCTCCTCCTGGGATGGGCTGAGAACCACAACCACCTCACTTCACGGTACTCCTGCCAAAGACGCACAACTCACACAGTCGTGGGCAAACACCAAACACACCCAACCCGAGGGACATTCCTCTAATTGTCTTCTGAAATGCCAAGGTCACAGAAGTTGAGGAAAGACGGAGGAACTTTTCCAGATTGAAGGAAGCTGAGCTGACGCACCCGCTCAGTGCCACAGGTGGTTCCGAACGCCACCCTTTCCTAGAGAGGGCTTTATGGGGACAATCATTTCCTGGTGTTGACGGCGGCATCACGGCTGTGCAGGACCATGTCCTTGTGTGTAGGACACGCACACGAAAGTGTCCAGTGCTAAGAAACATCATCGGTGGTTTCCTCTCAAATGCCGTGGAGGGAAAACGCCCTCCTGGCAACTTTTCTGTGAGTTGGGAGCTGTTTCTGAAGCCAGGTGCCTGTGCTGACCTGGAACACATTGTTTAATGCTCTGAGCCTCGGTGGATCGTATGTATGGCAGTAGTGGGTGAAAGTAATAATACTCACTTCGTATGGGTTGTTTATAGAATTAAATGAGATGATATTGGATAGTATTTGAAACAGAACTGGGTCCGTATACATATTTCAACCTTTTGAAGAGCTATATAATTTTTCTTTTTCTTCATGCAGTTCCCATCCCCAGGAGAAGGGATAGGGTATAGAATAAGGTGACACATTCCAGTACCAAAGGGACCAGGTAGGGGGTAAAAATGGGAGAAGCAGGTGAATGTGTGTGACAACTGACACAGATTTCAAGATTGGGGACACCACAGGGAGAGGGGACCCCTCCCCTTGAGAGGCCTGGAATGCTCAAGCCCCTGAAAAGGGGCCAGTCACCACCCAGTCCTAATAAATGCATCGCTATGCCCAGTGTCTCCAGAATTTTCCTTTTCCCCCAAACCAGGAACCCAGATTTCTAAGTGAAATCCCCCATTTCTTTTTAAGTCTTGCCTTTTTTAAAACTATATTTTTATTGATTTCAGAGAGGGAGAGATAGAAACATCAATGAGGAGAAATATAATCCATCGGCTGCCTCCTGCATGCCCCCTACTTGGAAATGAGCCTGCAACCCAGGCATGTGCCCTGACTAGGAATCGGACCTTGACCTCCTGATTCATAGGCCGATGCTCAACCACTGAGCCATACCAGCTGGGCCCTGATTTTTAATATTGATAGCTATTTCCGATTTTAAATGGGCTAGTAATTTGTGAGCCAAACAGGCCCCAAGTGCCAGCGCCAGGCAGAGTTCTGAAAGTTTGTCCCAAACATTTAGAAACATGGAAACTCCCCTGTGGGTTGATGAGAAAAACATCCAAACCACAATTCACGGTTCTTCTGGTGGAGCGTCCCACCAAGCTGTGGACAGCCCCATGTGCCCCGGCAGCCCACTCCTCCCCAGCACAGCTGATTGGACAACAGGGTGAACATCTGACTGAAACTGAGCCAATCAGCATGCTTCTTCCAGGAACTTGGGATTGCAGAGCCGAGAGGCTGAGTGGGTCAAATGTCCGTGGATGCTGAGCCAGAAGGATCACGCAGAGCTGGGGCCAGCATCCATGCTGCCACAAACCACAGCCAAGTTCAAGCTGAGGTTCTGGGGGATCAGACATGCCAGAGGAAAGACAAAAGAATGAAAGAAAGCAGGCGTAGAGAGTAAAGTGGGAGAGGAAGACAGGGAGGCAGACACCGTGTAGCCCTGGGAGGCATTCCCAGCAGCCACGGCAAACTCCCAGAGACTCTCTCCGCACGTGCTCTGATTAACCTCTATGCATCTATTACCCCATTGGCTCCTCACAGCACCCCCATGAAGTAGGTTCATGTACTTCCATCAGCTTTTACAGGAGGAAACTGAGGCACAAAAGCATCCTGTCCTAGCCTTGAGTGTCCATCAGCGTGTCCTGCTATGTCCTTACAGAGAGCCCCCTCCCTTTACTTGTACTCATCTGCGTGGGTTTTATTCCTGGGAGGAGAGGAGCTGGTAATTAACATTCAGGTGGTGCCCACTGCGCGTGGCTACTGCTCAGGGCCGGGTTGGGAGGGATTCTGGGACCAATTAAGGCAACCCCAAACATCCTGCTCCGGCCTTCCTTCCCGCATCTCCCCAAATGGAAAATACGAGAAAAGGGGAAATCTCACAGCCTGGGGCACCAAAGGCGGCTGCAAACACAGACTCCACAAGCCCCGTAAACCAGCCTCCTCCTCGGGGGTCTGCAGCCTCCATGGGACATGCAGGCAGAGTGGGGAGGGACTGCAGCTGTCTGTGAGCCCAGGAAGGCTGGGTTTCTCTGCTTGGGGCCTGGCCAACGAGTCAGAAAGGACAAGGAGGCAAGGTCTTCACTCCCTGGCATCAGGTTACTGCCGTATCCAAGCTCGGGCTGCTAGGAGAAGCTCCAGCAGACTTGTTCTGGTAGCTGCCATCAGGGTGAAGCAAGTGTGGCACTGGCTGCAGAGGGTGGGGAGCAGGGAGGTAGCCTGGGGGGCAGGAGAAAGCCTCCAGCCCTGCCAAGCCTCCTGATCCCCTGAAGCAGATCAGGCTGGGGACCGGGGTGGAACAGAAGGCCTCCAGGAGGGAAGGCCCAGGCCTGGGGACAGGAGGCGCTGCAGCTGCCAGTCTGGGACTGCGGTGGCTCTAGCAGGAGGGCCTGGCTACGCCTGCAGCCTGGCACCAACCCCAGAAACCTTCAGCGTCCCCCAGTTTCACCGCCCAGGGCTGGAAGGTTCCATAAGCTCCCTGATCTTTCAGATGAAAGACGCTTTCTAAGAGTCATAAAACCGTCCCCACTCGGAACAATGGGCCCTTATCCCGCTGTGTCCTTCACATAAACTCCCATTAGCCATGCACCAGAAGCTGCAGGCAGGAGCTTTATAGACTGGGTTTCTGGACCAGCCCCAGCGTTCATTAACATCCACTCCCTCACCCTCCGTGGAGCCTGCAAAATCACTCCAGATTACAGAGTTCCATAGTGTGCTCGGCCTACTGGCAACCCCGCAAGGAAGCGGCCTTTGTCCCCGTTTGTGAATAAAGAAGCAGACCCAGAGAGGTGAGGTGCTTGCCCAGGGTCACGCAGCAGGCGAGTGGAGGAGGTGGGGTTGAAATCCAGAGGCCCAGCTCCTTCCCCCATGCCACATGGCCTCTGGTTATGATCTCTCAGTTCTGCCGCACCAAATTCAGGAGGGTAAGGCCAGTGGTTTTCTTGGGTTTTCTCCTGGAACGAAGCACCTTCTGAGACCTCCAAGCCTTCACCAGATGGTCCTGTTGACCTGCCCAAGGTGTCAGCAGAGGGAGAGGGGGCCAGGCCACTTCTGAAGGGAGAGCCCATCGGGCACAGGTATCAAGGACCCAAACCCCTTCCCTCGGATGAAATCAGTCCTTCACCGCATCTCACATTCACACTCCCAACCCGGTTCGCCACCTTCCTCCTCTGAAGGCCACCGTTGATGACAGCTCCCCTTTACTGAGCATTTACAGCTCACTAGCTCCCTGCTCTCTATGCATAAAAAGCACGTATTCGTGCAAGAATCTATAGAACAGCTGCTTTCAAGATCCTCTTTTGCATAGAGAGGTCAGTAAACTACCTAAGGTCACACAGCAAGTAAGCAACAGAGTCCAGGTGTATCTGAGTCTGCCTCACTGTGTCTCCCCAAACCTTCACGATGTGGGGTTGAGCAGGCACTCCATTCTCCTAGTACAGGGGCTCTTTCCCACCTCTGCCTCCCTTGGTACCCTGCCTCCCTCAGCTTCTGGGAGCTTTCCAGATGGCCTTCACCAGCCCACATAAAGGCAGCCCATAGTCTTGGATGGATGGATGGATGGATGGATGGATGGATGGATGGATAATGGATGGATAATGGATGATGATGGATGGATAATAGATGGGTGGGTGGATGGATAATGGATGAATGGATGGATAATAGATGGATGAAGGATGGATAAATACAGTAGAAAAATAAGAGGGAAAGAACTAGAAAACAATACATACCTCCTATACTTCCAGCCACCCACCCCCTCAGTGAAGCAGGAGAAAGCTGGGAGCAGTGTCTCTGCTAATTGGGAAATCCCCTGGCCAAGACTTCAGGGAAAGCAGAGAAGAGAGTGCTGTCTATTAGGGGAGGGGGAAAGAAGCACCATGTGGGAGATGGCTTTGAGACAGCTGAAAGTAAGCAGCAGGAGTCCCATCAAGCGTTCCCCCTTCCAGAAACTACCCCTCCGCAGTGAATTTCATCTGCTCCATCCCAAACCACACCTCTGAACTGGGGGGCAGCCACAAAATGTGCCCCAGTAAATTCCCTGCCCTGTGCTGCCAGGACTGGGTCTAAGAACAGAGCTGTGCCAGGCCCTGGGGACCAGGCCCAACCATCCCCTGGACACCATCTGCGAATTCTGGAGTACCCACCAGGACCCATGAGCTTCAGGGGGTTTGTGCTCCAGTTAATTTAAAAGATCTCATGCTTGACCCTGACCAGATAGCTGAGTGGGTTAGAGCATCGTCCCCATATGCCAAGGTTATAGGTTCCATCCCCAGTCAGGGCACATGCAAGAATCAACCAATGAATCCATAAATAAATGGAACAACAACCATGTTTCTCCCTCTCTCTTCTCCCTTTCTTTCTCTCTCTGAAATTAATCAATAAATTAAAACAAAAATTTAATTTAAAAAAACCAATAAAAGATCTCACGCTGACCCTACACGTCCCATACCTTGGGAATTCTGATCATCGGCTTGAGCCGGCCAGCCAGCTCTGAGGCCAGATCAGGGTGAAGCAGGCTGTCCTCCTCCCCACTCACCCCTGCCGAGCCCTGGGCTCCGCAAGACACAGCGCCAGAGAAACCCTGCAGTCCCAGGAGAGCGGGCGTGGGACGTGGGGCCAGTTTTGCAGAGTTAAGAAAGAGGAAGAGGAAAGATTACAAAGCCCAGGATCCCTCCTACTACCCGGAGACCTCCTCTCCTCTGCAGGGACCTGGCACTTAGGCCCTAGACAGCCGGTGAGGCGTCCTGACACCCAAGGGCCTTACCTACTAGTATTTGCCAGAAGCGGGAGAGTGGGGTGGCGCTGGGACCCTTTTCTGAGCATTTACTCTGCACCAGGCCAGGTGCTCTGCCCAGGTGAATGCATAACCTTCATCCCATCTCCGTGAGCTTGGTATTCATAGCTTCCTTTTCAGTTACATAACCAGACCAACTTAACTCGCCCAACTTCACACTGTCCAAAGGGACAGCGCTGGGGTTTGACCCCAAGTCTGACCCCAAAAGCCATGCTTTCTCCACTGACAGCAAGGTGAAAAGGCCTCAGGAGGGCTGCCCCCGCAGTTGGTCAAACATGGGCATCCAGGGTTTATCCCAAAATTGGCCAGGCAGCATCGGAGCGGTTTTTATGGAGACCAATCCAGCCTTGGCCAGTTCCCATGTAACAGAAGCAAACGCAGCCTCCCCCGCATTCCTCAGCTTAGCGGGAAGGAGGGGGAGGTGGCGGGGAGCCCAGAGGGCAAGTCAGAGGCTTTCAGAGCCCAACAGGCCCTTTGCAATGACCCAAGCCACCCCTCCTCCTCTCCCAGAGGGAGAAACTGAGGCCTGGAGAAGGCAAATAATTTGCTCAGGGCCACACAGGGTGAGGGGTGGAATGAGAGTCGAGGCAGCCTCCTGGCTCCAAGCCCAGGTTCTCCTCCTCCACCCCAGCCTGTCTCAGACAAGCCAGGACACTGGAGCCCCTTTTATCAGATCAAATGAACGGTTATCAGATGTCATTGTGCCTTTGCTTAGCAGAGAGCCAGGGAGAAGGGTGACCCGCTGCCTCCCTGCCTCTGCGGGTGGGTTGGCTGGAGCAGGAGCAGGGGCAGGGGGAGGGCCCTGTGGCCAGGAGAGCCCCCTAGCGCCTGGCCTCTTGGAACAAGGACTGCCTTCTCCCCCAGAGGAAGGAGGGGGGAGGGCCAAGTGGGAAGGGGCCTGAGTGAGGAGTGAGGGGTTCACTTGGCAGCGCCCCCACCTGCCTTGGACCTACCTGCCGAGCTGCTGGGAACGTGCTCCATGCGTCTGCCCTTGAATCCGAAGAGTGGGTGTCCCCAAACCCACTCACAGAGAGACCCCCATCCCAGGAAGCTGTCTTGTCACGGTGGGAGGGTACTCACTTCTGGGGTCACACACAGACTGGGTTCGAGTCCCTGCCTCTCCACCTACCAGTCCTGGGACCTCGCCTCACTGAGTCTCGGCGCCCTGCTCCGGAGCCAGTGGTGCTCCCGCCTCCCAGGCGGCTGTGGGGAGTAAGTGCCAAGGCTGTCCCAGCACAGAGGGGCCGGAGATGCTGCTTGGAGAGTTAACTCTCTTCGTACTAACTCGGGGCGAAAAGGCATTCCGGCAGCCATGACAGTAATTCACGGCCCTCGGGGAGAACACCCCTGTTCTCAGAAAGGGTGACTCGGGCCCTAGGAGGCTGAGCGGCCTCCCCACGCCTCTTAGAACGCAGCCAGCGGCCCAGCCCCGCCCGGCCCGAGGCACCGCATGGGAAGAGCCTACAACCCAGAGCCCACCACGCTGGGTCCTGGCCTTGGCTGCACCATGGACTCAGTGTGTGGCTTCGGATGGTGAGAAGTGAATGAGTTAACTCTGTTAGCAAAGTGCCTGCCAAAAAGCAAGCGTCCGGCAAGCATGCTACTCCCCAGACATCGGCCGCACAGACGAGAGATACTCGGACAGCCATGAGCTTCCCATCCCCAGGGCCACGCAAGCCACGGCTGATCAGCCACGGGGGGGAGTCGCGGGGCCAGGATTGTCGGATGCCTTAAAAGGCTTCTGAGTGTCAGCCCATAAAGTCAGGCCAGTGGCACTGTGGGCACTGCTTCCCTCCTTCCCAACACGGGAAGAGGGCTACCAGGGCGGTGGAGGCGGGAAAAGAGGAGCAGGGGTGGAGGAGGCGGGAGGCCCCTCTGTCTTCCCCTCCCCCCACACCCGCCCCGCTCTGTCACCCATCCACAGTGTGACCTGGAGTTACCCCCCTATACTCCGAGCCTCACTATTCCCAGCTGCACAATGATGCCCATACCAAGTGCAATCATCAAACTCTGTGACCCTAAGAAGGACCCCCTTAGGGGGGAAGCTCTCACCACACACACCCCTGAGAGCCTCCCTCTCTGCATCCTTCACCCCCACTTTGCTTTGACCTGCCCCACAGGTGGCCACAAGGGTCAGGGTCACCTCTACGGAGGCTCCTAGCAGAGTGCCCTCTGGCAAACCCCAACCCAAGGCGCCCCTACGCCCCATCGCCGCAGCCGCCTGGCAAGGGGAAGGGTGTCCCTGTGCCCAGGGTGCCAGCCACGGAGAGACCCACCCACACGCCCGGTGAGTGCCAAAGGATCCTCCTCCTCCCGCTCGGAGAGAAACGGAGACGTTTAAAGATCCGAAACCTGACCTGGAGTCTGTGTGGTCCGATGTCAGCCCTCAGGGTCCCCACTGGCAGGGAAGGTCCTGCTGTCGCAGCCACTGGCAGGCAGGAAGGCGCCCACGCTAGCTCTCCTTGTGGCGCTGAGTGTGCAGGTGTGTGAGTCACTCACCTGCCAGACCAGCTGAGCCAGGAGGCGTGTGAATAAAGGGGGGAACCTGCACGGGGGGTGGAGGGGGGCAGAAAGGCTGAGTGAGCCCTGGCAGCTGCCCGCTGGGCCAGGAAGGGCCACCGGGCCTGGGCACTGGGAGCAGTGGCCATTCCCCCATGGCCTGGGACCATGAGAGGGTGGAAAAGCACACCCTTCAATGGTGGAAAGTTCCAGATTTGAATCCTTGCCCTTCCCAGCGGCACAGCCTCGTCTCCACAAGCCTGTTCCCTCGGGTTCCGCTGGAGTAGACCCAGTGCACAGGATTCTGGGTGGGGAAAGGGCCTGGAGTCCCAGCTTCACCGACAGACACGAATCGTGGCTCTGACTCTCCTATTCAGAAAAGCAGAACGGCACCCTTGGGACAGGCCTGTGTGCCTTCCCCGTCTCAGGGTTAGGGACCCCCAGATGTTAGCCAAGCATCTGCTGTGCTGATTGAGAGACAGGAATCTCACCAGGCAGCTATGGCTCAGCTGGCTGGGCGTCACCCCATGTGCCCAAAAGGTTGCCAGTTCTTTTCTGGGTCAGGGTACGTGCCCTAGTAAGGCGTGGGCAGGAGGCACCATGTTGATGTTTCTCTCTCTTCCTCTCCCTTCCTCTCTCTCTAAAAAATCAATAAAACATAAAATAAAATTAAATTAAATTAAATTAAATAAACTTATTTTTAAAAACTAAGAGCACAAGTATCTGGACATCAGAATCAAGTCATTTAACCTCAAACACTTACTCTGCCCTGACCGTGCGCCCCTGAGGACCCAGGATGGGGGTCTCAGTGGTAGATCCTCTGCCCTCAAACACCCACACACAGATGCCTGCATCTCCCACCAGGCTTGGCCGGGGTCCCGCTCGCTTTCTGCTACAGGAAACCCCCCATCAGGCCAAGGTCTTGGATCAGAGGCTGGCATGCTACGAACCTCGGGTCAGATCCAACCCATCACCAGTTTTTGTAAATAAAGTTTTATTAAAACACGACCACATCCATTTGCTTTGCAGAGACAAAGGCAGAATGGAGGAATGACAGATGCTATAGGGTCTGTAAAGCCAAAGGTGTCTGCTGCCTGGCCTTCCAGAGAAAGTCGGCTGGTCCCTGGCGATGACACTCTGATGCCGAGGATGGCAGTGATGGTGACAGCCTTGGTCTTCATTTCTCTCACATCTCTTACCCACTGAAAACCTCTCCATGCATTACTTCACATAAGCCTCACCACCAGGTCTCCCCTTTTGGCAGAGAGGAAACTGAGGCTCTGAGAGAGAAGGAACTTATCTGAGGCCACACAGAGAGTCTTAGCGGTGGATATTTTGAATTAAGGACTGATGGAAACTCAAGCCTCTGGCTCAACAAGGTGCCAAGGGCTCAGCAAGTGGGACTGACAGCTCCGCAGCACGGGCTGACCATCAACACGCACCTGACCCCCATCCAGTCCAGGGAGGCTCCTGGCGGGGTCCTGGCCCCCCGGAGGTGGGAACAGTGGAGGAGAAGGCTGTGAGATGGGGCCTAGAAAGCTCAGGTAGCTCAGGCAGGAACCCTCCCTTTTGCGACAGCTGCCCTGTCATCCTGTGAGAGCTTGAAGGGTGAGCCCCGAGGGAGGAGAAGCGGCCCCTCCACCTGCAGGAGTAACAGCGGGCGAGCTCTCCCTTTAAGGCTTGGCCCCATTGGGAGGAACACTTCCTGGTTCCAGTTCGGGAGCCTTGAAAGGGGAGATGCTTCCACTCCCGCCAGAGGGCCTCTGAGGCCTGGGCCTGCACCCCCAGAAGCAGCAGCACCAAGGGTCATGGTGGGGGCGCAGGAGGGGCCAGAGACAGCCCCCATCTTCCCAAAGGGTATAGAGGCCTCTGGCCCTTCCTCTCCTGCTCGCTGGGGGCCTTCTCTTGCCCCTTCTCTCCCCGCCCCACCCTCAAGGCCAGGTGGCAGGGAGGGCTCAGTACTCCTTGAGAAGGAGCCAGGAGTCCAGAAAGAAATGAATAAACCCAGCTCCATTTCTTTCCCCCAGACCCATGGTCGGCAAACTGAGGCTAGCAAGCCACATGTGGCTCTTTGGCCCCTTGAGTGTGGCTCTTCCACAAAATACCACGGCCTGGGTGAGTCTATGTTGAAGAAGTGGCGTGAGAAGAAGTTTAAGTTAAAAAAATTTGGCTCTCCAAAGAAATTTCAATCGTTGTGCTGTGGATATGTGGCTCTGTGGACTAAAGAGTTTGCCGACCACTGCCCCAGACTATTGGTCACTCTCGGGAGTATGCGGGTCTTGCCCTCCCCCCTCTACGGCCCCCAGAGCACCTAGCCCTTGCCCTTTCCCTCTCCTAAGCGCCAACAGCCCTTCTTTTGCTTCTGTAACTCATCTCCTGAGCCTCCGCAGCCTAATCGGCTCACTTCCACTGCCTCTATGGCTTTCTTTCTTTTCTTTTCTTTTTTAATATATTTTTTTGATTTTTTACAGAGAGGAAGAGAGAGGGATAGAGAGTTAGAAACATCGATCAGCTGCCTCCTGCACACCCCCAACTGGGAATGTGCCCGCAACCAAGGCACATGCCCTTGACCAGAATCGAACCTGGAACCTTTCAGTCCGCAGGCCGATGCTCTATCCACTGAGCCAAACCGGTTTGGGCATTGCTGCATTTTTTAACATGTATTTTTATTGATTTCAGAGAGAAAGAGAGGGGGGAAAGAGAGAGAGAAACTTCAGTGATGAGAAAGAATCATTGAGGGGCTGCCACCTGGGCATATGCCCTGACCGGGAATTGAACTTGTGACCTCCATAGGTCAATACTCAAGACTGTTTCCACTGAGCTCTTTGAGGCTGTGCCCCTGGCTCTGCAGATGTTTCCAGAGCCATGTTCCTGGAAGAGACTCCCTTGAAGAAGGAATGGCCTCTTACACAGAAAATCACTTATTTGGTTCGAAGCAAATCTGGGAAGGAACCTAAGGGGTCCCGCCCTGTCATGCGGACTCCTCATTCGTTGGGGAGAAGCTGCCAGCAGCCCAAGTTCTCGGAAGGGAAAGATTTCACTTTCTGTTTCTCCACCCAGATTATACGACCATCCAGGAACTGGGTGACGTACGTTATGCAAATGATCTCACTGAACCTCCCGACCAGAGAGGCCCATCTTAATACGCCCATTTGAAAGATGAGGAAACTGAGACTTAACTTGGGGAAAACCACACAATAAGAAAGTGGGAGAACTGGCGTTGGAATCGAGGTCTTGTCAAAGTAAGGGACAGCCAATCCTACCTAAAAAATGTTTATGAGTTTAGTGGAGTCAAACCGATGACAGTTGCCAGACAATTGTTTATGAGTTTATTGGAGTCAAACCGATGACAGTTGCCAGTCAAACCGATGACAGTTGCCAGAAGCAAAATCTCAAGGGAATGAGAAAACACTCCGGGAAGGGCAGGTTGACAGTTTACTTTGTACATAACCATCAAAGGACCCGTGAGGAGGAGGATGTGAAATTCACTAGCAGTCAATGAGGGAGGTGGGCCAAAACTGGTTTGGCTCAGTGATGGAGCGTCGGTCTGCGGACTGAAAGGTCCCAGGTTCGATTCCAGTCAAGGGCATGTACATTGGTTGCGGGCACATTCCCGGGAAGGGGTGTGCAAGAGGCAGCTGGTCGGTGTTTCTCTCTCATCGACTTTTCTAGCTCTCTATCTCTCTCCCTTCCTCTCTGTAAAAAATCAATAAAATATATTTAAAAATAAATAAAATAAAATAAGGGAGGTGGGAGAGAGCAAAGCGGGGAAACCCCTGGGATTGGAGAAAGAGTAAATAAAATGGAGACATACATGCTTATTTTACCTTGGCAGGTGCAGGGTACATAGTTAATAATTAACGTTTACAGCACACAGACATGATATTTGGGCAACAAGATAGCAAGGAGGAGTTCCGTGGTCTCGTTCCCTGATTCAGGGGTTGTGCCTGGGGGGTCTGGGAAAGGGGGTTCCTCTGACATTTCAAAGGTCTGTTACCCATGATGCAAAAAGACCACAGGCAGGCTCCGTGGCAAAGATTGACCCTTGTCAAGGCAGATACCGGACTAGGACGTGACGACTCGCCACAACCCTCTTTAGTTAGGAAGTTTCATCTCAGACCATCCTTTGTGGTTACTGTAAGACTCTGAGTTTGTGAGGCCGCAGGCCTCCCCTGAGCTTGTCAGGTGTACCAGGGCCCAGACACTTGGCATCAGGGAGAACAGGACTGGGGCTGCTAATGGCAATTGGTATGGGAAGCAAAGGAATGCCAAATCCTGAGCTTGGGGACCTCTGATTGGCTCCCAAACTCCTACACCACCTGCCTACAGCCTTGAGAGTATGAATAAACAGTGCTGGTCGATGTGGATGCAGAGTTGGGGCTCCTCCCCCCAACCCATCATCCTCATCCAGCATCTGTACCCAAGGTTGGGACCAGGGGCCCTTTCCCAGGAGGACCTGCCATTTGCTCCTGTTGCTATGAGACACGCTTCTGGGCCAGACAACGATAGCCATGACCAGCCTCAGCCTCACAGCACTCCCCTCCCCTCTCCAGCCCAGGTGGGAAGCCGGAATCCCGGTGTGGGCACATCCCCCACCAGCCACTTCTCTTCTTGTGCTTTCTCTCAGCCAGGAAGCTGAAGCGCTCCCTGCCAGGGCTTAACAGCAAAACCAGGCAAACGGTGTAGCGTGAGCCCGGACAGCATCTGTAATCACAGCAGGGGCGGACCAAACAAGCCAGAGTTTGAATCCAGCGTCATTAGCAGCCATGTGGCCCTGGTCAAGTCCCTCGTCCCCTTGACCTCTGTAGGAGCATCTGTAGAATGGGGATAACGGCAGTCACCGCTGAGAGCTGTTGTAAGGAGTGAATGAGCTTGCTGATAGCTGAGGAGATCATGGGTGGTTATGATCATTTTTTATTACAGTATCATAGAAAAACCCTTCAGATTCCATAGGCTAGGCTGGAATTTATCTTTGTATCATTTAAGCTTTTTTTAAAAAATATATATACCTAGCCAAAACCGTTTTACCTCAGTGGATAGAACGTTGGCCTGCGGACTGAAGGATCCGGGGTACAGTTTTGGTCAAGGGCATGTACCTTGGTTGTGGGCACATACCCAGTGCGGGGGGCGGGGGGGTGGGGTGCAGGAGGCAGCTGATCAATGATTCTCTCTCATCAATACAATATTTCTAACTCTCTATCCCTCTCCCTTCCTCTCTGTAAAAAAAAAATCAATAAAACATATTTTTTAAAAATATATACCTAGTCGAAACCGGTTTGGCTCAGTGGATAGAGTGTAAGTCTGTGGACTGAAAGGTCCCAGGTTCGATTCTGGTCAAGGGCATGTACCTTGGTTGCAGGCACATCCCCAGTAGGTTGTGTAGGAGGCAGCTGGTCAATGTTTCTCTCTCATCGATGTTTCTAGCTCTCTATCCCTCTTCCTTCTTCTCTATGGAAAATCAATAATATATATATATATATATATATATATATATATATATATATATCCCTATATGCCTATGTCTATACCTATTCCTATACCTATATCTACTAGTATATCTATATTTATACCTATTTCTATATCACCTATATCTATTCCTACATCTCCTATAGATAACCCTCTGAAGAACTCAGAAAAGAATGTTCATGTGAAGAACTGAGAATAGAATGCTTATGCCCAGAGAAGCCACAAGTATCATCCTCCCTTGCACACTCCTAACCTGTGGACCAAAGGGGTATTGGGCGCCCCCTGCTGGCCACTAGGAGCACGTCCTTTAGGGTGAGGACAGGAACAATAGGGTCTATTCCCGCTGATCCTCTCTGGGTCAGGCACTGTGCTAAGTACTTTACATGTGTTTCATTTCCTCATGTCATTCCTCTGGGACGTAGACTGTTATGTCCATCCCACAGATCAAAAAATGGAGGGTCAGCCGAAACCGGTTTGGCTCAGTGGTAGAGCGTAGAGCGTTGGTCTGCGGACTGAAAGGTCCCAGGTTCAATTCTGGTCAAGGGCATATACATTGGTTGCGGGCACATTCCCAGTGTGGGGTGTGCAAGAGGCAGCTGGTCGATGTTTCTCTCTCATCGACGTTTCTAGCTCTCTATCTCTCACCCTTCCTCTCTGTAAAAAAATCAATAAAATATATATATATTTTTTAAAGATATGGAGGGTCAAAGACGGTAAGCCGTTTGACCATGACCATTTAACTCTAAGTGGCTGTATCGATAAATGATTTCTGCATATTAAGCAACCCCAAACGTAATGGCTTAAAACAAGCATCTAATAGAGTTCATGGTCATCTGTCCTGGCTGGGACTTGGCTTACTCATCAGTCAGCTGGTCTAGGATGGCCTTGCTTGGGACCCTTTCCTCCATGTTGTCTCTCAGCCCCCAGCCCTTGAGCACAAACTCTGTCACATGACGGTTACAATGATCCAAGAGAGAGAATGTGTAAGTGGGCAAGCCTTGGAGGTCACAAATCCTCACTTGCACCACATTCCATGGGTCAAAGCAAGGAGTGGAAAAAGACTGCACAGCCCAGCCTGTGTGGCTCAATAGTTGAGCATCAACCCATGAATCAGGAGGTCACAGTTCAATTCTGAGTCAGGGCACATGCCTAGATTGTGGGTTCAATCCCCAGGAGGGGGCCATTCAGGAGGTAGCTGATTGATAATTCTCATCATTGATGTTTCTCTTTCTCCTTCTCCCTTCCTCTCTCTGAAATCAATAAAAACTGTTTTGTTTTGTGTTTTTTTTTTTTAAAAAAAAAAGCTTTATGTTAAACTCTATTTTTTTAAAAATAGACTCTGCAATGGGAGAAACAAAGTGTGGTGGCCATTTCTGTCACTTATACAGTGGTTGAGCTGGGACTTGAACACAGGCTCGTCACTCACTGTTATGGCATCCAGTCTCCAGTCACAGTGCAAGTCACCAGTGCTCTCCGTGCTTGGTATTGAATGTGAGCCTCTCTCCTCTCTGGCTGTTACCCCACTGAACAGGTCAGAGGCACCACTTATTTACATCTCCTGGCCTGGCAGCCCATGCATTTATCCAATTCCTGTTGTGTCTATCTTCTGCCAAGCTCAGGGCCATCGTGGGAATTAAAGTGACAGCACAAACAGCTGGGGCACACTCAAGACACTGCAGCAACAGCCAGCAAGTTGGAGGGGGCACTGAAGCCAATGGCTTGGAGAGGCCCGGCTCCCAAGAGGCCAGTGATGGGCATAATCGGTCATTACCAGCTACAATGCTGTCCTCACTGAAATCAGGGGTCAGCCTCACTGCCACTCAGAGGGACAGCCCTGGGTGGGGATCTCCCGGAGGGGTCTGCATTGTGCATGGCGCCCCCTGGCGTGTACACTGAGCATGACTCTCAGCTCTGCAGAGGTTTCAAGGACAGGACTGTGCCGGTTCTCAAGCCCTTTCCTCCCCCCTCAATCCCTGAGAGGCAGCCTCACAGACTCCATTTTCTTACCTGCAAATTGGGATGACGACCTCTCCCCCGTTGCTCTGAGGAATCAATGAAATCACATAGGTAAAGGCCAGTGCCTCTCCCTCCCTCCTGAGGACAGTAGGCAGCCGCTCTACCTCTCCACTCAGAAACCGGAGCCAGAACGTCGACAGGAAGCTCAAGGTCAAGCCCAATGCTGATGTCAAGGACCTGGCCCCAAGAATATGATCTTGTATTATTGCACTGAAGATCACACAGAAACCCACTTGGGTTTCAACATTAATAACAACAGTAAAGCTGAAACCGGTTTGGCTCAGTGGATAGAGCATCGGCCTGCAGACTGAAGGGTCTCAGGTTCAATGCCGGTCAAGGGCATGTATCTTGGTTTCGGGCACATCCCCAGTAGAGGGTGTGCAGGAGGCAGCTGATTGATGTTTCTCTCTCATTGATTTTTCTGACTCTCTATCCCTCTCTCTTCCTCTCTGTAAAAAGTCAATAAAATATATATATATTTTAAATAACAACAGTAGAGCAGCAACAACACATACTGTGTATGCAACATGGTCAGTCCTCCCAGGCTCGCCCTGAGGAAATTGAGGTTCAGAGAGGTTCAGTCACTTGCCCAATGTCACACAGCTGGTAGAACATAGACTCGGGGTTCAAAGCCAGGTCATCAGGCTCCACACTGTGGGCTTCCCCCATATCTAACTCCACTGGATGGAGGTGCTCCACGAGCCTGCCCTGAGAGGGAGAGGGGAGACAGGTCATTTTGTCCCCATTAAGGAGATGAAGAAACTGGTGGTCCAAGCTCTAACTCTTGACCTCTGACTCTGAGTTTGGCCATAATGCTGACATGGCCACCAGCCCTGGTGAGGCCTACTGCCTCTCCTTCCCCTCAGACAGCAGTGCCCACTCTGGGGCCCAGGGCAGTCTTGGTTTCTGTGGGGGAGCCCAGGGCATTCTGGAGGCACCCAGGATCCCCACTCCTGACCCGAGCTGCAGCCAGGTACAGGAAGCCAAGTTTCCAGATGCACCAGGCGTCCCAGCTCAGGCCCAAGGTCTCAACCAGCCCTTCTCAAGAAAAGCCGGGAGACAGACCCTGCCCCCACCAGCAGCGATAGCTCTGGGGGAGCAGGGGGAGCCCGGGAACGCAGGGTGGAGCAGTCTTGACTCTGGACCCATGGTCGGCCAGGTGGACAGTGAAGCCAGGTCACTGTTCTCAGCCTCAGTAATAACAATAAAGGGAAATGACAACATAGCACAGCCCATGCGCCAGCCACAGTTCTTGGTGTTTTATATACACTGAGTGGCCAGGTTATGATGATCTCTGAACACATAATAATCTGGCCACTCGGTGTATATCCTATATAATAAAAGGCTAATATGCAAATTGTCCCCTCGACCAGGAGTTCGACCAGCAGGCAGGCCGGCCAACTGCCCATGTCCCCTCCCCCTGACCAAGCTGGCTGGACCCCACCCATGCACAAATTCGTGCACCAGGCCTCTAGTTCAGAGATCATAATAATTTGGCCACTCAGTGTATATTAACTCGAATTCACAACAGCTGGTGGGGAGGTAACATTATCTCCCCTTTATAGATGAGGAAACTGAGGCCTGGGGCGGGGTGAAATCTCCAGTCCCTGGTTACCCAGCCAGTGGTGGACATGTTCCTCTGAGCCTTGCTTGAACATTTGAACATGAACATTTCACTTGAACATTTTATTAACTACTTATAAATCCCCGCCCAGTATAGTAATGAACTGCAGGTGTCAAGCCCAGCTAGAGAACTGGTCCCAGGCAGCACACTGGCCTGTTCCCACCCTGCCGGGCTGGGCTCTGCGAGGTCTGGGCTCTCAGAGAACCTGGTGCCTAATAAACACCCCGTGTACACAAGATGCCTCCTCGGCCAGGAGTACCAGCTGATTGTCTCCAAGAGGCTAAAAACTGGGCGTGGGTCTGGGAATCCCAAAGCCTAAGTGTGCAACTTTGAGGGCCTGTTCTCTCTTCTTGGTCTCAGAAGTTGTGGGGTGGTGCCCAGCCGGCATGGCTCAGTGGTTGAGCATGACCTATGAACCAGGTCATGATTTGATTCCCTGTCAGGGCACATGCCTGTGCTGTTTATAACCGATTTACAGTAGAGAACATTGAGGATGAGTCACAAAGCCAAGATCAGGCGGTTAGGAACGTCTGGGCCCAAATCCTGAGCTCTGAACCACAGGTGACCTGGTGCTCATAGAACACAGGAAGCCTCACCTTTGTCTCAGGCCTCCTGAGAACAGGAAGTTCTGAAAGGACCCAGTTGGGCAGAATTGTGGTGCTGAGGCGCCCTCTGCTGGCTGCAGTAACAATAACACCAAAAGGACTGGGGATGCTGAGATGCCTTCACGTGCGCACAGCCAGTCCCCTCACAGGAAATGGCCCATTTATGAGCGTGGTAAGCGCAGGGCTCAGAAGAAACACCTGATCAAGCCTAGGGAGTCCGGGAAGGCTTCCTGGAGGAGGTGATCTGCAGAGCGCAATGGGTTTTTTTATTCAGGAGTTCAATTCACTGAGATTAAAACAATTTAAATTGAGTTGGCCAAGAATGTTGGTGAGAAAAGCCAAGAATGTTGTCTGAGCCGGGCCTCAAAGAGTGAGAAGGCACTCGTGGGGGCCGAGCAGGGTGAGAACCACCTGTGCCCAGGTGCATGTGAACAGAAGAGGGTCAGGTGGGAGAGGGTGGAGGAGGGGCAGGGAGCTGGACTGATGAGGTAGGAGCTGCAGCCACAGCTTCAGCGAAGGCGGAGAAAGCGTGCTGGGCTGAGAGCCAGAAGAATGGATGGTATCTTGCACCTGGGATGCGTTAGAAATGCAGATTGTCTATCCAACAAGCCCAGGCGCAGGGGAGGCTAAAATCTGAGCACAGCTGTCTAAGCAAGTCCTGAGGGTCCTGCTGCAAACTCATTCGTCCACAGAGCCAAATACCAACAGGACGACGATTGAAATGTCTTTGGAGAGCCACATTTTTAAAACTTAAACTTCTTCTAACGCCACTTCTTCAACATAGACTGGCCCAGGCCGTGGTGTTTTGTGGAAGAGCCACACTCAAGGGGCCAAAGAGCCGCATGTGGTTCGAGAGCCGCAGTTTGCTGATCCCTGGCCTACTTCCTTTCCAGTGCAGACAGCGCCGCCTCCTCCAGGTGAGGCGCTGAGGTTGGGCAGGTGAAGCAACTTGGCCCTGGGTCCCTTCATGAGAACTGGGCCCAGCAGCAGGTTCTGGGGACACATACCTCACACTGCCCCCCACTGCCCTGGCCTTGGCTCTTCCTTCTCCTGCCCCCGGTTTCCTTTGCCCTTAAAATACCAGGGTCACAAACACCTGGAGCCCACTGCCAGTCAGACAGATACTGTCACTCCCAGCCCAGGCCCTCCCCCAGGAAACCCGTGGGAGTGGCTGTGTCGTCTGGGCCACCCCGAAGGTGACCTCTGAGGAGAGGCAGAGCCGAAGGTGACCTCTGAGGAGAGGCAGAGCCGGATACCCGGGGACAGCGCCTGCCGGGCACAGGGACAGCGGGGGCAGGGCTCTGAGCACAGGAGGTTAGCGCTCAGGGGCAGCGAGGAGGCCTCGTGGCTGGAGCCGTGTGAGGGGGAGGCAGAGGGGAGTGCAGGGGGCGTTATGAAAAGCTTTGGGAGGAGGTGATCTGCAGTGAGGGAGTCCTGACTAGCTTGCCTGCTTCACTTCTCACGGTCTCCAAACTCACTCCCACTCCGCACATTGGGGAGGACTGAGCGTTACACAGCTAGTTCTTCCCTTGTAAGTCGTGCTCGGCTGGGTGGCTCAGAGGCTGAGCATCGGCCCAGGAACCAAAAGGTTGCCAGTTCAATTCCCATTCCTGGTCAGGGCACACGCCCAGGTTGCACGCTCGATCCCCATCCATGTGTCTATCTCTCTATCCCTCTCCCTTTCTCTTTCTAAAAACCAATTAAAAACAGCAAATAACATATATTTTAAAATAAAAAAAATAAAAAAATAAAAAAACATATTTTTTTAATATAAGTTGTGTCCTGGGAGTGAAATGGATTCAAAGCTCCCTCTGCATAGAGACTGGGTGGGAGCAACTTCATTTAGGGCTTCACTTAACTCGAGAGAGGGATTTGCAGAGCAGTACCATGGGATAGGAGGGGATGGGATGGGAAGGGAAGGATCTGGCTCATTAAGATCTTCAAATCCAGGACTTTCCAGAGCAAACAAAACACTAGAGCAGCAATCAGAACCCGAAGAAGAAAAGGGGCTCAAATAAGTCGGCTCTGGACCGCTAATTGTTCGGTGGGTCAGGCTCACTTCTCTCAGTCAGTCAATATCAGTCAAGTTCACGGAGATCTAATCTAAGACGTTCTCTTTGGTGCTTGTTCAAAGCTGCTTCCACTCTTTCTCCGGTCCTTGCACCAGCCGCCCCTGTGTGTGACTCCCCCACCCCGCCCCATGCTGACCTTATTATACACTGGCTAAAAATAAAAGTGCAGCCGAAACCGATTTGGCTCAATGGATAGAGCGTTGGCTTGGGGACCGAAGGTCACGGGTTCAATTCCAGTCAAGGGGCATGTACCTTGGTTGCGGGCATATCCCCAGTAGGGGGTGTGCAAGAGGCAGCTGATCGATGACTCTCTCTCATCGATGTTTCTAACTATCTCTCTCCCTTCCTCTCTGTACAAAATCAATAAAATATGTTTAATAAATAAATAAATAGAAGTGCAGGAATTTAGTAGTCAAAACTCCTGTGTGTGTGTGTGTGTGTGTGTGTGTGTGTGTGTGTGTGTCCTCCCGCCCAGGCACCTTTAAGAGAACATCAAACTTTCTAGGAACCCTGGAGCAGGTCCAGCAGGAAACAAGAAGTCATCCACTGACCCTCGGGGCTTCCTTCTACCCTCCGAGCCGTCCTAGGCACAGCCCGCCCGGGCTCTGGGCGCTGCTTGCACAGCAGAATGAGCTGCCAGTAAGGTGCCCGCACACCCACCCGGTGGACGATCTTTACACTCGGTTTTGTTTCTCCGGAGTTCCACATCAGAGGCCGCTAGGAGTGTGCCGCCATCCTGCCCAGCGTCCCCGCTCGGAGTGAAAATGGAGAGCTTGCTTCTCTGGGGCAGGCAGGCCCTGGGTGCCTCGGATCCTCGCCACCCAGAGAAGCTCAGGGACGAGCCTGACGTCACACAGCCACCGGGAGCTGGGCCAGCACCAGATCCGGGTCTGGCCCTCCTCCCCCTTGCCTTCGCAGAATGGGCGATTCCATTAGCAACGCCATCGCCTGCATGTCATCACCTCTCGCTGTACGGAGGGAGGCTGGAGGTTCTCAGAGTCCTCCCTGCTCTCCCTCCTCCCTCCCCCCCCCTCACACACACACAGTTTATAACATGAAGAGAGCAGTCTCTGAGGCCCCTCCAGATACGAAACACGTGGCGGTAAAGTGAGCCCCAGTGTACTGATCAAAGCCGTACATCTGGTTCTGGCCACTTGGCCCTGTAGGGGCCTCCCTCCCGGCCCCCCCTTTCCTGCTGCCACAGCTGAAAACAATCTTTCCAATAACTCAGTGGTTTTCAGCTTCGGGGAGGGGGGCAGGGGTCGGGCAATTTTGCTCCCAGGGAACATCTGGCAGAGTCTGCGAGCATTCTGGTTGTCCCGCCTGGGAGAGGGCTGCTACTGGCACCTAGTGGGCGGAGGCCAGGGTGCTCTGAGCCTCCGTCCTCCCGGCCCCCACAGCCTCGGCTGGCACACCCGGCCCCCACCGCCCCTGAAACCCTGCATCGGCACAAGCCGGTGACCACGGGCTGTTTGCAGATCCAGGGCAGACGGCAGGTGGGGAGGAAAGTTCTTTGGCAAAGAGAACGATCCTGAGGGGAAAGAAGGAACCTTATCCACAACGAAAGGCAAAAATTCCTGCCCTCTTTCCCAAGCCCAGGCGTTCTGGGGGCATGCCGCCTGACACGTCCTCCTTAGCACGGGCTACAGAGGTGTCATCTCCAAGGCACGTTAACGTTAAGAAACGTTCAAACTGTAAAGAATTTCTGTGAGCTCATTGGAGCCAAACTGTGGACAATTGCCAGGAAGCAGAATCTCAAAGTATTGAGATTCAAAAAGTATTGAGACAATGGCGGTTTTATACTGTGTGTGTGTGTGTGTGTGTGTGTGTGTGTGTGTGTTTTAATAAGAGAGGGAGAGGAAGAGAGAGATGGAAACATCAATGATGAGAGAGAGAATCATTGATTGGCGGCCTCCTGCACGCCCCCCACTGGGGATTGAACCCACAATCTGGGCAAGTGCCCTTGACCCGAATCGAACCCGGGACCTTTCAGTCCACAGGCCAATGCTCTACCCACTGAGCCAAACCGGCCAGAGCTACACCTTGTTGTATACCCGACCATCAAAGGAGGAGACGTAAGTAGGCTCCTTGAACTCCACTGGTGACTGATTAGGGCGGTGGGTGCAGGGTTTGATTGTCAATAATTAACTCGATAGCCATGAGGGGCCTGTGGTCTATGAAGGGCCGGGGAAGGGAAATTGCTGGGACATTCCAAAGATAGGTTATCGCAGATGCAACAAGACAATAGGCTCCGTTAAGGTGCAGAGTGACCTTTGTCGGGGGAAATGCAGGCCTAGGTATGACTCCACTGCTTTTTCACTTAAAAGCTTTCACTTCAGACCATCCTTTCTGGTTACATTAGGTCTCTGTGTTGGAAAGGCCGCCACACAGGCCTTGCCTGAGCTAGTCAGGTCGGCATGTGGCCCCTTCGCATCCACAGGCATGAGGTGGAGCCATCCGCCACCCTCCCTCTTCCCTGGGCCACTCACATGTCCCTGGTCTGACACAGCACAGCACCGGGTCCCACTCCCATGAAGGTTACTCCTACTTCATGCTCACGGTCCCAGAACCCTCTTGCCACATGGCTTCAGCTGTGAGACAGTGATGGACGGACCTTGTTAAAGAACAAGGAGGCCGTTCAAAGGGACAATTCCATACGTGTGAGGACGTGGCAGTGAGAGAGCTCGGGCTCAACCCTGCATGTGACAGAAAAAGTGGGAATTTATAGCCAAGGATCAGTGGTTGTAAAATTATATGAGGAACTGTCAGGGATAAGGCAGGATTCTGGCTAATCCCCGCTACCTACCAGGATTCCTGGTGAAGGCAGGCCAGGGTGACCAGACATCTTGGGTGGGGGTGGGGGTGGGGTTGGGAATGGGGAATGAAAGGGCAGGGGGGTTGGGGCTAACTCCTGACTCGATTTTGTACTGTGGGGCAGGGCGGAGCTATCCTCCATTTTGTGTAACTGGACCCTAGCCCTCACCCAACCAATCAGGGTCAGCCAAAGCAGTGACATCACCACCCTTATAAAACCCCTTGACCTGTGGAAGCTTGCTCTCTCTTCCACCACGCTGTCCGTGTGAGTGGGACAGAGCCCATGCTAGCGTGGAATTCAGGCTTTCTGCAATTGCTTCGGACTCAGCTCCCTGCTGGTCCGTGGGGATCACGAAATCTGGGCGTAACAGGGAACCTGTCAGGTGTCCAGGGTGATCTGATATCGAGGTCTTATTCCTGACATTGCCATCAGCTGGCTATGTGACCTTGGACCAGTATCCGCCCCTCTCTGGACCTCATTCTGAATTGGGAAGCTGTGAGGGGCTTCCCGGTGCTATTACCAACAGCCTGGTCCTTTAGGAGCCCAGGTAGTTTCAAGGTTTTGAATGGTGTGTTTACACCAAAGCAGATGACTGACATCTCCAGCCACACCCCTCCCTGACTCCACTCTGAGAACCAACTGCCTGCTCACCATCCCCACTTGGATATGTTAAACAAACAAACAAACAAACAGCCAGGCCAACAGGCTCCAGTCCAGCCTGACTGACTCTGCTCCAATCACCACGCTCCTCCCTCTGCTCTCCCCCTCCACACACACACACACACACACACACACACACACACACACCCCGGCCTCCTTGCCCACGGGACCCTCCACACCATAGTGTCGCTCAGGACAAGTGCCCCCAAGATGTGCCACCCTGGCCTAGAATGCAGATTCTCTCCCGCTGAAAACAATAATCAAGGTCCAGAAGGCTCCGGAAGGACCAAAGGACCGTTGGCCTTCCCCTTTGGTTAGACTGAGAACTTGCTCCAGGAGCAAGCATTATAGCCCACTACATTTTAATAAGAACGAGGCAAAGTGTGATGGGCAGGGAGGAACCAGCCAGGTTTGACCCCAGCTCTCTCTCTCTGTTCCAGAACCCCTCCCCTCCCTGGGAATCCGTACTCCCCCTCCTTAGTTCTGAACGGCCCTCGCCCCTCATTGCACCTCGCTGTCTTTGGAATTTTCGTGCTTCTGTGAACTCCCTGTGAGCAGGTATTACAACTCGATTTCCTCCTGTTAACATGACCTATGTTACTTGACTTTTTCTGCCAGCCAGAAGAACTAAGAGTTGGAAAGGGGGACGTTTCCCCATCCCTGTCACTAGGCAGGAGCCTGCCTCAGGGCCTTGGCACCTGCCTCTCCCTCAGCCCAGTGTTTCCCCCCAGGCGTCCTCCAGTCTCCCAGCCAGCTCCCCAGCCAGATGCCTCCTTCCCAGGGAGCTCTGCCAAGCCCCGCCGTGTGCTCTGTGCTCCTGGAAACCTGCCAAGGTTGCATTCATCCTCCTCCCCATCCCCAGCAGGATCACAATTCACTTCTGTACCCTGATAAGGTCTGTCTCCCCTCTGTCCCCTCCCCCCCATCCCTAACATGAACGCCCCGGGAGGGCAGGATCTTTGTCCTGATTGGTCTTTGTGGGACCCCAGTGCCAGGGGCAGTGTCTGATTCAGTCAGGAAATATTTGCGAAAGGAGGCGGCTCTTTGATAGGATGGAACCTAGGACCGCAAGGAAAGGAAAGCGAGGTCAGATAAACACTCAGACAGCCCGCTACCTCTCACAGTGCTTTCCTGTCCATGTTGCCTTTCCATTTTCCCCTCCCCTTCCCCCCCATCCCAGCTGTCCCCCAAAATGAAATCTATACATGGGGCCACCCCCATCCCACTTGTGCATGTGTGAGGTCTGTCTCCCTGATCTGGGCCTGGGGCAAAACAAATGTCACCAATAAATCAAGGGAGTCTCCCCTGCCTAGCAGGGTCCCCGCCCCCCACCCCCCACCCCCACTCCATGAAGAAGAGTTCTTTATCCCTCACGCTGCTCCTCGGCTGTAAATCCCAGGTGCGCCAGGGCAGGGTACACAGGCACATGCACTGCACTCCCTGAATTAGCGGCATGGCTCTCTAGTACCCATCTCCCCACCGCTGGAAGGCCCTCTGCTGGGCTTTGTCTGTCCCCCACACCAGCCTCTTCTTACCTGGGCCCCCACCCAAGACACCACCTGTTCCCTCTCCTGCTCCGCCCTCAGGGAGCCGCTCTGTGAAGGCTAAGCCCGGTGTCCCTGGCTCTGGGCCTCGGACAGCCATTGCTCAGCCCTGGGCCGGGCTCTGAGCGGGCATCTGGCCGGTGCCCTTGCCCAGGTAGTGGGAGGGAAGGAAGGGGCTGGGGGACTTTCTGGAGCGACAGGAATGCTCAGCATCCTGAGGGTGCAGCCAGCACTGTAGCACAAAGCACGTGGAAATGGGTGTTTCCCTTTATGCAAATCGCATCTCAATGAAAAGAGCCTGAACAAAGAAGAGGAAGGGGGAGGGGAAGAGCCCCTTTAAATGGGGGCAGGAGAACAAAGGGGTTAGCCTGGGAGGTCGGAAAAAGCTGCTCCCAAAAAAAGAGCTGGAACATCTCTTAAAGAGGAAGCAGACTTCAAGTTCACCTGCGTGCCTGGTTTCCCCTCCCAGCCTGAGCAGAGCGTCGCCAAACCTGCAAATCCCCGTGAAGGAGTGAGAGCCCACAGTGTCTCAGACTTTGCCACAGAGAACAGCCCAGCCCGGGGAGGGGAGAAGGCCAGGCCCTGGCAGGACGGCCAGGCGTGTGCCCTTGGATCAGGAGTGGATGGTCTGCGGGCAAAGAGGATGAATCCCACAGTGCCCGTCCCAGCCCCTGCTGGGATCAGAAGGGATCCTGTCAAACCCCAGACCCCAAGTCTGCACATGGAGAAGTTGTGGGTTTTATCCACGTACGGGGCGGCTGCGAAGAGGGGGGCTTTGGGCCCAGGAAGCAGGTGGGGGGCAGGGTGAGCTAAAGGTGACCCCTGTGCTGGGGAGGCCGGGGTCAAGCCTCGCTCCCCAAGAGCCAGCTGGGCTGCTTTGAGAGAGACACGTGTGTTTCTCGTTCTCATCAACTGGAAGATGGGCCCGATGACAATAGCACTCACCTGATAGAATTAGCATGAGAATTCTATAAAATTATGTATATTCCGTAAGCAACGTTTTGCCAGCACCTAGTGAGTGCTCTATACCTGCGCTATAGCTGCGATGATGATGATGATGATGCTGTAGTAACTGGATAAACAATGGGTCCGTGCTGTGTGTCACTACTTGAGCCAAATACGCAGAGTCAGGGTTAACTCGTATATTAAGGTGACCAGACATCCGGATTTTTAACAACATCGAGGGACGTGGGACAAACTGTTAAAAATCAGGACGTCTGGTCACCTTATCGTATATGAGCATTTATTCCAGAAGAGCCGGCAGCACGGGAGAGCAGCAGATCAGCACAGAAATCTGCTCTGCACCCCCCATAAGCCTGCTGTTTACATGGCAAAAGCACAAAGGAAAGTAGGCACAGGGCAGTTTACAGACATGCAGGAGGACCAGGGGTCTTCATAGGGCCAGTGATGTGCGAGGGCTGGGGCTCCAGGGGAGACACCCAGAGGGAGAGCCCGGTGGGCAGCTCACAGGTGAGCAGGCTGGAGCCTGCAAGGCCTGCAGGTGTGCAAAAGGGCTGGGGACTTTTAAAGGGCTGGCCACTCTGGTTTCTGCACAAAGTTCTTCATCTTGGCATGACCACAGGCAGCTCAGCTGGGAGGAAGGGCTGCATCTCCAGGTGAGCTTCTGCCAGGGTTGCAAGTGCCTTCTTTACTCAGAATAAAACAGCCCCAGTTAACAAAGCATGGCTAATATTTCTTTCTTTTTTCTTTTTTTTTTTTTACAGAGTGGAAGAGAGAGAGATAGAGAGTTAGAAACATCGATGAGAGAGAAACATCGATCAGCTGCCTCCTGCATACCCCGGACTGGGGATGTCCCCGTAACCAAGGTACATGCCCTTGACGGGAATCGAACCTGGGATCCTTCAGTCCGCAGGCCGATGCTCTATCCACTGAGCCGAACCAGTCAGGGCTGATTAATATTTCTTATTATACTAGCTGGATCCCCAAATTCTATTGCTGCCCTCTTTCAATAATTAATAATAATAATAATAAATCATTACACATGCCAACTGTGTAGGCTGAAGCTATTCTCTGACCTTTCTGCTGAAAATAATGCCAAATCCCAGGAAAGAATAAAATGTGTCTTAAGTATCCAACCGCCCCTAGAAAAAGCACAAGAAATGGCAGCTCTAGTTATGATGATTTCTCAAAAGAGCACACTTTGTTTGCAAACTTTTTTTCTGGCCCCAAAGGCCTGTGTTTAGCATACAGTCCGCCTTGGGCAGGAAGTCAATTGTTGTCCAAGGGCTCAGACCCGGTGCCAGGGGACCTCCCATTTAGTAACTGCTCCCCAATCTGCACTTAAAGGTCACACACCAAAACAGAAACACCCAAAGGGGCACTGGTTGTGTTAAGGTTCTAAAACGTAAAGGAAGGCCTTACCGTGGTGGAGGACAGGATGCACGGTGAGGGCGGAGCCTGGGAAAGCAGCATTCTGGAGAGGACTCTGTGGGTCCCGAGGCCTGGACATGGTTGTCATTGTTTGTCCGTCTGTTCAGTTAGGTCCAGTAAGAGTCTGGGTCCTGGCCACCCCAAGTTCATGATTTTTCTTTAAGTATTTTTTTTAAATATATTTTATTGATTTTTTACAGAGAGGAAGGGAGAGGATAGAGAGAGAAACATCAATCAGCTGCCTCCTGCACACCCCCCACTGGGGATATGCCAGCAACCAAGGTACATGCCCTTGACTGGAATTAAACATGGGACCCTTGAATCTACAGGCCAATGCTCTCCCCACCGAGCCAAATCAGCCAGGGCTAAAAGTATTTTTTAAATGTTTTATTTATTGACTAGAGGCCCAGTGCACAAATTGTGTACAGCCCATCTGGATCAGGGAGGATCAAGCCAGATTGGATGAGGGGAGGGGAAGATGCCGACCTGTTACTGACATGGGATTTATCCTGGTACATTTCAGGAAGCTGTTCTCTTCAATTTCTTTCCCATGAATGAGGCAGGGGCGAGGGGGGGTTGGTGTCTGAGACACTAGAATTCTCTACCGGCATAAAGAGCCAGGGTGAAGGCAATATTTAAATATGTGTGTTTTTCTAATTGACTTTTTAGAGAGTGAGAAATGGAAACATCAATTTGCTGTCTGCTGCACACTCACCACCAGGGATTGAGCCTGCAACCCAGGCATGTGCCCCAGCTAGGAATCAAACTGGTGACCTCTTGGTGCATGGGTCAACGATCAACCACTGAGACACACCAGCCGGGCATGAAGGCAATATTCACATGTGGCATTGTAAAGCACCCTTCCAAGTTCTAGCTGGTCCTTCCTTTTGATTCCACCCCCTCTTCCAAGTTGATGCCTCCCTGCAGGACAGTGTCCCTGGCCAGGGATATTGTAGGTCCATGCCCGGCAGAGTTAGGACAGTCTTTAACACAGGGGCATTGGGGCTGCTGGATACCCACAGGCCAGAAAGCAACCTTGACTGAAACCTCACCCCTCATATAAAAGTTAACTTGGAATGGATCTCAGACTGAAAAAGGAAAACTCAGTTAGTTAGAGCATCATCCCCTACACCAGTGGTCGGCAAACTCGTTAGTCAACAGAGACAAATATCAACAATACAATGATTGAAATTCCTTTTGAGAGCCAAATTGTTTAAACTTAACTTCTTCTAACGCTACTTTTTCAAAATAGATAAACCCAGGCTGTGGTATTTTGTGGAAGAGCCACACTCAAGGGACCAAAGAGCCACAGGTGGCTCGCTAGCCGCGGTTTGCCGACCACTGCCCTACACCAAGGTTGAGGGTTCAATCCCTGGTCAGGGCATATACAAGAAGCAACCAATGAAAGCATAAGTAAGTAGAACTACAAACCGATGTTTCTCTCTCTCCTTCTCTCCCTTCCTCCAAAATAAAATTTTAAAAAATATTTTTTTAAACTAAAACTCTAAAACTTTTGGAAGAAAATGATAGAATGTCTTTAGAATTAAGGCTAGGTCTTAGGAGGCCAAAGCAAAATCCGTAAAAGGGAAAATAATTGATAAATTGGACTTTATCAAAACTAGAAAACTTTGCTCTATGTAAAGTCCATTAAGAGAATGAAAAGACAAGCTACAGATTGGGAGAAAATATCTGTGAACCACAGATCTTACAAAGGACTCCTATCGAAACTATATAAAGAACTCTCACAACTCAACAGTAAAAAAACAAAAAATCCAGTTAGAAAACGGGCCAAAGACATGACGAGACTTGGCTGATGAGGAACGAGAGGAATTACAGGTGGCGAATAAGCAATGAAAAGACGTCCACATCACTGGGGCAGCGCAGACCCAGACCCCGAGGAGGCTGGCTGCATCCCTGGTAGAACAGCTCCAAGCAGGGCCAGGGACGCGCAGATGCTGTGAGGACGTGGAGAGACTGACCTGGCGGAGTGTTGTGGGACCGCCACTCAGAACAGTTCGGTAGTTTCTCTTAAGAAACTAAATATACACTTACCTTAGGACGCAGCAATTACACACCCGGGCGCTTATCCAAGAGACACAAAAACATGTCCGCACAAAAACCCGTGCACAGATGTCCGTAGCAGCTCTATAGGTATCAGCCACACACAGGAAAAAGCCAAAATGTCCTTGAACTGGGTGAATGGTCCAAGAAGCGATGGCACATCTTACCAAGGAATACAATTCAGGAAAAGGGAGCAAAGAGCTGGTAGGCGCGCATGGATGTCAAGGACCTGGCCCGGAGTCAGCAGCCAGCAGATGTTTGCTATTTTCTTTTTTAAATACGTTTTGATTGAAGTGGGGGCGGGGAGCTGAGGCCCAGCACCTCCAAGGAAACCTCTCACGAGATGACTCCTGATGAGATTCCACTCCTCTTTGTGCCTTTGGTGCAGTTGAGGCCCCAGGGTGGGGGAGAGGGGGACCCTGCTCAGGGTCATCCAGAGACTCAGACCATGAGCTTAATCCTGGCTCCTCACCCTGGGTCTTTTTCACTTACTCACCTGTTACCCCCTCCCCATTCAGGTGATCAGAGACATTCACTGGTTCGCTCTGTTCCGAGCACTCACAACAAGATTCCAACAATACAAGGGCAAGAGTCTTAACTAATGCAAGTTCTTCTTTCTCAGGGGCTCCTTCTGTGACCCCTGAGGCTCTGGGTTCAAGTTCATGACTCCACATAAGAATCCTACGGAGAAAGGCCAGTAAGCCAGGACAAATGGGATAGGGAAACGGAAACACATAGCTGGACACACAGACAGAGCCATTTACAGCAGATGCAGAAAGTCACAGCCTTAGAAATAACATCCAGGCCTCAGCTGTATTTCAGCTCCAGGCCCAGAGAAGCAGCAAAGCCAGGTGGCTGACACCAGGACCCACTGCAATGACTAACGACCCCCTGCCCTGGCACTGACCAATCAGGGGAGCACACCCAGAAAACCGATCAATATTCTCCGGAGACCTCCCCTAAGATTCCTGCCTGTAAGAAAGAGATAAAAACTTCAAGACCAAGGACCCAGCTCATGCCTCTCTCTGAGGAGCAACCCCCTGCCATTCCCCTCCCCCTTCTTCTTCTCTCCTTCCCCCACAGGCATGCACCTCCAAAACCCTAAAGGACCCCATGGACTTGCAACCAGGGGAGCAGTGGGCAGCAGCAGCTCATCCCAGACTAACCCCGAACCTGTTCCCAAGGCCCCCTTTTCTCTGACCTCGCAAAAAGCTAGGGCAGCCCAGCCTTGGCTCTCCAGTTCCTTCCTCTATGCTAAGGCCTTTCTTGTTTCACTCTCCTAGCTTTAATAATGTTCCATCTTCGTCACCTGGGTTCACACTGTGACATTTTTCCTGCACAAAGTCAAGAACCCAGACATTGCTGGCTGGCTCTAGGCAAACCTGCCAGGGCCAGGACCCCTTCTGGTAACACAGTGAACTGAGCTCCATCACACCCTGATTGTACACACAAGATAACTGAGTTCCGGAGAAATGCAGTAACTAGGCCAAGGTCATGGTGCGAGTCTGGTCAGAGCTGTGGTTCTGGCCGGGTCTATGGATCCATGGACTGTCCTCCTCAGGTCTAGGACAGTGGTGGGAAAACTCATTAGTCAACAGAGACAAATATCAACAGTACAACAATTGAAATTTCTTTTGGGAGCCAAATTTTTTTAACTTAAACTTCTTCTAACATCACATCTTCAAAATAGACTCGCCCAGGCCGTGGTATTTTGTGGAAGAGCCACACTCAACGGGCCAAAGAGCCGCATGTGGCTTGCGAGCCGTGGTTTGCCGACCACTGGTCTAGGATGATAGCCGCCCAATGGCACACACTACATGCTAGGTGCCATTCTGAGCCTAGGTCACTTAGGCCACAGACTAAGGCTCCGTGGTAGATTCTGTTGCCATCGCTACTTAGAGGTGGGAAATGGGGCTCAGAGAAGCTGTGTCACTTGCCCAAGACCACACAGCAAGGGGCAGAGCTGGGACTTGAACCCAGGCGGGCCAGTTCCGGAGTCTGTGTGCTCCATCTCCCTCCCATACTGCCTCTCACTCCAGTCTGCTCCTGTGAGCCTTCTCGGCAGGGCCCTGCGTGGGCTCCTGGAGCCACCGGTGCTTCCTGCTGGCCCGTGAGTCACCGGGAACCCTCTCCCTGTCAGACTGGTTGCCCAGAGGTCCCTCGCACCCGGTTTGGAAATGGAGCGTTAGTAATGATGGAGTGAAAGAAGGCTGTGTCCAGGCAAATTTCTTCCTTCCCTCCGGGGCAAGGAAGGGGAACCAGCCCAAGACTCTGGCAATTCAATAAAATCTGGTAATAAACGCACCCTTTTGAAAATGGTGTGCGGGATAATTACTATGAAAACTACCCAGAAGATGAAAGTAACGAGTGGCTACGTTGTCAGGGTGGCTCCTGGCAGCGTGGTGGGGCGTCAGCTCATGGTCCTCCTCACTTTGGCTCCACTCAGAGACGCCTCCTCTGAGTCTTACTGTTCTCATTCCTCAAAGGAGGGGGCTGGATTCCAGGTAGAAAATGGTACTTTCCAGAGCAGCCTAATGCTCACAGAAAGGACTAGATTTCACACGTGCCCAGAGGACGGGACAGGCAGCGGTCAGGTTCCCATCCACACAGCCCAGCCTCCTCTGCGGCCAGCCTCCTGCTCACGGCGGCCCATCAGCATGTGGTGTCTGACGACAGGTGCAAACCTGGTCACAGATTCAAAGCCAACAAGATTTCTTGGATCGGGTCCACACCTGCAACGTGCACTTTTTAAAACAGGTTTGCTTTCTTATCCACTTACCTGACTCCTCAGTAGCTTTTTCTAGATTGTCAGAGAACGTAGTCCATCATAGACCCAAGAACCTCAGGGCTGGCAGAGGTGACAGAGAGCAGCACACCCTGATCTCTCCACCCAGGTTGTTTGAGAATCACCTTTCTCGTTTTTGCAAGATCTGCAAACACCTGATTGAGTATCTTACTTTAAATAAACAACTATTTTAAACCAATAGGAATCATTTCAAAAAGGAAATTCTTTATCATTCTCTTATCATTATTATTTTGTTGTTGTTAATCTTCACCCGAGTATATTTTTCCAATGAACATTTTTAGGAGTGGAAGAGAGGCAGAGAGACAAAGAGAGAGAAACATCAATATTAGAGAGACACACCGATTGGTTACCCCCCATACACACACACACACACACACACACACACACACACACACATACATGTCCTGACCAGAGCTGGAGATCGAACCTGCAACCGAGGTATATGCCCTTGACTAGAATCGAACCCAGGACCTTTCAGTCTGTGGCCCAACATTCTATCCACTGAGCCAAACTGGTTAGGGCTATCATGCATTATTAAAAGCATGGATTTGATGCCGAGGCCGGTTTGGCTCAATGGATAGAACATTGGCTTGGGGACTCAAGGGACCCGGGTTCGATTCCAGTCAAGGGCATGTACTTTGGTTGCGGGCATATCCCCAGTGGGGGGTGTGCAAGAGGCAGCTGATTAATGACTCTCCCAAATCGATGTTTCTAACTCTCTATCTCTCTCCCTTCCTCTCTGTATAAAATCAATAAAATATATTTTAATAAATAAATAAATAAATAAAAGCATGGATTTGATTGCTACTTATACAAACATAGATGCATTTCTAACGTGCACTGAAATAAATATGTAGCCATTGAAAACTTTTAAATGTTCATCTGTGTAGCAGCCAAAAGCAAAACTCCTTCCAGGTGCACATCCATGGGGCAGGCCCATGAAGCATGACCTCCAAGCATGACAAAGTGTATGGTTGGCGTGTGACTGTAGAACACACCAGGGGACATGGCCATGGTGCCTGTCCACCGAGCACCCCACAGTGCATGGCACGGAGCACATTCATACAGCATGTATCCAATGCCACAGTGCACAGCCATGCTGCCTGTCCATGGTGTGCATGCTTGAGCATGCCCAAGGGCACATGCATAACATCCATTCACAAAGCACAGCCACAGGCCATGTCCAGGGTGGATGTCCGAGGGGCACGTCCATGAAGCACAGGCCCTTCCCCGTCATTTTGCAGTGACAGGGCCCCCGAGACCCAGGAGGGTTGTCCACAGCCTAAGTCTCACCGCCTGGAAGCCTAATTGGAGAAGAGGGCCAGGCCTTGGAAATGAGGGGCCCTGTGAGGGTTCACTGGCTTGGTTTGTTCATTGTCCAAAGGGTGGTCAGAGTTTCGCAAGACGTGATATGTGGCCTGAAATGCAAGGATTTTCCTCTGATTACATTCAACAGCCCACCCTCCTTCTCGTCTTGTCATGAACCTCCCAGACAAATGACCCACTTCTGCAGCTGAGCCCAAAGTCTTGTCTTCGTGTCCATTCAAGCTCTGTTTCTTAGCCCCACGCAGAACGATCACCGGGCCTCTGGGCTCTGTTACATAAATCAGTGTTGGGCGGACACCTGTAAGGCCTACAGTTGGTTTGTCCTCCTGTCTCCTTCTCTAGTCTCAAAACCATAGAGCCACACTGCCGACGGCCAGAGAAAAATGGAATCGCTGCAGTCTGTGGCTTTTCTGTGCAAGCTCAGAGGAGGGATGGTCTTTACAAAATGACTGGAGAGCGGTCGATTAGAGGCCAATTCTACAAACCGCGCTTCTGTCATAGGCCAGGGACACAACACGAATGCAAACACCCGTGCAGAATTGGAGGGACGGGTGGTTACACACTAACACACAGACGTTGATGAAATCGATTTCGATGCTGATTTTCTGGGTCTGAAAAAATTAGATTTCACTCCCAAGGCGTGTCTGCTTTCATGCCAAGTTTCTCCTGGACTCTCTAGTATTTAAGTAGGAATAAAGGGACCAGCAGGGCTGGAAGGGGAAGGGAGGGGAGGGGAGAGGAAAGGAAGGGAGGGGAGGAGTTGCGGAGGGGCTGTGACAGGGCTGCTTGTTTCTTAGGGTGCAGGTGGCCGGGGCTGCAAACAAGTACAAACCCCTCAAGCTCCCAGGAAGAGAAGTGGTGCATAGGCTCCAGGCACTGGGCAGAGTAGAGGCTCAGAAAATACTTGTTGAACTTTCCTAACCCTTTTTTCTATTTATTTCCAGGGATTCCTTTTCCGCCAGCCTTCTACCATGTCCTTTGTCCTTCTTAGTTTGTCTCTTTTTACACACTCAGAAATAACCAACTCATTAGGATAAACTACTTCCTTTTAACTTCTCTCAAAAACACACTCATCCCCTTTTCTTCTGTAATAATATTCCTTCTAAATTTCAAAGGAGAAACCATAGAGTATTATTATTTTTATTATTTAATATTTTATTTATTTTTTTACAGAAAGGAAGGGAGAGGGACAGAGAGCCAGAAACATCGATGAAAGAGAAACATCGACCAGCTGCCTCCCGCACACCCCCAAGTGGGGATGTGCCCGCAGCCAATGTACATGTCCTTAACTGGAATCAAACCCGGGACCTTTCAGGCCACAGACCCAGCGCTCTATCCACTGAGCCAAACCGGTTTCGGCTAGAGTATTATTATTATTGCCCTACCCGATTTGGCTCAGTAGACAGAGCATCGGCCTGCAGACTAAAAGGTCCTGGGTTCAATTCTGGTAAAGGGCACATGCCTCGGTTGTGAGCTCAATCCCCAGTGTGGGGCATGCAGGAGGTAACCAATCAATGATTCCTTCTCATCATTGATGTTTCTATCTCTCTCTCCCTCTCCCTCCCTCTCTCTGAAATCAATAAAATACATATTTTTTTTAAAAGAATATTATTATTAATACAAAGGTTATATTATATACCTTTAGCTTAACAATTGTTAATAGTTGTGCTATATAAGAACAAGCCCAAAGAATGAGTGCAGCTATTGTAATGACAGCGGTAATATCATTAGCAGGCGGGTAAAGACAATCAAACAAAAGCATTTCTAAATCTTACTCTTCGTGAGCCAGCACGTGAGTCCTGGTGTGGTATCCTGTGCCTCCTCACCCTGGAACCAGACTCCGAAGAGCTTCCCCAGGGCACAGACAATGACACTTTCCCTGGGAAAAGGGGCCTAGCTTCGGAGTGGTACTTCTCACACTTGATAAAAATGCAGCTTTGGGGTTAGTCCGTCTGGGCCAGCCTGAGATTCTGTTTCTAACAAACACCTAAGTGATGCTGCTCTTGCTGGTCCATGGATCACAAGAGTTTTCTGAACTGGCCTGTATTCTTCCTGGCGTTCCCACCAGGCAGCTGTGTGGCCTTGAGTGGTCTCAGGGTCTCTCTGGGCTTCAGTTCTTCACTGAAGAAATAGTCAATCCGGAAGTAACCCCAAGAGAAATTTAGCCCAAACTCTGTTTGTCATTTAACAGATGGGGAAACTAGAGAACAGAGACAGAAAGTATTGAATTGAGGGCAAATGACTGGTTTTCCAGCTATGCTTTCAAAAGTAGTGCTGTCCGGCCCAGGTGGTACGGCTCAATGGCTGAGCATCTGCCCACAAACCAGGAGATCATGGTTCAATTTCCAGTCAGGGCACATGCCAGGGTTGAGGGTTTAATCCCTGGTAGGGGGTGGCCAATCAATAATTCTCTCTCACATTGAAGTTTCTATCTCTCTCTCCCTCAAATCAATAAAAACAATTTTTTAAAAAGTAGTGCTGACTGATAGAAATAACCACAGAATTTGAAATATGTCATTTCAAATTTTGTGGTAGCCACACTGAACAGAATAAAAAGAAACAGCTGATATTCATTTCAATACTACATTAAACTCATAAGTCAAATATTACTTTGACACGTGATCAAGACAGTAAGTTATTTGTGAGACCTTTCCCGTCCTTTTTCACCGAGCTAAGATTTTGAAACTCGGTGTCAGTACACTCCCAGTGGAAATCCCCAGTGGCACTGGCCACATCCCCAGGGTGCCCAGAGCCACGCCGGACGGTGAAGACAGAAATTGTTTCATCCTACTCAACTGTACCAACACAGACCCCGGGGATCAATGTCCCTTTGGTCGGTAGCATCATTCCCAGGAGAAGTGATCATTCTTTTACAGACACTGGGCCAGAAGATGAATCTTCCAACAGGAGGTGGGGCTTCCTTTGGCCAAGTTGAATAGCATTCCATTTCTGGGAGGGACCTTAAACCGCAGCCTAATCTAATCAGATGCATGTCTTTTTAAAAAAATATATATTTTATTGATTTTTCAGAGAGGAAGAGAGAGGGATAGAGAGTTAAAAACATCGATGAGAGAGAATCATTGATCAGCTGCCTCTTGCACACCCTCTAGTGGGGATGTGCCCGCAACCAAGGTATGTGCCCTTGACCAGAATTGAACCTGGGACCTTTTAGTTGGCAGGCCGACGCTCTATCCACTGAGCCAAACCGGTTTTGGCTAGATGCATGACTTTGAACACCAGAAAAAGCCAGGTAGCCTGCTGCGGGGTCCAGTGATGGCGGCTGGCAGTTGGAACCCACATTTTCCCAGATCTGCATGTGGCCTGCTTATGATACCCAGCCAGCCACCTCGGAGGTGCCCGAGAAGTCTCCCCTACCTTCTTTCCTTCCTCCTCGTCCAGTTTTGCACCAAACTGGTCTGTGCCCCAGAAGTTGCTCAATTAAGTGAGACGAGGTGCAGAGCACATTTAGGAGGAAGGAAGTGTGACTTCCAGCTTGCCCGGGAGGTGCACCTCCCCAGGTAGCATTTGTTACGTAAGCCGCGACATGCTACACCTGACTGATGAGTCTGATGAGGGTCAGCAGCACCATCTCAGCCGGGCAGGCCGCTCGGCTGTCCCCAGAGCAGTGCTGTGGAACCGAGGCCTGGAGGAGGCATCGGACGAGTAGGGCCAGTTCTCTGGTGTTAGCCCCAAAGTGCTCTCCTCCTGCCGCACACCCTCAAGAAAAACCAGTTTTCGGAGCGCCACACCTCGGATCATATGATGCAATCCGATATTGGCGTCTCATTGCATCAGCGTTTCTGACGCATGTGTCTTCTGCTCTGGCAAAGAGGTTCCTAATGGGAAAGGAGAAGAAAAAAAAAAAAAAAAAAAAAAAAAAAGGAAAGAAAGAATGAAAGACTCGCTGGCTAAAAGCTTAAAGGTACCGTCAGTGCTGTTCCTAATTGGCCACACAGGGTGTTTGGAGAATAAACACTCAACCAACTACCGCCGCCTGACAAGCACCGACGTGCCGTTTCCTGAAGGGGCCTTGATGGCGTATTTAGGCGAAATTCCTCTCTGGTTGGTTCTATTTGTGTTTTATATAAAAGCATCAAGGTTTAATCTCCTAAATCTCTTTCACTGCTATTAAGAAGAGGCTTTCAAAGGGTGCTTCGGCTCCCTGCCTCGACCTTTCTGAACATCTCTCATCTCCAGAGTTCTTTACAGAAGTGCTCTCGGCTCCCTGGACACAGACTTTTGATGCTCATCAAGTATAGCACCTTAGATTTGGACCTCGGGGTTTGCCTGTCTTTCTGTAGACATTCTTTTGCCCCCCCCCCCCCCCCCCCCCCCCGTCTTGCTTCTAGCTATGATGATTAAGGAATGAATGAACTGCTAACATCCTAGAACTCTACCCGTCCTCGGGAAGTTACCTGAAGAAGGAACTTCCTCGTACAGAATAGGAAAAAAAGGAAGCAGGTAAAAATCTTTGGAAGGAGACCATGTGATCCTGAGATCGTAACACAGACCCCTCCCAGGAGGCACCGCACACCCTCAAGGAGGCGCCAGGATCTTCTGGAAAAAAAAAAAAAAAAAAAAAAAAATATATATATATATATATATATATATATATATATATATATATATATATATCAATCCTTAATGTGGCCCACGAGGCTCTCCATGAGTTAGCCCGTGCCTGCCTCTTCAGTTCTAGCTCGTGGCTCTTCTCACTCAGCCCTAAAGGACTATTTCCCAACCGAGGGTCATGTCTCTCAAGATCCCTAGACTCTGTGTCTGCGTGGACTGCTCCCTCCAGAGAGGGAAAGAAACATCCATCAGTTGCCTCCCGAGAGGGCCCGAAGTGGGGATCAAACCCGCAACCTTTTGGTGTTCAGGACGACGCTTCCATCAACTGAGCCACGCGGCCAGGGCTGGTGAGTCCTCTCCATCCTGAAAGTCAGCCGAACTTCCCACCGGGATGCCGGCCCTGACCCAGCAGAGGACGGATTCCCTTGCCGCGATGGTCCAGCGAAGGTGTCACTCTGCAGCGCTTGTGTGGGGGCGGAAAAGCTGTCCCTCACCCTCCCAGAGTCTCCAGCTGGGACTGAAAATTACACCGGCAAAGACAGAGAAACAGGAGAAAAGGATACTCGCTTATTTCCCTGTCAGTGCTATGTGAAATATAGGGAAATGAGGACCCAGAGAACAGCCCCTGTGTTTTTCTGCTGCAGAGTGGATAGCCGTGGGACTTTGGTAGATTGAGGAGTGGGAGGCAAGTGTCTAGATGAGGGGAACTTATCAAGGCCAGTTTACTAGGATCCTTCCAGGTGGCCCTACATCACAGATAAGGATGCTCCTTTCCTCCAGGACACAGACCCGAAGGGCACCTCTCCCCTGAGGGCTTTATGGCTCATTTCAGAGAAGATCTGAGGGTGGGGGCGAGGGACAGAGAGACCTTCCTGCTCTGGCCATTTTCTCCAAACGTCTTCAGCTTAAAATATTCAATATGCCAGCCCATGTGGCTTAGTGGTTGAGTGTGGACCTATGAACCAGGAGGTCAGATTGGATTCCCTGTCAGGGCACATGCCCAGGTTGTGGGCTTAATCCCCAGAAGCAGGTGTGTAGGAGGCAGCCGATCAATGATTCTCTCTCATCCCTGATGTTTCTATCCCTCCCTTACTTTCTGAAATCAATAAATATATATTTTAAAAATATATATTCAAGCCCTAACTGGTTTGGCTCAGTGGATAGAGCACTGGTCTGCAGACTGAAGGGTCCCAGGTTCGATTCCAGTCAAGGGCATGTGCCTTGGTTGCAGGCACATCCCCAGTAGGGAGTATGCAGGAGGCAGCTGATCGATGTTTCTCTCTCATTGATTTTTCTGACTCTCTATCCCTCTCTCTTCCTCTCTGTAAAAAGTCAATAAAATATATTTAAAATATATATATATTCAATATGCCAAGGTGCCACATTTTTGGGTAGCCTGTCCTGAACCCAACTCTCACCACACCGTGTATTGACGTAAGTGTTCCTGTGAGACCTTGCATTCCTGCAGGGCAGAGATCTTGTGTATCCCCAGCATCCAGTACTGTGTGTCTTGCATGTACCAGGAGCTCACCAAATATGTCAGAAGATGAAAAATTTCCATCAACACTAGCTTTCCGTGCAACCTTGGCCTCCAAGATAACTACTCATCAATGAGCAAACCTTTATGTAACCCTGCCCTGTAACAGCATCTGACCACATCCTGGGGACACATCCATAGGCAGGGGTTGGGGGGTGGAGGGATACAGCTTCTTTCAGTGCAGGGGGAAATTATTCAAATTGTATTCGTGCTTCATTCCAATCACTCAATTAGGGCACGTCCCTCGCTGGCGGAGGCGTGAGCGAAGTATTTTCCAGCGAGTGTCCTCAGGTGACCTGTCTAGACATGCCGGGGAGAGACAGGCTAGCTTTCTCCCGAACCCCCGCAGGAGCCTCTGGCGCGCAGGACGCTCTGCGTGCGTAGCGGGCCCCGGGCGGGCTGCGGGGCCGGGGAGGGGAGCGGGGCGGGGCGGCGCCCTGCGCAGGTCCGGGTGGGCCCGGCTGTCTGTCCCGCGAGTGCGGGGCGCGGGCCGGGCCGCCGCGGGGTCCGCCGGCCGGCAGGGGGCGCGCGCGCGCCGGGGCCCCCCGCGCCGCCCGCCCGCCCCGCCGCGCGCTCGCCTGCCGCCCCGGGCCGCACAAGTGTTTCTGTTTTGTGTGTAGCGTTTGTTCTGGAAGCCTGTATTTACATTCTAAGTCTATCTGGTGAGTGGGCCGGAGCCCGCGTCTGGGCCGGGGTGGGGGAGGGAGGAGGAGGAGGAGGGGGAGGGCGGGGGGAAAGCCCTCGGGTTCGTCTTTTAGTTGCTCCTCTTCCTTTTTCTCTCCGGCTTCTCATCACTCCAACCAGGTAGGGGCTGGGAATCAAAAAATCAACAAAGATCAGTTTTGCGGGATCTGGGAAAGTTGTGTGTGTTTTTTTTTTTAAGAGAAGAAAAGGTAAAAAAAAAAAAAAAAAAAACTGGAGAAGGGAGGGGGGTTGGGGGACTGAATGAATAAAAAGGGGAAGGAAGGCGGATCCACGTGGTTTAATCCGAGACAGACAGAGATCCCATTGTTCAAAATCAATAAAAAAAAAAAAAAAAAAAAGGCAGCCGGGGCCCAGGCGCGGGGACGCCCGCCCGGGGAGAGTGGCCGCGGAGCCGGGCGCTTTGCAGCCGGGATCGGCGGCATCGGCCCGGGCGCACCTCCGGGAAGAAGGACCGGGAGAGTTGGGCACCATTAAAGTTTTTATTTTTCGTGTCTGTGCGAGCAGGTGTTTGGGGTCGGGGACCTGCTTTCGCCACCCCCCTCCCCCGCTTCCCTCGTCGGGGGCAGACCACCCACCCAGAGGAATCGGGAAATTAGGAGCCTGAGGTCGGAACCCCCAGGCTGGGGCGGAATTGGGACTCGGGCGGAGAGAATCGCCTTCCATTGAGAGGGCTCCTCGGGCAGGGGGGTCCCGAAGAAAAAAGCAGCAGGTGGGGTGGCCGGGGAGGGGAGACCCCTTTCTCCCCGCGGAGGGGCCGGGAAGGCTCTAAGAGTGCCCTGACGCCTCCTCTCATTGGAACGTGGGGGCCGGAGGCTTCTGCTCCTCTCCCTTGACTTTTTGGGGAGCCACAGTCTGCAATGGTGCCGCGATGCAGACAAGCCTAACTTGCGGATGGGTCGGGGGAGGAGGGGGGAGGGTCTCCATTTTTTTTTTTTCTTTTTCTTTTCTTCTTTCTCTCGCCGGATGGCAGTCGGGGGACCCTGGCTCCCGTGCGGGATTCCCCGGAGGAGGCGCGCCGGGCCCGGGGAGGGGCGCGATTTCCTCCCGGCTCACCCCCTCTCCGCCCGCCCGCCCACCCCGCGGCCGCCGCTTCGGGGCGGGCAGGGGAGGAAGTGGAGGCCGGTGGCGGCGGCTCCGCGGCGTCCCCTCCCCCCGCGCAGTTTATAACCCGTCCATTGTGCGCCGCTGCCCGTGTGTGTCTCCCTCCAGCGCGACCATGCCCAGGAAGAAGGCGGCGGCGGCCTGGGAGGAGCCCAGCTCGGGCAACGGCACGGCCCGCGCCGGGCCCAGGAAGCGCGGCGGCCCGGCCGGCAGGAAGCGCGAGCGCCCCGAGCGCTGCAGCAGCAGCAGCGGCGGCGGCAGCAGCGGCGACGAGGACGGCCTGGAGCTCGACGGGGCGCCGGGCGGGGGCAAGCGCGCGGCGCGGCCGGCGGCGGCCCCCAAGGCGGGCGGCGCGGCGGTGGTCATCACCGAGCCCGAGCACACCAAGGAGCGCGTCGTGAGTGCGGGGTCCGGGGTCCGAGGGCGGCGGGGAGGGGATGGGGGGGAGTGTTTGAGGCCCGCGGCGCGCCACGCGCGTTCCGGCCGGGGCGGCGGGGCCGGCGCAGGCCACGGGCTGAATCATCGCCGCCGCCGCCGCACAACAAAAGGGCGCGGGGCGGGTGCGGGCCGGAGGCGGGCGCGGCCGGTGGCCTCTCGAACCCCGCGCGCCACCGGTCCGCGCGGCGGTTGGGCCTGGGGGCGCGCGCCCCGGGGCCCCCGGCGGGGGAGGGGAGGGGCGGCCGCCCGCCCGCGCGAGGGGGTCATGGCCCCGCCCCCGGCGCCGCGCGAGCCGCCCGCCTCCGCTCCCCTCCCCCTCCCGCCCCGGGAAGGGAAGGGAGACTTCGGCAAGTTGTCTCGGGCCGGAGTAGGGGATTCGCGCGCGGGGCCTGACGCCCCGGGCCCCCGGCAGCCCCCCGGCCTCCTGAGGCCGCCGGCCAGTCCGGGCGCCGCGGGGAAGGGGTCCCGGCGCGCCGCGGGGAGCGGCGGTCTGCGCCGCGGCTTTGAGGTTCCCGCCGCCTCGGCTCCGGCTCCCCGGGGGGGCGGGGCCTGGCGGCCGCCGCGCATGCCCCTTACGGCCCGGCACTGGCTCTCGCGCCGCCGCCGGGGAGACGGGGGCGGTCGGGGCGGGTGCGAGGGCGCATGCTCCGGAGAGCCCCCCCCCCCCACCGGAGGTGGGATGCCCCCGGCTGGGAGGTATTGGGGCTTTGTTCCTCGCTTGGGGTCCGGAGGCACGGGTGCGAGGTGAGAGCTCCGGGCAGCGCTCCCCCCCTCCACTCTGCAAGAAGCGGCTCCTTGTGGGCTTGACTTTGCTCTGTAGAGTGGGCTTAGCATCCCATCACCGGGATTCTCTCAACTCAGGTGCCTGCAGAACCCTGCAGAGCCAGAGCTCTTAGCCTGGGTTCTAAGATCCTGGGAACCTACACGTTTGGTGCGAGATGAATGGGTTGGAGAGGGTCCGAGCTCCCCAGGTTCTCAGGCGATCCTGAGAGAGGAAGAACTTCCACGTAGGTCCTTGAATTTGACCTCTGGAGAAGGTCTATGCTGTCCCCACAAAGGGTGTGTAAGGGTTAACGGCTCCAGAGTGCTTGCCTCCTGAGGAGCGCTGGCAATGCTGAAATGGTTAAAAATAACCCGCTTTATAGAGGAGAAAACTGGGGCACAGTGTCGGGGCCCAGCCCAGAATCACACACAGCTGGGTTTCCACAGGGGCCCAGGTGTTTTCTGACATCATCCTCACGCCCCTGCACATCTTTCCTGTGAAAACGCTTGGTAACTGCCCTGGCTGTCTGGTCCCTAAAATGGCTTATCTGGGGTGGGACCGTGCCCGGGAAATGGCCAGTCTTATTTTTTCCCCTGACCAGTGGAATCCCCTGTGTGAGGCCCCAGACATTTGCCCTCAGCCTCTGGATGGTAGGAGAGCTGAGAGAGCAGGTGGGTTCTGCCTCTGCTCTGGTCTCCCTTCTGTGAGTTGACAGTCAACCTATGAGAGCAGTGAGTTTTGTGAGGAGGTAAGATTCTTAGCCAGCGCTGGGACCTGCCCCAGGAGCTAGCCAGGGAGAGAGGGGGAGGGCCTCCGGGCTCCCACCAGCTGCCTGTCTGGTGGCAGTGGCACTGAGGAGTCTGACTGGGAGACAGGGCATCCCTTGCTGTTGAAGGTGATTTTACACTTATATCTTTTGGGATCTTGAGAGAGACAGCCACTATCCTAGGCTCAGGAGACTGAAGGACAACAAATGCTTTTTTATGCCTCCTGGAATGTGCATGCCCCAAGTTTTTAAAGTTTTTATTAGCATCCAGGAGGCCCATGCTGCCCCGTTGCCCTCCCACAGGTCTTTGTTGGCACTGCCCAGTCCTGCCCGGACCTCCTGCCCAGTGTCCCCAGTATCCCAGGTTCCTGGCTGCAAAGGAAAAAAAACGCGGGGTCTCTGCCTGTTAAGCAGTCCCAGGCCCACAAGTCTCCAGCTCGTCTCAGAAAGAGGCTTTTGCTGAGAATTCCACCAGCTCGCCCCCGTCAGGGCCGTTTGGAGGAGGCTTGTGTGAGAGCAGCCACCAGGAGTTTGTCTGAAATTGTGTTGCCTTCAGTTAACGCAAAGCTGCAGACTCTGGGCTTGTGAAAGAGGAACCCCAGATATTCGTGTGGTTGAGGGGAGCTGCCTTAGTGAAGGATGTGCATTTTTATAAAATGTCCTCACTTCAGCCTCAGGAAATGGGCTCTCCAAGGTCCTTGGTTTAGATGTCGCTGTGTCAGACGTGAGCACTTTGTGAAGGTCTGGGGTTGATGCAGCCTGAATTCCCTATTAACTTCATGATCCTGTAGACAAAGCGAGCAGCCTGGCTCAACCTAGAAACATAGCCTTTTGTGTGGGGTTGCTGAGGACCCTGAGAGATCTCCCCTCTGAAAGGCCAAACAAATCCAACTGGAAGCCGAGCTTCAAGTCCGAGTGGAAAGCCCGTTAGGGAGTTGGTTGTTGCTGGCATTTCTCTGTACGGTCTTCCCTCCACGGAGAGGGAGCAGCAGCCTGCTAAACGGATATATGTTAAAGGTTGCCTCTCGCTCTCATAGACTTGCCCCTTGCACTTGGGCAATAATTCAAAGCTTGCTTTGGACCAGGAGCCCCATTTTGTTGATTGAAGAAGCTCAGTGCATTTTCCCGCCGGGGTCGTTTATCTCTGCCAGCTCACGTGACCGCGTTGTCAGGAGGCAGCAAGGTGAAGTGAGATCCATTCATCCAGTTGAGTCTTCTCTCACTTTAGGCACATGCAGCGTTTCAGACACAGCTCGTCCACAAAAGAATCTCTTGTCTGTCAGTGAAGGTGGCTTCGTTTCTCCCTGGGAGGGTCCAGCCGTGACAGCCACCCCTGGAGGGTCTCTGGATGGAGCCCCCAGGCATTCGGGGTTTTTCCCAGCTGGGTCATGCAGCTCTCTGACCACGTGGATGTGGGCTGTGATTTAAGGGGTAATAGGGATTCTCCTTATTTTAGTTTTTAATTTCAAAGAAGATAAAGGGGAGAATTAAATTATAGAGGAATAAAGGTAATAGTCTATAGCAAAGGATTGTATTCAGTATTTCCCAAACTTTTGACATAGGTGTACCCCTTCTATAATTTTCGTAACGCTGAGTACCCCTCGTACTCATGAGAACGTAGAATTAGGCGCAGCTAAGCACGGTGCAGTGCATATCCACACCAAACTCCGGTGCAACTCGTACCCCCACCAAACTTCCCGTACCCCTGGGGATAGGCATACCACACTTTGGGAAACAGTGGTATAGGTAATAGCTCTGAAAGAGACAACTCCCTCCATCTGGCGCGTGAGGAATTAAGGCCTGTGACAAAAACCCAAATAAGAAAACAGCCCACACAGCAGGCGCTGCAGTAGACTCTTCAATCAAGGAGTTTTAGAAACGCCACGTTGGGTCAGAAAGGGTTGGGTTTGTGTAAATCTTAGCTGGCTTGATAGGACCAGTGTCCGTGGCCTCCTGACCACTGATGCAGGTGCTGGTCTCAGAGGAGACCTGCTCCTGCCCGGGCTGCTGGCAGCTCTTTCAGGCGGTGATGGAGCTGCTGGTCCTGCACATGGCACCCAGGGCCTCGCCCGCCAGGGGGAGGGAGGAAGGGGGGGCAGAAGGGACCTGCCAGACCTGAGCTGCCCTCATCCCACAGCCCCTTTCCCACCAGCCATTCTCTGGCCTGGCAGCTCAGCCCAAGGTGTCTCAGTTCCTTCCCGTGTCTGCGACCTGAGGAATACTGGAGAGCAAGTCTGAGATGGCCGAGGCCCAGGGCTGCCCCTTCCACGGGGAACCTGACAGAACCCACTGGCTGCCATTCACCTGTGAGACCTGTAGAATGTTCCAGCCGGGCCCGCCAGCTACACAAAGAAGGGGAGAGATAACCAGGGGAAACTAGGCTCCCGTTCAAGTAATCTGAGTCTGGGTTCTGCAGGGATGGGCTGCCCTCCGATAAGGCCGTCCTCTAAATTATTTAAATGCAGCCAAGTCGGTCTCCCTCCCTGGCTGTCTGCTCCCCCTTCGCATGCTCGCTGCCAGAGTGTCGTGTAGGTGGACCAGCTTCCAGCCAGGGAAACACGGCCGAGCGGGCGCGTGTGACGGGACCTGCACTGTGGGGTCACACAGGTCCTAAGAGACGGTCATTGATGCTGAAGACGGGTTGTCTTTACAAATGACGTGCCATGTTGCCAAAACGTCCCACCGAGGCAGTCCCCACTAGAGGTTGCAATGACGAATAATGGCGTTCAGACCAGGTTGGCCTTTTCTTCCAAGAACAATTACAGGTGTGTGATTGGGGGGGGAGGGAGAAATGAGGACAGGGGGATGGGATGCAAGGTCACTGCTTCCTTTGTGGGACCGAGTGGATAGTTCAGAAGTGAATCTTGGCAGTCTATTTTAAAAAGTGTATTTGGGCATCCAGAAGTACAGCAAAGTGCTGGAAATATAATAGTGCCACCCAGAAGCAGGCAGTGGCTTCAAAGGTGCTCATCCTCCAATGACTGTTTGAGGATGGGACTGGCTCACAGCCTTCCCGCCTACTGCCGGCTGGGCCCTGGGTGGTCCCTTGTTCGCTCCGCTGATCCCGCCTAATGGGCCAGCAGGAGGAGGAGCCCTGCTGGAGCGGGGAAGGCGGGGAGAAGCTGAGCACCTCGCCTTCCCCAGGAGATGCTCCTGCACAGCGGGCAGCAGAGGAAGGATGGGGAATTACCAGCCAAATTACCGTGCAGAGGCCGCGGGCTCCCAAGGCTGAAGTCCATGTGCGGAATGTCATCCTTGTGAGAAAATGCAGACTTTGCCCCAAGGACAGCTGGTTCAGATTCCCTTGGTGACACGGGCGGGCGTCTTGCAGAGTGGAAGGGAGGGATGTCATTTTTTGGCAAAAAAAACAACAACAACAAAAAACACCCAAAAAACAACATTTTAAAGAGAAATCAAAAGGATAAAAATGGGCCCGTGCATAACTGGGCAGCAGTGGGATTAGCACACTGAAGTGGGCCAACAAGATGCTGAACACCTTGGCTGCGATCGCTGGGCGAAATGTTGCTACTGTACTAGTTTTGTTTCCTGCTGTTGTTGGACGGACTAAGAAAGCTGGAAGCAGCATGGCAAGCTAATTCTTTTTTCCTCTCTGTCTCTGCAGAAAATTGAAGGGTCTAAGTGCAAAGGGCAGCTTTTGATTTTTGGGGCAACGAACTGGGATTTGATTGGTCGGAAAGAAGTGCCTAAGCAGCAAGGTATGAGAAACAGTTCTAAACATGTAAGAAGCTCCTCTTTCTCACGTGCTTCCTCTGTGCTAGGTGTTCGATGGAATTTGGTGACCGTCCATCAGGTAGGTATTTTCTTCATTTACAAGATTGCTCAGAGAGGCCAAGTAACTTTCCTGAGGCCACACAGCCATTCTAGGGATGGAGCTGGTTTTGAACCCTATTCATGTGCGTATCTCTCACCTTACAATTCTCCTTTTAAAAACCAATTCCCTTAAGGTTCAACAGAAAAATGTAAATGGCAGCCTCAAATAAACATGGACACATTTCCCCCATCTTCCTTCTCATGTCACTTATTTTTATTAAACTGTAAGAGCTGGCCCTGTGGGATGTTGAGATGTTGAGATGTCTTAGACATCTGTCACATGTCAAACTCAGATATTTCAGAAGAGTCTACATTGCTTTGCAAGCTGCCAAATGTTGGAAGTATGGAGACAGAGAAGGACCTTCAGCCCCCAGACACTTTTTGAAAATCGGTGTCTTTCCTCAGGAGAGGACCGGCCTGAGGTGGCGAAGGGAGGCTGGCGCCGTGCCACCTTTTATGGCTTTTTGGTGTCATTTGGAGAGTTCCCAAAGCCTTTCCAGCATTGCCCAGTGAGCAAATATTTGTACCCTGACACTCCCTGGAGCCGCAGACCTGGAAATGGTCTCCTTTCGTGAAAACACAGGGATCTCCGGGCCTGCTCGGGGTCTGGCTGAATTAGAAGTGGGTCCCAGCCATTTTCTCCTGCTTTGGGAGGTGCCCACACTTGGGGCCCATGGCCGGGACCCCCTCTCCCCCCGCCCGCTGTTGGTGCCACCAGACAATCCCTCCCGGTGTGTGATGGCCCAAGTCTGCCAGCCTCGGACCTGGGTGGCCTCTTCTCAAAGCTGTTCTTCCGCGGCGGCCCACTTGCAGTGATGACACGGGCCCACGGGGGACGTGGCAGCAGAGGGACGTGGGGGGACGTGGCAGCAGAGCCTGGTGGTCTCCTGCGGGTGTGGGCGGGGCTCCGGAGGCAGGGAAGCCGCCTTGTGGGTGAGGAGCCGCTCCCGCACTCTAGATGGAGTTTGGCCCTCGTTGGGCTCATTGAAGAGCCTTTTGCCTCCCCTCATTCTCAATTTCGCTTCTTGGTTTTTCTCCCTCTGAATGAAGTTTTATACTCTTTTAAAAAACATTTAAAAGTATTTTTGAATATCTCTTGGCCCTTCCTGACCTTGCCAGTAGGCAGAAAGGGAAGGGAGACAGGGTGCCAAAGAGCCAGGGCTGCTGCTGGCCGTTCCAGGGTAGCCTGGTCACTGCAGCTAGGGTTCCTCTGCCCAGCTAGTCCCTATGGCATTACCTCCGGGTGCCCCCTGCTGCCATGTTCTTCAAAGATGGCACCTGTCACCTTAGCATAGGTTTTGGTGCCGTGCTACCACTGGTTTTGCCTTTTTGATAAATAGGCCGTGGGTTTTTTGTTTATTTTATTGATTTCAGAGAGGAAGGGAAAGGGAGAGAGGGAGAGGGAGAGAGAGAGACATCAATGATGAGAATCATTGATTGGCTGCCTCCTACACGCCCTGAGAATCAAACCTTGACCTCCTGGTTCATAGGTCGACGCTTGGTCACTGAGCCACACTAGCCTGGCGACCTTGGGTTTCTCTTAACCAGTCAATTGCCACAATATTTTGAATTTCATTTTAAAAGGCCCGCCACTTACCTCTGTAGGCTTACGGCGCGCAAATGGTTGAAGAGTTTTACTGTCACCTCTGAAGGCTAGCCCTTTCCTGGGAAGTTGCTGTTTTCTTTCCACCTTTTAGTAGTCGGGAGGTGACTTCAGGTGAAGCTCAGGGCAGTCACTGTGTGACATGATGACTTGTCCTGGATCCAGCCTGCCCTCCATTGCCTGACTGGCCCCTTATCACGAAAGCAGAGGACGCTGGCAGCGCCCTCTGCTGGTGGGGCGCATGCAGCATGGGGCCTGACACTGAACCATCCCCCTGACACTATTCCCCAGAGCCAGGAAATGGATGGAGAAATGAGCCTCTCGGTCAGTCCCCACGCCTGGATCAGCCAGACAGTGGATTTGGCAGGGGCTGGCATTTCGTCACAGCACCAGAGGCCTGGAGGTGCGGTCACGTTTCTGGCCTCGAGAGTCCCAAACTGAAAATATCCAGCAAACAATAGTGCCCCATCCGCTAACAGGGCTATTTCTTCCTCCTCCCACACGCCCGCTAGCAATGCTGGGTGCTTCCGTGTGGCTGGCACTGGTGAGGCCTGGTGGCCAGTGCAGAGGGAGGTGCCCGAGTTCAGTGGGGACAAGTGCTGTGACGGGATGCCCAGGCTCTGGTGCATCCCAGGAGGGCCTGCTTGACCTGAGGTTTGAACAACAAGCGGGGCAGCAAGGGGTTCTCTGAGGAAATTAATACATGAGCAAATGCCAGAGGTCATGACTTGGCCGACACAAGGAGCAAACTAATGGGGGGAGGTTGGTTGGTGGACAGAGGTGTCAGCTGGACCCGATAGGCTTACAGGGAGGGCAGGTGGAGCCAGGGATGCCCAGAAACGATCCAGAATGCATCTCCAGGCTGCAGACAGCTGATGGGGAGGGAAGGGCCCTCTGGCAGTGAGGAGGGCAAGGGAGACCCCAGGTCCACTGCCAGCTTTCCTGTGTTACCAATCCCCCTCTCCCCCCAGTGGGGAGCAGGAAGTGAGCATCCAGCTTCTGGCTACTTGGCCTGGTGGGCTCGCCCAGTAGTGGTTTCCATGGTCACGGTCAGATATGGAGGTGGAACGTCAGGGTCCACGTGGCCACTGAGCAGGCCCGCGCCAGCTCGGGGAGTGTACTAGAGGCCCCTGCAGCTGTGCCATGAGAAAGTGGACCCCGGGGGGCCAGGGACCTTTTGGGGTGCTCTTCCCCGGCTCGTCGCTGCAGGCGTCAGGTTTGCATTCTTCTCGTTGCAGCTGCCTACCGCAATCTGGGTCAGAATTTGTGGGGGCCCCACAGGTACGGGTGCCTGTCGGGGGTCCGGGTGCTGCAGGCGTCAGGTTTGCATTCTTCTCGTTGCAGCTGCCTACCGCAATCTGGGTCAGAATTTGTGGGGGCCCCACAGGTACGGGTGCCTGTCGGGGGTCCGGGTGCGGACGGTGGTGTCGGGGTCGTGCGCTGCCCACAGCCTCCTCATCACCACAGAAGGGAAGCTGTGGAGCTGGGGTAAGTAGCGGGGCTGATCGGGGTGACTCATGCAGCCAGTCCCCGGGCCGCTTCCTCCTGCGCCACCTCAGGCACAACTCCCTCCGCTGGCTGGCAGCCCCGTTTCCCCTTCCTGGTTCCCACTGTCCGCCCCTGTGATGCATCACCTCCCTCCACTCTCCGCTTTTCTTCTTTTTCAGTCTTTACACAGCCCCCTGATTCTTCGAATCCTCCTTTTAGGCAACCTTTTCCTGAACATTTAACTGACTGGGACTTTCTGATACCAAGGTGCCCAGAACTGAATATTTCAGGCCTGCGATCTTCCCATTACATGGTCCCCCCAGCACCGGTCCCCCCAGCACCGGTCCCCCCCTCTCGCTTTGCAGCGGTGACGAAAGACCTCTGTTCTCACCCTTTATTTTATTTATTTATTTATTTATTTATTTTTTTAAAAAAATATATTTTATTGATTTTTTACAGAGAGGAAGGGAGAGAGATAGAGAGCCAGAAACGTCAATGAGAGAGAAACATCAACCAGCCGCCTCCTGCACACCCCCCACTGGGGATGTGCCCACAACCCAGGCACATGCCCCTGACCTAAATCGAACCCGGGACCCTTCAGTCCGCAGACTGGGGCTCCACCGCTGAGCCAAACCGGTTTCGGCTTCTGTTCTCACCCTTTAAATGCCACCAGCTTTCCTAGCGGCCACACGGAGACAGCCCTGCATCTTCTTGGCAGCCCTGTTCCTCTTCCTGGGGTTACACGGGCCCGCGGTGGGGGGATGGGGGGAGCATCTCGCTGCGTATTGCATCCATGTCTCTGTGTTTCCCCAGAGACTCTCCCTTTGCCTTCCCCTGCTGCTGGGTTTTCTTGCCTGGGTGTTAGGATTGGGGTGGGGGAGTTCCCACTTCTTGGCTCTGCCCCATTTCGTGTCCCCTGCAGGGGGCTGCATGCCTGCAGCCCTCCAAGCCATGACAGCCTGCCCCCACGCCCCTCTGTAGCTGGGCCTCCGCCTCTGCCCGGGCACTGCTGCGGCTCCCTGCCCTTCGCTTGAGCCCTCCGGCCAGCTTCTAGTCCATGTGACTGCATCTTTATTTGGGTCTGTTTGAACCATTTTTTGCAATTCCATGAGCTGCTGAACCAAAGTTCAAGTATATTAACATCTGTTCTCCCTGCACCCTGCTAATTTTGTCATTCGGTGGAAAAAAGCTAACAAGTTGTCTGGCCCAAATTTATCCTCTTCGTCTCCTGACGCCATGCTGACATCGCCTTGATTGTCGCTTTCTCCCGCTTGGCACGGAGGTGTGTCCCGCCCCCTCGTGTTCCAGCCCCGAGCACAGCAGTCTGTCAGGCCCACTGTACATCTCATTCCCGGTCTCCCCTCGTTCTCACTTCCATGGCGCTTCTAAAAACGTCCCCTCCGCCACCCCGCGGGGAGGGGATGACTATAGACTGTCCGTCTGACCTGCCCTGGGGCGGAGACGTGTCCCATGAGGATGGGCTGGGATGTCACGAGCAAACCCCACCAGCCCTTGTTCAGTGTTACAGTGCCTTTCACAGTGAACTTGGGTGGCCCCATGGGAAGCTGGTGTCGGCCTCCTGCCCTCATCCCCTGCACTACACGATGTAGTTGAAATCAGGTTCATGTGCAGACATGGTTTCATCGGGTAACTCCTCCTCAAGCCCTCTCCAGGGTGGGTGCTGTCCTGTGGCCCTGCTCTCACTTCCCATGACCCAAAGGTCAAGTTCATTGTTCCGAGGGGTATGAATCAACTTCCCCGAAGTGCCCTGACCCTTTGGCCCTGTAAAACCTCTCCAAATCTCCCAAATTGTTAAGTATCAGGTGTGGTTTTTCTCCAGGGACCTGCTGTTGGCCTGCTGGGTGGCTTGTTTTGCAGCCTGTGTTGGAAATGGGGAGGTTTAGGGGTGTCCAGGCTCCTCGTGGCCCACACAGCTCGCCACGTCTGCTTTGGAGCTGAAGGGCTTTGCCAGAGGCCTGGGCATTGCAGGGACGAGGCACTGGGTTCACCACCTGGCCTGACCCCATAGCCATGACCCCTTAGCCAGCGCAGCTCCGGAGGCAGGGCTTGTGCAGAGTGGTTCCATCGCTGGGGTTCCCTGTGAAGGGTGGTCCGTGGGGGGTGAGCTGGCATTGTTCCGGCAGCTTCATTTATAGGCAGATAAAAGGAAGAGAAGTGACAGGCAGAGACCAGATGGGCCGCGGTAGCCGCCCAGAGCACTGAGGTAATTAAGCTCGCGTGTGGCAGGTGTCGGAATGGTCACCGACTTAAACTCCGTCGTGTAGACGGGGTGAGGGACCTGTCTGGCAGGGACCGTGAGAGCGAGGCTCCATGAGCTCTTTCACTGGTGTGACATCAGGCCACAGGGATGCTCAGGGCGGGCCAAGTTGCCGCCCCAAAAAGGGGGTCAGAGCCATTGACGGGGGCCCCTGTGGTTGCTGCAGAGACATCCCCAAGGACTCGGTGCCCCCGGGCAGGCCTCAGAAGCCGGCCCTTGGTTGTCAGACTGGAGTGGGGGCACGTTTGGGAGCCAGATTTGCCCCAGTAGCTGCTCTGCTGCCCTCTCCTACCTCCATCCTGCTCCCCATCTGCAGGTCGGAACGAGAAGGGGCAGCTGGGACATGGCGACACCAAGAGGGTGGAAGCCCCCAGGCTCATCGAGGCGCTCAGCCATGAAGCCATCGTGTTGGCGGCCTGCGGGCGGAACCACACCCTGGCCTTGACCGGTAAGCGGGGTTGGTTCTGTGGCAAGAGGCCAAGTGGTCCTCTTTGGGTGCTGGGGTAGCGTTGCCATGGCGACCTTGGTCACCACCAGAAAGAGGCCCCACGGAGCCTGGTGGGTGCTTCCCTGTGGGGAAGGCATGGAGAGCCTCAGGCACGGGCCAGGCGTTGCCAGGAGGCTGTGAAATAAATGGCTTGTGCCTGAGCCATCCGCTCCGTTCTTCCCGGCCAAGGAGCTGCTTTGGGAAGAATGGGAGCCTTTGGTTCCACGTCCAGTTCCGAACCCGCAGCGTGATTTTCCCTCCTGGGTGTCGTTCTTCTTCCAGAGACGGGCTCCGTGTTCGCATTTGGAGAGAACAAGATGGGGCAGCTGGGCCTGGGCAACCAGACGGACGCGGTCCCGAGCCCTGCACAGGTACGCGCCCCTCGCCCTCCTGTGCTCGCTGTCTGAGGAGCGTGGGTTTATCTTGATCCCTGGGACAGTCTGGGCCCTCTGAGTGGATCACACGCCGTCGTCTTTAAACGGGTGTGATGTACATCCACAGTTAAAAACGCCCTGAAAGCAGTTCCTTTCGGAATGAAGTAGTTTGTTAGAGGCCTCGTTTTAAGCTTGTTCTATCCCAAAGAAAGGAAGAACTCTTCCGTGTGTGATGCGTTTATCTGCCAGTAGTCACCAACCAGATGCTTAGAACACTAACAGGAGTTAGTTAGGGGTGGGGTTGATAACCTAAAAACTGAACTTAGTACAAGGCAGCAGGTGCAGATGGTGTCTGATGAGTGGGTTTAAGGTTAAGGATGGACTCAGATCTCTCGCTCTTGGCCTGTGGTTTGAAGGATTTCTGAAGGGACCCCGTGTTGTCAGCCACGTGCCCTGCAGCAGGTGTGAGGGTTTCTACAGAAGCAGGGGGGCGGGCAGGGCCCCCATCCCAACTCCATCGCTGATTCTCCTCGGGCTCTCCCAGGCCCAGCAGGGCGCCGGAAACAGCCCGTTCCCTAAGTTCCTTAGATTTGTTTCCAACCCCATGTTCAGTTCCTCAGGGCCTCCGCTGTCTTCTCACTTCTAATTCTGAACCAATGTTTTCTGTTCACACCTGCAGTGCAGACCATTGGTCAAGTATTTCTGGAGAGTAGAGGAGAGCATCTGATTGTTTGTCTTACTGGTTGGCAATAACACAAAAGCTTTTCTTTGAGAAGTTGGGGTTGTCCTATTCAGAGTGTCCCTGGGAGAGTTGAGGGTTCAGTGTTGGCGAGTTCCTGCTTGCTTTTGCCCCCATGCCCGCGCTGGTCAGTGGAATTCCCGGTTTCTGGGCCCAAGGATGTGGGAGCCACAGTGCTGGTTGTTTTGAGGGTTAAAGACCTGGGACACACCTGACCTGTCTTTGAACTTGACTCTGGTGGAAGGTGGGGGTCACGAGAGTGTTTCTTTATGTATATTACGTATATATATTCTAAGCTTTTGCCTTCAGAATTGTTGAGCTCATTAAATCTCTTGTAACTGGCCCTGACCGGTTTGGCTCAGTGGATGGAACATCAGCCTGCAGACTCAAGGATCCCAGGTTTGATTCCGGTCAAGGGCATGTGCCTTGGTTGCAGGCACAACCCCAGTAGTGGGTGTGCAGAGGGCAGCTGATAGATGTTTCTCTCTCATCGATGTTTCTAACTCTCCCTCTCTCTAAAAAAATCAATTATATATATATATATATATATATATATATATATATATTTAAAAAAAAATCTCTTGTAACTGTTTCAGCACCAAACAGAGATAGAAACTTTTTTTAAAAAAATATATTTTTATTGATTTTTTACAGAGAGGAAGGGAGAGAGTTAGAGAGCTAGAAACGTCGATGAGAGAGAAACACCGACCAGCTGCCTCCTGCACCCCCCCTCCCCCCACCGGGGATGTGCCCGCAACCAACGTACATGCCCCTGACCGGAATCGAACCTGGGACCCCCAGTCCGCAGACCGACACTCTACCACTGAGCCAAACCGGTTTCGGCAGAGATAGAAACTTTTTAATCAATCTTTAAAAATAAAATGTCTGACAGCCTGCTGTCTTTTCTTTTCAGATAATGTACAATGGCCAGCCAATTACCAAAATGGCCTGTGGGGCCGAATTCAGCATGATAATGGATTGCAAGGGAAACCTCTATTCCTTTGGGTGCCCTGAATACGGTCAGCTGGGTATGGAAGTGTTATTTTTTTGAAAGCTCTGTAATCTTACTGTGTCTTTAGAGCCGAAGTCTGCAGGGCTGCACACGTGCTAAAAATGTGCGTAATTGATCGCAGATAATACCCATGATCCACTAAGTGGCTCTCATGCTTAGTGGGTGGGGCTTGCATGACTCACAGGGGTGCTGAGTGTTAGAGTGACTTGCCTTAAAGAAAAAGCCAGGGCTCTGGTCTGACAAAAGATTCTTTTTTTCTGATTTGGGAGTTCATTTATATACAGAAGGATTTCACAGTGGAAAAGGGGATCAAAGGACCTCTGATGGGTTTCATATTTTTAGAGATTTGCTTTTATTGGAAACGAGGGCCTAACTGAGGTTAAGGTTGCTCTGGAAACCCTGGCCTGGGCGATCATTCCTGTACATACCTGGGAACCACATGCTAAAAAAAGCCAGAGTACAAGCAGCTGCATCCCTTCCTGTTCTCATCCCTAAACAGAATGTACTCTCCAAAAGCATATCTACTTCAAGTTCATTGAGTATAGAAGAAAAACTCGGACAGCAGCTCTCAGCAGTTCTCAATAAGCAGCAAATGTCTCTGCGCGTGATTTTACCAGGTCTCCATTTTCTTTTCCCATCTGACACCAAAGTGTTTTTCCCTTCCTGGCGCCTTCCCACCACCCCAGCCTCTTCTGAGTGGGAGGTGAAGCGTGGGCGCCCTCTGCTGGCGCCGTGCTGCATGCCACTCCAGATCCTCGCCCCCGGATCTGAGTTGCTGGGCTCCACGTCATGAAAAGCAGGCAGATGGGAGGCTGTATAAATAGAAGGAGGAGCATCACGCTGGCCTTAGACTTCAGGGAACAGTGACTTTGTGAAACTAAATATAACTCGAGTCAGAAAGGAATAAGAAAGAACAGCCCTTTATGCACCTTCGGGGCTGGTTGCCGGGAGTTGCCAGAGGCTGCTGGAGGGACCGTTTCCATAGCCACAGGCCCTCCGGCTGTCCCCAGTCCTGAGCAAAACACCAGAAGTGCGTTCCTGTCTGCTTCCGGGAACGTGTGTCTCCCCTGCCGCCCATGGCTGCCCCGGGTCTGCAGACAGGCGGCCTGTCAGCGATGGGATTTTCCTTCAGGGAGAAGCACGTGATGCTGGTGATGAAAGTGGCTGACACTCAGGGACTGTGTGCCAGTCCTTTTAAGCACATCATACAGAGTCTCACCTGCGTAGTTTATACTCATTTGAAGGGATTGAGAGATTGACTCGATTTATAGCTATAGAGTCAGTCATTCTTACTCGCCAGTTTTGCAAACCTGTTTTCAATCTCATTGTCTAAATCCAGAGAGATCGCTCTTGGAATTGGGACATAAGTGTGACCTTGGAGAGACAGATCACCAGCACACACACTTCTCAGAACAGATTTACTGGGTCAGGCAAGGCAACGGCGAGAACATGCCAGCTTACTGTTTTACCAGCCACAGTGATACATCCAGGTTATAATAATGCATAAGGACGCAAGTCTGGGGCTGTGTGTTGAACGTTTCTGTATATCCTTGGCCTTGTTCAGGGGGTCCTTGAGGCCCCCAAGTGGGGTACAGCCCATTCCTCTGGATCTGTACCTTCCACCTTCGTCACTTGCAGCCACAGTATGAAGTATGTGCTGAATCTGAATGTGGAAATGCACATACACAGAATAATGTCCTGCTTAGTATTTATTCATTTAAAAAATCGAGTAACTGATTTCAAACCACAAAATTGGTTTCATGCCACTCGCCAGCTGTGCCTCAGATTAGAGATTGCTGCCTTGGTTGGCAAAGGTCTCCCGCTAGCCTCCAGCTGGCCAGTGGGGGCAGGTGCTCAGCCCCCTGCTATGGGGACGGTGCCCTGGGCCACGGCTGCCGCTGACCCCTGGCTCCGCTTGCTGCAGGACACAACTCGGACGGGAAGTTCATCGCCCGCGCGCAGCGGATAGAGTACGACTGCGAGCTGGTGCCCCGGCGAGTGGCCATCTTCATCGAGAAGACGAAAGACGGGCAGATCCTGCCCGTCCCCAACGTGGTCGTACGAGATGTGGCGTGTGGCGCCAACCACACGGTGAGTCCTGAGCTCCTGAGCGTCCCCTGCCCTCCGTGGAGCGGTGCGGGTGCCCGGTGTCAGGCACCTGGCTCTGCAGCTTCCTTCCTGCTTCCGTAGGCGAGGCTGAGCAGCTATTGGGGTGGGATCATACACTGTTTTCCTGTTTTGCTTCTGTCTAACACAATGGTCGGCAAACATGCGGCTCTTTGGCTCCTGAGTGTGGCTCTTCCACAAAATACCACAGCCTGGGCGAGTCTATTTTGAAGAAGTAGTGCTAAAAGTTTTAAGTTTAAAAAATTTGGCTCTCAAAAGCAATTTCAATCATTGTACTGTTGATATTTGGCTCTGCTGACTAATGAGTTTGCTGACCACTGGTCTAACAATACCATGGACGTCTTTCCAGGGGGGTAGATGGCATCCTATTATAGAGATGTTGAATACTTTTGTGTGTGTTTTTTTTTAAAATATATTTTTTATTTCAGAGAGAGAGAAACATCGTTGAGAGAGAATCATTGATCAGCTGCTTCCTGCCACCCCATACTGGGCATCGAGCCCACAACCCCAGCATGTGCCCTGACCGGGAATCAAACCTTTGAGCCACGCTGTCGAGGCTATTGGGTAGTTTTTGTACAGCTTTTAATCACCCATGTGGTTCCCTGAAGGCAGTGGTTGGCAAACCGAGGCTCTTTGGCCCTTTGAGTGTGGCTCTTCCACAAAACACCACGGCCTGGGCGAGTCTATTTTGAAGAAGTGGCGTTAGAAGAAGTATAAGTTTAAAAAATTTGGCTCTCAAAAGCAATTTCAATCACTGTACTGTTGATAGTTGGCTCTGTTAACTAATGAGTTTGCCGACCACTGCCTTAAGGTCACTGTAGATAAACGCAGTCCGCTTTGCAAATACCTCCTCATCTTAGTTGCCTCCTTGCAGACGTTTTGCTGCGAATGCCTGTAAGTTGCACAAGGTTTTTTCTCTGTTGAAAGAGCCAGGGGTAACCCTAGCTGGTTTGGCTCAGTGGATAGAGCGTTGGCCTGGGAACTGAAGGGTTCTTGGTTTTATTCCAGTCAAGGCACATACACATACCTGGGTTGTAGGCTTGATCCCCAGTAGAGGGGGAGTGCAGGAGGCAGCCAGTCAGTGATTCCCTTTCATCATTGTTTCCCTCTTTCTCTCTCTGTCTCTCTCTGTTTCTCTCTCCCTCTTCCTCTCAAATCAACAAAAATGTACTTTTTTAAAAAAGAAAAGAGCGAGGGGCTGGGAGTCCAGAGACGCAGCTGGGCTGGTGGCGGGTGGCCTTGGGCTCAGCTCCTCACCTGGAGTCTGCCCTGTCCAGTGCTCGTGACTAGATTACAGCTCCTCACCTGGAGTCTGCCCTGTCCAGTGCTCGTGACTAGATTAGGAGACCGTAGTCTATTGAGGTCTAAAATCAGTCTAACCAGGGGATGTAAACCCAGATCTTGTTTAGGCCTCTTTCGTCAGATTGTTGTACTAGGCCGTACTTCACATGATCTAAACTGTAAACATCAGAGATACTGGAAGAAAGATGTGGGTCACCTGTGTGCCCAGGTGGGGAGTCAGGCCCCTCAGTTCCCTCTGAGGTCCAGTTCCTATTGTCAGGAAGTGGATGTGTCGGCTCTGGAGATGAACCCTCTTCTCACCAGGGAAGGGGAAGAACTGCCCAGCCAGCCTGGTTCGGTGGCTGGACGTCAGCCTGTGAACCAGGAGGTCACAGTTCCATTTCCTAGTCAGGGCGCATGCCCGGTTTGTGGGCTCCATCCCCAGTAAGGGGTGTTGCAGGATCAACGATTCTCTTACGTCATTGGTATCTCTCTATCTCTCTTCCTCTTCCTTCCTCTATGAAATCAATAAAAATATGTTTTAAAAAAGCCAACCAAACAAAAATAATGAAGAATGGAAAACTGTCCCTGGCAGAGCAGCCAGCATAGCCCTGGCAATGCTGCTCCTGCCGCCTCCCCCTCCCTGGGAGGCGGGTGACGGGCCGGGGTCTCTGCAGTGGTGCGCCCTGTGCCGGCAGCCACTGCCCCAGTTTCTCCGGGACGGAAACGGGGACCTGTTACCCCGTCGGAGGCCTGTCCCCACCCTCGCTCTCTCCCCGCAGCTGGTCCTCGACTCCCAGAAGCGTGTCTTCTCCTGGGGCTTCGGCGGCTACGGCCGGCTGGGCCACGCCGAGCAGAAGGACGAGATGGTGCCCCGCCTGGTGAAGCTGTTCGACTTCCCCGGGCGCGGGGCGACCCAGATCTACGCCGGCTACACCTGCTCCTTCGCCGTCAGCGAAGTGGGTGAGTGCCCGCCGGGCCTGGGAGGAGGGTGCCACGCATTCGGAGGCTTCCCTCCCTGGCAGAGCTCCGTGGGAGCCAGAGCTCTGGCTTGTTCAAGGCCGGGCGTCCTGTCCTGATCTCCTCGGCTTCTTCTTGTCCTTGGCGCCGAGCGCCTGTGCCTTTGTCCTTGCTGTTGCTGACGGTAAGAACTCAGAGGGTCGTCTTTGCCTCTCCAGGTGGCCTGTTTTTCTGGGGGGCCACCAACACTTCGCGGGAGTCCACCATGTACCCGAAGACCGTGCAGGACCTCTGTGGCTGGAGAATCCGGAGCCTGGCTTGTGGGTACGTGGCCGTGTCTGGGGGTGAGCAGGACTGTCCCCCTCCTGGGGGAGTTGCACCCCAGAGATGCCTCTTCCCTGGAGGGTCTGCTGTCCATCAGGGATCGATGGAGGGGAGGGGCTGTGCTTGTCCAAGGAGGGGACTTGTTTTGCTGTCATTTGGAGGCTTGGTGTGCGCCGCTCATATTACAGACTCAAAGGTATATTTAGTTGGGAATGGTGGTTTCCGTTGCTCTGATACTCTGGCTAGAAAAATTTAGGCCTGTGATTTTTCACCTTATTTGGAGCCCATTGAGCTGGTGGGGAGTTGGTTAAACAGCAGCCAGCCGTTGGGAAAGAGCTCTCACTGCACCCTGTCTCGGTCTCCTTGCCCAGTGTGTCCACTTAGAAGTGCCTGCCCATGCCCGCCCGAGAGCCCGGCTCTGGGGCGGTGGAGGCGGGAGGTCGGGCCTGTGAGGCTCTGCAGGGGGTTTCTCCGCTGCCGGCGGCCCCAAGCTCACGGGCTCGCCCATCCGGTGCCCAGTTCCTAGGACGTGAGGCCTGGGGGAGTTTCAGGAGGACACATTGACTTTAAAGCGAGTAGGTGGCCCCCGTCTTGAGCAGGACTCACCCCATAGCTAGGTCGGGCGCAGCTCGTCTGCCGGTGGTGACTGCCTCTGCCTGTTGCAGGAAGAGCAGCATCATCGTGGCCGCGGACGAGAGCACCATCAGCTGGGGCCCGTCACCGACCTTCGGGGAACTGGTAAGCTGGCCCCTCGGGCGGGAGGTGGGGCCCAGTCCGGCTCGCTGACACCGGTGCCTCAAACACGTGGAACGGAGAAATGTCTCCTTGCTGCATCAAGGCTGTAACAGTCTCTGGTCTTAGTGCGTCAATCTGCAGAAACGGTCTGTGCCATCGGGTACAGCTGACCCTGGACAACACAGATGTTTTCAGTCGACTGCAGGGCAGGTGACGCACACAGCGCAAACCTTGTCCCAGGGTCACCCCCACAGCTGGGAATCTGTGTGCAGAGAGCTGACTGTAGTTACACGTGGATTTCCAACTTCGGGGTGCGTTAGTCCCTAGACCCCACTCCCGAGCTGTTCAAGGGTCACCGTACTGTGAAAGCCCTTCCTGTCCACGTCAGCTGGGCCCGTCACGGGGATGGGGAAGCACCAGCTGTGCACCCACGTTCAGTGGGCAGCTTCTGAGGGGCCCATGTGGAGCCTTGAACTAAGAACCTGGCCCAGTTTTGAGGGCCTGTTCTTAGAGAGGGGGCCTCAGAAACAGACTCTGAATGTCCTTTTAAAACTAGAGGGAGTCCAGCCTCCGTGCTCAGTGAGTGAGCCTCGACCTATGAACCAGGAGGTCACAGTTCGATTCTGGTCCGGGCACAGGCCCAGGTGGCAGACTCGATCCCCAGTAGATCACCCATCCCGGCCTCTGCACCTGGCTCCCCCTGCACCTCCCCTGCCCCGCCTCCCCCCCCCCCCCCCCCCCGCCCCGCCCCAGCAGTCCTTGACCAGTCCCTTTGGTCCCTGGTAGGGACCGAGGTGTCGTTCCTAATAACACCGCTGTTTGGTCTCGGCCCTCAGGGTGGGCAGGTAGGTGGCCGGCGGTCCCTGGAGGGCTGCAGTGCCGTTTCTCCGGGGCCCGTGCTGGTCTTGTCTCACGGTGAGGCGCCCGAAAGGCACCTGTTGTCACATCTCCAAAGGTGACCGTTTAGGGTCCATCTTCAAGCACCAGTCCGTGTAGGCGGCACTTTGTGGGTACATTCTGCTGCCTCGGCCGGGCCCCGCCTGAGCAGCGGGGTCGGTCACAGAGCCCGCCAGTTCTGGCCCTGCTGGTGGGCTGCCTTCGTTCCTGTTTCGGGCCTTGCTGCAGTGACACGGTCTGTGACGTCTCTGCTTCCTCGCCAGGGCTACGGGGACCACAAGCCCAAGTCTTCCACCGCCGCGCAGGAGGTGAAGACGCTGGACGGCATTTTCACGGAGCAGGTGAGCCGCCCGCCGCCTGTGGGAGCAGAGGGATGTGCCAGCTCACATCTCCCCATTCCCCTTTGTGGTCTCTGGTGACAGCCATCCGCAGACACAGATACGCAGCCTGGCTCCAGGGCTGTTCCTGAGTGACTCTCACCACCACCAGCCGCAAGTGGCTTTGCTCCTGGGGGAGTCCATCTCATAGCTGCCGTGGCTGCCCCCAGACTGCACCCCCTTGGGATGGGGCTGGGGTGGGGTGAGGCCCCTTCTCTCTGTTAGGTCCACCAGCCGCCGGCTCTGTTTGCCGAGCACAGATGGTGGGTGCGCCTCACACAGACAGGGCTGTGGTCCAGAGAGGCGGGCAGAATCGGGAGCGTGATCCGAGTGTCCCCGCCAGTTCCTGCTCAGCGGGTCTCCCTCTTATCCCGGGCAGCCTGGTTGGCAGGGTGTCGGTGACAGGCCACGCTGAGACAGTGACCTTGAGAAAAGGGTTTTAAAGCACTTTTAGGCACCTGCATCTCTAACTCCACTTTCCTTCATTGGTCCGTAATCCCACCTTTACCCTTCCAGCTGGCTAGTGTCCTGTTGTCCGTGTGTCTGTCTGCTCCAGACTCAGTGGCACGCTTGTGTGCCAAAGTGAGTGCCCTGGCACACCCAACACCGATTTTCCCCCCCCAGGTTGCCATGGGCTACTCGCACTCCCTGGTGATCGCGAGAGACGAAAGTGAGACTGAGAAAGAGAAGATCAAGAAGCTGCCAGAGTATAACCCGCGCACCCTCTGACCGCCTGGGGCCTCCGCCCCCTCTCGCGGCAGCTGTCACTTCCACGTGCACTGGGACGGAAGTCCGACGAGGAATTTAAACAAGTCGACCAGAGGTGCATTTTTGTTAGACTCCCTGAGGTTCCGTTTAGAAGTGATTCAACATCAACTACCTTTTCTGTATGCTTTCCAAAGTGTTTTTTTTTCTCCATGTTTGATTAAAATATTTGCTCATAGTTGACTTACCATTCCTACAAGAGGCAGAAACTTTGAGCAACCAGGTTTTTTTTTTTTTTTTTAAGTTTTTCTCTCTCCCACCCCCTCAATACACTTCTCAATGCTCTCTCCTTTCCATTGTAATTAGCATTGTGATCGGAGTGGGTGCCACCTGGGGAGGATCGCCATTTGCTCAGAAAACAGTGCCCCTCACCGGCAGCATTGTCGGCAAAGGGGGCCCGTGGTGGTCCTCTCCATCCGTAACCAGGCCCGCGTGCTTAGGAAGCATCCGGGTCCCTTCCTTCCCGGGTTCCGTGTCCTCCCCGCGGCTGCTTGTAAGCCCCGCCTCTTGGCTGCAACATTAATAGAACCTGCCGTCTCCCCCCTGGTGGGGGCTTCGGGGCATGTGTTTAGCCATTTATATCTACTTTATCTGTACATGACGTCCAAGTGACAAATCAGGTGACCGTGGAACCAAGCGGCTCCGGGGCGTCCGCCATGGGGACATTGTATCTGGTTCAAGAACCAGCGTTAAGGTTCCTCTGAGGGGCCAGGGCCGCCTCGCAGCGCTCGCCATTAGAGATTGATCTGCCAGCCGAGAAAAGTGCATTCTGAGTCCTTGCAAAGGACCCGCCCTATGTACCAGCCTTTAGCGCCTTTGTGCTTGTTTTTATCACCCCCCGCCCCCGCCCCCGCCGCTGGTTCAGCTGCCACAGCCCGGGCTGTGTCTGAGACTCGGGTTCCAGTTCTGCTAACCCAGCCCTGGTCACGTTGGCCGGGCTGGGGTACCAAATAGATGGGATCGTGCAGAAGTCCCGTCCCCGCGTGTCAGCGCAGACGCTGAGACCGCCAGCTGCCTCCCGCCAGGCGCCCTGTGCCAGCTCGTCCCGCGGTGGCCGCTCTGCGTGAGCTACGAGGTGCCTTTCCCGGATCCCTCCTCTCCCTGGGACCCAAGAGAGGCGACCGCGCTGCCTGGGGCTCTTGGCCTCGAGAGGGTCTGGACTGGTTTGGGTGCTTTAAATAGACTTTTTAGTTCAGTGGTGCTTCTGGGGGAGAGGGGGATAGAATTCAGCGTGAGACTCGGGTGGATGGGAAAGTTAAATATGGTCTTTGATTTTGTTTTGCTATTGTTACCACTTGTCATTGTCTTGATGTTAAAATGCCAAAAAATGATCCTGTTGTTGCTTTTCCCCTGCTCGTCCTCCGCTCCTCGCTATGGCGTCTGCCCTCCCCGGGCCTGTGTCTGTCCGGCCGGGCGTGAGGAGTCGGCCTGCGGCCAAGACTCGCTCTCACTTCCTGCTCATCCCCGCTGTCCTGGGCTCAGCCAGTCCCGGGGAGAAGCTTCTGCTAAACTAACCCAATTTGTCCAAATCACCCCCGAAACCACCATCTCTAACTTGAGCTTCCTCATGTGGAACCCATTTCCCTGACAAGTCTCTCTCGGAGCGGGTTCGATGCCCGTGTTCCTAAGACGCGCACAGCTCCCCTCAGGCCTGTAGGCACTGAGTGCGGGAGCAGAGCCTGGTCCGGGCTGCAGGAGCCGCCCTAGGCCACGCAGGGCTTCCACCAACCCCCGGGCTGAGCTGAGGCCACCCAGTCTATGCTAGAGCCCTTGCAGGGACAGCAGGAAAGGGGCTACCTTCCCAGTGGAGGCTGCCCGCTGCTCTCCCACAATCACTCCTTTGGCTGAGTTTAAAGTGAACTCCCTAACGGGGTCCTCTGTAGAAGAGGAGGGCGGTCCCTGCTCCAGGAGGAAGGGACGCGGCTTGGCGAGTGCTTGGCGCTGATCCTGGGCGTTGCCATGTCTTCTAGCGCAGGAAGGAGACCTCGGAAGAAGCTTAGAAGGAAGGGGAGCCTGGGAGGGTGATTTGGTCGAAGGTGCCTGGTTTAGTGCTGTAATTGTCTTATTTTTTTTATATATATTTCTTGGAGTAAACATTTTAAATAAACGACATCATTGTTTACTCTGTTTTGGCTGTTGCACTTATTTTTCAGTAGAAAAAAGGTAAGAGCATGATCATCTCCATCCCCCCCGGTCCCCCCCCACCCACCCCCACACACATGCGCTGCCCAGGCTCCTGGGAAGGGGCAAGTCCAGGGCAGCGGGCCCTCAGCATCTGGGCTTGACCACAGGGGTGAGGTGTGTGGCACTCCCAACTGTCCCTTGGGGAGGGAGGCTCAGCACTCACTTGCCCAAACTCAGAAGTGGAGTTTGTGTGTCTATTGCGTTGGGGCTGTGAGGATGACAGGCACAGAAAGTACCAGAACATTGGTATGTTTTGTGTGCCTGGAACACCTAGTCACTTCTCACCCTTCCCACCAACGGAAGGTCACAAATGTGCCCCTTAGCCCAGCATTGGCCCCTTGCTTGCAGTGTGGCAAGCTGCCCACCAGGGGGTACCAGGAGGCCAGGTGTGTGCAGAGACCCCATGTAGTTCCTGTTCTGCCCAGGCTGCTCCTCCAGGCCTACGGGGCTGAGCCACCTCGCACCATCCACCAGACCCCTGCAACCACCACTCTCAACACTGCTCACCCGTGCACAGAGCCTTCGGTCCTGGCTGTCCCATGATCAGACTCACCCTTCCCAGGAGGTGTTTCCCCCGTTCCAAGGGCCTAGACTTCTTGCAGCTTCCCATTAGCCAGGGGAGGAGGAGGGTGGACCAGCCATGGCTATACGTTCTCAGAACCACTTGCTTTAATAGCCATCTGTGCCATTACCACAGACAGCAGATGGGAATAGGTGGCTCCGTGTCCCAGAGTGGACACTTCTGGACACGGGCGCAGTGGGAGTTGGCCAGGGCTGCCCTTGCTGTACCTTGTCCCTCAGGTCACCCCAAGGAGACCAGAGCCACTTTGTGGCGAAGCTGCTGCTTTTGAGGCAGGTATCGCCCTCCTGGGCTGGGCTTCCCCTAAACCTGGCTGGTCCCATACTTTCACTAGAGAATTCAAACCATCCGATTCCTACCACTTCCCACTACAGATGGGTCCACACAGCCACGTGCCAGCCCAGGCAAGTGGAGTGCCAGCCTAGGAGTCCCTGCTGCCCAGCTCCATCCTGAGCTGTTGCCCTTTCCCCAGACAAGGTGGCCACGGCCGGGATGCATTCAGAACGAGAGCTTTAATGCGTAGCTCGTCACTACTCGGCTGTAGACCGTTTCCATCTCTACCCAAAGGGGAGCAGCTATGGCAGCCTTTGCCACCCCACTGGATTCTGAAGGGTGGGGGACCACGATAAGGGGGCTTCTCAACTCCAGCCCCACCCCAGCACAGAGGGGCAGACCGGGCTGGCAGCACCAGGCTGGGTCTAAGGCACGATCTTCCACCATCTATAGGCAAAGGGCAGGCGGAGGACGTTGGCGCAGGCGCGGAAGTCTCCGACCTCGGTCATGTAGCAGTCGAAGTCGTTGATGAAGGTGCATTTGAAGCCCAGGGGCTCTAGCAGCTGGCAGACCCTCTCCTCCAGGCAGCACATGCCCTTGATCTGGGGCCCAAACGGCTTGGGGATGCCTATGTTCTTGCCCATCACAATCAGCTGCAGCTGTCAGAGAGAGAGAGAGAGGGTGGGCAAGGCATGGGCGGGCTGGCGCCACCCAAGAAGGTGCCACTGGGTTCAATGCAAGAGAACACCCGGCTGCCGCGGGCTGACAGACTAGCTGTAGCGAGCACATACCCGCCCTGCTCCAGGCCTGCGTGCATGCAGACGTGGCCAGTCAATGTTTGCGGGTCCAGCTCACTTCCACCTGAGCCTCCAACGGCTCTGCTCCTTCGTGATTCTCAGCAGCAAAACCAAAACCCTGCCTGGCCCATGTCTGGCTTTGCCAACATCCCTGGTTCCCCATCCCTCATCTGTTCTGGCCTTCAGTCTGTCCACGTCACCATCTTGCCTCCCTCTACTGGAACGTCCATTTGTTGCATCTCAGCTCTACAAACTCGTCAGTCAACAGAGCCAAGTATCAGCAGTACAACGGTTGAAATTTCTTTTGAGAGCCAAGTTTTTTAAACTTACACTGTATAGGTAGGTACATTGTTATTAATTTAATTAGGGTGCTCCTAAGCTGGCCTTTGCTAAAAACTCAAGGGGCCAAAGAACTCCCATGTGGCTCTCGAGCCGCCATTTGCCGACCACTGCCTTAAAGCAACTCCCCGGGCCCGCACCTACTCCCAAGGCCTATGATGGCCCCTGGGTCACGCCCAGGGGGCCACATGGCTCTTGTCACATTAACAGGTCGCCATGTGTCCCTGGGCCCTAGAGAGGCCTGCACGTGCTAAAGGAATCGGCCCAGACGTCTCAGAGGAAGCATGCCACGTGCCCACGTGGCAGGTTGCCATTGTGTGAGAAAGGCCAGGTACAGGCCAGAGGTGGCCTAGGCTTGGCACCGCAGGGGACTCAGGTACAAGCACACCCCCAACTCCAGCTCGTCTCCATAGGAGCAGTGCTCCCGGGAGTCACAGGCTATGTGGGCAGGAAGATGCTGTCCCGGGACCTTGCTCCCTAACCCCCCGTCTCAGCCAGAGCTGCCCGGCCCCTTCCAGTCTGGTGATGGCACAGCATCCTGGTGAGGTGGCTGCATAGTGACTACCCTAAGGCTGGGGGTGAGCCCAGAGCCAAGCCATGGTCACTGTTTAGCAAGTCACCCAGCCAGCCTGTGCCCCACTCACTGCTCCCGTGGCGGGGGGGGGGGGGGGGGGTCCTCCCTCCACCTTCTCTCAGCACCGCGTATGTCAGGGGACCAGCCAGGTGGCTGAACAGCCCCCCACCCCGGGGGCAGGCAGCCCACCCCGAGCCTCACCAGGTTGGGGAAGTAGGGCCTGGCATAGAGCTTCTCGGTCTGCTCCGCGGAGGGCACGTTTCTCAGCTGCCTCAAGCAGAAGAGCTGTGGGATGTCGATGATGTCCCTGTCCAGCAGGCCCAGCTCCCGCTTCAGGATGGCTCGGTTCAGGTTAATGCACTTCTGTGGGCGGGCCGGGCGGGGAGTGAGCTCACCCAATGCGGGGAGTGGCCTGAGGTTAGCTCCCTCCTTCCATCACTCGCTGCCGTGTGGGGGCTTCAATCTAGCCAGTCAGGCCCAAGGCAGTTACTAGCCCTGACTCTGTAGCATGTTTCCCCCCTTTGGTCCTCAGGCCTGGCCGGGGGGGGGGGAGGGGGGACCTGGGCAAGGGCAGGAAGCTGAGGAGCCTTAGGGAGGATGGGAGCAGTGGTCCCCATCAGGGACACTCCCTGCTCAGACTTGGTGCTGCCCAACACCTGAGCATCTATCTCCCTGGTCTGACACAGGGCTCGTGGCCACTCTACCCAGGACACTGCCAAGGGCTGTTCTGACCCCATACCCGGCCGGTACCCACCCTGCTGTGCCAGGAGGCCCTCCCTTCCTTTTTGGCAAAGGTCACCAGTACACCATGGCTCTGAACACGCCTTTGCAAGGAGCCATCAAGTCCCAGTGGGAAAGCAGTTTTGTGTTGACCATGTGACCCCAGGCAACTCTGCCTTCTTCCAGAAGCTAGGTAATCTCTCCTGGGGACCCCTTCCCCCCATCCTATGCTTCTTACAGCCCACGGTCCTCATTTTCAGAGATCCGAGGTGCTGGGCGATTCTGAAGCCGATGGGCCTGAGCATTGAGAAGGTCCTGGTCTGTCCCTAATCCTCTGGTACTCCGCCTCTTAGGGAAGTCGGGGCAATGGGGCCTCTGCCCGGAGGCTGCTGAGCTACAGCACTGATTTTTGGTCAGACGCGGAGTAACAGTGGATGAAGCATGAACTTGGGTTCAAACCTGGTACCCAACCCATCGGCCTAGGCCCATGACCTTAAGCTGGGCCTGGCATAAACAATATGGGTTTGACTTCGCAGGGCCATTTCGACGATCACATAAACCTGTCTTGCACAATGCTCGGGCTATAGTAGTTGCTCAGTTAGGAGCCTGTCTAGATCACCAGTGCCCCTCCCACTTTCTGTAGGAGGTCCCCGACTTTCTGTAGGAGGTCCCTCCCTCACATCCTCGCCTCCCGGCTCCTACCTCCACGTAGTCGTTCTGCTTCCTCAGGATGTCGTCGTCCAGAAGCTGGTTGATGGTAATGACCTCCCTCCCTGGAGGAAGGAGAAGGCGGGTGGGCTGTAGACCAGGGAGCAGGCAACGCTGTGCAGGGCTGGGGAGACTCCAGCCCTGGGCACGGCCGACAAGCCCTGGGCCAGTGACTAGTGTGAGTGGCCTGGCTAGTCTGCGGGGACCCACTTGGGTCAAAGGTCACACCTGGGTTCATAAAAACCCAGGCAGGACTTTTATTGCCAACAGCCACTCTGGCCCCGGTAGGACGGGTAGGCAGCCTGAAACAGGTTAGCAGGTGACTTCAGCCCCACGCACCTCATACCTGGGCACCTCCGTGCCTTCTGTGACCTATACAACTGGGCTACCTTCTACCGGGGACCTGGGCCCTTGACCAAGTTATTCTGTTGCCTCATCGTCAGGAACTTCAGTTGGGCTACCAGGTGTGTGCCATGCGGCTCAGGCTCTGCAAGTGTCACCTTCTAGAAGGGTGAGATTCTTGGGTCCCTCCCCCGGGTTGAGGAGGTGGAGAGCAGGGGCCGAAATGCTGCATTTCTAACAAGTACCCAGGGGGCCCTCAGACCTTACATGGCATCGCGAGGGTCTAGAGCAGTGGTTGGCAAACTGCAGCTCTCGAGTCACATGCGGCTCTTTGGTCCCTTGAGTTTTTAGCAAAGGCCAGCTTAGGAGGACCCTAATTAAGTTAATAATAACCTACCTATATAGTTTAAATTTAAAAAATTTGGCTCTTAAAAGAAATCTCCATCGTTGTCCTGTTGATATTTGGCTCTGCTGACTAATGAGTTTGCCGACCACTGGTCTAGAGCAGTGGTCGCCAGCCTTTCGGACCGCGTGGGTTACTAGTGGGCCACGGACCACTGGTTGGCAACCGCTGGTCTAGAGAAGACCCAGCACCCAGTCCATCCCGGACCCTCACACGTTTCGGACAGGCCTGCCGCAGCCCAGCCACCCCGTCCTTGCTGGTCCGCTTCCGTCTTCCTTAGGGCTGGCCAGGAGACCCCGAAGTCCCAGCGCCCAAGTACTGAACCTAACATTCCCCGAAGCGTTCCGGACACTACACAGTCAGCATCTGATCCGTCTCCTCCCACCCCACCCCCCACCCTGAGCCAGCCGCCTGCTGGCCAAGTCCCCTCCACACGCATCCCAGCAGCCTCAGCCACCCCAGAACCTCCGATCTGCCCATGCTGTCCCTGTACCACCCGCCAGAATAGCCTTGCCTGGAGGAGGTTGCTCTATCACAGCCCACGCGATGCTTTCAAGCTTCCTGGGGACCGCTCCACCAGGAAAGACAGTAAAATGCCCGTGCAGAGAGGACGGACGTCTGGGGGAGAGGGCCGGCCTCCGCCCCATGGCCTTACCGTTAGAAAGGAGCTGGTCCTCCCGCACCTCCTCAAACAGGGCCATGTCTCCGTAGCCCTCCTTCTGCTTCTCCTGGAAGAGCCGGTAGCAGGCATGGGGGCTGGCCAGCAGCAGCCGGAAGTCCTGAGAGACAGAACAAGGGCCAGATGCCAGCATCCCCTCCGGAAGCTTCCACGGGTCTCCAAAAGCAGACCCTCTCCTCCCAGCTATCCCCCCCCCCCCCCCCAGCACAGACCTTGTCGTTCTCACCCTTGGCCTTCGTGGGGATGAAGCACATGAACTCGTCCGCGTGGCCGACCATCAGCCAGTCCGTGTATAGCTCCACCGGGGCCTGGACTTGCTGGGCGTAGAGGAAGCCCCGGAGGCGCCGTCTCATGTCCCGGCCGTCCTTGCTAAGGGAGGAGGAAGGCACGGCCTCTGAGCCCGGGCGGCCCGCGTGGGCCGCTAACTGCTGGCCGCCGACTGCCAGGCTGCCTTCAGGCAAACGGCTGTTCTAACCCTGGGGCTGGGGCGACTGGCCCGCAGGGGAAGGGTGGCGATTAAGAACCCCTCACTCTGGCCAAAACCGGTTTGGCTCAGTGGATAGAGCGTCGGCCTGCGGACTGAAAGGTCCCAGGTTCGATTCCGGTCAAGGGCATGTACCTTGGTTGCGGGCACATACCCAGAGGGGGATGTGCAAGAGGCAGCTGATCGATGATTCTCTCTCATCGATGTTTCTAACTCTCTATCCCTCTCTTCCTCTCTGTAAAAAATCAATAAAATTAAATTAAAAAAAAAAGAATCCCTCACTCTGGCCCAACTTGGGCTGGAGCCAAAAGAGTCCAGAATAAAGACTAGATCCTGGGATGCAGCGTTTCCTTCCTGGCTTTAGGGGAGTGGCCACCCAGAAGTCTACCGTGTTCCCCCGAAAATAAGACATCCTCCGAAAATAAGACCTACTTACAGGTTTCCTTCCGAGTGAAATATAAGGCATCCCCCTGAAAATAAGCCCCCCCCCACCTAGGCTAAACATGAGAGATTTGGTCCACTGATTCTGAAAGAAATGGAGTCACAAGAATTTCACCAGGAAATTCAGGAATTGGATTGTTATGATGATGTTCCAGAAGATGATGACATGATTGTCATTGAATAAAGGAGTAAATTCTTGATACTGTAGGATTCACAGTTTGTCTGGTTTGTGTTGACAACTACCGTACTACTGTACTGTATACAGGTAATAAATTTCCTTTATTTTCATTCAACAATAAATGTGTACCGTATTCTTCTTCATGGAAAAATAAGACACCCCCTGAAAATAAGACCTAGCGCATCTTTGGGAGCAAAAATTAATAGAAGACACTGTCTTATTTTCGGGGAAACAGGGTACTTGGAGGGCACCCACCTGGAGGCCCCTCTTGTGGTGGGACATCCTATGGGGGCAGTAGGCCAGCCGAGCTTAGCAGGCTGCCATTTGAACCCGGGACCCTGACTCAAAGAATGAGTCCTTTGTTCTGCTTTTCCTCCTTTTGGTCTCCGATGTGACTGGCAGACTCAAAATCCTCACGAGAGAGGATGAGGAACAGGCCTAGGCAGGGGACCTGCTGGGTCACGAGGGGTCAGACAGAGCCAGGTGAGCCACCAGGGTCCCTTCCTCTAGCTTGAAGGCATCTAGCCACCCCCTGACCTCTTCCCTCACCTGGGGTAAAAGCTGCCGCCAATGAGGAGCCTGCCTAGAGGATACTCTCTCCCTTTGACCTCGATGGGTGGGGACACCATCAGGTTCCCAATGGAATCCATCGTGATCACCTTCCCGTCCTCGGTGAGTTGGGTCACGTAGCCAACCCCTGGGCTCTGGAAGGAGACCCAGCCGGGGCAGGGGTGTTAGCAGGGGTGGGTTTTAAGCCGCAGACTTCCCCTAATCCAGTCTCTCGGGTAGACCCCCCCCCCCCGCCCCTCGAGGCCACCTGGGCCCTCTCCCCTGGCACCCCAGCCTTTCTGGGCAGGCAGCGGGCCTGAGAGGTTGGACCAAGTTCAGATCAGCCAAACCGAGCCCCACACCAGTGAGTATTTCATGGAGAAGTCTTCGAGGTCGGGGATCCGGGGGGTGTCCAAGACCAAGGAGATCAGCTTGTGGGGCGCCTGGGTGTAGCAGAAGGCCATCTCGTCCTGGAGGGTCAGAAAAACAAGGGTGACATCTTCTCGCTCCATCAGCTGCTATCCAGCCAGAGACCGGCTCACCTGGCACAGTGCTCCCCATCCAGGGCCATCTCGGGGGTGGGGTGGGGTAGGGAGGCAGTTAAGAACCCCTTCCTTCCTGCCAACTCCTGCTCAGCTCTCAAAACTCAGCTCAGGCCCGGCTGGCTTGGCTCAGTGGTTGAGCCATGTCCTGTAAACCAGGAGGTCCTGGGTTTGATTCCTGGTCAAGTCACATGCCAGCTCGATCCCCCGTGTGAAGAGGCAGCTGATCAATGATTCTCTCTCATTGATGTTTCTATCTCTTCCTCTTCTTTCCTCTCTGAAATCAATAAAAATATATTGGGGGGGTGGGGTGGGAAACACCAACTGAGCTCAGCAATAGCCTCTGCTTGGGGTGTCATTCTTGCATCCATCAAGTTTAAGATGGGAGTCACCTCGTCTCACCATCTGCACCCAGCCTAGGAACAAGCCTCGGCTTCATTTCTAAAATCCACTCAGTGTGGACACATCCCCGAGGCCACGTGGGGAAGCCATCGTGACCTCCCCTCTAAGCTTCTCTTCCTTTCTGGCCCCTCCCCAAGACCTGTTCTCCTTCTCAGCTGGAGGGCTCTTTTCAAACTCTATCAGGACATTCACACCCTGATGCGTCCCCTCCAATGTCATCCTGCCTTGCTCGCTCTGGATTCGTGTCTCTTTCTACCGTCGGCCAAAGGGGTCCCCGACATACGACCCAGCACTTACCTGCCTGTGACCTCTGCACTCTGACCTGGCCCGCCCAGCCCCTTTTCATGGTGCAGCCACATTACGACCTGCAGGCAGCTGTGCTCTGCCCAGAGGGCTCTTGCATCTAACCTGCCCCCAATCCAATCTCTGCATGGCCAGCTCCGGTCTCCCGAGTTTGAAGGTTTTCCTGGCCACCTAGTTGGGGCTAGTAACTTGTGATACCTAATTTCTTGCATTTCCTGCACTTGAGGTCAGTGTTGTTGCTAGAGCAGGGGCGGGGAAGAGGGGGGCTTCTAGTTTATCTCACATGTAGAACGGTGCCCAGTACGCGGCAATCGCTCAGCTATTTGTGGAGGATGGAGCACCAGGGGACAGACGTCTGCTCTCAGATCGGCTGGACCACGGAGCCATGCGCCAGCTCTGCCGACCAGTAGCTGAGGGCACCAGAGCCTTTAGCTGCCTAGGGTGTTCCGTGGTCCTGACCACGTGCCCTCTGAAGCAGAAGGCAGAGTCTAAGCTCCATGCCTTCGGGGCTACGACGTGGGCAAGTCGTGTCACCTGAGCCTCCATCCACTGGAGCCCTAAGAGCAAAGGCGCCTCCAGTTCGGCTTAGCTTCCCCGGGAAGGGTGACCGGGAGCCTGAGATGCCCGCTGTGTGGGCTCCGGTCCAATCTCCCCGGCCCTTCCCCCACCGACAGGTCTCTCCCAGGCAGGGCGTTACCTGGAGCCACCTGCCCAGGCGGTGGGGGTCCTCGTAGACAGACACCACATTGCTGTTATTTTTCTTGCTGAGCTCGGTCACCCACTCCACAAAGCCGTGCACCTGCAGCTCTCTGCGGGGAGAGAAGCAGGCGCTGGGAAGGCCTGTTGGGGGCATTGCCTTGCTGTCCCAAGGAAGGGGCACCTCCTTGCGGTCTGGAGAGATTATGCCCCTGCCCGAGAGCTATCTCGCAACCTTAGGGACACAGGCTGGCAGCTCAGAGCACGTCTGGCCCAGCATCACAGGGCCCAGCTCATGGCAGGGTCTGGGCCAGAACTGGTAGCGTCTGTTCCCGCTCTGGTGGCCTAGGCTTTGTCCTTATCCTGCAGCCACATCCACAGTGCCTTCCGCCCCTGCCCCAGGCAGCTGGGGAGCTGCCCCAGGCCTTCCAGAGGGCCGACTCCTCGCCCCAGGGGGCTGCATCTCCCCGGAGAAGTCAAGAAGCGAAGTGTCCCCTTGAGATGGCCCTGTCATGTTTGTACAGGGTTTGGGGGGTTGGCCTTAAAGCCTAGGATATTAGCATAGTCCTCCGGGCCACAAGGCATGTTGATTCCTTGTTAGAGATAAACAATGATGTTTGAGATTAAGATCACCCATTTTATAAACAGATCCTCCTTGACGAGAAACCAAGATGGCGGCATAGGTAACCGCCTAACTGCAGCCTCACACAACAATTTCAAAAAATACAACTAAAATATAAAGTGGACATTATCCAGAACTACAGGAAAGTTGACTGACTGGAAATTCTACGAGAAGGAAAGAGAAAACCAGAAGGAAAATCAGAGGAGCTGTAAAAGCCTAAGGTACGGAGACACATTGCGTGTGCAGAGAGGACGGAGCCGGAGAGGAGGGGCGGCTGAGTGCCTGGCTGGTGTTCCCTAGCAGGAAGGAGAAAAAAGCTCCGGACTGTGCTGAACCCCAGTTCCGACAGCACTGAACCCCAGTTCTGAGTGAGACCCTGAGGACCCAGGCTCATACAGAGGTAATCTGGGCTGTAAGGCGAAAACTCAGGGGAGCTGCAAAAGGCAGAGCCCCCGAGTCGTGCACATTTCGCGCAGAGGACAGACTGTTGATTGAGCTGCTGGATTGCCCTAGCGGGAAGGAGACATAAGCTCCAGACTGCTCTTAACCCTATTTCCAACTGCACTGAACCCCAGTTGCGGGCTTGTTGGGGGAGAGACTAGACTGTCTGGTAGTGGGTGAAATTCTAGGGCACCTTTCTCTCAGAGGTGCTTGCAGTGAGTACCGAAGGTCCCTGAGGAACACTGAGACTCAGGAACCTCATAGGGCGGGGCTAGCCGGAAGCCAAGGCTGTAGGCTCCACCCCGAAACTCTGTCCCATCCAAGCTGAGCACAGAGGCTCTTGCAGTTTTCCAAGTCTAGCCGAATAAAGCTGTCTCCTGGCATAGATACAGCTGATCCTCCCACCCTACCAACTCAGGGAAGCAGCAAAAATGCCGAGACAAGGAAACAGATCACAAACAAAAGAAATTGAGGACAAAAAGCAACTGGATATAGAGTTCAGAACCACGCTTATAAGGTTTTTCAAGGAGCTCCTAGAAAAGGCCAATAAAATAAACAAGACCTATGAAGATATGAAAAAGGATCAAGTAGAAATAATAAAGGATCAACTAGAAATAATAATGGATCAACAAGAAATAATAAGGGAGCAACAAGAAATAAAGAATACATTCTCTGAAATAAAAAATATTATACAGAGTCCTAAAAACAGAATGGAAGATTGCAAGAATCAAGTCAAAGATTTGGAACACAAAGAGCCAGAGGACACTTCTCCGCAGAAGCAAGAAGACAAGAGAATCCAGAAAGTTGAAGATAGTGTAAGAAACCTCTGGGACAACTTCAAGCGAACCAACATCAGAATTATGGGGGTCCCAGAAGATGAGAGCAAGATACCGAAAACATACTGAAAGAAATAGTGACAGAAAACTTCCCCCACCTGGGGAAAGAATTAGACTTACAAGTCCAGGAAGCGCACAGAACTCCAAACAAAAGAACCCAAAGAGGACCACACCAAGACACATCATAATTAAAATTCCAAGAGCAAAAGACAAAGAGAGAATATTAAAAGCAGCAAGAGCAAAGCAGGTAGTTACCTATAAAGGAGCACCCATATGATTGTCAGCTGATTTCTCAACAGAAACCATGCAGGCCAGAAGGGAATGGCAAGAAATATTCAAGGTGATGAATAACAAGAACCTACAGCCAAAAATACTCCAGCCAGCAAAGCTATCACTCAGAATCAAAGGCCAGATAAAGAACTTCACAAATAAAAAAAAGCTAAAGGAGTTCATCACCGCCAAACCAGAATTATATGAATTGCTGAAGAGGGTTCTTTAGGAAGAAGAAGAAAATAAAGATAAAAATTATGAACAACAAATATGTAATTATCAACAAGTGAATCTAAAAACCAAGGGAATTAAAAAACCTGATGAACAATATTAACTGTTGATTATAATAAAATCAGAGGTACAGAAAAGGAGTGGACTGCCAATTCTCGGGGGAAAGAGGAGAGGGGGTGCGGGAAGAGACTGAACATAAACTGTGCACCTATGGATGAGGACAATGGGGGGTGGGGAAAGGGCAGAGGGTGGGGTGGGAACCTGGTGGAGGGGGAAAAAATGAGGAACTTTTGTAATAATATGAACAATAAAATTTATTAATACACACACACACACACACAGACACACACACACACAGATCCTCACAAGTTGAATGCTGGCAAGGAAGTATCAACAATGGGATTCTAGCTCGGTTCTACCTATAAAACTAGCATTCCCATTTGATGTTGTTGTTCCAAAAATAACATATGGGTCTGCAAGGCTGCAGGGAGCTTATCAGCCTGAGGAAGTCTAGGCGGCCTGGAGGATGTGTGCTGGGTAAGGACACATCGGTAGCCCAGTGTCACAGCCATCTGTGGCTGAGCTGGATCAAGCCGTGCCTGAATACCACCACTATGGGGGCTCCAGAAGACCAGGGTTTTAGCAGATGCCTCCTGTGAGTGAACAACATGTCTTTTTTGTTTTCTTTGGTTAATCCTCACATGAGGATATTTTTGTTTGTTTGTTTGTTTTTTTAGAGAAAAGTGAAAGGGAGAGTGGTAGGGGAGGGAGGGAAGAAGAAAGGGGGAGAGAGGGAGAATGGGAGAGAAACATTGATGTAAGAGGCACACTGATTGGTTGGTGACCTGGTTCTACATCTGGGGCCAGGACTAGAACCCATGGCGCTCTAACCACTGAGCACACTGGCCAGGGCTGAACAACATGTCTTCAGATACAAAAGACAAAGGTGGGAGAGCTGGAGTCTGTGCGTGTGTTATCAGCAACATTCCTTGAGCTCCTGTCTTTTCTGTTCTCATTCTGAAACCTGCCGTTCCTCCAAGGACCCTGCTCCCCAGCAGCCCCCTCGGAAGAGCTATCTTCCTTTGACGGCCCCGGGCCTGGTGGAGGCAGCGGTCCTCCTTGCCATGTGCTGCTGCCGCCGTGCCATCGTGGCTTCTTTGGGTCCTCGATTTGACAGGTCTCATTACCGGCCCTACCTCAGCCTTCTAGCCAGAGACCTTGAGCTAATGTCCAGTCCCATCCACACCATCTCCCCTGCTCGCCCTGTCCAGTCGCTGGGCCAGAGGCTTGACCTCATGGGGACACCTCTGGCCCTGGACTGCTCTCATGCCCATCACTCTGTCCCTTCACCTTTCTTCCTCCCCCCTCTGAGTCTCAGATGCGTCCCAGTTATACCCTTGCCCACCGTCCTCCTCGGCTGATTGGCCTGGCACATCTCCAACCCTGGGAGACCTGGCTCTGTATTCCTGCTCCCCCACAACGGAAGCCCCCGAAACAGCCCAGTCACCTGGACGCTTCCCCAGGAGTCAATCTAGCAAGGCCCTCAGCACCGGTGGACTACAAACCGTTGCCCTTGGGGTCTGTTCCAGCCCCGAGGCCAGGCCCCGATGCTCCGGGGCCGCTCCACCCTGCTGACCTTGACCCTGTCCTTCTCCTTCCTCCCTCCATCCTCCTGTCGCCTGCCTTCTTCCGGTCCTGCAGGCCTCCTCGCTGTCCCCAGGACACACCCTCGTCCTTGCCCTTCCTTCCTCCTACCTTGTGGTAGGACACTTAGTGCTCCCTGAACTCACACCGTTCCCTTGTCAGCCTTCCCTAACACCCGGGAGGCTCCGTCCCTCGCGCTGTCAGTGCTCAGACCCGTATCGAGGACCATCTCAGGGAGCAGGCAGCTCCAGGGGGAGGACTTCACTTTCCTGGGAGAAGTCTAGTCCTCTACACAAAGACGAAGGGGGGTGTGGGGAGGAAGCGGCCTGGCCCAGGCGGCCCGCGGGGCGCTCACCTGCACAGGTAGAGCTGCATTGGCCTCTGAGTGCTCGGGAGGAAGATGCAAGGAGCCACCCTGAACACCACCGTGTCCTTGTACATCAGGGTCTCTGGAATCAGCTGCAATGGAAGGCACGGCCCTATGTGTGACCGGGATCCACACTTCCCTCCTCCGGCCTCCAGCTTCTCAGGACGGCCACCTGCGGGCGCTCACCTGTGCTCTTTCCTCCAAAGAGGCCCTGAGAGGCCAGCTCTACCCACTAGGCCTTCCTCCCTCTCCTCCCAGCGGAGACTCCCCCCCCCTCCTCACACACACACACACACACACACACACACACACACACACACACAGAGTCCCTGCTGCAAAGGCAGTGGCCTCCCGGGGACTGACCGAGTTTTCAGACTGTTCCACCAGGCAGACCGAGTAGGAGATCAGGCCGGAGAAGGTGGCGGATGGGAACTCCGTGGCTTCCACATAGAAGGTCTCCTTCAGGGGGCCCTCCAGGGGGGCAAAGTTGTGGGTGTGCCAGCCAGGCCCCAGCACCAAGTCGAAGGTGTCCGAGTTGTTGGCTAGGAGGGGAGGATGGACCAACCAGCTGTCACCTCACCTGCCGGCCCAGGTCCCAGCTCCTCGTCCCTCACAGCTCCCTTCTGCTGCCGCTGGCCGTGCAGAGGCTGGGCTGGCTGCGTATGCTCCTGGGGCCTCCTGCTTCCGGTCTTCCAGAGGCTTCTCCGCTGCCCTTGAAGGGTAGGGGGTACAAGGAGAGCCTTCCCCCAGGACCCCCACAGCTCGCCAGCCCAGGGGCACAGCCCTTTTGATTCATGGCAGGGGTTCCAGTGTGCCTGGTGCATGGTGGGTTCCCAGCTGCACAGACTGGATCGTGGCTGGCCACCCCTCGAGTTGCCGCAGACCCAGCACCTTCAACCACTCCAGGGCCCTGAGCTCCCAGGGCTGCTCCACCCCAAGAGGCTTTGCTATGTAGTGTGTGTGTGGGGGGGTCCCAAGTTCACCTGCTACAAGCCCCTTACCAGGCCTCTCAGTTGTTCTGCACTTGACCGTCTCTCTGACCTCATTGCTGGTTTGAAAACAAAGCTAAGGCTTCATTGTGGACTTGCTATGTACCAGGAACTGGGGAAGGCTCGCTGGCTCATTGGCCTACTCACCCCCAGGAGAGAGAGGTGCTATGATTACCATACCCATCATCTGGATAAGGAGGGAGAAGTGGCGAGAAGCCTTACGACCCAGGCACGACAGGGTCATCTTACCTGGAAGGCCCTTCGGCCCTCGCCCCACAAGCTGGCCCTGCTCCCACGCTGGACGCAAGCTGGTCCGATATAATGTATATAATATATAAAATATATAAAATATATAATATATATAATATATAAAATATATAATATATATAATATATAACATATAATATATATAATATATATAATATATAACATATAATATATAATATATAATATACAATATATAATATATAATATATAATATATTATATAATATATATACAATATATAATATATATAATATATATAATATATATATAATATATTTTTAAATTTATTTCAGAGAGGAATGGAGAGAGGGAGAGATAGAAACATCAATGATGAGAATCATTGATTGGCTGCCTCCTGCAAGCCCCTCTACTGGGGAATCAAACCTGCAACCAGGGCACGTGCCCTTGACCAGGATCGAACCCAGGACCTTTGAGTCTGCAGGCTGACACTCTATCCACGGAGCCAAAGCAGCTAGGGCAGGCTGGTCCAACATAAACCACGAGTTCAACAGAGGCCTGGCTGAAGCTAAGAACAGCTCCGCTCTCTAGGACAGGGGCAGGCCACTGCCTGCAGGTTGATGAGGGCTGAAGGTGGCCATGTTGATGTGGTGCCCGAGATGGACATGCTAGCATCGCTGCCCCTGGCTTCCTGGCCTCTGCCTTCTGCAAACCTAGTCTAGTGGGGTTCTGGCTCAGAAATGTCAGCGATGGAGCCTGCTCTTCCGGCGGGAGAAACGGGGAGAGCCATTACCTATCTGCATAGGCAATCTCTATCTTTCTAGCTATTGTGCCTGTCGCCCCCTCCAGATGGGAAAATCCAGCAGGACAGGCACCTGCACTGGGAAAGGAGGCCCTGAGGTGCAAGGCCTCACCTACGGGAACAGACAGTTCGGTGGCTGTGGCAGCCAGACAATCCTAGGCATTCAGGTCTGGCCCCGTGACGGAGGGTTGGGAGGGTAGCTGTAGCCACAGCTCACCTGGAGGTGAGAGAGGGGGCAGAGCTGGTGCAAAGTGCTCACCTTGGCGCCGGTAGACTCTGCCCTTCCTGGCCTCGTGCTCAGAGGTGTAGAGAAGCAGCCGGTAGTTCTTTAACACGCAGCTGGGCCCCTGGACGCTCAGCACCATCTGGGACAGAGCCTTTATTTCTGGGCAAGAGACAAGGCCAAGGTTTGGGGCGCCTGGAGGCCAGCACTCCGGGAACGAGGCTTGTGTGTTGGAGCGCGGGGACCTCCGCCCCCTGTGCTGGCCCAGGCTGCCCAGGCCTGTGTTACGTTACAGAAAGCTGGGTCCACTTGGAGGGAGGGTGGCATTGACCCCACAGGGCAGTCCACAAGCACCTAGAACAAGGCCCGGGTGGCCAGTTCCGCGTGGGATTCCCTCCAGCCTTGGTGTGAACCAGGACATCCGTTCTCCGGCTAAGACCCAGAACCTAGGTCCCACCCCCACCTCAGGACCAGACCCAGACTGCTTTTGCCCAAGACCGTCAGCGTTCCTGCCCCGGACTCAGAGGGTTTTCAGAAGTGTCTTACATGTCCCTCTGGGCCTTCCTTTAGTCTTCTCGTCCACCTTGCAAGGCCAATGGTGTCATGCCCATTTTACAGATGGCAGAGCAAGGCCAATGGTGACATGCCCATTTTACAGATGGCAGAGCAAGGCCAATGGTGACATGCCCATTTTACAGATGGCAGAGCAAGGCCAGGGACGTCCACATACTCAAGTTCACAGCCAGGAAGTAACTGTTACAGGACCCCGATCCCATGCTCTCCCTGTGGGGCTGTGCGTGGGGCCTCGTCCTTCCTACTTACAAGCTTCAAGCCATTGGTCAGAGTCCTGATTGGCCGATCAGGGATGTGGGCCTGGCATCCGGTTTGCCGAGGGGCGGGGCTGTGAAGCCGGGGCAAAGTGGAGCCCCAGGAGGGAAGGTGGCAGAGTCCTAGGCCAGGCCAGTCCTTTCTTACCCTCAGAGGAGAACTCCTTGTTCTTGTCTCCATCCTGGATATGGCCATTCGGTTTGCAGTTCACGAGCAGGATGGCTCCCCAACCACTGGGGCCCCAGACCCAGTCCTTCTGCAAAGACATCAGGAACGTGGGTTTGGGAAGACGTCAGGTCCTAATAGACCTTCTGCCTCCCAGATGCTGATCCCAGTGGGGACCCCTATCTGCCAGCTCAAGGGTCTTACTGCCTGAGGTACGTGGACCAAGAGCAAGGGAACACTGTCTAGGGATGGGCCACCAGCCTTCTGCCTGGGGTTCCGGGGAAGAGGGGACTGAGAACCAGTGGAGGAGACGCATCCTATTCGACAGGGGCAGCTAGCTGACCCCACCACCAGGCGTGGGTGTCAACCCATCATTGCCTAGCGTTCTCGTTTTTTGTTGTTGTTGTTGTTGTTGTTTTAAAAGCTAGAACCGATTTCAGCAGCTCCCATCTATGCTGTAGCACTTTAACAGACATCAGGAAGGCCACATGGTAAGGTTGTTGCCGGATCTGGCTCTGGGGGCCCGGCCTGCACCCTCCCTCCGCTGCCTCACCTTAGTCCATTTGTCTTTCGGCGCCTCCACTTTCCCGCTGCGGTTGATGTCCACGTCCAGGGAGACCTCTGCAACAGGAGGGACAGGTCAGCTCCCGGACTGCTGGACGGAGCCTCGAGGCCGTGGCTAAACCCCGGGGCTGCCCAAGGCTGGCAGCAGGGCCTCCAGCCTCTCAGGCGCACTCAGCTCAGCAGAGAACGTTCCTCCGAGACAGGCCGCCTCTCGTGAAGAATCCTGGAGTGGCCCCGTCTCCCCGTCTCCCCAGCCTCTTGGGAACTCAAAACCAGGCTGCTGTGGTCACGATGCCACTGCATGCCTGGTGGCCGCTCCCCAGGGCACCCCTACCCCAAAGGCTCGCCTCCCCAGCCTTCTGGAAGGCTCCTGGCACCCTAAGACATAGGAAGGGCTCAAGAGCTGGCCACCGCAAGCCCCTTCAGAGCCTAAGGACCAGGCTCCACCCAGGTGTCAACAGGGATGTCGGCGCCATGGAAACGGGCCTCGGCGGCCACTGTGCACCTTGCACCCGGCAGATGCTTAGGCCCCGGTGCCGGCAGCAGAGCAGGGACCTCTCTAGTCCCAGGGGAACAGCTGTACCAAGATGGGACCTTTCTCCTCCTCCAAGTGTGAAGGCGTGCGCACACAGGCGGCAGGGGGAGGAGACATAGCAAGCACATGCGTGTCCGATGGTGAAAGCGCCATGGAAAGGAGGAAGGGGATGTCTGTTTTCAATGATCAGAGGAATCTTCCCAGTGGAAATGCGACCAGAGACCCGGAGGAGGCCAGAAAGCGATTCATGTTGACATCGGGAGGAAAAGCAAATCGAATAGGAAGTGCCGGTGACAAGTTCAAGGGTCAAAGACACCCAGCTGCCCAGGGCAGAGTGAGCAAGAGGAAGAGAAACAGGCACAGGTTAGAGGTCCTGTGGTTTCTGTGGGGAACGGTAATGGGCGGGGTGCGGGGGGAGGGGGGAGCAGGGAGGAGGGGGAGGGAAGTGTTGTCTTTCATCCAAGGCCATGGAAGCAGTGGGAGGCTCGGACCCCGGGGGGGACAGTAGCTCATATCCTGCCACAGGTGAGCCGCTCAGGGGCTGCGGGAAGGCTGGACCTGTGGAAGGGCAGGGACGGAGCAGGGAACCCCACTGGGGGCCTCCGCAGGGACACAGGCAAGAGAGGACAGTGGCTCAGACCAGGCCGAGGGCATTGCACGTGGCGAGTAGCTGTATTCCTGCTAAATGTAGGTTTAGCCCAAGATTCACAGATCAGCACAGGCCACTAGGAGAATGAGGGCGGCACCAAGGGGCTTGGCCGGACCGGCTTGAAGGATCAACTACTATCTACAGTGATGAGGGAGGGAATTAAAAACAGGTGCTTGGGGTAGAGAGATCTGCCCAATTTGGGATCGATCACGTTTATGGTGTTGGTTAGACACAAGACATTGTGTTGGGTCAGCAGCTAGCCAAGCCAAGTTTATGGGAGACGACCGACTCGAGTTGGGGAGTCATCTGACTGTAGAGTCACGTGATAAGCTGCCTGAGCCCCGAGGCACTGCAGGGCTCCGGGGGAGGGGGGGGGGATCCAGCAAAGCATCGGAGAAGGCCCAGCCAGCTAGTAGCGGGGAAACTGAGGCAGGGTCCCTGGAGTGATTCAAAAGAAACATCCAAAGGTAACAGGTTGTACTAAACACTGATGGAGGTCAAGGGAGAGGAAGATGGAGTCGGAGTAGAAGTTATTAGGATCCACTATAAGGGGAGAGGAGGAGAAGGGGAGGGGGGAGGGAGGGAGAGAGAGAGAAGGGAGAGAAAGAGGAGAGGGAGAAAGGAGAGGGAGAAAGGAGAGGGAGAAAGGAGAGGGAGAAAGGAGAGGGAGAAAGGAGAGGGAGAAAGGAGAGGGAGAAAGGAGAGGGAGAAAGGAGAGGGAGAAAGGAGAGAAGAGGGAGGAAAAGAGAAATGAGAGAGAGAGAAAGGAGAGAAAAGGGGGTGGGGAGTGTTTATACATTGAACAGGTTCGGGAGGGAGAAGTTGAGGATGCAGAGATGGCTCCAAAGGAGCAGAGGAGTGAGTTTGAAGATAATATAGAGACTGACTCCCCCCCCCCAAATATATACACACTTTAACAACTGATAGATCAATTTTGAAAATGAAATGTACCTTTAATAAACATTGCCTTTATAATTACTCAAAGGGGATATATATATTGGGGGGACCACCCTAGAGAGTCAGATTTAAGAGAGTAAATGGTACGGCTTATTTTTAAGAGAATAGCCATTATAGCTTGTGCTGGACTGATCCAGAAGAGGGGAGAGGTAGTGGCAACCTATGTCAGTAAGAATTAGGAAGGAACGCTCTTAGGTGTGAGCAAGCGGTGAAAGGGTCTGGTGTGATAAAGTTAACTTTGAACCAGACACTCCATTGTCTCAGAGGCGGGCATGTTGGCACCGGACAAGGGGACACCTGGACAGGCTGTGTCCGTCCTGAGCCTTAGGCCACAGTGAGGGGGCGGAGAGAAGAGGCTGAGCTCTGAGGAGGGAGTGAGTGTGAACCCTTCGCGGGCCGGTGGAAGGCACCTCATTCCCGGGACAGACCCTTCCCTGGTTTCTGCCGCGCCCGCCCCTCCTCTCCAGGGCTGGGAACCCCACTCACCGAGGCCGGTGAGGAAGAGCTCGGCGGTGGCCATGGGGACCTCCCAATCTGGCAGGTAGTACTCCACCGAGACCTGTGGAGACAGCATCCAGAGCCCACGGGAGCACTGCAGGCAGGAGGCCCTTTGACCTCGGCCTCACATCTGACGTCTGGCTGTGAGCCGGGACAGGCCTACTATGTTGGAACTCAGTAGGTGAAGAGCAACCGTTTCAACAAGCCGTGAACCTCTCCAAGGACTTCCACCCCCAGACCTCCGAACCACCCCTCCAGGTGGGCTCTACGCCCAGGGCAGAGGGACCTGAGGCAGGACTTGCCCTTGACATTCACCCAGGAAGGGGTCACACGGGACTGAAGATCCAGGCCACTGGCTCTGGAGGTCACGCTTTCAACATCCTCCTCCTCCTCCTCCTCTCTATACCTCCCTCCTGGGGTTCACCTGTCACCCCATGAGGTGGGCAGAGGCCTCCTGTAGGTTAAGCCACTCCTTCAAAAGAACGTGGAACACCTGGGGCGGGGACTGGAGTTGGAACTCAAGTCTTTCCAGTGTCCCAAGCCAGATCTGCTTAAGGCCTGCCCTCCAGCCGCTGGCCTTGACTACAAGGCCTTCATTCCGAATCTGAGAACCAGACATTAGCTCAGGCCACACCTACGTGCCTGTGGCCTCCTCGGTGGGAGCTCCTGTCCTCCACGGTCAAGCACCTCACTCCGGACGCCACTCCTGACTGCGCTGGAGGCCAATGCTGCCTACCTGTACCACCTGCCCCCAGGGAACTGCCTGCCCAGGGCACAGTGTCCCGTGGGTACGAACCACCCACCGGCCACCCCGGCCGAACCCTCCCAGCGGGCCCCTCCAGCAGGCTCTGCTGAGAGGCAGCCCGAGCCCTGCAGCGCCTCAGTGACTCTCACCCTCAGCGTCTCAGGGGCGTCACCTGGAGAGCGGGGAGCCGCCCGAGGCTGGCTTAATTGGTGGGACTGTGGCTCAGGTGTTGAGTGTTCGAGTCCCTGGGGCTTCTAATGACTCTGCAGAGGGACCGGATCCTTCCAGAAACCACCACCAGAGCCTCACCCAGAACAGCCTCACGGCCTGTCCTCCCAGGTGGACCCCAACCCACCTGCCACAAGGGCCCCGTGAGAGAGACACTCGCCCAGGAGAGAGGGCTCAGACTTGGCTCGAATCCAGGATCAGTGCTCCCCCCACACACACTCTAGTTATGCCGTTTAAGTTCAAATAGGCCACTCTGTGCCTCAGTTTCCTCATCTGTGAAATGGGTTGATGAAGCCTAGCATTTGCATTTAGTTTTTATTAGAACCTCTGCCTACAGAGGACCAGCCTCCGCCCAACAGCACATTGGCGCTCAGCTGCCGACACCTTTTCGGGCAGGTTTTTCAAAGCAGCCGGTCCTCTCGGGGCCTCGGTTTCTTTATCTGTGCAGTGGGGTCGTGGGGTGCCCAGTTCACAGGTTTGTTGTGAGACTTAAAGATCAGGCATGACAACCACTTGGCCCCCCACTTTTCACAGACTCGGGAAATGCCAGCTGTCCGGAGGGAGACCCGGTGGTATGAGCCGCCCCCTCCCCCGGCCCACCCCGCCCCGCTCCCCGGCCTACCTTGTCCTCCCCAACGCCAGGGCTGGGGGCCGTCATCCTCACCAGCGCGTCCATGAACTCGCACGGGAGCAGCTGGATGTTGGCGCCCTCCTTGTTGGTCGTCACCGGGACTATTTGGGGGATGTTCACGGAGACCCTCGCGGAGCTTCTGATAGTGAAGGAGGAGCACTTGGGCGGGGCACACCTGGTTCGGCCAAGAGACAGACGTTAGAGCCCGAGAGCCTCCGCTTCTCAGCCCGGCCTCCCGGCCTCTCCGCTCAGAGGGCCGAGGCACCCTCACTGCGCTCGGTGGTGGGTGGGTGGGGGGGTCCTAGAACAACGTCAGCCTTCCTCTAAGGACCCCCACGTCCTCTCTCTCACAAGCTCCTGCTCAGACCCCCTCCCTCTCACCCATGCCCAGGTGGGACCGCTGTTCTCCATGGAGGCTGGAAATGACCAAAGCAGCATCTTTTTTATAAACCCCAACTCCCAAGGTGGAAGGAGCCACAAGGGACCCCTGTGGCAGAGAGGACGGACGTGGCCTGGGACTCGGAGGGTCGGACTCTGACCCCAGGGAAGATCTGGCCTCTTCCCCCACCGGAGACTCCAGTTTACTGGAGTCTCTCCCGAGAGAGCCAGCCCCTCCCCCGCCTCAGAGGAAGGGGACAGGGGGAAGGGGCACCCGCTTCTAAGGGGCCACAGCCCACAGGGGGCAGGTATAGGGTCTGGGTCAGCACCCTGCAGCATCTGGGCTTAGTCCTTAGGGACCCAAACTTGCCCCTTGAGCTAAGGCAGGAGGACGAGGGGAGAGACAGAGGCAGGAGAAATCCCCAACTTCCACATAACCCAGGGCCAGACCCGGGAGGACAGGGAGCACCAGCCTCCCAGCCCAGACCCACCCCCCACAGCCTGGCAGAGTCCCAGCTCCTCACCCAATGAGGTCCAAGGTGATCTCCTCGCCCACCATGCACACCGCACGGGCGGGCTTGTCCAGGGACAGGTGGATGATGCTCTGGGAGGACATGGCAGGCCCTGTACGCTCAGCGCCCTCGCCAACCCAACAGCCGCAGCTGACCCCCAGCACTCTGCCACCCTCCCCTCTTATAGGCTCGGGGCCTCCCCAGGCCGCCCCTGTTAGGCTCCAGCCGGTGCCCAGGTGGGACCGCTGTTCTCCATGGAGGCTGCAGAGGGGCAGGTGGGGCCAGAGCCTCCAGGTACCACCTACTGGGCAGCCTGGGCCTGCAGACACGAGGCCCGCGTGGGGCCGGCTACTCAGCTCTCTGGCCTTCAGCTGGGAGCAGGAGGGACTCTGGGTGGGATGGGCCAACCCGCCCCAGCGCTGGGGACCAACTCAGCGGGAAGCTGAGGTTCTATCTTCAGGGGTTCTGGACGCTGGTCAGGGTGGCTCCGTGGTAGGTGCGCCAGACTCTGGGGCCTCAGCTCTAAGGGTGCGTTTGCTGGAAATGGACGAGGTGAGCCCTGCAAAGCACTGGGTCCGTGTTTCTGGACGCTCTGGTGGTTGCAAAAATGCCCACAGAGGCTGGTTCAAGTCGCCGCCCATCCGGGACCAGGCAGGTCTGGGGTGTGGCCCGGGAGGCCATGTCCCACCCTGGTCCATGAGGGGGAGCTCCTTGTCCACCCCGGGCCACCAGGGCCCTGCAGGGCCCGGCAAATGTTGGGAGGATGAACAGAGGAGCCCACGTGGCACCACGTTCACCAGCTGCGCCTCGTTCCGCTGAGCTCGCTGAGCAGAGCAACGGGAACCCCTGCTCCAGCCCTGGGCGCACCAGCTGATGTCAGAACGGGGTTCCTTCACGTGTGAGTGAGGGCTGTGGGACTCTGGAGAAGTACTGTGTTCACCGGGTTCCAAGGTCAAAGTCTCCCTTCTTCGGTGTCTCACCCACTCAGTTCCCTTTCTTGGGGGCGGAGCCTGTGGCATCCGTTTCCTGTCTTTCCAGATAAATGTGTGTGTGTTGCCCTTGAGAGCCAGCCCCTCCCCCATCTCAGAGGAAGGGGACAGAGGAGAGGGGCACCCTTCTGCCAGGCTGCTGGGGGTGGGCCTGGGCAGGGAGGCTGGTGCCTGGCTCCCCCCCGGGTCTGCCCCTGGGTTATGTGGAGGTTGGGGGCTTTCTCCTGTCTCTGTCTCTCCCCTCAAGGGGCCGAGTCTGGGTCCCTAACTGCAAACATGTGTGTGTATGCTCCCTCCTTATCTTACACAAACGGCAGGCTGTGCTACACTGTGTTCCTTACCTGGCTCTGTTCACGTCACAGTACAATTCACACAGCAGGTCTTCAGAGCGGTGTGTGAAAATTACCCTCCTCCTTTCTAACGGCTGCAAAGTATTCCCAGATGTGGATCCTGAGAGCCCCTCTCTGCCCAAACCTCCTGGGGCCAGTCTTCCTCTCAGAATCAGGGATACGACAGTCGCCATGCCAAAACCGGTTTGGCTCGTTAGATCGAGCGTCGACCTGCAGATTGAAAGGTTCCAGGTTCGATTGCGGTCAGCCATGGTTGCGGGCACATCCCCAGTAGTGGGTGTGCAAGAGGCAGCTGATCGATGTTTCTAACTCTCTCTCTCTTCCTCTCTGTAAAAAATCAATAATAATAATAATAATAATAATAAAAAAGATGGTCGTCAAACAATCTCCATTCAGAAGTTCAAAAGTCCAGACCCTCGCAAAAGTAAACTTCCAGCTTGGGTTTACGAAGGGAAGGCTTTCCCATTGGGGTTTCATGGAGGAAGAGGTGTGGGGCTGTGGAAAGGGGGCACCGGCTTCCTTCTGTCCTTTCTGCCTGTCCAGCCGGCCGGGGCTGGCTCCTGACCTGCAGCAGACTGAATAACCAGCCCCCAAAGCTACCAGGTCCCCATCCCTGGGACCTGCGGGTCTCGTCTGGCAAGAGCCTTGGCAGGGGGGACTGAAGCTGCAGGTGTGACCGATTCTTTGCGTGGGGACCTTATCCTGAATCACCTGGGTGGCCCTGAATGCCGTGCAAGTCTGCTTAGGAGAGAGGAACCCCCTCAGAGGAGATTGGATGCCCTCAGAGGAGAAGGCGCTGTGACCACACAGGCAGAGATTGGAGCGATGCGGCCACCAGCCAAGGCCAGCTGGCAGCCACCAGAGGGAGGAGGAGCCGAGGAACGTGCTCCTGGAGCCCTTGAAGGGGACCGGCCCTGCTGACACCTCCATGTCAGCTCCTGAGGCGGAATTCGGCCCTTTGGCCTCCGGAACAGGAGAGAATGGATTTCTGTTGTTCTCAGCCGCCAGTGCTGCAGGAAGCTAACCTGTGGCCTCGGGGGCGGGGGGGAGGGGAGTAGGGGGGGAGGGGAGCAGCAGGCACAGGATGGCCCATGCTCTGGGGGCTGGAAGGACTTACCCCTGGTGCTCTCTCCACCCGGGCTTCCCTGACTCCCTGACAGATGCCCACCCCCATGAACGGCTAGGGATGCTCACTGCATTGACCTGGGTGTAAGGTAAGGTGACCAGACATCCCACTTTTGGCGGGACAGTCCTGCTTTTGAACAGTTTGTCCCGAGACATTTTAAAAAAGTCCCGATTTTTGGAAACCATTGGGACTTTTAAATTTTATTTATTTATTTTTTATTTTATTGATTTTTTACAGAGAGGAAGGGAGAGGGAGAGAGAGTTAGAAACGTCGATGAGAGAGAAACATCGACCAGCTGCCTCTTGCACACCCCCCACCGGGGATGTGCCCGCAACCAATGTACATGCCCTTGACCGGAATCGAACCTGGGACTGATGCTCTACCACTGAGCCAAACTGGTTTCGGCAAAAATTGGGACTTTTAAAAAAAAAACACACACACAAAAAAAACACACCGCGGGATGCGAGACAAATTGTTAAAAGTCGGGACTGTCCTGCCAAAAGCTTTGGCCACCAGCTCCTCTCTCTGCTCTTTGTGGCCTCGGAGGCTGTCGGCTCCTAGCAGCCCTGTCAGTCAGGTTTGGGGATGGCCTCACACCAACATCCTCCTGCACAGGCATTTTTTTTTTTTTCTTTGTAAGAAACGCTGACGCATTGCACCCAGCATGTGGACGGGGAGCAGCTGCTTCTCTCCAGGGAGGCACCAGGCACGTTTCCCCAGGTTTATGGTCCCTTTCTCCCTAGCGCGAGGGCAGAGGCTTCGCCCGCCCATCTTATCCACCCGTGTTCTCCCCAGCCAGGGACAGCGGCACCTCTGGGCGTCTGACCACCAGCTCGATGAGCCAAGACCCGGCCTCAATTTCAAAGATCTCGGGTCGCCATGTTCCATTTCCTACTAGAGGCCTGATGCACGAAATTCCTGCCAGAGTAGGTCTTTCTTCTCTTCCCACGCAGCCCCAGCTTCACCCAGCAGGTCGTCTGGAAGGACGTCTGGTCTGATTAGCATGCTACGCCTTTATTATTATAGACTGCGGATCCTGTGTCCCCATGCCAGGGCCATAGGAGAAAATATGCAAAAAGGACGCAGAAAAGGGACTAACGAACCCATTCCACAATAACCCACCACTCCTGCTATGCACCCCCGTCCCCTCCCCCTCACCAGGTGGCCCGTGGCGAAGCAGCAGCAGGAGCCGCTGCTCCACGGGGCTTTCCAGCTGGCGGACTGAAGCGATCGAGGGAGGACAAGGCGGATTCGCTAACCGCTGGGCACACTGACACACAGCCCACCCCCGAGGCCCCGTTTGGACTCTTGCATCGCCCCTCGGCTGCCTTTCCCTACAAAGCACAACGTGAACGGCATCCGGTCCTCGGGCGCAGGCAGGAACACGGGCCCGCAAGTTTGCAATGTTCGGTTCAGCCATGACAACGGGTGAGAGTGAATGAAGAGATCATTATAAACTTTTATTGGAGCTTCTCACAGCAGAGCTGCGTTTGCAATGCCAGGACCATCTTGGGATCTTCAGAGGGGATGCAGGGGACAGAAGCAAGCCACAGCCCGGAGCGGGGCCACCCCCCGGGGAGCCAGTGTGTCCCCAAGAACTCTTGCTGGGCCACACCACAGGGGGCCAGAGCCTCTGGCCAGGAGCTTCCCGAGGGAGAGGACGCCGGGGGACGGGCTCAGGGCACCATGTGCCACCACTTGAAGGAGAAGGGCTGCCGGCGGACGTTGGTCCCACAATGCACCTCCCCATGCTGCAGGTGGTACGGGGTGAAGTCGTCGATGAAGGTGCAGTGGAGGCCCAGCGGCTCCAGTAGGGACCGCACCTTCTCCTCCAGGCAGCAGCGGCCGTTGACGATGGGCCCGAAGGGCTTGGGGATGCCCAGGTACTTGCCCAGCACCAGCATGTTCACCTGCAGAGCGGGGAGGGCCCGGGTCAGGGGCGGGGCGTGCAGCCTGCGTCACTATCCCAGCGCCCCCCGCCCTTCTGGCCTTCAGAAATAATAGCCCCACTTCACAGATGAGGAGACTGAGGCCCACATGGTACCGTAGGCTACCGGAGACCACCAGCTAGTCTTGGACTTCCACCCACATGTGCCGAACTCTGGGACGCAGGCTTCTTCCCCACCCACCACCTCCTGGCCAACTCTGTGACTCAACTGAGCTCAGCTCAAGTACCACCCCCTGTGTGAAGGCGCCTGCGAACCCCCAAACTCCTCATGGATGTTCCCATAGCTCCGAGCACAGGGCCTGGCGCACAGTAGGCCCTTAATAAGTTATCTGTGGACGGGATGGATGTGACAACCTCTTTTGTAGCACGTTCTGTCTGTTATCACTTATGCAAACGGCTGTTTCCTCCGTTATCCTGGGAGGTGGCCCGGTGAGATGGATCTCAGTTTCAGGGTTTGGATCTCAGCTCTGCTCTTTAGTAGCTGTGTGACCCCAGGCAAGTCCCTTCCCCTCTCTGAGCCTCATCAGCAAAATGAGCCCCAGCCTGTTTCCATCGCTATGACAGTTAGATGAGAACACGGGTGCTGGCACATAGTAGGTGCAGAGTCAGTCTCTAGGGCTCAGGAATCGCTGAGGAGGCATCTCATTGTCAGCACATTGTCGACGACTTCACCGAGTATCCACACCCTCAAGTTCTTTGCCTGTCCCCGCCCACCATCTCCCACGAGGCTGTGGGAGAGCCTCCCGGCAGGGGCCTCAGGCGGCCAGGCCCAGAGTCCGCCGGCACACAGCATCTGAGACCCTCCACCCCATCAGCCTTCTCTCCGGAGCCGGGAAACCTGGCTGGGCACAAGGGAGAGAAACCACTGCTTGGAGCCCAGGAGTTCGCTCTGGGGGTGAGAGGAGGTGCCCCCTCCCGCCTGGTTTTGGCCAAGGAGTCCTTTATTCTAAACAAAACCTTTTGCAGAACTTCAGAGCCTATAAAACAGAAGAAATCTTAACCACCAGAGCTGAGGCACGGCCGTGGAACCCTAGAGTCCCCGGGAAACCCAGTTTGAAGACCACGGTGCTTCTTTCTCAACTGTAACCCCAGCTCCCGCGGGAGGGGTGGGGGGGCCTGAGGGGCCCAGTAGAAGCAGAGGAAGGTACTTAGAAGAGACAGAGTAACTGGGCGGGGAGAGGCAAAAACACAGCCAGCCACGTACGACGGGGCTTGGGTCACAGTTAAAAGTTCTCACAAAAGGTGGGACCCTCAAGTCCACGCGTCAGACAGGCGAGTGCCGGCCCGGCACCGCCAACGCCAGCTCCTCAGAGAGGCCTTCCCGGCCACCCAGTCTGATCAGGCGCCCCGCCTATATTGCCTCCTTGGTGCTTAACCCAACTGGGGAGCGTTTTGTTTGCTGTGTGTGTCCCCCAGCCCTCTCCTACCCCATCCCCCGTGCCCCCCAGGAATCCCGTCTCAGCCTAATGGTTAGAGCGTGCACTCTGCCGTGGACCCCTGGCTGAGTCCCACCTCTCGCTAGCTGAGTGTTCTTGTGATGGAGACTGCTCCCCCCTCACCTCTCCCCAGAACCTCCTCTGTCAGTGGGGGTGACCATCGCCTCGGACTCCCAGGGTGCCGTGGAGATGCCCACGGGCGCTGGAAGCCAATGGCCATGAAAACCCCCGGCCTGAGGAGGCACCAAGCCCGTGGCCGCACGCAGCTGGCCTGTCTCGCCCACGGCCACGCCCTCACCATGTTGGGGAAAAGGGCCTCGGCCTTGGGGGTCCCCATGTAGTCCGTGCGGAGCTTGAAGAGCTGCGGGATGTCCACGATGTCTCGCTCCCGCAGGCCCAGCTCCCGCTTCAGCACCTCCCGGTTCCAGTCGATGCAGCTCTGGGGAGAGGGGGAGGGGAGGGTGCTGGGCAAGGCCAGGGCCAACACTGGCGGGGTGGGGACTGCCAGGGGGGACAGGGCAGGGTCACAGACGCCTCCTTTCCTTCCCTCTTTCCCCCCGTGTCCCTGTTTCCCAGTCCCTGTCACCGCAGCGCCCGGCCTCGCTCTTGCCCGTGTCCCCCTGTTTCTGAGCAGTGCACCTGTCTCCCTGACTCTCTCTCTTCCATGCATCCCCTTGTGTGTGTGCCTGCCGAGGTCTCCATCTTCCTGTAGCTACCCACATCCCAGGGCTCGTCGCCCCTCAGCCAGCATGCAGCCCGGGAGGCTCTGCCTTGTGAGAAGGGGGCGGGGGGGGGGCGGTCAGCTCTGATCTCAGGGAAGGGGGCTGGGAGGGTGGGGGTGTCAGCTCTGCCTGGTCTGCAGCATCTCCCGGCACCCAGGCTGGTACCTCCACATACGAGTTATGTTCTCTCAACTTCTTGTTTGACAGAATGTCCTTTATTTTCTGCTGCTTCTTTCCTGTCATGAAGAAAAAGGGAAAAAAACGCAGACGAATCAGATCCCACACGTCCCTCTTCCTAGTAAGCAGCGGGGACTCAGTTTTCCCACCCATGCAATGGAGCGGCAACACTTCCTAACACAGGTTTGTGGTGAGCCTCCGGGAGGCCAGGCTGTGAGAACACGCTTCATCAGGGTAAGTTCCCATGAGCAGTGCTGCTCTCACTCCTTCAGAGGCTCTTCTCTCCAAAGGGATCTGCTCGCCGAGGGGCAAACAGAGGTCAGGCCACATGGCACACTACAGGTACGAGGTGAGAACTCAGCCTCTGACCCTGGCCTATGTCTGTGCGTTTTACTGGGACAAAAAAAAAAAAAAAAAAAAAGGAATTCATTCCGGGCTCTGGCCAGACTGAGCTTTTTTCAGTTCCCCCAGCACATGTTGTTCCTCCTGCCTCTGAGCCTTTGCAGTCACTATTCCCTCTGTCTGGACTATCTCCCTTCCTCTCATCCCACCGCCCAAATGCCTGGCCAGCTCCTGCGCATCCCACATGCTTTTAGTCTTTGCCTCCTCCTGGGAGCTTTCCTGAGCTCCTTCCAGACACCCCGCAGGCCCTTTGCTGTATTTCCTTCCTTCCTTCCTTCCTCCCTCCCTCCTTCCCTTCCTTTCTCCCTCCTTCCTTTCTTCTTTCCTTCCTTTTTTCCTTCCTTCCTTCCTTCCTTCCTTCCTTCCTTCCTTCCTTCCTTCCTCCCTTCCTTCCTTCCTTCCTCCCTCCCTCCTTCCCTTCCTTTCTCCCTCCTTCCTTTCTTCTTTCCTTCCTTTTTTCCTTCCTTCCTTCCTTCCTTCCTTCCTTCCTTCCTTCCTTCCTTCCTTCCTCTCTTTATTTCTTCCTTCCTTTCTCTCTTTTTTCTTTTTTTCTTCTCTTTCTTTCTTTCTTCCTTCCTTTTTCCTCCCTCCCTTCCTTCCTCCCTCCCTCCCTTCCTCCATCCTTCCTCCCCCTTCTTTCTTTCTTTCTTTCTTTCTTTCTTTCTTTCTTTCTTTCTTTCTTTCTTCCTTCCTTCCTTCCTTTCCTTTCTTCCTTTCCTTCCTTCCTTCCTTCCTTCCTTCCTTCCTTCCTTCCTTCCTTCCTTCCTTCCTTCCTTCCTTCCTCTTTCTTTCTTTCTTTCTTTCTTTCTTTCTTTCTTTCTTTCTTTCTTTCTTTCTTTCTTTCTTTCTTTCTTTCTTTCTTTCCTTCTTTCTTCCTTTCCTTCCTTTCCTTCCTTCCTTCCCACCCTTCCTTCCTTCCTTCCTTCCTTCCTTCCTTCCTTCCTTCCTTTCTTTCTTTCTTTCTTTCTTTCTTTCTTTCTTTCTTTCTTTCTTTCTTTCTTTCTTTCTTTCTTTCTTTCTTTCTTTCTTTCTTTCTTTCTTTCTTTCTTTCTAGTTGTTTTCTTGCCTCACTTCCCCTGGACTGTGAACCCCAAGGCCCTGTGCACAAAGCAGCCCCAGTGCCTAGCACAGTGCCTGGCACACCGCTGATGCTCAGAGCTGGCCAGTGCCTGAGTGATTCAGTCTGGCATCGGCGGGCACTGCGCAGGCAGAGGCAGGTGCCCACGTGGAAGAACAAGGCGTGGCCCACTTACTCTTGACCCCCTCGAACAACAGGGCCTCCCCGTGGCCCTCCTTCAGCTGCTCCTGGAACAGTCTGTAGCAGGACCTGGGGCTGGCCAGGAGCAGCCGGAAGCCCTGGAGGCAGAAACACCGGGGTCAGGGATCAGCCTTGCCCAGGGGGCTCCCACGGAGGAGGGCTCTGCGGAGGGGGCAGGGAGTGTGGCTGGGACCCAGCAGGCCGCCTCCTCCATGCCCTCTGCTGGCGGGGCGGGGAGAGACAGAGTGCTGGGGGCTCAGGGCAGAGCATGTGGCCCCTGGCAGCCACCGGACCGCACCTTGTGCGCGGGAACGAAGCTCAGGAACTCGTCCACATGGCCCACATACAGCCAGTCGGAGTAGAGCTTCACCGGGGCCTGCACCTGCTGGGCCGCGAGGAAGTCCTGCAGGGCCTGGTGCATCTCCTGGCTCTTGGCGCTGCCCACACAGGAGGAGAGGAGCGTAAGTGGAGTCGGGGGGGGGGGGCAGGGGAGGGGCCAGCAGGGAGGTCTCTGCGGGACTGGGGGCTTGGCCAAGGAGTCAGGAAAGGGATTCAGGAGCCTGGGCTGCTTGTATTACATCCTCTAACGTTAGAGGAAGTTAGGCATTTTCATCCCAGTTTAACTGGGGAAACTGAGGCAGGGAGCCAGTAAGATAAATAGGACCAGAGCTTAACCTCAGAAAGCACCGCCTGTTGACCCAGCCTCAATGCTGGGGTGAATGAACATGAGGTTTGGGGCTGATCCTCCCAGTGCCCCCCCCTCACCCCAGTGTTGGTGATCTCCTGATAGTTGGGTGGTCTTGGGATGTGCCTGTGCTTTTCTAAGTTCCCGTTTTCTCCTTGCTCTGGCCTCCAGGGTCCTTTGGGATCCAGCCCTTTGCTCTTCCTCTTGCTCAGTCTGTGTCAGCCACACGGGCTTTCTTAACGATGCTACGCATATCCCTGCCTCGGGGCCTTTGCACATGCTCTCTCGTCTGCCAGAGACCCTCTTCCCCAGGTTTTTGCACAGTCCTGTCCTTCTTGTCATTAGGACTCAGCTCAATATCCTCCTCCCCAGAGGAACCCTCCCTGGCCGCCCTTCCCCTCCTCACCTGGGGTAACTGCTGTCCCCAATGAGAATCCTGCCCAGCGGGTATTTCTTCTTCCCAACTGTGACTGGGGGGCTCACTTCCAGGTTCCCGAAGGAGTCGAGGTCGGTGACGCCCCCCGTTTGGGGGCCTCGAGTCACATAGCCAAAATCTGGACCCTGAGAGGGGAGAAGCACATGCCAAGAGTCAGAGCACGTAGCCTTGGGTGAGGGGGGGAGGGTCTGAGTTTTAAGATTGGTGTGGTCGCCAGGAGGACTACGGTAACCCTCAGCGGCTGGTCCATCGCTGAGGGTCACCATTATCACTGAGGACTGTCAAAGGCTCACTGGATTGGGTGGGCAAGCAAAGGTATGAGCATTGGTTGGGTCCCGAGTGCCTGCCAGCTGCCTGGTAAGTCCAGTTTATTAACTAGGCCCGTGGTCAGCAGACTCATTAGTCAACAGAGCCAAATATCAATAGTACAACGATTGAAATTTCTTTGGAGAGCCAAATTTTTAAAATTTAAACTTCTTCTAACGCCACTTCTTCAAACTAGACTCGCCCAGGCCGTGGTATCTTGTGGAAGAGCCACACTCAAGGGGCCAAAGAGCCGCATGTGGCTTTCGAGCCACAGTTTGCAGAACCTGGAACTAGGGCATAATATCCACAACATGTCCCTTTTCCCACCCCACCTTGCAGCAAGAACATCTTCCATGGAGCGAGGATGCCAAGCCTGAACTTCGTCCTCAGCAGGATTATCCTGAGGACGAGGTGAACTCATGGCTGGAAAGGGCTTTGGGAAAGAAAGAGCCAGATCCCACTGTGGTCATAACAAAACCAGAGTCCCGGTGCACGGATTCGTGCACATTGAAAGTAAATTAATTAGAAGGTGGCTGGTGGGGTGGAACTGGGTGAGATGTGCCGGACACACACTGGAGCCAACCTCCTGTGGTCCCTCCCCGACCTGCTGCACCTAAGGTGGTGCCAGGACTCAAAGGGTGTCTGTGGATTGAGCAGGGTCCCTCTGGCAGGTGGAGTCCTTTGGCCTGGCCTGTGGGGATCGGGCCGAAACCAGCAATCTGACACCCCTCGAGGGGTCCCTGAGTATGAGAGGGCACTCTGCAAAGTTGTTGTTGCTCAGCAGCGCCTACATTGAGTGACTGCCTCCTGGTGGTCATTGCGTACCATAGCTACCGGTTGCATGGTCGAATAGTCAGACGGTCGATTGGGCTTTTATATAATAACACGGTGCACCTGCATGATTGCTGCTTGGGCAGGAATCGCACCCGGGGGAACTGGACACTCAGCCGGAGAAAGGGTGTGGGGAAACAGGCCATGAAGAAGGAGGCCTCAGGCAGGGGTCTCAGCCGCCGGTGCCCCAGCAGCACCTACCAGCAGGGACTTGACCGGGAAGTCCTTCAGGCCTCTGTTCCTCGGAGAGTCGAAGACAACAGGCATCGTTTTGTGCGGGGCTTGGATGTAGCCGATCTCGATTTCATCCTGGGCACAGCGAGCAGGAGGGAGGCTGGTCACACACTGCCTGGATATGAGTCTGCGGCGTGGGGAGGGGCGGGGAGAACCCTCTACTTCTCTACCGTGGCAGCTAAGGACAAGTCCCTGCAGGACGCTGGACCCCGGGGAGTGGCTCTGAGAAAGCAGAGCTTATGGTCCTGGGTTTGCACCAACGTGCTATGAAATTCTGAGTGTCCTTCCCGCCCCTCTTCGGGGTGCCCTGCTGGGTGCTGGGGACCTATCCTGAGCGAGCTTCAAGCACTGTCCTGGAGTGAGATCCAGGGGGCTGAGGACTAACCACCCAGTTAGGAGTGATGGGAAGGGAGGAAGGGGTCTGTGGGAACAGGGAGGAAGGGCTGCGAGGGTGGAACAGATCATGGGGAGCATTGCTGAGCCGAGTCTGGAGGGCAGGCATAGGAATGGCCCTCCCGCAAAGAGGACAGGCCAGGGGAAGGACCAGAATCGGCGCAAAGCCTGCCTGGGTTCCAGCAGACAGACACGCTGTTGGGCAGAAGTCACTTCAGCAGACCCATATGAGAGCGCCGAACCCTAACCACTAGACCACCGGGGAGATAAGCTGACCCATATGAGATTGTCATTCCTGTAGTCAAGAATGGAGGCCTATCAGCTATTTCACGTGGTTCACCCTGATTTAACACAGAGGGAGTGACGAGAGAGAAAGAGAGGGTGTGTGTGTATGGGGGGTAGTGGAAAGAGGGATGAATTTCCACGGGGATTGGGCACATTTACGGAGCGGGAGCTCTCGGCCTGGGAGTAGGCAGGCGTGACGTGGACGTGGGGATGAGAATGGGGAGGGTGGTCGGAGAGAAGGAACAGCATAGGCAGAGGTGTGCATGGAGGGTTGGGGGGAGGGGTGGCAGGGGGTTATAGGCTTGGACCAGCAGCGCCTTGGGGCAAAGCAAGGGCACAGAAAAGAAGTTCAGTTCAGCCCACCAACAGCCCACAGGCACTGCCCAATGCCAGGCGCTGGGGTGCTGAGGTGAAGGAGACACGGTCTCTGTCCGCAGGGAGCTCAGGGCATGATGGGCCATGGAAACAGAATGGTGCCACCATGTCACCTGTGTGGTGGCAGACTGGCGCCTGGGGCAGCCAGAGTGGGAGGGCCCTGGAGGCAGGCTGAGGAGGGGAGGATGGGAGCCATGGAAGGTGCTGGAGCAGGGGTGGCCCCGTCTGGTAGCTGAGCCCAGAAGCTCTGAGGCATGTCCAGAGGTCGTCTGAGAGTGTCTACCCTAGAAGGTGGCCTTCATCCTGGTGACTGCAATGGGCATGCACAGCCCAGCCAACGTCAGGCAAATGAGTTGTCCGCGTCCCCTATGCCAGGACCCTCAGAGGCTCCAGCTCCCTGCCCACATGAGGAAGGGTGGCCAACAAGGCTCTAGGCTGAGCCCCCTGGAGCCGGGGTCCCCCAGTGACCCTTGACCTAAGGTTCACTCATCCTACCCTCCCCCCCCATTCTGTTCACCCCACGGGGCCACGAACCTGCATCCACTGGTCCTCCATGCTATCCTCCAAGGGGCACACAGTCAGCTTGCACCTGGCTTTCTTGGCCAGAGCGGTCAGTGACATCACAAAGTCCTCGTTTTCAAATGTCCTGGTAAGAGCAGAGACGAGAGGCCTTAGCATTCCGAACCCAGGTCGGAGGGAGCAAGCTGCACCCCTGCAGGGCCCCCCGGCTGGAGCAAGAGCTCGGGCCTGGCCGGAACTGGGGAGGCGCACACAGTGGGTGCTCAGGAGATGCTGCAGCCTGGAGAGACCCCTGGCTCGTTCCCGTCTCTCCGCTCTTAGCAAATGCCATCGCATTAAACCCCCATGACAGTCCGTCAAAGAAACGAATGGGTATCCTCTTCCACAGAGCGGGAGGTCAATGCTCAAGGTCATGCCGTCTAGGGGCGGCGCTGGGATTGGAACCCAGGCCTCCCTGGCTTCCAGCTCTGTCCTGATGACCAGGTTACACTCTCACCCCTTCCTCCCCTGAAGCAATCAGAAGAGAAGGGAGGGGCCCCGGCACCCCAGCATACTCCAAAGGGCCCCCAGGCCTCGGACTGGACCCGGAGGCTTCCCGGAGCAGCTTGCTAACTCCCGGGGACCCACGCGCTCAGAGGCTGCTGGGAAGGAGCATTTTAATTGAGCCCCAGCAGTTCCTGGGGCAGAAGGTCCAAGGGCCACACTCTGAGCAGCTCACGGCTCAGGGCCCTCATCCTGCAGGTTAGAAACAGCCCTCAGCCTGCGTGTGGGCCAGCAGCCACCGCACAGACAGCTACAGGGACCGCCCTGCCTCTGAGAGGGCCCAGACAGGCCGAGACCCTCAGACTGTACAGTGGGGGTTTCCCCCCCCCCCCATTCACACAGCCAGCACATGGGGGCCCTGCAGCCAGAACCGCAGGCTCCTGGTCCCTGACTCCCCCTGGTGCATCCATGTCCCGCCCCCAGCACCCCAGAGCCCCTCACCTGCACACATACACCTCCTTCGGGGGCTGAGTGTTGGGGGTCATGATCCAGGGGGCCACACGGAAGGCCACACTGTCTTGGAACACCAGGGCCTTGGGGAGCTCCTGCAGGGAGAGGGGCGGGGAGGGGTTGCCACAGAAGCCAGGGTCCCCACCGGCCCCCTGCCCTGCTGGGCCACTGCCTGAGCCCAGGTCCCCTGGGCCTCCATGTTGGCCTACCGGGTTGGCCGTGTCCAGCAGGGAGATGGTGAGGAAGATGAGGCCGGGGAAGGTGGCGTCCGGGAAAGCGAGGCCCTCCACGTAGAAGTCTGTGCTGTGCTGGCCGCCCGGGAGCTCCAGGGCGTGTGAGGGCTGCTGGGGCCCCAGGATCACCTGGTACCCCAAGGGCTGTTTGCCCCCTAGGAGAGAACAGGGGGTGCTCAGGTCTACATCGCCCTGAGGGCCCCTCACAGCTGAATCTGGCCCCAGCCTCCCCTTAAGGAAAGAGACTAAAGCCCCAACAGGGACATAACCCCCACCCCAGCCTGGGCTCCAAGAATGGAGTGACGGAGTGCCTGAGCCACCTCCAACATGTACGCTGTGGTTCATCCATTCATTGTTCGTTTGTTCATTCATTCACTCATTCATTCATTCCTGGGCACCTGCTCTAAGCTGACACCTGGGGAGACCAAGGAGACCGTCCCTGTGCTGGTCCCCCGGGAGGGCACAGTCCCTGGGCGAGGAGGGAGGAGCAAAGACAGCATCACAGATGGCAGTACGAGCTGTGCTGGAGGGAAGCCCAGAGGACAGGGAAGGCTACCTGGAGGAGGTGAATCCTCGGCAGAGGCGAGGAGTTGGTTTGTCACCAAATCAATGCCAGTCAAGTCACGTTGCTCTAGAATGTGAGTAAAATCAAGTCATCTCCTGCACGAAGCTCTCAGATAGCACCTCCCAGCTCCCACAGCCGAGAAGCCAACGTTATCCCAGGCCTACCGGATCCGGCTGCCCCCTGCCCTTTCTCCTTCACCCTCACCTACCACCCACCCCTTGCACACTGCACTCCAGATGCACCGGGGCCCCGGCACCCCTCAGCCCTCGGGCACTGGCCTGCCTCAGGACCTTGGCACTCACAGTTCCCTCTGCCTGGGTGTTTCGGGACACCTTCCCTGACCTTCTCTCCCCCACTCCCTGATCCACTCTCGCCCACGTCCCTTTCCCTGTTCCCTTCTTCCCTGTCGCATTTAACACCATCGGAGGCACCGTTTACTTAATCATTTTCCTCTTCATCCCTCCCAGCCCTCTGAGACGGAAGCGGAAGTGACATCAGGACAGGGCCTTCGCTGTGGTCTTTGCGCTCTGCCCTGTGCCTAGAACCGAGCCTGGCACTTACATAGCAGCAGGTGCTCCTGAGCTGCTGAGAAGTTACTGTCGGATGTTGGATAGCAAACTATAACCTAACGCATGCAGTCAGTGGGGATGCAAGCATCTCCTTAAACAAGAGTCCTGAGAGGGTCTGGGAAGCCGCCCACAGTAGGGGCTCAGGAATTGTCTGCCAAAGCGGGTGGGAAGGGGCAGTGCCCGCAGCGCGGCAGGAAGGGAGCGTGGGGGTGACGGCCCGGGCCACTCACGGCTGGCTTGGAACACCCGGACTTTGTCCATCTCGGACTTGGCCACGTGGAGCACCAGCTGGTGATGGGAGAAGAAGTCGCGGGGCGTCCGCGTGCTCAGCGTCACCAGGGACATGTCCTGCACGTCTGGGGAGAAGGCGTGGCCTGAGATGCAGGCCCCGGAGCCCTGCCTTCCACCAGCCGACCGCCCTTCCCCTGCCACCTGGCTTCATCTTCTCTGTGTCCTTCCCAGGGGTCAAAGGATGCTTTCCACTGTGGAGTGAAAGCTACTCCAGCTGATGGGCTTCTCCCACTGGGATGAGCTAAGCCCAGCACAGCTGCCACCTTCTGTACTAGTTATCTTGCTCACGGCTCTGAACCCAGCCCCCAGAGCGGAGACAAGCTGGAAGCACCTAGAACAATGACTAGCTGGGCCAGGGGCTGGCTACTGGGATGAATAAGTGGAAAGAGTTGCCTGAACCGGTTAGGTTCAGTGGATAGAGCGTCAGCCTGCAGACTCAAGGGCCCCAGGTTCAATTCCAGTCAGGGGCATGTAGCTTGGTTTCAGGCACATTCCCAGTATGGGGTGTGCAGGGGGCAGCTGACTGATATTTCTCTCTCATTGATGTTTCTAACTCTCCCTCTCCCTTCCTCTCTGTAAAAAGAATTATAATAAAATATATTTAAAAAGAAGAAGAAGAAGAAGAAGAAGAAGAAGAAGAAGAAGAAGAAGAAGAAGAAGAAGAAGAAGAGGAGGAGGAGGAGGAGGAAGAGGAAGAGGAGGAGGAGGAGGAGGAGGAGGAAGAGGAGGAGGAGGAGGAGGAAAGAGTTGTCCCCTGGGCCTGAGCAAGAAGCAAAGTCTGTGAACCACCTGGAATCATGGCCGACAAGGCGTGGGGAGAGCGGGGCTGGACAATAGTCATGGGTGAAGGACACTGGGAGGGCGGGGTTTGAACCCTGGGTCTGGGGGCGCTTAGGGGAAGTTCTTTCAGCTCTCGGCTCCTGTTTCCTCATCGGCACACAGTAGTGCCCATCCAGAGGGAAGGGTGAGGTCATCTGCATAACGGACTTATGACAGCGCCCAGGCCCTGGGAGTGCCCACAAAGGTACCAGCTCCCTGTGGGGCATCAGGCCAGGCCCCCTGCAGGCATCTGTGGCCATGCTATCCTACCAGTTCCTTGGGAAGGCCACAGCCGCTCCCCTTGCTGGCTGGCCTCACCCCCTGAGCCCCCTTCTCCAGGGAAGGTGGGCAATGTGCCTTCCGCCTGCCACACCTCAGTGGTGTGCCGGTGGAGATCCGGCCCCATCACCATCCTCATGCCCCTAAACCAGGCCTGGTGTCAGGATGCCCAGGTTCAAATCCTGAGCCTGCGCCTTAACTAGCCGTGTGACCTTGGGGGAATTGCTCCACTTCCCCAGGCCTCGGTTTCCCCCTCTGTAACGTGGGGAGGAACGAATGGACAATTCTGAGTTGTCAGAGCTGGGACCCGCACACGCAGGGCCTTGGGGCTGCTCAGACCTGGGTTTGGGGAGGTAGCTAGGTGTTCCTTTTGAATTATTTCGGGCCCCGGTTTTGAACCAAAAGCAGAACTTTGGGTTGGGTAGCATGTGGGGAGCATGGGCACTGGGGCCTGGAGGAGGCATTGGGGCTCAATACAGTGTGTTGCTCCTAATTTTTCTCTGGCTGCTGTGTGGCCTTGGGCAGGTCACTTGCCTTCTTGATAGATCCTCCCTTCCTCCAACTGATGGATGGAGAATGACGTAAACTCCACCTGCAGCCGGACATTCCTGAGCACTGAACCACCAATCAGCACCTGCCAAATACCCTAGGCCCGAGATTCTTAAGTCCCAAGGTCCCTAATCATAGGCTTTCCATGAAACCACCAATTAGCGTGTGCTGAGTGCCCTAAGCCCCGTCCCCTCTCCTCCCCTTAAAAGGTGGGGCACCCTGCCCCTCGCTCTCTTCTGCTCTCTCTCTCTCTCTCTGGAAGCAGCTGGCAGTGCTACTCTTCTCTTCAATAAAGCCTGTGTCCTGGCATCCCAGTCTCCGGTGCCCTCTCTATTTCATCTTTTACTTCTCTTATACCGTGGACACCCCAACAAGAACACGCCCCTAACAGTCCCGATTTCTGAGGGCGGGTACGAGGCTCAGACAACGGGCTTTATTCAGTGCCGACGCTCTGTTGCCATCCCTCTCAGGGGGGGGGGGGGGGTCTTTACTTTACCTGCTCTGTCAAGCACCTTGTCATCGGCGCAGTCCATGGCGGAGGTATGGGGGTTGTCTCGGTCACAGTTCACCAGCAGGATGGCGCCCTGCCCGCGGGGGCCCCAGGTCCAGGTCCTCTGTGGACACCCAGCAGAGACGGGGCGCCCTTAGCACCGGGTGTGTCTCTGCAGCTCCCGGGAGAGCAGAGCCACCCGTTCCCAGTTCCCTGCTCTTGCTCCCCCATTCGGTCATTCTTTGGTCGCCAAGGGCGGATTTTTGCCCCGAAAGGCATGACCAAGTTCACTAAAAATGCAATCCATCCACTTTAAACAAGGAGCCTGGGACAGGACAACTGGTTTTCACAACCTTTGAAAGCGGCTGGATTGGCATCCCAAACGGAGCTGAGTGTCTGGGCCAAGATTCTAATCTAAATAGTTACTCTTGATGCGAACTTTTCGTGACTCACTCACCCAAGTATGGGCACCATTCTTGGCAGCCAGTGGCCGTCTGGGGAAGATTAAAGGGCATTCGACAGCCCCCTGGGGCAGGCGCTGGTTGCCATGATGTCTTTTGTGGGGTGGGACGGAAGATGGATCCCACTCTCAGAGGTGGGATGCTTCCCCCACTCGGGACGGAACCCACAAAGGGATCTTAAGCCTTAGATGGGTCATTTCCTCTTGATGTGAGCACAGCATCGGGGGGGTCCCTGGGGTCTCTCCGTGCACCCCACTTAAGTAAGATGAGCAGGCGTCCTGCTTTTGGGGGGACAGTCCCGATTTTTCACAATTTGTCCTGTGGCATTTTTAAAAAGTCCCGCAGGACAAACTGTTAAAAATTGGGACTTAAAAAAAAAAAAAAAAAATATATATATATATATATATATATATATATATATATATATATATATATATATTATTGATTTTTTACAGAGAGGAAGAGAGAGGGATAGAGTTAGAAACATTGATGAGAGAGAATCATCCCCTAGTGGGGATGTACCCGCAACCAAGATACATGCCCTTGACCGGAATCGAACCCGGGACCTTTCAGTCAGCAGGCCCACGCTCTATCCACTGAGCCAAACCGGTTTCAGAAAAAATATATAAAAAAAGTCGGGACTTTTTAAAAACGCCGTGGGATGTGGGACAAATTGTTGAAAATCGGGACTGTTCCACCAAAAACGGGACGTCTGGTCACCTTACACTTAAGACCCCCCTCACCTACAGGCCCACCCCTCTCTTCCCGTAACATACATTCCTCGCCTTGCCCGGCTCCTTCTCACCCCTGGCCCTGCCGTTTCTTCCTTTCTCTGTCATCCACCCCCTGTGGGCAGCATCATGGGACTGACTCTCTCTGAGCAGGCATAAAGCCTGGGGCGGGGGACGTGGTGCCAGAGTGGAGACCTGCCTGCAGAATTTCCTCTCTGCGGCACATTCATTGAGTGACTCTGGTCTCCAGTTTGCAGGGCAGCACAATCCCTGAAGTCACAGCCAGTGGAAAACCTACTTTTGTAGAATGTAGAGGGACGACTGAGAAGGCACATGGACATCCTTTAATGGCCAGCTGAGCCCGAGGCACTGGCAGAGTCCGTGTCCACCCTCCCAAGAGGGCTGGGGGTGTTATTCAGTGTCTGACTTACGTTTGTCCAGGTGTCAGCAGGGGCAGGTCTAGATATGTAAATGCAGTAATGCTAGGGCCTAGTTAAGAATGCAAATAAGCTCCTTCGACCCTATAAATAAACCAGCTGCGTGGCTTGGGGGGCTTGCTTGCTGCTTCTCCATCAGAGAGGATGGCGCCCACCTAGCGCCCAGCTCGATGAATCTATTTCTGCCTCTTGGTCTCTTCTTTCTTTCTCTAATTTCTTAATCCCCAGCTCCTCCACTCAGGAACCTGACTGTTTCCTTTCCCGTGATGGAGATGGACACGGAAAACAGAGAAATAGCCCCCGGCAGTAGAAGAGGTGGGAAATATGAAAACCAAAGTGATCATGGCGTTTTCCACGTCCTTCTTTTTCTGGTTCTTCCTAAATTGTGACTTCCAGGGAACTCGGGATTATGTGAGGCAGACCGCCAGCCACCCCATCACCACCAGGGGGCGCCAGAGGAGAACCCAGTGGCTTTGCAGGGAGCATTTTGCCTGTCGGTCAAGGTTGAGGTACCTGGCTCTTCCCGGCTTTGGCGGGCTTCACTTTGCCGGTGCGGGTGATGTCTGCGCTCAAGGAGATTTCTGAAATCCACCAAGGGAGAGGACAGGGCTGGTAAGGGTCCAGGGTAAAATGGGACAATAGTAACGATAGTAACAATTTCGTTGGATTGTTGTAAAGTTTAAATGTAAAGTCTTAACACAGGGCCTAGTTTATAGCATTGGTGCTTTATTATTATCATTATCCTCGTTATTATTAAAATGTCTATCCATGAAATAAATGTGGAATAATGAATAACATCGATTAATGAAATGAAATCTGAAGGTTTCAGATACAATCCATACATTTAATACACATTCAAATAATAATAATAATGTCATTATGCTGTTGTTCAAGATTTAGAAATATTCTTTATTTAAAGAAGAATATTAAATAAATAGGAGTCTAGGTAGATCCCTGATTGGCAAAAGTAATGGGATGCCAATAATGAAATTTTGGGAACACTGGTGTATATTACTGCATAAGACAATGTCATCATCTACATTTTAAAAAATAAGTAGTGCCAAAACCAGTTGGGCTCAGTGGATAGAGCGTCGGCCTGCGGACTGAAAGGTCCCAGGTTCGATTTCAGTCAAGGGCATGTACCTTGGTTGCGGGCACATCCCCATTAGGGGATGTGCAAGAAGCAGCTGATCGATGATTCTCTCTCATTGATGTTTCTAACTCTCTATCCCTCTCTCTTCCTCTCTGTAAAAAATCAGTAAAATATGTTTACAAAAAATAAGTAGTTAAAAATGTCAAAAAGGCTGAGACTGGTTTGGCTCAATGGATAGAGTGTCGGCTTGGGGACTGAAGGGTCCCGGGTTCGATTCCGGTCAAGGGCATGTACCTTGGTTGCAGGCATATCCCCAGTAGGGGGTGTGCAAGAGGCAGCTGATCAATGACTCTCTTTCATCAATGTTTCTAACTCTATCTCTCTCCCTTCCTCTCTGTACAAAATCAATAAAATATATATTTTTTAAAAATGTCAAAAAGATAAGAGACTCATATATTGAAAGTCTGTACACCACATCCTAAGTTGATAAACGAAATATTAAGAAGTTGAAGCTTCCTGCAATGCCCTCTCTCCCCAGTTGTACCTTCCATGGCTCCCGGACTGAGGAGGGAACCTCTCTGGACCACCAGCTCCGTGGCTGGCTAGAAGCTGAGCCTTTTCCCCACTCCGTCTGAGTCAGCCCCTAGAGAAAGGCTGTGTGGAGGGGAGGGGTCCTGGTCACTTACCCACCCCGGTGAGGTAGAGCAGGGCCTGGACTGGTTTGGTCTGGGGTCCGTAGTATGAAATCTGAACCTATGGGACAGCAGGAAACCGCTCATGACGTCTCTTAGTCATTCAGCAAACACGAACTGCTCCTTGCTGTGTGCCTGAGCCTTGCTACTCCCTGGATGACACGTTTTCCTTGGCTTCCTGTTGCCTTAAAAAAGTGATGTCCCCGATGGAAACCCTTTAATACTGGCTTTCTGCCTCCCCCCTCCTCCACTTTCCCTTCCTCTCTCCTTTCTCACCATCACATCTTCCCCAGTTTTCGCAACATGAGTCTCACTCTCTCCTTTCCCGGGGTGAGCACACAGGTCACATCCCCTACCTAGGTAAGAGCTCCCACTCTTCTTTCCTTCCCTCTGGTGGGCCACTCAGACCGTTCTTCCGCTTGCCACTTCCTCCAGGAAGTTTTTCCTGATTGCACCCTCCCCAATTTGCTTTGATACCCAAGCTCTGTGCTCCTGCAGCAGAGCAATTCTCTGCCCCAGTGGGGAGCCTGCCAGGCCCGTCCTGCTGGGAGAACAGATGGCCCGTTGGCCCAGCCCTCCGTGGGAACCCCAGAGGGTCGTGTTGAGCCCATCTACAGCCAATGAGGGTGCAGTGGTAAATGGCGGTGCCCCTAATCCCTGGAGCCAGTTAAGTGTGAGCTTATTTGGAGAAAAGATCTTTGCAGAGGTAATTAAGGAGCTTGGGATGAGATCACCCTGGATGACTGGGGGAGGCCTCAGTGATGACAGAGAAACAGGCAGGTTTGGCAGCCCGAGGAGGGGAGTGTGGCACCGAGGCTGAGACTGGAGGGATGAGGCCCTGGTCTAGGAGTGCCAACAGCCACCAGCAGCTGGAAGAGGCGGAGCCACGGTTCTCCCTGAGGCCCTCCAGAGGGGGCGTGGCCTGGCCAGCACCTGGGTTTCCCATGTCTGTCCTGCAGCATGGCCAGAGGATGTAGTTCTGTTGTTCTAAGCCAGTGTTTCCCAAAGTGTGGTACGCGTACCCCCAGGGGTACGGGAAGAATTGGTGGGGGTACGCGTTGCACCGGAGTTTGGTGGGGATATGCACTGCACCGTGTTTAGCTGCCTAATTCTCTATTCTCATGAGTACAAAAGGTACTCAGCGTTACAAAAATTATAGAAGGGGTACACATATGACAAAAGTTCTAAGCCAACCATGTGTGGTACAGCAGCCACAGGAAACTAAATACGCCGGCAGGGACCAGTTTCCTGGGGCTGCCTGGCTACGGGCATTCACCACCACCTATAATTGCTCACCTATATAGTATCTGATACCCTCACCCACAAGTTGTAAGCTCCGTGAAGGATGCAGCCCACCCCTGTCCCACCTCCCATGTCTTATTTATTTCTGTATCTCTAGGGCCAGGCAGTGCTTGGCATATAGTAGATGATTACAAAACATTTGCTGAATAAGTGAATTTCATCAAAACCCTGGCCTATCTATCAAAACCCCCTGGCATCCTGTATTGTCTGTGAGGACGCCATGGCTGGCATGAGCCATCATGAGCTTTTTCAGAGAGACGGAAGCCCTCCTGGGGCAGGGCAGATGGTGGGTAGCTGGCCCGCTGGCCTCCTCCCACACAGCCCGCCCCACAGCTGCCCACTCACCTTCTCGTCACCCATCCTGCTGCTGGCAGCCCTCATCCTGAGGCTCACCTCCAGCCCGGGGTCCAGGGGCCACTTGGAGGAACCCTTGGGATTCTTCTTGGTGGGAGGGCCGTGGGCAACATCCACAACCACCCCGGGGGAGGCGTTGATGCTGAAGAAGGTGCAGCCCGTGGGGGCAGAGCTGTGAGAGGCACAGACAGGGAGGACAGTGAGGCACAGGGGGGCTGGCCCTCCCCAGCTCTCCCCAGCTGTCTTCCTTTCCCCAAAGAGTGTCCACACCAGAGAGCAGCCAGTCTGACCCTGACCAGGGGTTGTGAGGGGAGGGGTTGTCAGGAGGTCGTGAGAAACAAAGCAAGTCCCCTGGTCCAGAGGGCTTACCCCGGAACTAGGACCATTGCAGGGAGGTGTGCACAGCAAAGACACACACACGGATGTGTGCACAGAGCAACGTGCACTCCGGAGGCTTGCTCTCTGCAAACACACACAGGGTTGTGCCCAAACAAAGAATCAGACAGACTTCTGTTTCTGGAATTATGACAGGCCAGTATGCTGAAGGGCCTTCCTTTTTGAAAAACAGCTGGATATGGCTAAAATATAATTTTTTAAAACATTGCTGCGATCATGAGAAGTCAGGAAAATCTCCAAGGAGTCCCTTCTCTACACACACACACACACACACACACACACACACACACACACACAACTCACTAGTTAAACTGAAGAACACCAAAGACAAAGAGAAGGTCTTAAAGGAAAGCCAGATGGCCTATGAAGGAATAACAGTCAGACTGAGAGCAAGCTTCCTCATAGCAACAATGAAGCCCAGCAGACCATTGAATAATATCTTCAAAGTAGATATCAAAGAAATAACTGTTAGCTTACAATTGTGTACATGACCAATTATATTTTAACAAAAACATCTTCAGGTAAAGAAGAGCTGATACTTTAAAACCAGCACACTTTCACCAAACCAGTTTCTAAAAACATGCTTTAAGAGGAAACTCTCAGAGGCCAGAAGCATGGTCTGACAGGCAAGAGAGAATGGTGAGCAAATAAAAATGGTAAATATACATATCGTCTGTATAAAAAAGGCTTTCAAATATCAAAATGGTAACCCTGGCTGGTGTGGTTCAGTTGGTTGAGCATCTTCCCATGCACCGAAAGGTCACTGGTTCAATTCCTGGTCAGGGCACATACCCAGGGTCTGCGTTTGATCCCTGGTCGGGGTTTGTGTGGAAAATATCTCTCTCTCTCTCTCTCTCTGTCTCTCTCTCTTTCTCTCTTTCTCTCTCTCTCTTCTCTCTCTCATCAATAAAAACATTTTTTTAAATATATAAAAATTGTGGAATTAACAGTGTGTATATCTAGATTTTATAGAGTTAAAATTTTATGATTAAATTTAAATATAGTAGGAATGGAGTTCATAAAATTATACACATGCAGAAAATACAATAATAAGAACAGGAAAATTTCATTCAAAAAGGCAATAAAAGAGCAAAAGACAACATAGGGAAAAATAAAGACAAATAAAAATAATGGTAAAAACCTGTCCAGCCTGGCTGGTGTAGCTCAATGGTTGAGTGTTGACCCATGAACCAGGAGGTCATGATTCAATTCCTGGTCAGGGCACATATCGTCTCAGTCCCTAGTAGAGGGCATGCAGGAAGCAGCTGATCAATGATTTTCTCTCATCAGTGATACTTCTATCTCTCCCTCTTCTTTCCTCTCTCTGAAAATTAATAAAAACATATCCATACATATAAATATTTAAACTAAATGTGAATGGATTAATGTTAATGGTTAAAACAGAGTTTGGGATTAGATATAGAAACAATAGCTATATACTATTTATAAGAGATACCCTTAAAAGACGAAGTACATTAATCCAATACTAACTAAAAGAGAGCTGGGGTGGGCATATTAATACCAGATGAACAATGCACTGTTAGCAATAGAGAAGATCTCGACCAAAGAATGAGGTTCAACTCACCTAGAAGATATTCTAAACTTGTATGTACCTAATACTATAGCTCAATAGATATAGAAAGTAAAACTTGATAGACATACAGGGAGAAGTGGACAAATTCACCATCATGGTTGAAGATGTCAACTCCTTTTTTCTCAAATAACAATAGATTAAGCAGACAAAAAAGGAACACAAATAACAATCTTGATTTAGGAGGCATATATAGAATTCTGTACCCACAACTAGTGAATAAAGATTTTTCCCCAAGCAAAGCACACATGGATATATATATATCTCCACGTAATTCGCCATAAAACAAATTTTAACATCCCTGGACTGTTTGGCTCAGTGGATAGAGCGTTGGCCTGCAGACTGAGGGGTTCCGGGTACAATTTCAGTCAAAGGCGTGAGCCTTGGTTGTGGGCAGCTGATCTATTAATATGTTTCTCCCTCATTAATGTTTCTGATTCTCCGTCCCTTTCTCTTCCTCTCTGTAAAAAAATCAATAAAATATATATTTTTAAAAACAAATTTTAACAAATATTAAAAGACAGGTAACATATAGTATAGGGAGCGTGTTCTTTCATCACATTCTAAGGAGTCACTAATCCAACCCAGCCCAAAGACCCATCTCTGTGGGACCTGCACCATCGGATCCTTTCCCCATCACTCCCATCAGGAGGGATTTCTTTCTACTAAAGAGATTTTCCCTCTCCAGGGAGAATCACAGAGCCCCCAAACTGACTACATATCAGTCCCCAAAACCTATGCCTATGCTACCTCTCACAGAAGAGAGGACTTGCAAATGTGATTGTGGACCCTGAGATGGGGAGATTAGGCTGGACTATTTGGGTGGGACCAGTGTAACCATAAGCGTCTTTAGAAGAGGGGTGGGCGGGGCAGAGTGAGAGAAAATGGGTGACGGGAGCAGAGGCCAGGGTGAGGCAATTGCTGGAAGGGGCCATGAGCCGAGGAATGCGGGTGACTTCCAGAAACTGCAAAAGACAAGGAGCGGATTCTCTCCGCCCCCACAAAGGCACACAGCCCTGCCCACACGCTGACTTGAGCGCCGTGAATTTTAGCCCTGTGAGACCCATTGTTGAACTCCTGGTCTCCCAAACTGTAAAATAATACATGTGTTATTGTTTTTATTGAGAGACAGCATTTTAAAATAAATTTAAAAAAATATTTTATTGATTTTTTTACAGAAAGAGAGATAGACAGTTAGAAACATCCATCAGCTGCCTCCTGCACACCTCCCACTGGGGATGTGCCCGCAACCAAGGTACATGCCCTTGACCGGAATCAAACCTGGGACCCTTCAGTCCGCAGGCCGACGCTCTATCCACTAGCCAAATCGGTTAGGGTGAGAGACAGCATTTTGAGCAAGTGGGTCTGTGGTAACTTCTCCAGCAGCAATAGGAAACCACACACCCTTCCTCTCCCCACCTCTGCCCAGAGGTCCTCTCAATCTCCCCTCATCAATCCCTGTCCTCCCAGGTGATGGGCGGCTGGCTTCTGGGAAGGTGGCAGGCAGCCAAACAACAGGGAGTCTCAGGAACATGGGGGTTCACTGTGTCTCTGTGTAGGGGCACCCATGCACGTTAATTAATACAAGACAAATCGGAGCTGACTCTTCCCTTAATGTCCAGGAGCCTCTGGAGAGCCCGAGCCCACACGAGTGACAGCATTTCTCCGGCTCCTGCACCCAGCACTGCCTTCCCCACGGCTGCCGGTGGGTCTGCGACACTCGCACATGCGGGGGCTCACGCAACTCCTCTAGCAAAGGGGGACCACTCTCCCGGACACCTGGCCTGCATTTTATAATGTGACTCTCGCCACAACCCAGCAAGGTGGGTGTTGATGCTCCCATTTTACAGATGGGTAAATGGAGGCTCCGAGACACTAACAGGCTTGCTCATGCTCCTCACTGTATGAGACACTGAATGGTGCCCTTGACCAGAATCAAACCCAGGACCTTTCAGTCCGCAGACCGACGCTCTATCCACTGAGCCAAACCGGTTTCAGCTCAGCTATGTTTTAAGAAGAGAATTCAGCCACAGTTACAGGCGGTGGCTGCGCAGATGGGACGGAGGCGCTGGCTGGGGACTGCTGTGCAGAGCAGGTTAGAAGTGATGGGAGGGCTGGTCCAGGGACCGAAGTGGAGAGAGGAAGGTCCGGGACCCAGGCTGCCTGGGTGTGAATCCTCACCTACTAGCTGTGTGGCTCTAGAGCCTCAGTTTCTCCTTCTGTAAAGTGGGAATAACAATATTGCCTATCTCATAAGCTATGGCAGTGGTCAGCAAACTCATGAGTCAACAGAGCCAAATATCAACAGGACAACGATTGAAATTTCTTTTGAGAGCCACATTTTTAAAACTTAAACTTCTTTTAATGCCACTTCTTCAAAATAGAATCGCCTAGGCCGTGGTATTTTGTGGAAGAGCCACACTCAAGGGGCTAAAGAGCCTCAAGTGGCTCGAAAGCCACAGTGTGCCGACCATGGGGCTGTGGAATGAGCTTTGTGTGGGAAGTGTGATGTGAATGTCAGCCGTGAGCCTGGGAGGCCCTGAAGGAGGAGCCTCAGAGCACACGAGGCTCTCTTTTCCTCTCCTCCTCCCCCTCTCCGTCTCCCGCCCCCTCCTGGGAAGCCACCTTAGCAGTGACCGCTGTTCTCCTGCTGCCCAGGTCCAGGCCAGGGACACTTCCAAAGATATTCCCCAGAAATTCCTGCAGGGGCCATTCAGGACCACCAGCCTGGGTTAGAGGAAACCTGAAGCTGCCAGTATTATTATTAACAACACGACGATGCCGACCATGCGATGCACACCCTCTGAGAGTGTTCCTGGGCCATTTGATTTAACTAGATCTTGACCCAGGCCTTGGCCCATAGTAGGTACTCAGTTGGTGTTTGTTGAATGAATGGGTGAAGGAATGAGCAACTACCAGGAATATGCCCCACATGGTGCTAAGAACTTAACCCTTTCATATTTAATATATTTAACTGCCTTATGAAGTGAGTATTACTCCCATTTCATAGACAAGGTAACTGAGGCTCAGAGGTCCAAACCCACCCAGCCAGCCAACAGCAGGGCCAGGTTTCCCACCTCAGCCTCTCCCACGGCCGAGCCTGTCTCATCACCCCCATCCTGTTAGGCACCCCCGGAGGGAGGCTTGGCTGCCAGGTCTGGGTCATGAAGTCCAGGGTCTGGGTCATGAAGTCCAGGGTCTAGCCTTGCTTCTGGGACACACGTGCTGTGTGATCTTAGGCAAATCACAGACCCTCTCTGAGCTTCAGTGATCATACTTGATGTGTGGTGAGGCCCCCAGGGAACTCCCATTAGTACGTGGCCAAGCCCCCCCTGCCCTGAGTCTGGGCCCCTCCCAGAGCCACTCAAGTCTTCCCTTTCCAGTTTCTCCCCCGGCAACAGCTACAGAGGCTGGAGCCCAAGTCAACCGCACACACAGCCCGTGTCAGCAGAACCTGTTCATCCAGCACCCCTGGACCTGCTCCCTGCCCCCAGGCTGTCCCCTGCTCACCCGCAGACATCAAGCTGGGCCTCAGTGCCCAGCACACACACGGCAGAGGTGGGCTGCTCTGGGGCCACGTGGATCACTGTCCCCTGGGCCATCGTCCGGCCAGCTCGTCCTCGCCGCTGCAGGAAGCCCCTGGCTGGCTCCTTTGTACTGCCCGGCGGAGGCCATGAGTCAGCACCTGCGGTTTGTGCTCGTGGGTCAGCCCCTCCCCACTCCGGTCCGAGGCTGGCACTCCCAGCCCCTCCTCTGCCCTGGATCTGCCCCTTGACCCCTTGGGCGTTGAGGTTAGGGTCAGTGGCAGGCTGGCTCTGTCAGCTTCCTAGGAAGGGCGGAGGGCTCAGGACGCCTGGAGGTGGGGTCACAGGTCTGGGCCCTCATGTCCGTAGCCCCATCCCGCCCGGGGCTGTGAACACCTGGGAGCAGTCAAGCTTGCCCAACTACCCTCACCTGGGCTCTCAGAGCGGCTAAGGCCAGGACAGGGGAGGTGTCAAGATTTTAGGCAACAGGTCACAGCCTGGGCTCCATGTGCACAGACCAGCCTGGCGGGGGCAGGGCTCCCCCCACTGGGCCACCCACTGGGTGCTGACTGGGTGCTGGGTGCCTTGCCCTGCACTGGACATGGAGTAGCTCCTGGAGACAGCTGTGCGGTAGGTGCTGTTACTCCCGCATCTCATTCTGGCGGCAGCTCTCAGCGTCAGTGCATTTTTTGTTGTTGTTTGTTAGTTTTTAAAATATATTTTATTGATTTTTTACAGAGAGGAAAGGAGAGGGATAGAGAGCTAGAAACATTGATGAGAGAGAAATATCGATCAGCTGCCTCCTGCACACCCCCTACTGGGGATGTGCCCGCAACCAAGATGCCCTTGCCCGGAATCAAACCTGGGACCCTTCAGTCCACAGGCCCATGCTCTACCCACTGAGCTAAACCAGTTAGGGCCGTCAGTGTGTTCTTATTCCCACTTTAGAGAAGCAGCAGCTCAGACAGGATAAGCAGCCAGTGGCGGAGTCAGCCTTTGAACCGAATACCCTGCTCCAGAGTATGAGACGCATGAGCTGCCTGCCCACATGGCACGAGTTTGTCTGATTTTTGTAATGTCTACTTTTTGTTATTGTTGTTAATCCTCGCCTGAGGATATTTTCCCCACTGATTTTTAGAGAGTGTGGAAGGGAGGGGGAGAGACAGAGAGAGAGAAACATCGGTGTGAGAGAGACACATTGATTGGTGGCCGGGGATCGAGCCTGCAACCAAGGTACGTGCCCGTGGCCAAAATCGAACCCGGGATCCTTCAGTCCACAGGGTGACACTCTATCCAAGGTGCCAAACTGGCTAGGGCTATACATCTCCTTCTTATTGCAGTACAAGGTATATAGGAGCTGATTGTGACTGCCTACCCATTTTACAGAAGGGAACATAGAGGCTCGAAGCAGAAAGGTGACTTGCCCAAGGCGCCACAGCCAGCGTGTGGCAGAGCGGGAAGCCAGCATTCCCTGCACATTGCAGGATGCCTGCCTCTTGCCGGGGCCTCTGGCTGTCAGGCTAGACATTGCATGTGGGTCACATCGGCCAATGGGACACTCGGCCACAGAGCCGTGCTTGCACCTGGGCCAGTGGTGGGAGGGGTTGGGGTGGATAGGCAGTCCCAGCAGGAGCACCCAAAGGAGGCATTGCCCGTGGGGATCCGGAGGCTGTGGGGTTAGGCAGGCCTGAGTTCCAATCCTGCTTCATGCAGCCTCACCACGAGAGGGGTCCCCTCAGAATGCCCACATTATAGACGAGTTCTCTGCGGCTCAGAGAAGCTAAATGATACTCCCTAAACCCCACGGCCCATAATATGGGGTCCAGGATCCAGAACCGCCTTCTCCAGGCTCAAGTTCCATTTTCTGTGCCAGTAGATGCCACCACCAGACCTGGGACTCCGATGTATCCACAGGACTGCTTGCACACAGTAGGTCTTCATAAACCCCACTTTTGTAGCTGGTCACATGATGAGGACTAGTTTGAGCGTCTAATGGAGGCTGGAGGAGGGACCGCCAATTGTCAGTTAGGGGCCCTCAGAGCACACCAAGTCCAGTCCACGTTCTGTGGGTGGGACACAGGCACAGAGAGGGTGTGTGACGCGCCCACAGTCACACAGCAAGTCAGCAGGCAGCCTGGGCTCTGCCCCCAGGCTGAGGTTCCTTGGGGGAAGTTTTCTTTTTTTCTTCCTTCCCTTTTTCTCTTCGGCAACGTGAAGGTTAAACTGGCTGTGAATAAGCCACAAAGAGAAGAAGCCAAGGCAGGTTTGTTAATTCAGCACAAATCTATTGCGTGCCTACTGTGTGCCAGGCACTGTTCTAAGCTCGGTGGGCACCAAGTGACCCACACAGACCAACATCCTGCCTTCATGGAGTTCCTTTTTCTAGGAGAAAGAGGCAGCTAACAAATAGTGAATATAATGAGGGAATTATATCGCCTGTTGGTTTGATGGAAAAACCGCTCTTACCCTGCTCGACTTCCCAGTTTTTCTGAGCTAAAACTTAAAACCATCATACTCCGACACAAAGATTCTCCCGGCCTCTCCGTAACATCAAGTAGAAAGTTGAGAGCGTGTCGAGATTGTCCAGACTGGCCCGTTCCCACATGTTTTCACATTTTAAGCAAGCATAAACCAATCTCCGCCCCCCCATCGCCGCCTCTCTCCCCCCAAATAAACATTCGCCTGAATAGAATTACTTCCTTGATTGTTCTCCTAAAGGTAGAAAGTCTAATATTTGAAACTGCTTCCCAGAGGTCTCCTGCTCACGTCTCCCTGGCCTCCCTCGCTTCTGCCACTTGGATAGCGGTAATTTGTGTTAATTTAGTTCCTAAGGGGATGGTTTCATGGTCCTGGTGTTGGCCATTCTGCTGCTGATGTTACCTTAGGGCCATTTTGATCAGGAGGGATGTGAGGGAGGGAACGGGCCAGAGCCAGGGGTGGGCCTGGCAGGCAATTTGGGGTTTTGCTTTTCCTGGTGACTGCGGTTACCTCTCTCCGGCAGCAGCTTGAAGTTGGAACTGGAGCTCTGTTGAAACAACATTGCCACGCACACTTGATCCTAGGCCTGGTTTAGCATAACACTGACGCCTGCACTCTGCCCGGCCAGGCCGGGGGAGGACTGTCCCGGATGAGTCTGCGGGATGGACTTACAGAGGTCTTGGCCCAGAGTGCCAGCTCCTGCCGGTAGCTGCGGCCTTCCTGTGCCCTCCTCATGGCCTTCCTGTGCCCTCCTCATGGCCTTCCTGTGCCCTCCTCACAGGGCCACAGCCTGGCATCTCCAGCTGCCACTCCCGGGCCTGTGGATTTGCAGGAACATGCCTCTTGGCCCTGTAAGGCCCACAGCCCTCAGATGACGAGGATACAGGGTGACGAGGCGTGGGGCTGTCACACACCCTCACGCTGTAGTGCTCTCCTAGTTTTCAGTGATCGGGCACTAAATGGCCACAACATTGTGTTTCTGCACACACACACACACACACACACACACACACACACACACACCCGTGCCGTTTACTGAGCCCTTTTGCATGCCAGTCTCTCTTCCCGGGTCGTAAGGAACCAGATCTTGATTTTGCCGGGATGTTCTGACTTCAGGGTTGTCTCCCCACTTAGGGATTCCTTCAGTGGCTTTGTGCGAGGAATGTTAGGATTCTGCAGTCTGTGTTTCCAGCCACTAACAGTGACTGCGGGACCCTGAGCTCTGGGCAGGGTCCCGGCGCAGCTGCTGGCACGCACCATCTCACCGGACCCTCCTGTCAACCCCACGGGGAAGGCAGGGTTCACCTCATTCTGTAGGCCAGGAAATGGAGGCCCAGAGAGGTTGAATGACTAGAAAAAAACCCCATACAGCTGATAGTGAAAGAAGTCAGGATTTGAACCCAGACCCAGCGGATTGCAAAGCCTTAACCACATGGCTCTACCAGCCAATTGGGGCTGGGGGGGGGGAATAAAAGACCCCAGACTCTCCAGGCTTCTGACTCAGATTCACTCCACAGACATCTGCTGAGTGCCCCTCTGTGCCAGGCAGGGTGCCAGGCATTAAGGACACAGAAGACAGACGTGTCATTGTCTTCAAGAAACATGACATAAGAGTCCACTCTCTCTCTAAGAATATATCCATATGTGGTCCGATGTCTAGATCCTGAGAGAGAGGCTTCAAGGAATTGGCTCACATGATGTGGAGACTGGGGGTGGCGGGCAGGCAGGCTGGAGACCCCAGTCTGAAGGCTGCCTGCTGGGAGAATCCTCTGCCTTGGAGAATGTCCAGGCGTTGCTCTTCGCCCTTAACTGGTTGGACGAGGCCCACCCACACTGTGCAGTCCGCCGAGTGAAGCATGAGCCGCATCTAAGAAGCACCTGCCTCATAACCTTCGGGCTGCTGTCTGACCACGTATCTGAGCGCCATGGCCTGGCCACACGGACATATAAAATTAGCTGTCACAGCACACGCAGCTCACAGCAGGTGCTCTGAACTCCTATGGCGTCGCCCTTTTGAGCACTTAAAGGGAGCAACAGAGGTGGCCTGGGTGTTCCGTTCCCTGGGGATGGGGACACTGAGGCTCGGGAGGGAGCTGCCACTGGCCTAAGGTCCCGGGCAGGTGGTGCAGAATCAAAACAAGTCTCTCCTCATGCTCCACACGCATTCTTCGTTTCCTGGGGTTTTAGTTTGGTCCACCCAGGGGGAGACTTGGGGCAATGAACCTAGTTTGAATGGACCTAGTTTATTTGTGGGGCAGGGAAGGCAGGAAGCCAGGGAGGGTGTGAGAGTGAGCCGGGGACCACCGTAACCAGCGTCGTGATGAGCAGAACCCACTGGAGAGCCCTGGAGAGTGGGGTGGGCTGCACCCCAGGGTGAACTGAGCCCAGGAGCAGGGGAGCTAGGCATTTACAGCCCACCCCCGCTGTTAGTGCTGAGGGCTGCTCTGGGGACATGATCTGGCACTTTTATCCGCAGGTTCTGGAGGGAAAGAAACACTTGGGCAGAGTGTGTGTGCCCGGACAGGGTCCCCGGAACTGAGGAGGGAGGCAATGGGGGACACTGGCAGCATCTGTCAGGGCAGGAAGGGCTGCCCCAACCTTCAAGTAGCCAGAGGCACAGAGGCCACACTCCCCCTGAAAAACGCACATGAAACACTTGCATGTAGTTCAATGAGTTTGCTGAGCACGGAGCCGCCCGGGAGACTGGGTTAAGACCTCTACCCCTGAGACCTCTCCTACTCTGCCACACCTCCACCACCAGGAGGAAGCAAGGCTTTGTTGCTACAGCTGCCCTCCACCCCCAGGCACCCAGGGGCTCTTCCGGAGAGAGGCAGCTTGGTGTGGCATCACGGTCTGGTCACCGTGTGGTCACTGCCCTTCCCTGAGCAGCTGGCCCCGGAGCAACTGGCCCCGGTGGCCGCCCCAGCAGCCCTCCCAAGGTCCGCACAGCCTCTGCTCTCTGCCCGCTGGAGGCGGGTTCTTGTAGATCAGTGACTGCCAAGTCTAGCAGCTTGGGGACTGAAGGGTCCCAGATTCGATTCCGGTCAAGGGCATGTACCTTGGTTGCGGGCACATCCCCAGTAGGGGGTGTGCAAGAGGCAGCTGATCGATGACTCTCTCTCATGGATGTTTCTAACTCTCTATCTCTCTCCCTTCCTCTCTGTACAAAATCAATAAAATATATTTTAAAAAAAAAAGAAAAGAAAAAAATATATATTTAAAAAAACAACAACAACCAGAAAGCAGCTGCCCCCGACTGCTCCCAGCCCCGAGTTTCTGATTCAGCTGCCCCCTGGTGAGACCTGAGGGGTTGCAGTTCAGACAAGTTCCCAGGCAATGCGGATACTACAGGTCAGGAACCACCCCCGAGAGCCACTATTGTAGACGGTCTTCCTCAGGATAAAGAAGTCCCTTTCGCCCTGACCAGCTTGGCTCAGTGGATAGAGCAGTCAGCCTGCAGACTGAAAGGTCCCAGGTTCGATTCCGGTCAAGGGCATGTACCTTGGTTGCGGGCACATCCCCAGTAGGGGGTGTGCAGGAGGCAGCTGATTGATGTTTCTAACTCTTTATCCCTCTCCCTTCCTCTCTGTAAAAAGATCAATAAAATATATTTATATAAAAAAGAAGTTCCTTTCTATTCTTAGATAAGCTTTATTTTAAGGTTATAAGTAGAAATTTTATCAACTGTTTTTTTTTCCTGATTTATTGAGTTGATAGTGTTTTTTGTTTTTGTTTTTTTGTGGGTTTTTTTTGTTGTTGTTTATTTTTGTTTTGTTTTTTACCTATTAATCCATTGAACTGGTTTTCTAGGGTGAAAGTTGCATTCCTGGGAATCTAGTTTGATCTGACATGGTGTCCTTTTGGAATTGAGTTTGCTAAGAGCTTTGCTTAGGGTTCTGTATGCACGAACTCCTTACTGTGTCTGTGGGTTTCCTTTCCCATGCTGTTCTTGAGGAACAGCTCAGCTTACGTCGTTAAAAATGGAAGCTATTGTAGCTACTACTATTCCTTTATAATTGTACTCACCAGGCCATGCTGCCTTGTCTGTTTGCCAGCCCTACTTCTCTTCTCCTCTGTGAGCCTCCTCCAGTCAGGGTCCACGGCTGCTCATTCCCGGCTGGGGCGCCAGAATCTCTCTCTGAGCCGGACCCAGGGCCGGGGTACGTGTGCCGAATCACACAGGCCTGAATATTCGTAGCTGTCTTGGAGACAGTGAGTAAGGCTCCTGGGCTGTGGGGACGGGGACGGAGAGAAGAAATGAACATTAGTGGGGGGCTTACTGCCTGCCAGGCCCTGGTCTGGTTCTCACATTTTACAGATGAGCACACCGGGCCGGGCCCTGGGAAACCTCTCACCGCACTCGCTGCTGCCAGGCCATTGAGGACGCTGGCCACTCTGTGTCCTTCCAAACAGGCTCACGTGTGGTAGGAGTCAGTGGGCAGGCTGTCTTCTCTCTGACAGGGAGGATGACATGGCCCATGCTGGTCCTAAGTTTGATCTTAACCACACGGAATCTCAGGGTCAGAGATGTCTGCCCTTTCCCCCGGCCCATCTTTCCTAGATTTCCCCTGCTTTGGTGTCTTTACGTTGCTATTAATATAATTTTTAACCATCAGCTGGCTGACTTTTTTTTTTTTCCCCCCCAGCTGACTTTTTATAAGTGGCCTCAAATCCCTTGAGGATTGTGTCCAGTGTACAAAAAAAATTAAAAAAAAATACAGAACTATAGTGACTGCTCTGTCCAGTGCCTATGGGTGGCGTCGCTCACATAAAAAGGCATTTCGGAGCGATGCCTCGCCCTGTCCCGCCCCGCACAGGTGCCTGCTTGCCGGAGCCCTGGGAACGGCCTGGGGCAGCTGTAATTCTTGTGACTGGAACTTTCCGGATTCATATAATTAGCGCTGAGGTGTAGTTCCTCAGGATGCTGAGACTACCTTGAAAGGCCCAAGAATGGTTCAAAGGAGAAACTGCAGACTCGCTGTCCGGTTGGCCTTCGCCTCCTCAGGGACAGAGCTGCTGCAGAGAGAGGCCAGCGGTGGCTTCTTTTCAGCTGGGTCACGGCAGACCCTCTACTGAGTGCCCGCAGTGACAGTGCCCAGCCTGGTGTCCCGTGTGCGTTCCTTTCCAGGAATTCCAAGGCTGACCCCTGTCCCTGCTCCCAGGAGCAGCCATCCTTATCCTCGCCTCCATCACAAGAAAATGCCGGGACCGGAGGTCAAGGTCTGGGGCCCAGAACGGGGGTGACTCACTGCGGGGGAATGGACCTGGGGGAAATCTGCCCACTGCTCCTTTGAGCTGCAGGTTGTAGGGGATGACATGGGCTTTGTAGTGACCGTTCTCACAGGCTCTGGGTGTCATCCAGAATTCCTTACCTGCCATCTGTCTGAGCCCCAGCCGCCCCAGCCTAACACCCCCACCCTCCAGGGCCGCCCAGGGTGCAGGAGGGCAGCGCTGGGCAGCCTCCTCCCAAGGCCCTGCAGTCACGTATTCCTAATTCTGAACGAAGTGTGAGTCGGGCAGGCCCAGCGCCTCCCAGAGCTGTAAATCCTCAGAAGGAAGTCAGGCCTTTGGTTTCCTGTCTGGGCCGGAGCCTCCTCCCTGATTCATCTCTTAAAGCTGTCAGCAACTGAGCCACGACCTCTGAACCAGGAGGTCAGGGTTTGATTCCCAGTCAGGGCACACGCCCAGGTTTGCAGGCTCGATCCCCAGTGTGGGGTGTGCAGGAGGCACCCAATCCACGATTCTCCCTCAACATGGATGCTTCTATCTCTCTCTTTCCCTCTCCCCCTCTGAAACCAATAACAAATTTTAAAAAATTAAAAAGCTGAGACCAGCAGGATACGATCTAAAACTTGCCAGGACAGTCTTCCCTTCCTTCCCTTCTCAGAGGACCTTTGTCCCCCATTAGAACGCGGGAATTGGGAATTTATCTGAAGGGCAGTGGCTAGAGGAGGGGCTGGGGGATGCTACATAGCAATAGCCATCATTTACCGAGCACTTCCTCAAGCGCCAGGCGCTTACATCATGTCTCTAATTGTGTCACTTATGCAAGCTCTGTGGGGCAGACACAGTGATGCCCATTTCGCAGAGGAGAAAACTGAGGCTCAGAGAGGTTCAGTGCACAGCTGAGAGCACCCGTTCCGCAGGGGATCACTGGACTCTGCGGCACATGGCCTTTCTGTTGTGCCATGTGGCCTCACCTGGAGCTTGTGGTGGATGGGCAGAGTGCCCGGCCATGGTCCAGCCCATCCTGCCCATCCCAGGGCCAACTGTTCATACTGTCCTGCCCTGCCCATGGTCTCCCCACCCGCCAGAAATCCCCCAGATACTTCCCTCTCCAGGAAACTGCGGGAGGTTTTTGTACGGAGCCAGATTTCTGAACGGCAGCCCAATGGGGAGTTTATAAGGCTGTTGGGACGGTGATAGCAAAAGCAGTGATTTCCTGGGGCTCGGTAGCAAGCTCACTGGCCCTTTAGGGGGCTCCTGAGGCCTCCCCACGGGCAGGAAGGGGATGTTGCTCAGAGCCCGCAGCAGGTTGCCCCATGTTCCACCCACATCGGCTTCCCCCATTGCCACACGCACAGCGCAACCTTCCGGCCACAGCCCCGCCCTCTGCCCTGCCAGGCTCACTGGGTCCTGGCAGTCTAGCGTCTGACCCCTGGGCTTGCACTGATGTGCCCGTGCCAGCCCTAACCCATCCTGTGGCCAAGGCAGAGCAATCCCATCGTCTCCCTAAAACCTGGGCTTCACCACCCCAAAATCTTCGGGGACCAGGCAAGCGCATGCCTCAGCTGCAGGCAGCTGTTCTCACTGCCCTGTTCTAATCCCCGAGAAAAGGCCAAAATTAGACGCAAACTGTTTGTGCTTCTGTAGGTTTATTAGCCAGTGATGGGAACACAGTTGGACCCGTACAGAACACATGAGTAACACACACACCCGGAGACACCACCCGCTCTCCCTCCCTCCCCCCCTGTGCTCAGAGGGTTCATTCCCAGAGCTGGCTCTGTAGGTTAGACCCCTGTTTGACCTTCTGAGGCACAGAGGGCTAATCCTGCCGGGGTGTCCCCACCCACAGAGTGAGGTCCCACAGCCAACAGAGCACCTGTGCGTCCTGAAGGATGCTCCCCGCCCTGCACCCACAAGCTTCCCAGCCTCCAGGAATCCCCCAATTTCATCTCCGAGAGATTCCAGGAGGTTTTTGCACACAGTCAGATTTCTGAAGGGCACGTGATGGGGCGTTTATAAAGCTTGGGGACAACTATCATTTCTTCATCCAACACCGGGAGCTCCTACTATGAGAAAGCTCATGTTGGGCAAGGGGCGGGTAGAGTTCAGGGTCTGGTCAGGAGCGTGGCCGATGGTTCCCCCTCAAGCGAAGGGGGCCTCCAGCTCCTTCTCGGCGGGTGAGGCTGTGGGCGGACTCTCTCCTCTGGGGAAGGACTGACTTCGGGGCCGGTCCCTTGCAGAGGAGAGGCAATCAGGACCAGAGCGGAATCGTGGGTCCTTCCTCCATCGGACACACGGGACCAAAGGGCAGGTGAGATACGTGGATATCTCTAGAACCCAAAGAGAATTTGGCTCCATAGGGAGGCTCTGGGGGTGGGGGATGAGTGGCGGAGTCCTCTGCAGGAAAGGCCACAAGAAATGAAGTCCCCCTTGGAGGCCGGCAGGCATCACGCCTGAGGACCAAATGGGCTGCTGGCGAGGCGTGGAGACTTGCAGGAAAAACGGCTTCGGAGAGGGGCGGGTCACACTCGGCGTTCCAGCTGGACACGTGGGGTCTCCTGACACTTCCTTGGGGGCCTGTCTCAGTCTCCATCCCCTCCGCCCGTGTCCCGCCCCAGGGGGAGAGGAGGGCGGGCAGGACGGGCTCAGGGCACCATGTGCCACCACTTGAAGGGGAAGGGCTGACGGCGGACGTTGGTCCCACAATGCACCTCCCCATGCAGCATGTGGTACGGGGTGAAGTCGTCGATGAAGGTGCAGTGGAGGCCCAGCGGCTCCAGCAGGGACCGCACCTTCTCCTCCAGGCAGCAGCGGCCGTTGATGATGGGCCCGAAGGGCTTGGGGATGCCCAGGTGCTTGCCCAGCACCAGCATGTTCACCTGCAGAGCGGGGAGGGCCCGGGTCAGGGGTGGAGGTTCATCCTTGGCTCCCACCCCGGCACCTTCCCTACAGCTGGCAGCACCTGAATTACTTAGTCTCTTAGACAACCTTGCAAATAGCCACTCGCCCTTTCAGGGAGTGGGAGAGAGACGTGGGCTGGTAGGACCTCCGGCCAGCTGTGCATTCCACGTCTCTGGTAACTGCTCTTCCTATTGGGGGATTGTGGCAGCTGCCATGCCTGGGGAGCAGGGGAGATAGCTGAGCCAAGCAGGACCAATCAGATCCTCTCTCGGTATTGAAGCTCACGTGGCAGGTCAAGTCAGTCTCTGCGCCTGTATCTATAATGCGAGGTCATATTCCTATTGATCCCCAGGGACAGAGAGGCCAAGGAAGCCACGCTGGAAGTGGGAAGAGGAAGGAGGAGGGAGGGGAAGAGGGATGGGAATGGACAAGAGATAAGAGCTGGTTCCAGGTGCCCTTGTGTTACATCGTCCTCTCTGCCTGAAGCTGGCTCAGGTGGCCCGCCGTGTCCTGCAAACACGCTCTGGGAGCACACACATAATGCAAGGCCGCCGTGAATGTGCAGGAAGGAAGGGGAGTGGAGAGGCCCTGCAGGAGGGGAAACGGAGGAAGGCAAAAAGGCCAGAAAAAGGAAGGAAAGGGGGCGGGGGATGAAGCAATGGTGGTGTGGACAGGCTCTCTGCAAGGCTCTGATGATGAGAAAGTGCTTCTCTGGAGGATGGGGGTGGAGGATAGAGAGGGAGGAGAGAGGGAGAGGGGGAGGAGCACTGGGGAGGATCTCCAGCAGTGCTACTCAATGTGTGGTCCCCAGACAGCAGCATGGTGGCACCTGGGTCCTGGTTGGAAAGGAAGCAGTGCCTCAGACCTGCCCAATAAGAACCCCTGTGGTGGAGCCCGGTGGTCCAGGCATTCCAGATGCAAGTTTAAATTTTGAACCCTCAGGGCTCAACCAAAGGCCACTTCTTCCATGAAGCCTTCCTGGACTTTCAGTCCTGCCTCTTAGGCTGCGAGTGCTTTGTCCGACCTCTGAACCACCACATCACGTGATTATACAAGATAGATGGTTGGGACAGTTTGCAGAGGGGAAGTCTCCCATCTCGGATTAGCTTGGAGGCTCCGTGAGCAGGGAGAGCCTCCATCCTCTCCGCCTCTCCCACAGGCACCCGCGTGTGTGTGTGTGTGGGGGGGGGGGGGATGGATGGAGTGCTGTGAGTGGGACAAGGAGCAGAATGGGCACCTCGGCTCCAGCTGATGATGCGGGTTTTACACACACCCTTCGGGTAACCATCCTTTCACTCCGCAAATACAAGGGGGTCCCTGGGAGCAGGCAGGGCCCGTCCCTGATGGCCCTTGAGCAAGGGGCTTGGCCAGTGAGCATCTGTAGTGACCATGACTATCAGCCAATTAGCAGCCCTTCTGCTGGCCGTGATGGGACCCCGCTGCTCTCCGCCTCCCCACCAGCCACCCCAACCCCAACCCCAACCCCAACTCCAACCCCAACCGTGGCAGCAACCAGGCAGTGTGCCCCTCCTCAGAGGGGAGGCTTAACGTCTAACTGGAGGAAACCTTAGGTCATGGGGGGAGGGGGGAGGAGGAAGAGGGGAGGTGGCCTCACCAAGTCGGGGAAGAAGGCCACCGCCTTCCTCCTCTCGGTCTTGAAGAGCTGCGGGATGTCCAGGATGTCCTGCTCGGTCAGGCCCAGCTCCCGCTTTAGCACCTCCCGGTTCCAGTCGATGCAGCTCTGGGGGAGAGGGAGGTAGAGTTGGGGAGCCCCTGCCATGTGTGTTGCAGGCCCCGTGGGGTCATGTTTGGTTAAGGAGAGGCGGGCTGCCCAGGTGCCAACGGATCAACTCCCCCCATGAACCTTATCTTTGCATCCCTTCGTCAAACACACTGTCCTGTCCCACTCCTCATGGGCTCAATGTGAGACAGAGGGCTCCATCCCTGCCCCTCTTTCTTCTCTAGACCCTTCCCTCCTCAGGGAACTCCTTCAGTCTCGCGGTCTGAACACCATGGAGACACTGGCGACTCCCCAGTGTCTGCCTCTCAGCCTGCCTGCCTCCTCCTTCCCTCAGAGCCGCCTTCAGCCATCCCCCCCCCCCAGCCCCCTTCCTCTCAGGGCCGGCCCTCAGCCATCCCCCATCCAGCCCCGCCTCTCCCCTGGGACAGGCACTGTCCCTGACACAGCCTTGCTGTCCAACCCCATCTTGGATCTGTGCCGGCAGGACCCAGGAGATTCCATTTGTCCTCCCAGACATGCCGGACACCTCTGCTCCATGCCCCGGGAGGCCATCCCAGAAAATCAGGTCTCCTGTGCCACTGGCTTCCGGTTGGCTCCGCCAATGGGGACACTGTACCTGCACAAACTTATTGTAGCTGATGAGGTTGTTATTGGAGAGGACCTGGTTGATGGAGATGGTGCTGACCTGGTTGTTACTACCTGTGAAGGGGAGAGGAGAGAGAGAGAGAGAGAGAGAGAGAGGGGAACAACGCCAGTAGTGAGGGCCCCTGCTCTGGGAAGCAGCCAGGCAGGGGCCAAGTTCGCAGCTACTGGCCCTGCAGAGTCAGCAGCTCTCTGGCCTGTCTGGCTGGCAGGCACCAGCCAGCCCAGCTCAGCTTGGCCACAGAGCAAGTCTGGGTGTGGGAGGGTGGGAGGGATGAAAGGGTGGGAGGGACAGGGAACCACAGCGCTGGGAACTTAGACCTTGCTTGCGTTCATTGGGAGTGGTAATGCCTTTAACTGGAAATCTACACTGCCCTCCCCGCAGGGCACTGGGTGATGGTTCCTCTTCTCTGGTCTCATGGAGGGGCAGAGCCGGGCCACCCACCTGCCCACCATTGAACCCTGCCCCTGCCCTCCAAGGGGTGAAGCATGGAGCTCCCCGGAGGCCTGGCTTTCCTGCTTGCTAGGTGGGGTGCCCGAGGAGACAGGGCTGGACAGGGAAGGGGAGGTTAGAGCCAGCAGCGCACACTTCTCACGGCTGATATTTATCCGGCTCTTCCCTGAGGTCAGAGCTCTACCTTCAGTACCTCATTTAACCCTCCTGCAACCCTGCCACACCCATTATCATCCCCGCCACATGCCCCTGGAGCTGCCAGTCCAGGCCAGCTCCTCCCCCAGATGCTGCGGGGACATGTGCCCAACCCTCCTGACACCCAGGCTCCCACAGGGGTTGGCGGCTTGGCAGGGACGGGGAGGGGAGCCTGGGGCTATGGGAGGTGTCAGGGGACAGGACTGTTCACAGGGCCATCAGGAGCCCAGGCCCCAAGACCCCATTAGATGCTCCGTGAAACAATGGGATTCACTCACAAAGCACAGATTGTTAAGACTTTCAGGACAGTGGCAGCCGAGCATTAAACCTCAAGGGAGGGGCCTGCTGAGCAGAGGGCATGTGGGCTAGCCTGGTCGCATGCCCATGAGGCTGGCCCTGTCTCCACTCTGTCCCTGCCCATCCCAAGCCCGTCGTCCACCAGCTGTCCTGCCAGCTCTGCCCCCGAGTGGCCCAGGGTGGCTGGAGGGGCAGGGCGAGCAGTGGCAGGGGTGAGGGCTCCTGGATTGAGGGGGACTGCCCTATTTTAAAATTTGCCAGCCCTCTCTCAAGTCCCGGTGTGCGCGGAGGGATGTAAGGCCATGATGAGGGACAGTGGTACCCACCAATAACCCCTTCGAACAGCAGGGCCCTGCCGTGGCCCCACTTCCGCTTCTCCTGGAAGAGCTTGAGGCAGGCGCTGGGGCTGGCCAGCAGCATCCGGAAGCCCTGTGTGGAGAGGGCGGACTCCTCAGCACGGGCCCCGGGAGCGCACCCCCTGCCCAGGCGCCAACAGCCGTGTCACCAAGCCCTTACCTTCCCGTCGGGGGCCGGGACGAAGCTCAGAAACTCATCCACGTGGCCCACGGCCAGCCAGTCCACAAAGAGCTCCACGGGGGGCTGCACCCTCTGCGCGTGCAGGAAGTTCCGCACCACCGGGGTGACCCTGCGGCCGCTTGACCTGGGGCCCACGGGGGTTAAAAAAGGGTTGCTTAACTTAAAAAGAAAAAATCTGTGCGGAAATGGAAAGACAAGAGTCCAAGCTACCTGCAATATCTACCAAAAAGCATTGCCTTTGTAAGCAGGAAGTACCATACATACATGCATGCATGCATACATACACACATACACATATATATATACATACATACAGATGGCGTTTGATCCCAAGGTGAGTTCTCCAAGGGGCACACAGGACAGGTCACTCACACCAGGGCTCGCCATCCAGGCAAATCCTCAGAGCCGCCCTCGAACCCCATCCTCCCATTCTCCAAGACACTGATTGCACCCCTACATCCAGCCCACGGCTGGGTGGTCCTTCCTTGAGTTTGTCTTCCATTTCTCTCACTGCAGCCTCACCCCCTGCACATCAGTGGGGAGAGGCGGACAAGATCACCCTGGAGGGGCCTTATGGTAGTGAATGTAGATCCCATTCTTCTTTGCCTTCTGAGAAAATATCTAACTTCCTCTTTCTGTGGGATCATATGTTTGAGGGCAGTTAGTCCCCCCCCCCCCCAAAAAAAAAGCTTCTGGAGTCACCTGTTATTTGACCCCAAGTCTGTTCTAACTGCTCTGCTGAATTTGTTTTACTCTACACGTTGGTCTGCTGCATAGCTAATGACCATCCTATATAATAAAAGCTTAATATGCTAAGTGTCCTACTGTTCAACAGTTTGACCAGTTGCTATGACCCTCACTGGCCACCAGGGGGTAGACACTCTGACTGGTAGGTTAGCTTGCTGCTGGGGTCTGGCTGATTGGACTGGGTAAGAAGGGCCGGACATGCCCTGGAGCCCTCCTGCAATCCCTCCTGGCCCCTATCGTGCACCGGTGGGGTCCCTCGGCCTGGCCTGTGCCCTCTCCCAATCCGGGATCTCTCAGGGGATGTCGGAGAACTGGTTTCGACCCAATCCCCACAGGCAAGGCCAAGGGACTCCAGCAGTGCATGAATCCATGCACCAGGCCTCTAGTTATCATATAATCCCTTCTCTTGTCCATTGGTACGCAGGTGTAACGTTTGGATAAAGACATAATCTGTTATTCTGTATGCATTACTGCTATTTCAGTTTTCATGTCTTATATCTCCCTTCTCCTGCTCTCAGGAAAAGATTTATATTAGTCATTTACATCCTAGTATAAACAAGCTCTGACTTAAATGCAGTTTCTCCCAGGACTGTTGAGACTTACAGCTTTTTCTTCCTTTTTAATTGGTAGCAACATCTACTTATTTTCTGAATGGGAAGACCTGCGTCTAGTTATAACTTTGCGTTCTGTGCTACCTTCCCAGGTCGCTCACCCTCTCTGAGCCCACTTGTAAAATAAAAGGGTGAGGGACCTCTTGGGGCCCTGCCCATTCTAGTCTTCTCAAACCCCCCAGGTAATGGTGGACAGTGTCCGGTAAACAGCTCACTGCCTTCCCGGCCGCACCTCCCCCCTGCATCCAGGACTACCGTTTTATCCCTCCTTTCTGGTCCTCTCTGAGGAGTGGAGTAGCCACCATCACCACCTCAGCCTCCCTCCCAGCCACACCTCTCCCTGCCCCCTCTCACCCAGGCAGGTTGCCCCCAATGAGGATCCTCCCCAGGGGGTACTCCTTCCCGTTGGCCACCACTGGGGGGCTGACCTCCAGGTTTCCGAAAGAGTCCAGGCCACACACAGAGCTGTCCTGCGGCTCCCGAGTCACATAGCCGAAATCTGGACCCTGATGGGGAAACCGAGTCAGCATGGCTGAGGGGGGCAGTTGGCCATCATTAAGAGCTTGAAAAGCAACTTTCCGGGTTCTGAATTCCTTAAAGGTGGGGCAGGGGTGTCTGCCCATTCTTCAGATGGAAACAGTGAGTCAAAGCCTGGGATCTGATTGATTCAATATTTCAGGCATGCACGGGGGCCAAAGTTGGGACACACACAAGCCCTCTGGCCCTGCTGCCATGTTAGACATGGAGCCTGAGGCCATGGCCACCCTCTTACGCTGCACAGACTTGCTGCCAAGTCCAGCCCCAGAGCAGGCATCTGGCTGCTCTCGCGTGGCCTGTCTCTGGGACCACAAGGCTGGTGGTGGCTTTCTGAACCTCAGTCTTTCAGCTCTGGAAGAGGAGAGAGCTTCCTGGGATGTTAAGTGGAGTGAGCCCCTACCACCTGTGTGATCCAGTGCGGGGGTTGGAGGGCCCCATTCTCTGGGCACCCATGGAATCTCCCCTCCTTCCTTGAGGAGATCCTGGTCAGCAGCCATCACCCCACAGCTATCCTATTACAGACAACACCAGCAGGCTCCCCCTGCACAGACAGAGAAGCCTCGCCAACGCCTGTGAGGCCAGGGCTAGCACGTCAGTTCCATCGATGAGGAAACAGAGGTTCAGAGAGGGAGAGGGACTCAGGCAAGGTCACACAGCCTGTGAGTGGCAGAGCTGACCTGTTCTGAAGCCACAACCTGTGTTCTTAACAGCTGCCCTGCCCCGCTCCCCTTGCTAGACCGAGCAAAAAAAAAAATGCAGGATGGCTGAAACCGGTTTGGCTCAGTGGATAGAGCGTTGGCCTGCGGACTCAGGGTCCCAGGTTCAATGTACCTTGGTTGCAGGCACATCCCCTGTGGGGGGTGTGCAGGAGGCAGCTGATCGGCATTTCTCTCTCAGCGATGTTTCTAGCTCTCTATCCCTCTCCCTTCCTCTCTGTAAAAAATCAATAAAATATATATTTTTAAAAGTGCAGGATGCCCAGTGGCATCTGAATCCCAGACACATGACAAATACATGTTAGTAGAAGTACGTCCCATGCAATGTTGGGCATGTACTTTCACCACAAAAATACTCGTTGCTTATCTGAAATCCAAATCTAACTGGGCATCTCCAACATGTTCCCTGGCAACGCTACTCCTGTTGTGAAAGATGGTGGTTCCTGGCATGCCCCCTGCACGCCACACCCCTCAGGGTCCATGCACCCCAGGGCTGGGCTGCCCCTGGTCCGCTCACCAGGATCCTCTTGTATGGGAAGTCCTGCAGCTCCCCGTTCCTGGGCGAGTCGAACACCACCGGGAAGGTCTTGTGCGGCGCCTGGACATAGCCCAGCTCCATCTCGTCCTGCGAACGAGAGAGACGCCCCGCTGTGGACAGCCACCACTTCCCACGCTTGCTGGGCACTAGGCTAAGGTGACCAGACGTCCCGCTTTTGGCGGGACAGTCCTGATTTCTAACAATTTGTCCCACGTCCCACGGCGTTTTAAAAAAGTTTTTGCCAAAAATCGGGACTTTTTTAAAACGCCGCGGGATGCAGGACAAATTATTAAAAATTGGGGGGAAATCGCAACTTTAAAAAAATATATATTTTATTGATTTTTTACAGAGAGGAAGAGAGAAGGATAGAGAGTTAGAAACATCGATGAGAGAGAATCATCGATCAGCTGCCTCTTGCACACCCCCTACTGGGGACGTGCCTGCAACCAAGGTACATGCCCTTGACCGGAATCAAACCCAGGAATAAATGAGAATGTGGACATGACCTTGCGGGTGCCCCCGTGCTGGGTCAGGGCAGCGTGGACACAGAGAAGGACTCAGGATGGCCCGAGTTAGACAAGGAAGGCACTGGGCACCAGCCAGCACCCCTGGCCTCCACATGCTGTCATGAGGGGTTGACCGCTGGACAGAGCTGAGAGGACCTGAGGAGATACAGATCTGCTTCCTTCTCAGACTCATAAATGTGCCCAGGCCAATTCTGACCCCTCTGGTCCTGGAGGCAAAGATGGCCCAGCATAGACAACCTACAAACCCAAGAGAAGCTCCCTGTTAGGTGCCCTGCCCTGGACTCTTTTAAAAAATATATATATTTTATTTATTTATTTATTTATTTATTTATTTATTTATTTATTTATTTATTTTACAGAGAGGAAGAGAGAGGGATAGTTAGAAACATCAATGAGAGAGAATCATCCATCAGCTGCTTCTTGCACATCCCCTAATGGGGATATGCCCGCAACCAGGGTACATGCCCTTGACTGGAATCAAACCCGGGACCTTTCGGTCCACAGGCCGATGCTCTATCCACTGAGCCAAACCAGTTTCGGCTGCCCAGGACTCTTGATGGGTATTAACTCCATTAATCCCCCTGACATGCCTATATGGAGGCACTATTACTACCCCGGGTTACCAACGAGGAAAGTGAAGAACAGAGAGGTCTAGTTATTTGTCCAAGGGTGCACAGCCAATCAGCAGCACAGCCAGAGTCCAATCCAACTTGTCTCGTTAGTAAACTTGGTTCATTGGAGGAACCTCCAGCCATGACAGCTCCTAGGCTGGCAGTCAAGGTCTCCCTCCTCAGCTCTTACTCTTGACAGAAACTTGGCCCTGGCCAAGGGGAGCATGTGACATTCTTTCTCATGCCTCCGACCTCTGGGCCTTTGCACATGCTGCTCCTCGGCCAGGGCCACCATCCCCTGAGTCCCAGCATGGCCCTTACCAGCTGTTTGGCCCTGGGCACTTGCACCCCTGAGAGCTACTCGGTGGGTAATGACAGGGGGTTGCCAGGAAGATGGAATGGCACATGGTGATGGCACATGGCTGGTAAGCGCTCACTGAGTGGCAGAAGCCATTCCCCATCCATTTGCCAAGTCCGGTCCAGCTCAGATGCCCTTCCTCCTGGAGGCCATCACTGATCCCCTGACTGAGGGGATGCCACCTCTTGCAAACCCTCCTGCAGGGGGCACTTAGCGGGTCCCCCTGCAGCATCTTAGATGGTGAGAGCTGGGATTTCCACCACCTCTCGGCCTCGGCTCTATTGACATTTGGAGCCAGATCATCCCTTCCCATAGGGGCCGGGAGCCAGTAGCATCCACACGTCAGGGTGGCCATCTAAAACGCCTCAGATGGCTCGCTATCCCCCGGGGACCCCTGGTCCAGGTTGCTAAGGGCAGGGCGTGTGTGGCCAACACAGTGCCTAGCCTGGATCCTGGGGGTAAATGGGTGTTGAATCTAGCATCAATATGTTCCTGGGTCTCCAGAAAGTTCTGGAGACAGGGGGTGAGCCCTAGGTCTAGAATGAGAGAGAGCAGTGGCCAGGGAGAGCGACCCAGCGCCCAGGTCCTCCTGGGTGCTCCCGTCACCTTCCGCCCCACCCCGTGGGGACAGGCCCGCCTCCCCTCCGGGCCGGCGTCCTGGCTGGGTACTGCCCGGTGGTGTGGTACCTGGATCCAGCGGTCATTGCGGTTCTCGGCCTGCGGGCAGATGGTCAGCTTGCAGCCGGCCTTCATGGCCAGCTCCGCCACCGCGTCCACGAACCGCGTGTTGTTCCTCACCCTGCAGACAGGCCAGGCAAGCGGCTCAGGACAGAGCCAGGCGGGGGGGAGGGGCCACCAGGGTCAGAAGGACGCCCGTGTTCCCAGACTCACTGGCACACGTACACCTCAAGGGGCGGCAGGGTGCTGGGCGTCATGATCCAGGGGGCCACCCGGAACACGACCGTGTCGGTGAAGATGGGGGACTCGGAGAAATCCTGCAGGGGGAGAGCGCAGAGGACAGAGCCCGGGCCGGGGGGTCCAGAGGCCAGGCCGACTCAGCCCCGCGGGCCCTGAGCAAGTGCTTTGTCTAGGGTTCTAGAGAGGACGGGGGCGGGGATTTGGGGAGGGATAGGGGGAGGTTGTGGGGGGGTCTTTCCCACCAGCAGTGCCCGTCTCTCCCAGGACAGAGCCTTTCTGTCTGGTCTCTGCCGGCTACCCTACCTCATTGGAGTCGTCCAGCAGGGTGACGTGGAAGGAGACGAGGCCGGGGAAGCCGGCGTCGGGGAAGGAGAGGCCCTCCACGAAGAAGCGCTCCTCGTCCCCGTGGGAGCGGGGCACCTCGTAGGACACCTTGTCCCGGCCCAGCACGTGCCTGTAGGCCTCGCACGAGTCCTCGGGGCCTGGGAGGGGACCAGAGTAGCAGCTGTGGCTCCCTGGGGGGCCCGGGCAGCATGAGGGGCGCAGGAGAGCTGTGTGCTACCTCACCCCAAATGCTGGCCAGACAATTCTGGCGCCTCACCTCCCACTGGCAAGGGGGGGAAATGGTGCTTAATGCGCCATGCAGGCAAGGCGAGTGGTGGGGGACAAGTTGGCGGATCTAACAAAGTCATATGTACTCCTAACCAGCCGTTCCACTTGTAGGTGTCTTTCCTACAAAAGACACACACCAGTCGATACTGGTTTGGCTCAGTGGATAGAGCGTCAGCCTGCGGACTGAAGGGTCCAGGGTTCAATTCCGGTCAAGGGCATGTACCTTGGTTGCGGGCACATCCCCAGTAGGGGGTGTGCAGGAGGCAGCTGATTGATGATTCTCTCTCATCGATGTTTCTGGCTCTCAATCCCTCTCCCTTCCTCTCTGTAAAAAATCAATAAAATATATTTTTTTTAAAGACACACACCAGGGTCTTCACTGGTGGTTTACGTGTTCATCAAAGAAACATTCACTGCGCACCTACTATGTGCGTCTGAGGCACAGCTGTGGACTCAGGATACCGCCATGAGCTAGGCCCCTGCCTTCAATGAACCTATCGTAAAATCAGCAGCCGAATGACCCAGGGGGCAGGGTAGGGTGCAGCATCTCTAGCTTTGGAAGGCCATGGAGCTGGGGAAAAGAATAAAGCAGACCCGATAAATGCACAGAAAGAGGGGCTGAGTATATGGTTCAGTGAAAGAAACAGGTTGGAAAGCAGAATAGGCACACCATGCACGCACCTGCACGCGCACGCACACACATGTGCACGCACACAGAGGCACATTCAGTACATATAGAAAAAGTGGTTAGAACACAGACCGGATCCTTGTCAGTGAACACATTTTAAGAGTCAGGTTTAGGGTTAGGGATAGAGGACTCTTATTTTTCACTCCAGATGCTTTTATACTCTTTGGTCTTTTAAAAAAGCGAGCATCTTATGACTTGTGTTGATTTGTATTGTGAGGAGGTCTTTTGCATCCTTGCTTGGACTGGCGGTACTGCCATTGTAGCTACGTGAAGTAGTCATGGCTTTTCTCCGGGAAATGCACCCCGAATTCTGCAGGGCCCGCAACCGTGGTGCCTGGGACTGGCTGAGGAACACCTCTGGAAACAGCGAGGGATAGAGGAAGCAAGAATGACAGAGAGTGATCCCTGCTGAATCTGAGGGGTTGGCCTCTGGGCGTTCGTGACACTGTTCTCCCTGCTTTTGTGCACATTTGAAGTATTTTGAAAGCAAACATTTCTAGACATGCTTGAAATACATTTTAAAAATCCATTCATCCAATAAGACAACCTCGGGCCACGCCTGTGCTGGAGACGCCAGCTGGCCAGGCCCGGAGCTCACGCATCTGACCGTTCCTCCGGCCCCCAGGGCACCCGGGAGCCCGGGCAGAACTGTCCCCCAGCACTGGGCAGGGGGGGAGGGGCGTGAACTCACCGCAGGCGTGGAATACCCGCGCCCACTTGGCGTCGTAGCTGGAGGTGTGGAGGACGAGTCTGTGGTCATCGAAGAGGGCTGCAGGGCCCTGGGTCCGCAGGACCATGACGGACATGTCTTCCAGGTCTGGGGAGCCAGACAGAGAATTTGGGGAAAGGGTCTGGCCCGCAGGAGGTGCTCAGATAATGTGAGCATCCCCTGCTCCCCTGGAGGGAGAGGAAGGGGAGAGTTTCTTTCTTGAGTTCCATCCTGGGGCGTGCATGGCACCGGGGATGCTGCAGGGGGCAGCTGCCAGCCCAAGGCCGGTTGAGAAAACCGTCCAAGTATGTCTGGGCCGAAACCGGTTTGGCTCAGTGGATAGAGCATCGGTCTGCGGATTGAAAAGTCCCAGGTTCAATTCTGGTCAAGAGCATGTACCTTGGCTGCTAGCACATCCCCAGTAGGGGGTGTGCAAGAGGCAGTTGATGGATGTTTCTCTCTCATCGATGTTTCTAACTCTCTATCCCTCTCTCTTTCTCTCTGTAAAAAAATCAATAAAATATATATATTTTTAAAAAGGTGTGTCTGGGAGCTGGACCTCTGGCCCCCAGCTCTGCCTTCATGGCCGTGCCTATGGGTTGGAGTCCCTACAAATGAGGTGAGCAGTGACCTTGGACACCCGGGGACACGGGCTGCCCTGGGCCCCTCACCTTGCAGGCAGCGCACGTGCTGGTCACAGTTGTCCCGGTCATCACAGTTCAGGTCGTCCCTGTCACAGTTCACTAGCAGGATGGCCCCATACCCATCAGGCCCCCAGACCCACTGGCGCTGCCAATGACAAAGCAAAGCTGGTGATGGGGAGGTGGGACCACACCTGTGCCTCCCTCCCCAGCATCCTCTCGGCTAGCCAATCCCATCCTGCCCTCTGAGGTCAGGTCCGCTCTCACTGAAGCACCTCCTGCTCAGAAAACAGCAATGGCTCAGCCGGTGTGGCTCAGTGATTGAGCATCAACCTATGAAGCAAAGTTCATGGTTCAATTCACAGTCAGGGCACATGCCTGGGTTGCAGGCTCAATCCCCAGTGCGGGGCAGAAAGAGCTAGCCAGTCAATGATTCTCTCTCATTATTGATGTGTCTGTCTCTCTCTTCCTCTTCCTTCCTTTTTCCAATCCATAAAAATATTTTTTTTAAAAAGAAAGGAAATAAACAGCAATGGATCCTTACTGCCCACATCATCAAGTCAAAGCTGGCATCTGTCTTTCATGGCTGGCTGTCCTCTTTCTCAACAGGCAACTTCCTAATTCTAAGTCCATCCCTGTCTCCAGCCTTAGCTCCTGCTGTTCCCTCCACTGGGACTGCCCTTCCTTTTATGTCCTTTTAGGTTCCAGCTCAAGTGGACTTGCTGCCAGAAAATCTTCCTCGCTCACCCAGCCAACTTGACCTTTTCCTCCGAACTCCTGCTACGTGAAGTGCCACCACAATTCAGCCCAGAGTTCTCTAACGGTTTCATACTTGGTAGATTTCCCTTTACACCTAGATCAAGGAGTTTGCACACTATGGCCCCTGGGCCAAATCCGGCCCTTGGCCTGTGTTTGTAAATAAAGTTTTATTGGAACACAGTCATATGCATTTGTTTACATACTGACTGTAGCTCTTTCACACTACAATGGCAGAATCAAGTAGCTGCAGCAGAGATTGGATGGTTTGTGAAGCCTAAAGTATTTACTATCTTGTTTTTACAGAAAATGTTTACTGACCCCCAACCTAGATGGAAAAATACAGAAGGAGGTTCCCACAACACAAGGCCTCGCCTAGCGCTGAGCACGTGTGTGCTTCCTAGTCCCTGGTGATGGCTTCTCTCCTGGTAATGGAAGAGTCCCACATGCCTGGCACCCCTGACCTCGGCATGGGCTGGAGGCAGGGGGTGCCTGTCAAACCTCGCCTCTATGAACCCAGCCTAGAGCAGCTCCAGAATCCACACCCCTTTCTGGGCCCAGGGCAGATGTCCTACCTTGTCCACAAAGCTCCTGTCCTGCCTGCTGTCACAGTTCAGGTCGCAATCCAGAGTGATGTCTGCAAGGGGAGGGCAGAGGGTATGTCACCACAGGGTTCCCAGGAGGTCAACACAGGCCTATGACCTTCACCTTCTCCCTTCTGCTCTCAGGGCCCACCTGGGGCTGGGCAAACGGAAGTAATCTCCAAGAAGACCCTGCCCAGAGGTGGGGTGGGGGCATCTCCCTGGGCTGGGGAAAGGAAGCAACCTTGGGGAGGAAGCAGGGTCAGAGTCAAGGCCCAAGACAAATGCTGCCCCCTCCAGGAAGCCTTCCCTGATCCCCCCCTCTTCTGTATCCCTACAGCACTCACTGGGGCACACCCTGCACTGAGCTCAGGTTGCCCTGGCATTCTTGGTCTGTGTGAAGCTGCCTCATCTCCTTGGGATAGGGGAGTGAGCCTGGACCTCGGTGTCAGATAGATGTGGATATAAACCTGAGCTTCACCATCTGCCAGCTGTAGCCTACCCGGGCCTCACCTTCATCCCATACTCTTAAAATCCCAGCTTCCATCCCACCTTCTGAACATGTCTCCCTAGAACCGGGGGAGATTTTATAACACATACAGGGCATTCACAAGAGAGAGGTAGGGGGAGGGGAAATAAGGAAACATTTGAAATAATTTTTAAACTTGGAAAGATCCCCAACCACCATGCAGCAAGTGCATGAATGTATCCCACAAACAGAATGTGGGCAAAAGAAGTCCCACCCAGAAAAATAATATGTACACTGTGATTCCATCCATAGGACGTTCAAAGAGCGGCAAAAAGAGACGATATTATTTGGGTATGCATACTCAGGTGACAAACCCACAAAGAAAAGCAAGCAAATACTATCGCAAGGTAGTGGCTACCTCTACAGGAAGGAGGCCGGAGATCAGAGAGGGGTCTATTTGAGGTGCTAGTCGTGATCCATTTCTTGACCTGGGTGATGGCTATTCATTTGCTTTGTCACTATTCATTAATGTGTGTGCATAAAATAAAGCTTTATTGTCTGGCCGGTGTGACTCAGTGCTTGAGAGTTGACCTATGAACCAGGAGGTCACGGTTTGATTCCTGGTCCGGATACATATCAGGGTTGTAGGCTCTGTCCCCATTGGGGGGTGTGCAGGATGATTCTCTATCATCATTGATGTTTCTATCTCTCCCTCTCTCTTCCTCTCTGAAATCAATACCAAAATAAAGCTTTCTGCACTTTTCTGTGTGTACTAGAGGTCCAGTGCACAAAATGTGTGCACTGGCAGGTGTGGGGGAGGGTTCCTCAACCTGGCCTGTGCCCTCTCGCAGTCTGGGACCCCTTGGGGGATATCCGACTGCTGGTTTAGACCCATGGGGAGTGGCTCTAAGCCAGCAGTCGGTCATCCCTCTTGCAGTCTGGGACCCCTTGCTCCTTACCGCCCACCTGCTCACTGCTCCTTAGAGTTGACATGCAGATGAGAGAGGCTCACCAGCCTTGGGCCCAACTTCCTTGTGGGAGTGCACTGACCACCAGGAGACAGCTCCTGTGTTGAGAGTCTGCCCCCTGGTGGTCTGTGCATATCACAGCAACCAGTCGTTCTGGTCATTCTGCCATAATGGTCACTTAGGCTTTTATTATATAGATACTTTCCAATGAACAATGTGTGTGTTCAGGGAGGGGGAGGCAGGGAGATAGAAACCTCGGTCCAAACTAAAAGCAGGCGAATTAAAGCAACAATGAGATACAGCCCCTCTGATTGGCACAAAGGAAGAAGGCTGATAGCGCACAGAGTTGGCAAGGCACATCCACCCGCTGTTGGCAAATATAGCAAGTGGTACAGTCTTTTTGGAGAGCAATTTGGCAATATCTATCAAAGTGTACAATGTGTATTTCCCATAACTCACAGTTCTGCTTCTAAAATGCCTCCTGAAGATGGAGCATTTTTAACCTTCTTGCTAATTGCTCTCCGCGTGCTTGTACCACCCATAGTGGTGCAAACTCCCACCCACAGTGCCAGGAGCTCCCAGCTCCACCTCCTTGGCAGCACTAAGTCCAGCGTCTTTTCCTTTGGGCTCTGATCCCTGCGGCTTTCTCTTCTGTGAATTGCTTGTTCACATTTTCCGCCTATTTCTAGTCATTTGTCTTTTTTTCTTATTGATGGCAGTGTTCCATAATCTCCATGCTCCAAGGAAGCCACATGCATTGCAGATTTCTCCTCCCAGTCCAGAGTTGGATTCCTCTGTTGTATAGAAGTTTTAAATTTTAATGCAGCCTAACATCCATCTTTCCCTTTAGGATCTGTGCTATCATTTTTCCTTGTTAAAGACAACCTTGAGTTTAAAGATATTCTCTTCTAAAAGCTCTAAAATATTGACTTCACTTTAAGATTTTTAACTTGCCCTAGCTGGTTTGGATCAGTGGATAGAGTGCTGGCCTGTGAACCAAAAGATCCGGGTTCGATTCCGGTCACATGCGCAGGGTTGCAGGTTCGATCCCCAGAAAGGGGCAGCCAATCAATGGTTCTCTCTCATAATTTATGTTTCTATCTCTCTATCCCTTCTTTTCTGAAATCAATAAAAATATATTAAAAAATGTTTTAACCCATCTGGAATTTATTTATCAATATAGTACAAGATATGGTTCAAAGTTTATTGATTCTCATGTGGTTTTCACATGAGAGGGGTCTATGGCCAGTTTTCTATTGATCTCTGGTCTGGATTTAATCAGATGCCTCAAATACTACTACTTGGAGAAAAGCCATTGGTACCATTTATTCCTCCCTCTTGTTCTTCCTCAAAATTGTCTTGGCTATTCTTGCCCTGTGTGCTTCTTTATGAGATTTAAGGTCAGCCCTACTAAGTTCTATTTAGACTGTTTGATACTGGCCCAGAGCTGTTGAATCTCTGTTCTGTTATTTTGCTCATTTCATTCTTTCTTTCTCTTTGTGTTTCAGTTTGGTAACTGTTGCCCTGTCTTCGAGTTCACCAATTCTTTCTTCAGCTGTGCCACGTCTATCTATGGACCTATCAAAAACATGTGGATTTTTATTTCCATTTGAATCCTTCTTATAGTTCTCATCTCTCTGCTGAAATTTCCCACATATTCATGTATGTTCCTCTACAGCCTTTAACATATTAATCACTTTATATTTCCTGTCTGATAGTTGCATGGAGTTTATATATCAGTTTGTGAAGAATTAGCCCCCTAAAAATTTAAGTTGGAAAAAGCAAGGTCCAGCTACATGTCTGTATATGCTTCCATTTGCTTACAAAAGAGGGGGAATAAACACATATACATGTGTCTATTTATATAAACACAACACGTCTTAGAAGGATGCTGGGCCTGGGGAACCTGTAGTCTTTGGTCAATTTGGAGGTTAGGAGCACAGACCTCACACATATAACCCTCAGCCCTCTGCAGGCTCAGATTCCCCACCATGGAGTTGACTCTTGAACAACACAGGTTTGAACTGCATGGGTCAATTGGGAAAAAAAAAAATCCATATATAATTGGACCCATGCAGTTCAAACCCATGTTTTTTTAAGGGTCAACTATATACTCTTTTTTACTGTTTGAATTTTTTAAATGTGCACTTCTTACTTTAAAAACAAAAAAACAAAAAAAACTCATTGGTATTGGTAAAAAGATCCTTGCTCAGTGTCATTCCCAACCACTTCCCATCCTGCCTTTGGCCAACGCCCTTTGGCCACACCCTCACCAGGGCCCCCAACTTACCAACGCAGGTGAGGTAGAGCACTGTGTACGCCAGGGGCAGGGGCTTATGTGTGGAGTAGTAGGAAATCTGAACCTGTGGAGAGATGGGCCCAGGGTCATGTTGGCTAAGCCAAGAGCCCCTACCCTAAGGAGACCTTGGAATATCTGGCAAAGAGGGTAGAAGATCTCTGTGCACTGAGCTTGAGTTTACCAACTCAGCTCTTCCTTTAGCCTTCTTGGTGCCATTTATTTGTCCATGCCTTGCTTGGCCTATCTGTAAAATGGGCCTACTATGGAGACCTGGTTCCAGTGCTGCTGATGGCTACTATGTGATTTTGACAAGCCCTCTCCCCTTTGAGTCTCAGTCCCACCATTCATACAATGAGGAGTTCAGACTGGGCAGGGTTTGGGACACTCTCCAAGCCAATGTTTTTATCTCTGGGACTCAGACAGACCTGGACTCAGAGAGCCCAGCACCTCTGGGTTGTGTGACCTTGACCAAAGCCCTTCACCTTTCCCAGCCGGCTCAGTCTCCTCATCTGCAAACTGGGACCATACGGGTTCGTGGCTCAGAGGACTATAGTGCAGCCTAAAACAACACGTGTCAAAGACTGATCGCACAGAAAGTGCCAGCAAACATCAGCTGTCGTAAGCGGTGGACGGGCGGCATTGTGTAAGGGCTCAGGTTCAGATGCATCACGTGGAAATATCCTGGGAAAAGTTCCTATCTGCTCTGGGCCTCAATTTCCTGGGCTGGAGAGCGGGGGATAATGACAGTTCCTACCTGCAGGAGTGATTATAGGCTGTGAGGATTAAGGAAGGAACTCGTGTAACATGCTCAGCACGGTGCCTGGCCCACAGCCAGCACCCAGTAACTGTCCAAGGCGGGGCCGGAGACGGTGAGGACGATAAAGCAGTTGGAGCTTGATGCATCAAAGCCACCTTGTTGGGAGGGCTGGATGGGCTCATGGGCAGTGCTCTTAAAGGGACAGTTTTCCAAAACATGGTTCCTGACATGGAGTGTAATTCCATCGCTCTCGTACGACAAGTCCTGGTTCCCATCAGCCATATAAGGTGGCATCGCCTGTGCCAAGCACAGGGGCCACCCCATTTCTCCCACATTTTAAGTGTACCCTGCCCTGGGGCCAGAAGGTTGCCTACAGCCGAGGCAGGTTAAAGACACTCTCTGATAGCTGAGTGAGCAGAGAGAGGAGGGAAGTCATTATGCCCCCAGGAAGGGAAGGGAGGGGGACAGGAAGAGAGTAGATTAGAGGAAGAAGAGGCAACCTGGGGAGATGTCACCGTGGGAAGACATCTCACCAAAAAGAGCATCCCTCCCTGCCCCTGGTCCCTGCTTTCTCTCCCTCACACGGAGCTGCAGGGATAACCTAAGCAACCTCAGCCCACAGGTGGGGAAACTGCTTGCAGAGGACACGCACCGTGTGCGTTGGTTTGTTGATTGTGTTTTTGTTAATCCTCACCAGGGAATATTTTTCCCATTGCTTTTCAGAGAGAATGGAAAGGAGGAAGGAAGAGAGGAGGAGGAAGAGGGAGAGAGAAACATCGATGTGGGAGAGGCACATTGGCTGGTTGCCCCAGGAACTTGACCAGGAATCGAACCTGCGGCCCCTCAGTGCCTGGGCTCAATGCTCTAACCACTTAGAACCATTGGCTACGGTCACACACTTTGGTTTCTTGTTTGTTTGTTTTTTGTTAATCCTCACCTGAGGATCTTTTTCTATTGATTTTTAGAGAGAGTGGAAGGATGGGGAGAGAAGAGAGAGAAAAACGTCAACGTGAGAGAGACACGCCAGTTGGTTGCCTCCCACATGTGCCCCAACCAGGGCGGGGCATCAAGCCTGCAGCTGAGGTACATACTCTTGATACCAATGCTTTATCCACTGAGCACCTGGCTAGGGCCACACTTTGTGTCTTTAAGTCTCAGCGCTGGCTGGCTCCAGGGCCAGGCACTTACTCACCGTGCTACTCCGTACTCCGGGTAAAAAGAAGGCCCAGAGAGGCTAGATCACTGCCTCCCCGCGCTGCCCCAGGCCAGGGACCCACTCACATGACTGTCGTTGACGTCATTGCTGGGGGAGTTCATGACCACGATGATCTCCAGGCCTGTGTTACAGCGCCACCGCCGGGTGTCCGCGCGCTCCCGGCCCCTCTCCGCGCTGGGGGAGATGTAGACGTCCACACCGGGCGTCCCGTAGACCTCGAACGTCTCTGTGCCCTCCGGCACTGACCTGGGAGAACAGGGAGCCACGGGAAGTGCTGGAGGGGGCAGCCCTTGTTCGGATGCTTGAGCTTTGGGTCAAAGTCTTGCTTCCTCCAGGAAGCCTTCCCTGACCACCCCAGGCCTCTCAGATCCTCCCAATGAGCTCCTGGGAGTCAAGCCTCCACCACCCACAAATGGATACGCAGTCTTGCATTCCAAGGCTCCATGTGCATTCACACTTCCCCTGTGCGTTTCCCAGGCATTCACTGTGGGATTAAAAAATCCATGATGTTATCTGACCCCGGGACTGCGCTTCCCTCACTCCAGCTCGTCGGGGCGTCCTGCTTGAAATCAATCTAATCATCTTCTTATTGTCTGAGGGGCGCCCACTGTGCCCACAGGCACCATGCTCCCCAGAGCCTTCGATCCCACTGGGAGCCGAGGACAGGGCTCCACCCCGGGCAGCCAGACAGGGCTCAGGGCCCCGGGGTCAGGGTGGGGCCTGGACCGGAGTCAGGAGTCAGACACTAGACAGGCTGGATCGCACATCAGCCGGGTGACCTTGAGTAGTCGCCTGGCCTCCCTGCACTCGGTCACCTCACCTATAAAGTGGGATAATGACCCCCCACTTAGCCAGACTCACTGGCCATCATGAGGCTCACATGCGGTCATTGGAAGGAAAGGCCACCAGGTGTGTGACCTCAAGGGAGCGGGGTGGCCTCCCTCTGCCTCAGTGCCAGCGCCTATAAAGGGGGGATAATGAGAAGATCAAAGGAACGGGGGGGGGGGGTGTAAGTGCTCCGGGTGAGCGAAAGTCAGGTCACCGGAACCCGTGCCCTCATTTCGCTGCGGGGAAAACGAAGGCTGCAGAGCAAAGGGGCCGGACGGTAGGGCTCCAGACCCCAGGGCAGTGCTCATGCCTCATTACGGGAGCTGTGTGTTAGGAAGATCAAAGGGGTGGCTGATGGGAGGCCCTGCGTCAGGTATGGGAGGATCTGGGTGTCCCACTTCCTGGAGGTCAGCAGAAGTGGCCACCCATGTCCCCCGGCCCAGCCCCAGGAGGTGCATGTGGCTTGGAGCCCTGGTTTCTCCCCAGACGAGGCTCTCCACGCGCTGGACAGGCCAAGACCTCCAGCACCAAGCCCTCCCAGCCAGCCCAGGAGGCGGGGAAGGGAGGGTGAAGCGCGGCAGGGGGTCTGCCAGGGATGGAGGCACTTCCTGGGGTTCAGGACTCTCGGTGCTGGGACCTAGAAGGTCCTGGGCAAACTGGGACAGCTGGTCACCCTGGTAGTGCCCACCCTGGGACCCCCCTGGTGATTCCAGAACCAGAAGTGCCACAGGCAGGGCCCTGGGACCTGCACTCAAAACCACCCTGATGCCCAGCGAAGCCAGAAGCACAGCGAGGGTGGGCTGGCTCAGCAATGCCGGAGCCCGGTGCTGCAGGGCCCACGGGGTGACTCCGGGTGACCCCACCCTGTGCTGGGGAACAGGACCAGTCAGGTCTCCCCTGGAGCCTCGAGTCTTCCCTCCGATGGTGAGAACAGTGATGCAGGCGACTCCCATCGCCATATCATCCCCACTCTGCAGATGAGGAAACTGAGGCTCAGGAATGACACGTAACTTGTCACACAGCTAGTAAGTGACAGCCAGGACTCGTGGCCCACTCTGTCCCCACTCCCCTGCAAACCCAAACCCATGGGCCTCTGGGAAGACAAAAGCAGACTTTCTGAGCTGAGGAACTGACAGGAAAGGCCCCTGTAGCTGAAAACACACAGGTGGACAAGATGACCATCAAGGTTCCCCCCGAATGGCCCCCAGGGGCAGGGGAGACCAAGGCTCAGGCAGCTCTGGCTCCTGGGGGAGGTACCAGCTGCTCCTCCCACTCAGCGAGGCTCCCAGATCCTGGCCTCTCAGTCAGAGCTCTCGGGTGAAAATCGGCTGCAGCCGAAACCGGTTTGGCTCAGTGGATAGAGCGTCGATCTGCGGACTGAAAGGTCCCGGGTTTGATTCCGGTCAAGGGCATGTACCTGGGTTGCGGGCAATCCCCAGTGGGGGGTGTGCAGGAGGCAGCTGGTCGATGTTTCTCTCTCATCGACATTTCTGGCTCTCTATCCCTCTCTCTTCCTCTCTGTAAAAAATCAATAAAATATATTTAAAAAAAGAAGAAAAGAAAAGAAAAAAAGAAAATTGGCTGCAGACAGCGGGGAGCTGCTTTGTCACCTCAGAGGCACCTGGGAGCAGAGCTTGAAACCCACCACTCTTCAGGGTACATGGGGAAACTGAGGCCCAGGAAGGAGCAGGAGGTTGTTCCAAATGACACTACAAATGGTGGCAGAGCTCAGACCAAACCTCGGGGTCACTGGCCCACAGGTGCCCAAGCCTTTTCACCCCACTAGACCACCTCTGCTGAGCAAGGGGCGACGCGGGCTGTTTGCCTTCCACCGAGGGCACGACTCTCAACCTTGGCGACTCTCAACCCTGGCTGTACGTTTGTCCCCGGGGCGAGGCAGGAAAACAGGGTTTAATCCTCTGCCTCAGACAGAGCGGCCCAGTGTCGTGCCTGTGCTCATCCCTCAAGGCTCTGACTGGTGCCCTTCCTCCAGGAAGCCTGCCCTGATTGCTCAGCCTATGCTACAGTCTCTTTTCTCATCTCCTCCTTCTCCCAATACAGTTCGGAGGTCGCTCCCCGGTGTATGGCAGGCTTGGGGACACTTGAGGCTGTCCACAGGGTCAGGATAAAGCCTCGATATGGTGACAAGGATGATAATCATGGTGACAGTCACCATAAATGAGTGTGCACCACAGGCCAGGCTTCACCTCATGCTCTGCACGCACAATCTCACTCAATCTTCCCAAGAGCCCTGGGAACTAAAGGCCAAATTGTTCGGGTTGCTTCCTGGCTCTGCACTCCCCACTGGCTGTGTGACACATGGGGCAAGTTACTCAACCTCTCTGTGCCTCAGTTTCCCCATCTATAAAATGGGGAGGATGATAATGTCTGCCTCCCTAGAATGGTTAAGAGAATTAGCAAACATATGTAAAGCGCCAGGCAGTGACTGGGTGGAGCCGGCTCTAAGTATCATTGCTGATATTATTATTATTTATTATTATTATTATATCATCTCCATCATACCGAGGACTCAGGTAAAGCGACTTTCCTAGGATCAGACAGCTGCGAAAACGTGAAGCCAGGACTGAGTCACCATGCCCACTGCCCCACTGCCCACTGGCCCACAGTCCGAGCGTCAGGATTGCTCAATCATGGCCTCTCTGAGCCGGAAGAGACCTCGCTCTAACCCAGGACTGCTCTGTCTGCCGGGCAGGAGTCCCTTCCGCGGTGGGGGCATAATGCATGGGCATCAAACAGCTGGAGGAAGCAAACCCTCCTCCTCAAGGGGCGGGCAGCCAAGTCCATAAGACTCCTGGCCATGAGTGGGTTTAAATCCCGACTCGGCCACTTAGTAACTGTGTGACCTGAGCAAATGGCTGGCCCTCTCTGTGTCTCGGTTTCCTCACCTGTCAAATAAGACGAAGAGGAATAAACTTAGCTCATACGGTGGTTGTGGAAGTTAAATTTAAGAGGCTTGTTAAGCTCTTAGAACAGGGCCTGCCACTGAGTAAGTGCTATAGACCTGTAAGTAATTGGGGGAGAAAAAAAAAAAAAAAAAGATTGATGCTCTGTTTTCAGGCTCATCAGCAGGAACTGGGGATGGGGAAGGCAGTATGTCTCTTCCTATTTCTATGTGCTCAGCCAGACCCTCAGCCCAGCCTGCAGGGTCCCCCAGACTGAGAAAATGCACAAGCCCTGTGGCTCCAGCACCACCACCACCCCCTCCTCCCCAAGGCCCTGGCCAAAGCTCAGCCACCATAAGCCTCTCTACACACCTTTGGCCTCCAACACTGGCTAGGGTCTTTCCTCGCCAAAGGTGACTACCCAAGCTCTTGTGATTGGCTGGTGTTCCAAGGCCAAGGCTCAAGAGAAGGCAGCCGAGCCGGGCCGGAGCCTGAAGATGCCCTACACAGCTCATAAGGAGCTCACACCGAGGACCTGCAAAGCCCAGGCCTCCGGCTCTTACCCATAAATGTCCACCAGGGTCTCCACGCCGGCCACGCACACGGCACTGGTGGGGTGCTCCAGGGACACACGCACGATCCTCTGCAGGGACATGCTGGCCTCCCACAGGGCTGGGGCCTCACAACCCAGCACTGCCTACCTGCAGGCCCCCTGGCCAGTGGTTTAAAAGAGCCTGGCCCTGCCCCTCCAGCCTAGGGTGCTAGCTCATTGGCTGCTGTCCTGGATGCCACGCCCCTTCCTAGAGCCAGGCTCTCTGGATTGGCTGGAAGAAACATGATTTGCATAGGAACTTGTTGCTTCCACCCCAGCACTGAGGGAGTTAATTTCTGGCTTTAAAGGGGAGCAAGTCTCTACAGGTACCTGGCCAGAGCACGGGGGCCTGGGGGCGTGGGGGCGGGTGGGATACAGAGCTGTGCAGTTTTGGTCTCTGTTCCTCATTTCCCATCCTCCTCATCCCCTTTTCCTGCATTTTCAGAGTAAAGTTGGGGGTGGGGGGCCTCTCTACCCTGCTGGGGAACTGGCAAAATGCAGGGTCCTGGGCCCGGCCGCAGTCTGATACATCTGGACTTTTTACAAGCGCCCCGAAGCATGTGAATGCACTTTGGTAAACACCGGCCTCTCTCTTTAAGTCTGTGGGCTTTAGAGGCAGGATTGGATGTCAGCCCTGGCTCAGCCACATCCTGGCTGGGTGAGCTGGGCGAGCCACTGATTGTTCTGTGCCTCAGCTTTCACATCTGATAAGTGGGTGCTGTACCGGCTTACATGAGACAATGTAGGTATAGCTCCAGTACAGCGTTTGGCATTATTTCATGATGAGTGTTGTTGTTATTCTTTTATTATTATTATTATTATTATTAGATAACAAAGCCTCTGGGAGGGGGAAGTGACGAGGGTGAAAAAGCTCTCTGACTAGGGGGAGCTTAGAGTGCTGGAGCAGGCTTGCCCTTCGGGTGGGGAGGCTGAGGCCGGACGGACTTTGAGGCGCCCGGGGGAACAGCAGGAGCCAGAGCTCTGGCAAGAGGGGCCCCGGGTTCAGACGCCACCATGAAGAGGGCTCTCCGGGCCTGGTTTCCTCGCCTGTAGAAAATGTGGCTAATCACCAGCCCTGGCAGAGCGCGCGCCGGGGGCACGCCCTGCCCCCAGGGGCGGAGAAGGTGCTGAACAGAGACTTCCTCTCTTCTCCCCAGTGAGGCGGATGGCTGAGGCCAGGTGGAGACCAGGACCTGCTTCCCAGAGTCCCCGGCTAAAGCACTTGCCGAAGTCGGGGACCTCAGCAGGACTCTAAGGCTGGCGCTCCTGTCTCCCAGTTTTGGGGGGGGGGCGGGGAGGTCCTTCTCAGGGAGAGCGGCTGGGCTGCCGGACTCGGTGGCAGCCTCCCGTTCTGGGCTGTAAAATGCTTGCTGGCTGATGCAGCTCTGGGTAACAGTTTGAGTTCAGGAGGAAGTCCTAGACAGTCTCCTCAGCCCACAGTGAGCACCGTTGGGAGATAGATACAGGAAGTGGGGGGCTGCCCACCCCTACCCCAGGCCCACTGCGCTGGGAACAGAGCTCTGACTCTCCCTTCGGCAGCAGACCCAGGCCTTTACCTCTTCCCAGTTATGACCAGCTTTTAGGAACAGATCTGTGGCTCATTCAGACTAAAGTGTCAATGACTAGTGGCAAGGCTTTTGCCTCTAAGTGCACAACAAAAGCGAAAATAAAGTGAACGAGTGGGTGGGTGAGGCAGCCACCAGTGTGTAGGATGCGAGGGAGGTACCTTCATCCCTGAAATCAGACTGCTGAGTGACGCGGTGGCTTTATTTTTTTTAATATATATTTTATTGATTTTTACAGAGGGGGAGAGGGATAGTTAGAAACATCGATGAGAGAGAATCATGGATCAGATGCCTCTTGCACACCCCCTACTGGGAATGTGCCCCAACCCAGGGCTCTTCAGCCCACGGGCCGACGTTCTATCCACTGAGCCAAACTGGTTAGGGCAATGCAATGGCTTTAGAGGCAGAAATGAAAGGGAATCAGTGGTATGGGGCTCCGGGCACCAGTCCCGCTGGGGCCCTCCGGCCTCTGTCCTTAGCCCCAGTCAGCCTTCCCTCTGATGGAGCAGCCTGCCTGGCTACCTTATGGTGTGGTGGGCAAAACTCCCTTCCCTCCTCCTCCTCCTCACACCCCACAAACAAACGCCAAGGAGACAGCCACTGGAAGAAATGCATGCTGACATTTTTATTGACCAGAAAGGAGGTGACCGGTCACCTGGATCGTCTTCAGAGGGGACATGAGTGTCCCCCAGCAGCCCCTGCGGCAATTCTGGCGCTTTGCACACCCAGGGCTGCTCTGGGGACCTGCTCCCCGTCTCTCTGCGTTACCCCCTTCCCTCTCCGCCTTCACCTGGGGCCCCAGCCCCTGAAGATCTCCCTTCTCCTCTTGGCTCCGTCTAGGTTTCCTTTTGGTCACAATCAGAGAAGGAGCCGGTCCCACAGAGCCTTCCAGAAGGGGACAGGGAAGGTATGCTTCCCCTTACACCACCTTACACCAGAGCGGTTCCATTTTTATCAATTTCCTATGTTGGGTTTCTCTGTAAGCGTCTGATTACTGAGTGTCCCAAGGTTAGCAGAGTTTAACAGCAGCTGGCTCAGCCCAGGTCTCACCAGGGGCCGCTGAAAACCCCCAGTAAAGGCTCAGAGGCTGGGGGGCCCTGAGGTGGCCCCTCAAGCAGTGGGAGGAAGAGGAGAGGTCTGCTCCCTGCTGCCAGGCCTGTCTGGGGCGAGGGCCACCTCTCTCCTTGCACTGGCCAAGTCTGCCTGCCTGCCTGCCTGCCTGCGCAGTCCTGGTGACCTCCCAGGGGCCGGACCTTTAACCCCTGAGGCAGCTGCATCTTCCTTCCTAGACAAGGGGACACCGGACACAGGTGAAACCCAAGCTACGCTCGGGGACATGGGGTTGCTGAGGGAGCCCGGGCAAGCCTTCCCCTCCCACCGCCTGCAGAAGGAAGGGAATAATTAGAGACTATTAAAGGGAATTAAACCCCACCTTCAGAGATAGCCTAATGGCCCCCCACCCTCCTCTCACATCCGGGCCCCTCCCTGCTGCATCTGAGCAGCCGGCTGCCTGCCTCACAGGCAGATTCCGGAACCCAGGGCCCGGGATCTGGCCCCAGCTCCTGTCCCGTGCCTCAGGCCTCTCTGCCAGCCTGGCATCCCCCCCTCCTGCCAGGCTTCCTGCCTTTGATGCCCTCCCAGGCCTCCCTTTGACCTCTGCCGCGTTTTGAGCTGGAAGCAGCCAGCCCTCGTAATTAAAGGCCAGCCGAGCAGATAACAAGCACCCTTCTGAGGACAGAGTCAGGCATTAGAGGGGTTTTGTTGCTTTTTTTCTTCTTCTTCTTTTAAAAGCAAACCCTCCGCAGCTGGCTTCCCCCGTCCTTATGGGCCTATGTAAACCGGCTGAGGGGGCCGGGAGGCCACCGCCCGGGGGTCCCCTGCAGGAGCCACAGGGGGCCCAGGCCCAGGGCCCCCACATTGGAGCCCAGGCTCCCCGGACCCCGTTCCTGGCAGTTGGAAGAGAGGACTGACACCCGGCAAGCACCAAGGGCCCCTCAGGATGGAGGGGAGCGATGCACAGCCAGAGCTGCTGGTCTTCTCCGGGCCCCGGGAGCTGTGCGGGAGTAGGGAGGGAAGACGGAGGGTGGTCCTTCTCCAGCGGGCAGGCCGCTCCGGAGGGGAGGCTGTGCGGTGCCCATCCTGCGTCCCTGTGCCCATGGTGGCCAGCACGTTTGCGGGCACTTGAGGGATGTGCATGTAGACCTCCCCCCAGAGGATGGAGGCTGGGGAAAGAGGTTCCTCACTTTCACTCCGGCGGGCTTCCCAACAGGCGGGCAGAGAGGATGGCGGGCGGGGAGCAGGCTCAGGGCACCATGTGCCACCACTTGAAGGAGAAGGGCTGCCGGCGCACGTTGGTCCCGCAGTGGATCTCCCCGAGCAGCTTGTGGTAGGACAGGTAGTCGTCGATGAAGATGCAGTGGAGGCCCAGCGGCTCCAGCAGGGACCGCACCTTCTCCTCCAGGCAGCAGCGGCCGTTGATGACGGGCCCGTAGGGCTTGGGGATGCCCAGGTACTTGCCCAGGACCACCATGTTCACCTGCGGAAGAGACAAGGCATGAGGGAGGCCCGGCTGGCTGCGGACACTTGGCACATGGGGGACCCTTCTGGCCTGTGGCTCTGGCAGACCCACCCCCAGGGCCTGTCCCATCCTGGCCAGCATCCCTGGGCCACCAGGGCCGGGGCTCTCTCAGAATGAAGGTCCTGCCCGGCTGGTGTGGCTCAGTGGTTGAGCATTGACCAATGAACCAGGAGGTCATGGTTTGATTCCTGGTCGGGGCCGGCAGGAAGCAGCAGATGGATGATTCTCTCTCATCGTTGGTGTTTCTGTCCCTCTGTTCCTCTCCTTTCCTCTCTGAAATCAATAAAATTATATTTTTAAAGAAAGAACAAAGAAATAGATCTATGGTTGGAAGAGAGGATTGCCAACAGGCAGGGCTGTTAGTAACATCCATGGGAGATTTATATAAAGACACACCTTCCTCTAACACTTTCTTCCATCTCTCAGAAAATTGGCATAACAACTTGATTAGAACAAGAGTTTACCATCATCTGACAGACACTTGTACAAAAAAATATGCCATCGCCCTAGATGGTTTGGCTCAGTGGATAGAGCGTTGGCCTGTGGGCTAAAGGTTCCCAGGTTTGATTCTGGTCAAGGGCAGATCCCGGGGTTGCGGGCTTGATCTCCAGTAGGGAGCATGCAGGAGATAGCCAACCAATGATTCTCTCTCATCGTTGATGTTTCTATTTCTTTCTCTCTCTCTTCCTCTCTGAAATCAATAAAAAAAAAAAAATATATATATATATATATATATATATATATATATATATATATATATTCCATCTACATGGTCTATGGTGTGACTGTCCTTGTAGGGCTGGTGCATTTGTTCAGTGCATAGCTTGCTCAACTGTCCCTGGAAGCCCTGGTAATAACCACCATGTGTTGAGCATCTGCTATGTGCCTGATGTATCATCACTAAACCGCACAGCCTTCCTCTGAGGCTGGGCCTGGGACAGGTTAAGTAGCGTGCTCGAGGCCACACAGAGAACTGGGAGGCTGAAATCTGGTTTGGTCTGGCCCTTACCAAAACTCACACGCTGTATCCTCTGCCAGAACGAGCACTTTGGCGGCCTGGGGCTGAGACTGGAGTAAGCTGCTGGGAGCCCTTGGGGGCACCTGGGCTTATCTCCAGCGGCATCCCTGCTTCCCTATCTGGGGGCCCCGGCTGGGGGCCCTAGAGGTGGGGAAGGGACATGTCCCCAGTGCAGGGCATGGAGGTTCTTAAAGGAAAAGTCAGCCTCTGCTTGATGGCCAGAGGAGGGGGCCCTCTGGACCCGCTTCTAGAGGGGAGTGCCGGGTCATCTCAGAGGGGAGGTGGGCTGCCCTGGACTCTGTGGCGTCCCATTCTCCAAGCCCTAGCCCCTCACCTCCTAGTCTGCCCTGCAGAGCCATCTAGGCCGGGATCAATATTAAGCTGGACAGTCTCAGGCCTTGAACGACCCACTTGCTCACTAATGGACCAGAGTCTGCCAGGGGAGGTGTGGGGCCGGGAAGCTAAGGGAGGGAGAGGAGCCAGGTGCGGGGTGCAGGACAGAGCCAGCCAGGTGGCCCCTCCTGGATGAGGACTCAGGAGACTGGAGGCCGCCCCCTGGCTTGCTGGGGGACCTTGAGCAAGCCAACCCCTCCCCACTGTGGCCTCAGTTCCCCCATCTGACAAATGAGGGGTTCACTGAGCATTCCCTGCAGGCCCTTCCAGGAAACACAGACCTGGACCCTATGTTGTGTGTTGGGGAGTGGGGTCTGGCAGGTGTGGGCAAGACCACAGCCAAAAGAGGCCTGACCAAGGTCATGGGCTCTGACCCAGGCCTTACCAGCACCCCTCAGCCAGACGGAAGCTGGCCACCCCTTAGAACTCTGCTGCCCGGTATGGTAGCCACTAGCCACCTGTGACGGTTAAAACTCAAACTAAAGTGAAGATTTGGTCAGCCACACCAGCCACGTTTCAAGAGCTCAGTAGCCACACGTGGTCCAGTGGCTCCCATGTCATTCTGTGCAACTACAGAACATGCCCATCACCCCAGAAAGTATCACAGGATGGTGGCTCTCCAGCAGGGGCGATTTGCCCCTGGGGCATTTTGGTTGCCACAACAAGGGGGGAGGGGGAGTGCTGCTGGCATCTTGCAGGCGGGGACAGAGATCCCGGCACCCGATCCCAAGGGAATAATGGGCACTTTGGCCAGGACTGTGCCGATAGCATCGGGCCTCGCCTGGCCCGCCCAGGGCCAGGCGGGTGAGCTCACAGTCTCTCACCTGCTTGTCAGCTGCCCAGGTAATGACAGCCCGGGAGGAGCTGCCGCCTGCCCCACCTGCTGGCCTCAGGAGCCCCGCTGGGGAGCAGAGAAGGTGGCTGAGGTCCAGAAACGGAAGCCCAAAACATGTGGACCCAAACCCACACTTCCTTTTCCCATTTGGGGAAAGCCACGCCCTGCGCCTACGGGATGTTGTGCAGCGTCCCTGCCCCCCCTCCCCACTGGGTGCCAGTGGCACCCCCTTATTTAGGCAATCCAAACGCCCTGGGGGCAAAGTGGCCCCGGTGGAGAGCCACTGATTGGCACGGAAAGCACACACAGCTGGGGGGTGCGGACGCCCCGCCTGTGCCACCTGTCCCTGGACAGGGGATTCTCTGCTCTTCTCTGGAGGCCCAGTGGGGTCCCCCCAGGCCCCGGCCAGGCCCCAAGCACAGCACAGCCCCATGCTCTCACCATGTCGGGGAAGAAGGCTTCGGCGTGGGGGCCCCTCAGGTAGAAGAGCTGCGGGATGTCCACGATGTCCCGCTCCGTCAGGCCCAGCTCCCGCTTCAGCACCTCCCGGTTCCAGTCGATGCATTTCTGGGGGGAGAGGAGGATCCAAGGCTTGCAGAGGGCCTGCTGTGTGCAGCCTCTGTGCCTGTTCGCTACCTTTTCGCGACTTTGACCTTTCTGCCATTGCTACCCCAAGGTGGGGAAACCGAGGCTCAAATGACCTTCCCTAGGGCCCTACCCTACCCACAGGTCTCAGCAGCCCACGGCTGTTCTCCCTGGATGATGGAGGACCCCCAAGAACAGGCGGCAGGCCTGCCCCTCACCTGCACAAAGACGCTGTCGCTCTGGAGGATTCTGTCGGCCAGCAATTCATTAATGCTTCTCTTCATCTGCTGCTCTAACCCTGCGAGAGAGAGAGAGAGAGAGAGAGAGAGAGAGAGAGAGAGAGAGAGAGAGAGAGAGAGAGAGAGAGGCGGCCCATGGGCTCAGGAAGTCCTGCCCAGGCCACCGTGGCCCAGGCCTTCATGATCTGGGCCAGACTTTCCTCCCCACCTCAGTGCCAGGGCCTGAAGCAAGGATGGAGAAAGCCAGAAAAGGAAACCCTGGTGGGACCTGGCTCTGGCTGCCAGTAAATCCTGGGGCTGGATCACAGACCCCTTGGGAAGGGACAGCTGGGCTCAGGGCCTAACTGTCACCGTATGGTTACCATTATTGAACGCCCACCATCTTCTGGACTCCCACTGAGTTTATTATTCACCTTTCAAGCACTGCTAGGTAGGGTTCATTATCCCCCCAACTCAGAAAAGAGGAAACGGGGGCACTGAGAGGTTCAGAACGCATCTGTGATGTCACAGCCAGCAAATGGCAAGACTGGGATTTGGATCCAGGTCTCTCCAAGCCGCAGACCACTCCGCATCCCTTCTCAGGCTCCTCCAGGGAGAGCTCTGCGCTCTGTGTGGGGAGGGGAAGGCGCTCCAGGGGGCCACCGGGCCTTCGGAGGGTCTGTCCGCTCCCAGAGGAGGGTCTGCAGAGGGCCCTGACCACCCACCTGGCTCCTGAGCCCTCTTCCTTACGCCCCTAGCCCTGCTGCTCCCTGCAGCGTGGCCCGGGAAGGCCGCCTCCCTCTGAGTCTCGGTCTCCTCGTCTGTGGAAAGGGATAAGGAGAGGGCGTGGGAGACCCGAAGGGGTCAGAACGAGTGCGCAGCACAGAAGGGCACACGGGCATGCTCGCTGCTCCCTGTTCTTTTCCTGTCCCAGGGTGTGGCCGGGTTCCGTCCCCGGGCACATCACCACCTCTCAGCTCCCCTTTGCTAGCCCAGGAGAGGGAGCGCCCTCATCCCTAGCTCCCACGTGAGAGTCAGGAGAATTAGTGACATCAGGCTCTCAGCTCAGACCTGCAGACAAAGGGCCTGGAGACGGGGCACGGCCAGGAAAGGCATCGGTGGCGCCCAGGGCTGGCAGTGTCAGGGCGGCGCCCCCGCAGGACGCCTGGGTCCTTGGCACTCACCATCGAACTGGAGCGCCTTCCCGTGGCCCTCCGCTTTCTTCTCCTGGAACAGTTTAAGGCAAGCGCTGGGGCTCGCCAGGAGCAGCCGGAAGCCCTGGCGCAGAGGGAGGGAGAAAGCTCAGTGCGCGGTTCCCCCCAGATGCCGGAGACCCCAAACTCAGGAGGGGCCTGAGTTCAGAGGCCAGACCATGCACACGATACTCCTCTGACCTCATTGTCACCCACCGGCTACAAAGACCTACCAACAGGTCCTCCAAGCTGGGTCAGGCCTCTAGGCCTTTGTCCATGACGTTCTCCCTGCCGGGGGGTCCTTCCCTGCTTACCCACCTGGGAACTCAGGCCCTCTCCCAGGTTGCTTGCTCCCTGAAGGCTGTGCCCTTCCTGGCCATCTCTGCAAGGCGGTCCACTGAGGGATTGACATATTGGCCCAGAGCCCACTGTCTGAGTTTGAATCCTACCCTACCTGTTCATTGCCCTTCTGAGCCTCTACAAAACGGGGACAGTGATAATAGTAGCCACCTCATGAGAAGTAAATGAATTAAAACATCTTATCTAATAAAAGAGTAATATGCAATTTGACTCACTCCAATGCACAAGAGGGCTGCCCCCATGTGGTCAAAGATGGATACCCCATGTGGACACAAGATGGCTGCCACAAGATGGCCAGCAGGGCAGGGCAGTAGGGAGGGACCAGACCTGCAGGGGAGGGCATTTGGGGGGAGACCCAGGCCTGTAGGGGAGGCAGTTGAAGGGGGGCCAGGCCAGCAGAGGAGGGCAGTTAGGGGCAATCGTGCTGGCAGGGAAGTAGTTAGGGGGTGATCAGGCTGGCAGGCAGAAGCGGTTACAGTAAGGTAACCAGACGTCCTGCTTTTGGCGGGGCAGTCCTGATTTTTAACAATTTGTCCCACATCGTTTTTTAAAAATCCTGATTTTTGGAAAGAATCTTTCCAATCTTTCCAAAAATCAGGACTTTTTAAAAACGCCGCGGGATGTGGGACAAATTGTTAAAAATCAGGACTGTCCCGCCAAAAGCAGGACGTCTGGTCACCTTAGGTTAGGAACATTCAGGAAGGCACACAGGTGAGCAGTTGGGAGCCAGCAGCCCTGGATTGTGAGAGGGATGTCCAACTGCCCATTTTAGTAGGATCCTAGTAGGATCAGGCCTAAGCGGGCAGTTGGACATCTCTCAAGGGGTCCCAGATTAGAGAGGGTGCAGGCTGGACTGAGGGACACACACCCACACCCCGTGCACGAATTTCATGCATCGGGCCTCTAGTGTACACATCATAGGTGCTCAGTAAATGTTACCAATTTTTTTATTGGTGTCATTTCACGAGGGTCTTGGCTGAGAGGTGGGGATCAGAGGAAACACCCCGCAAGTGTGAGAATGTGTGTGAGTAGTGAGCCACTGAGCGCCCTCCTGACCTGAGCTCGGACCTCCTCTGAGAAGCCCTCCACGATGAATGCCCCCTGGCCTCAGGGTACCCTGCCTCTGAGCTCAGTGTGGATTAGGTGTTGAGTTGGTCCCAAATAGCTTTGCCCCTGTTTCATCCCATCAGGTCAGGCAAGGGCAGAGGTGGTTCACGCAGGAGAGGGGGCACACCTTTTGGTCGGAGGTGGGCACGAAGGTCAGGAACTCGTCCACGTGGCCCACGGAGAGCCAATCGGAATAGAGCTCCACGGGCGCCTGCACCTGCTGGGCCTTCAGGAAGTCGCGTACCACCTTGGCCATCCGCCGCCCACCTGACCTGCGGGGGAGGGAGAGAGGGGCCGTCACCTCAAGGTGACCTGTGGGTGTGTCAGACGCAGGGCCCTGATGTCTCCCGCATCTCAGAGTTTTCGAGGATGTAGCGCATATGAGGGTGTGGAGTCTGCATTTTGACAAGCATCTCAGCTGACTCGAGAGAACCACTGCCCCACTCAGCTTGTGGTTCTTGAGATGAAGTCTGAGCATTTTCAAGCCACCCTTTCTTAGCAGAGACAGGGAAGGAGGGCGGGATGAGGGTGGCCTAAAACAGGGGGCAGGGGCGCAGGAGCTGGAGCCCCAGGGCTGTGGAGACGTCACCCAGGCCAGGGCCATGCCCCCAGTTCACAGATGAGGCAGCTGAAGCCTTGTCTAAAGTCAGAACAATATATTATTCTTCGGGCACTTTCCACTCTCCTCGACACAAGTAACCACGTGCAAACACACGTACAGAGATTCTTTTCACTATGTTTTATGAGCCCTAATCGGTTTGGCTCAGTGGATAGAGCGTCAGTCAGCCTGTGGACTCAAAGGTCCCAGTTTCGATTCCGGTCAAGGGCATGTACCTTGGTTGCAGGCACATCCCCAGTAGGGGGTGTGCAGGAGGCAGCTGATTGATGTTCCTCTCTCATCGATGTTTCTAACTCTCTCTCCCTCTCTCTCTCCACTCTGTAAAAAATCAATAAAATATATTTTTAAAAATACGTTTTACAAAAAAAGGGATCACATGTCTTGCCTGGCTTGTCAGTTGAAGGACATACAGATGAACTCCCAGCCGGCTGGAGTTCATCTGTATGTCCTTCAACTGACAAGCCAGGCAAGACATGTGATCCCTTTCTACCTTAAATAGGACACAATCCGGCCTTGCCCAGGCTCCTCCTCTGCCACCACCCAGCCAGTGACACCCCTGTCACCTAAACAACCTAAACAATCGCAGTGGCCTGTCCCTTTCCCCGTTCTCCCCGCTTTCGGCCTTGCTCCTCTGCAGCCTAACCAGAGGGGAGCTTTTAAATATGTCAGAGCATATCCCTCCTCTAGACAAAACCCTCACATCACGCTCATCTCACTAACTGTAAATGCAAAGTCTTCGCCAGGACCTGCACAGCCCCACCGATTCTGACGTCCCCTCCTGCCACTATCCTCTTCAGTCACTCAGATCCAGCCAAGCTGACCTCCTGCTGTCCCTCTAATACAGCAGGCATGATCCTACCTCAGGGCCTTTGCACATGCTGTTCTTTCTACTAAGAATCGCTGCCCACTCCCCACAAGTTTAATTCAAATGCTACCTTCTTTCCACTATGAGGCCTTTGAAATGAAAACAATTCCTCTTACTTTTCTCTATCCAGTGTTTCCCAAAGTGTGGTACGCATACCCCCAGGGGTACGGGAAGAGTTTGGTGGGGGTACGTGTTGCACCGGAGTTTGATGGGGATATGCACTGCACAATGCTTAGCTGCGCCTAGTTCTACGTTCTCATGAGTACGAGGGGTACTCAGCGTTACGAAAATTATAGAAGGGGTACACGTATGTCAAAAGTTTGGGAAACACTGCATCAGTACTGGTTGGCACACTTGATGTCTTATTGTCTGGCTTCCCACTAGGATGCAAGTTCTAGGAGGGCTGGGATTTTGTCTATGCTCATTCTGTATCTCTTATATAATAGATGCTAAAAGTATATCTGTGAATGATATTCATTCCTTTGAACCACTAATCTGTGCTAATCCAGGGCTGATAAAAATCAAATGTCATAGACACCGTCTATAAGGAAGTCCCCACAAGGTAGAGCCACCAGATTGGACAACACTGCTTTGATTTTGGGGATGGGATTGTGGGAAATATTTTTCTTGTATTTCTGTTATCTTAATAGAGTACTGGTAATTTTATTTTATTTTATTTTATTTTATTTTATTTTATTTATTTATTTAATCCTCACCTGGGGGTATTTTTATTGATTTTTTAAAAATTATTTACTTATTTATTTATTTATTTATTTACTTATTGTTAGGGAGAGTAGAAGAGAGAAGGAAAGATAGAAACACCGATGTGAGAGAAACACATCAACTGGTTTGTTTCCTCCTGCACATACTCCGAGCAGGGACCGGGCCAGGGCGGAATCTGTAACCAAGGTATGTGCCCTTGACCAGAATCGAACCCAAGACCCTTTGGTTTTCAGGCCAAGGCTCTATCCACTGAGCCAAACCAGCTGGGGCCAATGTTGGCAATTTTAAAAGCCTTCTTACAAAACAGTAAGATGGTAGAGAAGAATTAGACTTTAGAAACTGCACATGAGCAGAAAGTGGCAGGAATCAGACACACGGAGGGTGGAGGAGGGGCAGAGTCCCTCCTAGGAGTGCCACACAGCCATCTGCCCGGAAGCAAGGGCAACCCAGGAGGCATCGGACCTGGTCTCTGAGCTACATCAAAGCTGCCACCAGGAGGCAGCATTGCACAGAGGTTGTTTTAAATGTGAGCGAAGAGCGTGGAGAACTACGATTAAGCATGGACTGGCATTTGTTGGGCTCCATGTGCCGGCCTGAGGCTCCCCACACTCTCCTCACCAGCCACTCGCTCACCTGCAGCCCAGGCTGACCCTGGGCCCTTTCGAGCTTGGCTAGGACAGCAGATGTTTTGACCTCCTACAGGGAGAAGGCAGCAGCTCTGCATCAAACTGCACATCTCCCAGCTCCTCCGGCTTTCAGGAGGCTGGAGATCTGGCTTTCTATGTGAGGCCTCCTGAGACATAGGTCTATCTGTACATGTGTCCTTAAGCTCACACAATTCAGGCCAAAGACCGTGAACATCCGTTTGTGAGTGTCCTCCTAAGATTCTGTGACCTTCCAAATCCAAGAGTCTAGGCCAGTGGTCGGCAAACTCATTAGTCAACAGAGCCAAATATCAACAGGGCAATGATTAACATTTCTTTTGAGAGCCAAATTTCTTAAACTTAAACTTCTTCTAATGCCATTTCTTCAAAATAGACTCGCTTGGGCCGTGGTATTTTGTGGAAGAGCCACATTCAAGGAGCCAAAGAGCCACATGTGGCTCGCGAGCCGCAGTTTGCCAACCACTGGTCTAGGCCTCCGAGTCTCTGATCCTTGAGCCCATGCAGGAAGCTAAGACCGCTTCTCAGACTGAAGACTTGGGTTGACGGTGAGGGAGCTGGAGGGTGGATGCTGTGGTCCGTGCCTTCGCCCTGCGCCCCCTCCCGCCCGCCTCTCACTTGGGGAAGCTGCTGCCGATGAGGATCCGGCCCAGGGGGTACTCCTTGCCGCCCACGGTCACCGGGGGGCTGACGTCCAGGTTGCCGAAGGAGTCGAGGCCGGAGGCGCCAGAGAAAGGGATTTCCTGGGTCACGTATCCGAAGTCGGGGCCCTGTGGGAGGACCGGCAAGACACATACACACACACACCAGAAGGAAGGGTCAGTTAGAACAGAAAAACCACCTCTACCCACTGTCCACAGACTCCTCCATTCTCCGAGCACCCTACAATTCAATGAAAGCACCCTCACTAGAAAAGCCGCCCTGTTTGGAAATCGGGCGACACACTCCTGCAGAACCTGTGGGCCACAGACTACATCCAAGTGGACAGTGGATGTTGCCTTTTTACCAAAAAGGCAACAAAAACACGGCGGATTGAAGCTGTCCTCCTGGGGAAGCACTTAGCTCTGAGCGCATATTAGGAAGGGAAAAGATTGACAACTCTTAGCTTCTTTCCAGCGAGGGGGTAAAAAATGACAAATTAACCCAAAGGAAGTAGAAAGAAGGAAAGGATAAAGGTGAGGGTGGAAATCAGTGGGAAAATGCCCTGGTCAGACACCCCCTTGACCCAGACTCACCCTGCAGGGCTCATTGTCCATTTGCTGGGTCTCATTCCTGATCCCACCTGGCTGGGGTGAATGTCTTGCCCTGTCTGCCTGAGCACCCAACTTCCCCACCACAGCCGTCCCCGCTCAGACACCGGGGTTATCCGGGCAGTGGGGCGTGGGGGCAGGGAACAGGCAGAGTCCCTGAGCTTCAGGACCTTTCTAGGCTAGCCCAGCAGTAAAGCATAGGAGCTATGGAGGCTGTCCAATGTCTCCTTGGATGTAGTCTGTGGCCCAGCCTTTCTGGTTTTGTATCTTGGTGCCACCACTAGCTGTGTGGCTTTGGGCAAGTAGCTTAACCTCTCTGAGCCTTAGGAAGGAGAGACTTGAGGTGCCCCCTGGATTAAATGAATAACCTTGTAAAGTTGGGGAGTGCCTGGACCTCAGTGCACAGTTGCCAGAGCTGCTCTTGTGTGTAGGAAACAGCACACGCCTGGCACACAGTAGGTGTTCAGAAAACATTTGTTACCTGAAGAGAGGCCCCAGCTCATAAAAGTAAGAGCCATGAGGACTTAACAAGGGTGCACTCCCCTCAAAGGGCAGTTGGGTTTCCCCAGGGATGACCCTTCTGTTGGCCCCCCTTTGGGGGAGAAAGGTCCTCAGGAAGACTTTCTTGGCTAGCCCCTCCCAGAACATGGAGCAATTTGCAGTCTATTTGCATATTTGCTCAAACCTCCCATGGACACCCCATTTGCCACAGCCCGTAGGCCGCCTGTGTCCTTTTGCTCCAAAGGACCAGGACTGGGCAAAGCTGAGCGGGGTCCCATCGGAGGAGCCACCCCAGGGGTTCCCACTCCGCCCTTGGCCACATACCAGGATCCTCTTATAGGCGAACTCCTTCAGGCCCCGGTTCCGGGGGGAGTCAAAGACCACGGGGAAGGACTTGTGGGGCGCCTCCACGTAGCCGAATTCCATCTCGTCCTGGGAAGAGAGACCAAAGACTACAGTGACCTCCTTGGTGTGGTTTTTCAGGCTGATCCCCCCAGGCCGGGGGCAGGGAGGGGCAGCAGATCCTCCCCAAGATCTGGGGGTGCAGGAGAGACCCCTTAGGACCTTGGCTAAAAGAGAACTCTGTCTGGGACCAGGGCATTTGGAGGGAAGCAGGAGAGACAGGTGATGCAGGCAGCAGGAAGCGTTCCCCAAACCTGCATTCCCCACCCTGAGTCCCGGGTCCCAGGAAGCCTGGCTTCCCTGGAGCCTTTCCCAAAGCCCAGTGAAGCCGGGCTCAGCCGCCCAGGCCACCCCACTGTCCCTCAGGGTCTGCTCGGCACCCACCTGGATCCAGCGATCATTTCGATTTTCGACCCAAGGGCAGATGACCAGCTTGCAGTTGGCTTTTGACACTAGGTCAGACATGTCCTTCAGAAATTTCTCATTTGAGCCATGAGCGTCTATCACGCTGCAAACAAAGGGAGAAGAGAGGGTAATAACGGCTTCTGACCGTGACCTTGGCTTTGGGGCCAGGAGGTGGGGGATGAATGGGGAGGCCTTGATCTAGTCTGTGTTGGGCCCTGTGTGGCCCTTGGATGCAGAGATTCAAGCATTGGCCTCCCTTAGAGAGGCTCACAGGCTGGGAGACTGACAATGTCCCATTATCACATCGGGTGACAGGTGCAAGGAAAGGGGCAAGCCCAGGGCGACGGAGCCCGGCGGTGAGGCACCAGCAGGGGCAGCCATGGTGGAGGTGACCCACGGACTGGATCTCACTGGTTTAGGTGGTGGCCAGGGGGCAGGTAGCCCATCCACTCCTGTTCCACACGCCTGACCCGACCGGACGAGTCCGGGTGGGGTTAGGGAGCCAGAGGAAAGAAAGATTCCCTCTGAGCACCTGTTTGGCCACGCCCTTCCCCGCCTCTTGATTTATGTTTCAGGTCAACAGTGGCACTTTCCACTGGTCTGACCTCGATGCAGGGACCTGGCATGGCCTTGCCAACAGAGGCTCGCCCGGCCCTTGAGGGGAGGGGCCTGACGAGGATTCTGGGAGGTGGCAGGAGGACAGGAACCTGGGATGGGCCAGGGCTTTCAGGCCACCCCGGAATCTGGCTTTCCATGTTTATTTCAGGCCCAGGAGCACCCCCACATCAGAGAGAGGCTAGGTCTCCTGCAGCCACCAGCTGCCTGACATGGACCTGGTCTCACTGCCTAGACCAGGGGTTGGCAAACTGCGGCTCACGAGCCACACGAGGCTCACGAGCTGTGATTTGCCACCCTGTTGACTAATGAGTTTGCCGACCACCGGCCTAGACTGAACCCAGAATGTTCTGGGGCTGCCGCAGGCAGGACAGGTAGGGGCAGGGGCACTGGAGGTTGAGTTAGTGACCTTGGCCAGGGCCTTTAGCTGCTCACGGCGGGTGGGCTGACGGGCCCAAGCCCGCCCACTGGTGTCCTGCTCCCAGGTTGCGCCTGTGGGAGCCCTCACAGATTCCATCCGGTCCAAGTGAGGGGCCCACCACAGAACAGCGTCTGTTCCTGTCTCCCCAATTCCAGAGATGGCAGGAGAGCTGCAGGGGGAGTGAGGCCTCACCTGCACACATACAGCTCCAGGGGGGGCTGGGTGTTGGGGGTCATGATCCAGGGGGCCATGCGGAAGGCCACAGTGTCTGTGAAGATGGGCACCTCGGGCAGGGTCTACGGGGAAACGAGGACTCAGTGGTCCTGGAGCCTCCAAACTGGTCCCCCGAGTCCCTCAGCCCCTATCCCAGCCCCCGATGCCCTACATACCCCCACGTCCACCAGGCTGACGCTGAGAGAGACCAGCCCCGGGAAGTCAGCACTGGGGAAGGTGAGCCCCTCCACATAGAAGTTGATCTTCTGCTCCCCTGGCTGCCGCTGGACTTCGTAGGACAGGTGCTGGGGCCCCAGCACCTGCCTGTAGTGAGAGAGGGAGTTCCCACCTAGCGGAAGCAGAGTCAGCACAGGGGCCAGCGCTGGGGCGGGGGTGTGGGGCTGTGAGGACAGGAGAGAGGAAACCAGAGCCACCTCTGTGTTCGAGCTACTCCAGCTCTGCCATGCACAAGCTGTGTGACGTCGGCTCAAGGACTCAGCCTCTCGGAGCCGTAGTTCCTCATCTGTGAAATGGGCTAACATTCTATTTCTCATGAGGTCAATATAAGCTTTAAACCAGCTGGCACAAAAGGCGAAGACAACCCAAATCAACAGATGAATGAATAAACAAGTTGTCATATGGCCGCGCCATGGAATATTATTCATGAAAAAAAAAAAAAAAAGAATGTAGTACTCATAGATGCTGCAACATGGGTGAATCTTGAAAGCACTAAGTTAAGTGAAAGGAGCCAGACACAAAGGCCACACAGTGTCTGATTCCTCTGATATGAACTGTCCGGAATGAGCAGATCCATGGAGACAGAAAGCAGGTTAGTGTTGGCCAGGAGCTGGGGGTTGGGTGGAGGGGAAGATTGGGGAGTGACTAGTAATGAGTACAGGGTCTTTTCTGGGGGGAGGGGATGAAAGTGTCTTGAAACTAGAGAGAGGTGGTGGTTATACAACATTGAGAATGCACTAAGTCCCACTGAATTGTTCCCTTTAGAATGGTTAAGTTTATGCTACCTGAATTTCACCTCAATTTTTAAAAATATATTTTATTGATTTTTTACAGAGAGGAAGGGAGAAGGATAGAGAGCTAGAAACGTCGATGGAGAGAAACATCAACCAGCTGCCTCCTGCACACGCCTCACCAGGGATGTGCCCGCAACCAAGGTACATGCCCTTGACCGGAATTGAACCTGGGATCCTTCAGTCCGCAGACTGATGCTCTACCCACTGAGCCAAACCTGTTTCGGCCACCTCAATTTTTTTTAATTGAGTAGTAAATCTGGCTGGGTGCTCATTGATTGGAGCATCGTCCCACGAACCAAAAGATTACGGCTTCAAGTCCCAATTAGGCACATACCTAGGTTGCTGGTTTGTTCCCCAGTGGGGGTGCATACAGGAGGCAACTGATCCATGTTTCTCTCTCACATCCATGTTCCTCTCTCTCTAAAACTCAATGAAAACATATCCTTGGGTGAAGATTTTTTTTTTTTAAAGAGTAGTAAAATTGAGAGAGAGAAAAGTGGTGGTTCTGCCCGCCTCCTCTCCTGGGAACTGTCCAGGCGGTTCTGGTCTCATCCTGGAAGGCTGCCGTTCCCACACCACGGCTTGCTCCTGCTCTGGTGTCACGGTGTTCCAGGCCCGGCCCCTGCCTAACCTGCCACCACTGATGCATTCAAGGAACCCTCTGGTTCCTGCCAGGCTCATTTAGCCAGAACAACAAGTCTGGGTCTGTTCAAACAGAGATGCATGAAGAGGAAGAAGGAAGGGGCAAGAGAGGCCTCTTGCTATTAATAAAAACAAGGAAGGGCACTCAGGGTTAAGGATGGGTAAGTTTTAAGCCACAGACTTTGATTGATTATATATTTCTGGTAGACTTCCCAGGGGAGGCCTGGGCCTCAGCTTTGCTGGTTCCTGCCCCCCTTCACCCTCACTGGACACAGCTTCTCTGGGCATCGGGGGCTCATCCCGAGCTGAGTGACCAGAGGGAGGAGGAGGAGAGGACATGGGAGCAGTGGAGAGAGAAGGGGCTTTGGCACTCCACCCCCACAAGTGGTTGTGTGACCTTAAGACAGTAAATTCAAGCATCTGAGCCTCAGTTTATTCCTCTGTAAAATGGGACTAGTTATCAAGTCTCCTTCTTGGGTAACATGTTGTGTCCGGATGGAGTGGCTGTGTGTGAGCTGTAATGAGAGTTATGGAAGGTGATGGAAGGAAGGGGGAGAGGTGGACGAGAGAAGACGGAGTTTGGGAAGCAGAGGACGGACAGGGCAGGACACCGGGCCACTCACCCCGAGCACAGAAGACGCCCACTCTTTTGGAATCGGAAAACGGCACGCTCAGGACCAGCTTGTGGCTGTCGAAGAGCTTGTCGGGGCCGTCGCAGGTCAGCACCATGGGGGACATGTCCTTCAGGTCTGAAGCGAGTGGCACCCTTAAAACAAGCCTCCTTCTACCCCACTGGCTGGCTCCCGTTCCATCCCCTCTGACCCTTTACCACCGCACACCATCCCCCTGAACAACACCAGGGTCCCCGCCGTCACTCACCTTCCAGTGACGTCAGCTGGCTGTTGTAAAGGTCGGGCCCCCTGGACCTGGGACTATCCCGGTCACAGTTCACCAGCAGAATGGCCCCATAACCCGCAGGGCCCCAGTGCCAGGTTTTCTGTGGTAAAACAAGAGACCTCGGGGTCAGGGGGACCCAAGGGGCTCTGGGAAGGGGCTCTGGACATGGCTAGGGCTGGCTGCTTTGGTAGCTTCAAGACGTTTGTGTCCTGTGTTTGCTTAAAGATTGGCATGGCTCATGGTTGAGCTTTGACCTATGAGGCAGAAGGTCCCGGTTCGATCCCTGGTCAGAGCACATGTCCAAGTTGCGGGCTCGATCCCCAGTAGGGGGCGTGCAGGAGGCAGCTGATCAGTGATTCTCATCATGGATGTTTCTATCTCCCTCTCCCTCTCCCTTCCTCTCTCTGAAGTCAACAAAAACATATTTTAAAATAAATAAAGTCTTTTTTGAAAGGTTTGCAGAGGGCTCATGGATTTGGGCACTGAGCTCCATCCAGGTCTCTAGACCCAGAGCCATTCCACCCTGTGGGGTGAGTGACCTGTGCACCGTTCACAGCGGCTCCACCCAGCCCTTGTCCCCACACTCCGCACAGCCTTCACCAGCCTGCCCTTCGCCAGCCTGCCCTTCGCCAGGGCAGAGGCTGCCTCGCCCTGACCTCGATGGGACTGGAGGAGAGTCCTGGAAAGCCTCCTCTTTCTGCACCCTCCTGGGGCCTGTGCACCCACAGTCCCGCAGGCCCCGCACAGAGGCCGAGCCGAGGCGGGAAGGATGCCCGGGGCCCTGCCTCCGTGGTCGATCGAATGATCCACGCTCTTCCTGTCACGCCTCTGCTTTCTGCCCACCGACCCCGCAGTGCAGCTCACTCTCCCACCTCACAGGAGAGGGGAGAGGGGCTGTGGGACGTCACGTAGACGGGATTCAAACTCTGGTCTGGGGGTTCTGCTAGCATATATGGCGCTTGAGTTCACCCCTCTGGGTAGGAGCTGCCCTGCCCCAGGGCCCAAGACGTGCCTTGTGAGACTGGCCCCATTCACCACCTGATCCAGGCAACCCAAACCATCCATGGCAGCCCTGCCCCGTCCTGTCCACCAACCTGTGGTCCAGGCTTCCTCTCTGGGGTCTTTCTCTGCAAACTACATCTTCTGCCTTCCAGGATGGCTCTGAGTACTTCCTATGGGGTACTGCCTTGAGCCCACTCCCCCTCTCCCTCACTCTTGAGGGTGTAACTGGGCTGCCTTCAGTCACTCAGCAACCTTTACGAAGCACCTGCCACCGGGGTTCCAAACACAGCCTACGCAATAGAAAATGGACCAAGCACATGAACCAGCCCCACGTGTAAGGTGGCAGAAGAGAGACCCAGCGGGTAAGCTGCTGTGCATCACACAGTGTGAGTTACTCCCCCTGGGCCATCTGACAGTCCCAGATGGGTCCCCTGCATGGCTGGGTACCACAGACCCTCGGCATCCATGACCCTTCTGGAGGGAGGGCCCATCCCCACCCACCCCACCCCACCCCAGGCCCATCCCCAGGTTCACCTGACTACCCTGTGGGCTCGGGGTAGCCAGGAAAGCCTCACCTTGTCGCCTTGGCTCCGCTTCGCCTTGCCCTTGCGGGCCGTGTCAACATCCAGGGAGACGTCTAGAAAGGGTCGGGAGGAGTTGCCTTGGATCACCGGGCCCCACCCTCTGCCTACAACATCCGGGGCGGGGGGGGGAGGGAAGCTTTGCACCCCCCACCCCCAGGCCTCTGAGAAGTGGGAAACCTGTTCTGGGACGCCCTTGGGCAGCCCTGTGTGATGTTGGGTGCTGGAGGGACCACATCTTTGTGTCTTGAGTTTCTTGCTCATCTACACTCGCTGAGTTGGAGGCCATGGTTGAGGACTAGGCCTGAGGCTCTGGGTGCTGGTTTCATAGCTCTCGGGGCCTGCTGCCCTGGTGCTCAGGCTGGGGGGATTGGGGGGGACACGTGGCTGTCTAGGGTTTAGTGCTGCCTGGGGGTTCCCGTGGGGTGACAGTGGGACTCCAGGTGTAGGGGCCATTGAGGGTCTAGTTGTTGACACATGGGCAGTGCAGTTTCTAGATTCCTGTGGCCCTAGGTATTGCTGGGTCTCCCTCTCTGATGTTCTATGGAGCCACACCCCTCAATGGTGGAGGAAGCAGCCATGGGCTTGGACTCAGGGCCCCCCTAAGACTCTCCACAGCCATCACAGAGGAGTGTGGGGCGATGCAGAGGGCCGGGGAGGCGGTACGTACCGACGCCAGTGAGGTGGAGCACACTCTGGCCCAGGACACGGTCCTCGCTCCGCCCGAAGTAGGAGACCTTCACCTGTGGGGACACAGTCAGCCCTAAGCCAGCATGGCCACCGCTTCAGAGATGGCAGCGACCAGGGGTTTGGGGGTGACCCACACCTCCCAACAGCCCTGCTCAGAGGCAGGGCAAGGTGCGGGATCCTCAGGTTCTCCCTGCTGCTGCAGGCCCATGTCTCACAGGCTCCAGGCCTGGATCCCGAGCTGCTTTCTCCAGCTGGAGAGGCTGTGAGTGCCTCCCCAGCTTCCGGGGCTGGGCAGGGTGGGGGCAAGTTCTAGAGGGAGCAGGTGAACTCTCAGAAACTCATGGGGGATGTCAGAGAGAAAGAATGAGAGAAGGAGCATCCACTGCCATTGACTTAGGCCAAGTTACTCAAGGCCTCTGTTTCTTTATCTGTAAAATGGGAACAATGACCTCCATCCCATAACGGCCAGTGGTGATGAGCTTTTCCCAGGATCCAGAAGCCATGCCAAGTGCTCTCTCCAGGGCCCTTCGAAGGCCCCCCAGAATGGCCCCAGTAGACATGGCCCATGGGTAATGAGGCTGCTCAGGGCCCTACTGGCAGGTGCATAGCATGTAAGCCAAGGAGCAAGGTCTGAGCACACCGCGGCCTCCGGGGCCTCTGCTCTCAAAGGCTGCTCAGTCCCTGCCCAGTCAGTGGGTCCCTGTGAGGGGTGCGAGGCTGGGGCAAGTGAAGAGGCCATCATCTGAACAAGAGAAGACTTCCCCATGCTCTAGGTGTGCCCCTGCGTCTGCCCAGGGGCACAGGTCCAGCCCACACCGGAGTGGGAGGCTGGGTTGGGCGTTGTGTGCAGGCTGAGCACAGGATTGGTGTGGGATGTGCGTGACCCTGACGGGAGAGGAGCAGGCGGTGGTTTTAGGGAGAATTCATTCACGTGGACGTGCCACGTTGGGCCTCGGGCGGGCTTCGTGTGTGGGGTGTCTGTAGAGCTGTATCAGGATGTGTCATGTGGACGCAGGTGTCCAAAGCCTTCAGGGTTTGGGTGAGTGGGGTGATATGTGGATGAGGTATGCTTTGGGGGGCTCTTACCTTGGGTGCAAGTGGGGAGATGCCGCCCCTTCCTGTGGGGAAGGGCCTCTTACCTTGAGATCGTCTAAGGCCTTACTGGCTGTTTCCACGGCTACAGTCAGGTCCACATTGGGGTCCAGGGGCCATTGGGTTCTCTCTGCGGGCACCGTCACCCGTGTTGGGTCGTAGAGGATGAAGATGTGAACCCCGGGGCTCCCGGAGACCCGGAAGGTCTCGGCGCCCCTGGGCACATCGCTGCCAGAGAAAGGAGAGGGGGGAAGGGTCCAGGGCTCAGGAGTGTGACCATAGCAAGGCCACCCAAATGCCACCCTGACCACTGGGCTGGGAATGGTGGGGGAGGGCCAGCCCACTGGGCACTGGGCAGCCTAGGCTCCATCCAGCTGTCCTCTGACCTTCATGTGGCTCACCCGGGCACATGATCCCCGGCCTCAGTCTCCCCATCTGTAACACGAGGGGGTAGAGCAGAGCACTGGTGCTGAGCCCTTCCAGCAGACCTCCCTGGAGGCCTGAGACATCAAACAGCCCAAGTTCAGTGGTTAGAGCCTCTGCCCATGGACCAAAAGGTTCAATTCCAGGTCAAGGGCATGTACCTGAGTTGAGGGTTCACTCCCCACCCCCAGTCCAGGTAACTGCAGAAGGCAATTAATCTGTCATCTGTCTGTCTCTCTCTCCCTCCTCCCTCTCTCCCTCCTTCCCATTCTCTCTGAAAAGCAATGAAAAAAAAAAAAAATCCTCAGGTGAGAATTTTTTTTTTAAAAAAAAAGGGGAGAAGGGGATGGGGCCAAGTCACAAAGTTCAACCCTCCAGTTTCACAGCAACCCCGAGACTCCAGGAAGCAGAGACTGCAAATCTCTGGACACCCCCACCCCCACCCCACCCCAAGGCTCTCCTGCTGCCAACAGGAAACCCACTGTCAGCGCCACTCCCGGGGTCGCTGGGCAGCCTCCTCACTGGTCTCCCGAGGCCTCCGGGGCCTCTCCGGCTGCTCCGCACGCAGCACACCTGAGTCACATTGTGCTGCTCCTTTTTGTTCACAAACAGTGGGGCCCGTCACACTCAACAAAGCCCCACAGTGATAGACACGGTCCCCCCTGGTGGCTCCCTGCCACCTCCCGACCTCCTCCTCCCCACTACGCACCCCTCCCCCTTGCCCACTCTGCTCCGGCCACACCGACCTTCCAGCTCTTCCATGAAGCTGCAAGGCTGGCCTGCCCCAGGGCCTTTGCACTGGCTGCTGCCTCTGCATAAAATGGTCTTTCCCCCACCCCACCCCCCAGCTATCCGCAGGCTCCCTCCCTCACCCCCTTCCGGGATCGGCTTAAATGTTATGTTCTCAATGAGCTTTCCCATCACCCCATTTCATCTGTAGTTCACCCCGCCTTCTCCCCCCGTCTCCTGTTCCTCTGCTGATGCTCACTCACTCCCTTTATTGCCCGTCTCTCTTGCTGGAAGCTCAGCTCCACGAGGGCAGGGAGTGTGGTCTGTTCTGCTCAGCGCTGTGTCCCCAGCACCGGTAACCGTGTCTGGCACGTAGCCGGTGCTCATAAGCCCTTGTTAGAGGCATGAGTGGGCTCCGGTACCTCTACTCGGCCCATCCGTACCCGGGAGGGATCTGGAACTTGGCTGGTGCCAGTACCCAGGGCATCTTCTCCCCGTCCACCTGGTTCACCACACCCACCTACACCCCGGGCTCTGGGCTCCAGAAAGGGGGGCTGAGAAGCCCTCCGTCGGCCAGTCCCCAGCCTGGGCGCTCATCTGCCAGGCTCCATCCCTCTCCTCACACCACGAGCTGCCCCGGCCACGGCCACAGCACGTGCAGAGGGTGGCCTTCCTGGGCTGTACGGGAGGCGACGCTCTGCAAACTCCAGCCACAGGCCCCCAGAGCGAGGCCAGCAGGCCTCAGAGGTGCCTCCTGTCCTTCGTCCCCTGAACAAACCTGGACTGTGCACCCCCTTGCTGAGCGCTGCGCTAAGGCCCTGGGTGCCATGTCTCCAGCACCAGTGAGCAACACCCCATTCCTTACATCTGGAATCTTCCCTCAAATCCTCCAGGCCGCCCAGGGTAGAGGGACGGGGTCCGGGAGGAGGAGAGGAAACTGGAGGTTGGATGTGACAGGAGCTGGAAAGGGAAAGGAGAAGGTGAAGAGTGGGGGTGATGCCAAGACTGGAAATGATAAGGAGAGGGGGGGGGGCACAGAAGCGGGCGGGAAAGAGGGGCCGATGGGGCTGAAAATGGCAGGTGGCAGCAGGGGTCAGGGGTCAGGTAGCCCGCGTCCATGGAGGCCCTCCCTGATAACACACACTCCCCCTTCCCACATCCAGAGTCTTGTAGCCCCCAGGGAACTTATGGGGGACCCTGGCCTCCTAGTTTCCAAGAACCTTCAAATTCAGACGCTAACACGTGCGGTGGAATGGGAGGCGGAACAGGCTGGAGGGAGGAGGAGAGGAGGTCCGCGCGAGGCGTGAAACCCGTGTCCCAGCCCGGCTGCCGGAACCTGCCAGTCACTGGGATTAACCCCGGCCTCAATCCTGTCATTAAACCGCCACGTGAAGAGCACGGGTATGCCTCGCTGCACTTCCGTGCAAGTTAAAAGCACTCGTTTATTCCTCATTAATTAAGGAATTAAGAACACATTGGCCACACGTTTTAGAACTCTGTCCCGGCATTTTCTTGTTTTGGAATAATAAGGTCCTCCCTCTGGCTCGTCCGAGAGGTCCCATAGCGACCTCTCACTGCGCTCCTTGAATTCTAGTCTCGGATCCCAAGGGTCTCTTTGGCTTTGATGCGTTTGCAGGGCTGAGGGAGGTTTGGGGAAATTCCAGGGGAATATCCCTGCCCCCCCCACCCCAGCCAGCCTTCTCCTCCCTCCCGAAGTAAATGGTCATCATGGCCTCCAGGCTGGGGCTCCGGTTGCGGCCGCTGGGCAGACAAGGAGGGCCAGCTGGACCACTAATGGGTTCCCCATGTTGTGTGAGTCCTCTGGGAGCCAGGGAAGTCTGGCCAGACCTGGGTCACGGTGCTGAGTTAGCCCACTGGGGAGGGGAAGGGAGGGCAGGGTGGTGAGCTGGCCCTCCGGGGTGAGGGGTCAGGGTGAGAAGCTGGCCCACTGGGGTGAGAGGTCAGGGTGATGAGCTTGCCTGCTGCAGGGAGGGGTAGGATCAACAGTCCATGCTACAGGGAACTCTAAGGGTTTCTCGGGCTGAGACACCTTGGGCACATGATCACCCAAACACAAACATCTCTCCAAACCACCAGTCCCCTCCGCACCTGGGAGAATGAATCACTTCCCGTGACGTCACCCCCACACGCCCATCTCCGCAGGCTCTCCTGGCGGGTTCAGACTCCGGGCAGCCGGGGTGACGGCACATCTTCTCCTCTGGGAGGCTCCCCCTCCCCCCAGCAAGGCTGGCTAGAAACCCCTTACGTGGCCTCAGCTGGCTAATGCACCCAGTAAGGGGGTGGGGGAGCCACAAGTTCATGATCAGGTGCAGCCTCTTCCTCCTAGCCAGCCAAGGTCTTGCAATGAGCCTCAGGCTCCTCTTCAACCGTGCCCAGGTAGGCAACACCATCCCCCTTTGTTCACCTCTCTTGGCACTTCCACCTCCCTTTCTGCACCCATGTCAGGCCTCGCCGGCAGGGGGTTCTCTGGGTCCCTTTCCACCAATCCACTGCCAAAGCAGCTCCTGCTTTCTAGTGTGGAGACACCATGGCTCGCACCCTAGCGACCAGCATCGCCGGACAGGAGGTTCCTGGCGGGCTCTTGAGTGGAGGTCTCTCAGAGTCACTCAGGACCCAAAGCAACACCCCCTCTCAGAGCCAAGCAGAGCCCGGAGCTACGAGCAACCCAGGGCCCACGCTGGGGCTGCTGAGGTGCTTGTGGTCCCAAAGGAAACACAGTCAGCAGCATCCTCTGTCTCTCGACACGCACCCTGACCTGCCCTCTGTCCTCCCGCACTCTGAGGCGTGATGGAAAGCCCAAGTCCTGGACCCCCAGACCTGTCATGGCTGTGAGTACTATCCATGCACAGGGCCCTCAATGCACGTCTCATATATCCTCCTCCTAACCCAGTGGTCGGCAAACTCATTAGTGAACAGAGCCAAATATCAACAGGACAACGACTGGAATTTCTTTTGAGAGCCAAATGTTTTCAACTGAACCTTCTTCTAATGCCACTTCTTCCAAATAGACTCGCCCAGGCCGTGGTCTTTTGTGGAAGAGCCACACTCAAGAGGCCAAAGAGCCGCATGTGGCCCATGAGCCGCAGTTTGCCGACCACGGTCCTAACCCAATACGGTGCATTTTATTGTTTCTCCATTTGTCAGAAGAGGAAACTGAGGCTCAGAGGCGTGCAGCAGCTTGCCCGGGGCACTCCGCCATGAATCGGGGAGCCAAGTCTGTCCAGCTCCAGAGTCTGGGCACTTCACCTCCACGCTGGACTGAAGAGGGGACGCCGCTCGTCTTGTTGAGACTAAAAGAGGGCCAGGGGCTTGGCCCAGGCCAGACAAGTCAGTGGCCTCAGAGAAGGCTCCCAGGGGTCCCCATGTCCATGTCCATCTCCATCACAGGAGACCTGGCTCTCAGTCAAATGCTCACCAAGGGCCTGAGGTTCTGACATCCCCTTCCAGAAACAGCCACCCATGGGATGGGAACAGGGGTCTGGAGTCGGGAAGACAGGGCCCACTAGGGACCTCTTCCCTCCCCTGGGTGTTAAAACAGGGTTGCCGGAGAAAGTACAGGATGCCTCGCTCAATTAGAATTTCAAATCTGGCCAAAACCGGTTTGGCTCAGTGGATAGAGTATCGGCCTGCAGAATGAAAGGTCCCAGGTTCGATTCCAGTCAAGGGCATGTACCTTGGTTGCAGGCACATCCCCAGTAAGGGGGGGTGCGGGAGGCAGCTGATTGATGTATCTCTCTTATCGATGTTTCTAACTCTCTATCCCTCTCCCTTCCTCTCAGTAAAATAATCAATAAAATATATTTTTTAAAGAATTTCAAATCTGAACAGCAGATTTAAAAATACAAGTACATCCCATGCAATACCCACAGTGGACCCCTGAAACCATGTGGGTGGTATTTATACGTTCCATGTTTCATCCTACACATGCATACCCACGGTAAAGTTTAACTTATAAACTGAGCTCAATAAGAGAGGAACAGCAATAACTAATAATCAAACAGGACAATTATAACAGGATCCTGTAGTACACGTTCTATGATTCCTGTGGCCGATCCTCTCCCAAAAGACCTTATTATGCGGGGCTCACCCTTCCGTCCCTCGTGCTGAGGTGGGAGGGTACAAGGCCTACGTGACCAGTCGCAAGCAGGTGGGTGCTGGACCACAGGGTGATTCACATCCCGGGCAGACGGAACGGGGTGGTGAGGTATGTCATCACACTACTCAGGACGGTGCACAATTCAAACCCCTGAATTCTCTATTTCTAGAATTTTCCATCTAACATTTTTGGGCTATGGTAGACCACAGTGAACTAAAACCTTGGAAAGCAAAACCAAGGATCAGGGGGAACTACTGTACTTAACAACAACAATAAAATGCAACCCTCACCAGGAGTTCTCTGTGTTCATTTGCTGTCTGGCAAACCCTCCCCGTATCCCGTCCCCTCCTCGCCCCCCCCCCCCCCCCGGTTAAATAATATTGCATGTAATAACCATGGATGGTGTCCGACGGGCACTAGACGGATGCGGCTGGTCACTTCCTAAGTTCTATAAATGTCTAATCACCATGCTGCATGCCCGAAACTAACATAATAGTGCACGTCAACTGTAAAAAAAACCGACCCACTCTCCCTCCCAGGAGCATGCTCGGGCTTTCACCTCCCCCCCAGGTGTGCACCTCCTAAACTCCAAGGGACCCCAGGAGACTTGCAGCCAGGGGGAGGGGGACAATGGGAAGCAACCGCTGGTCCCCCAAGCCTGTCCCCAAGGCCCCTTTGCTCTGACTCTCCAGGGAGCTGACAGCAGCCCCGCCTGGGCTCGCTTCTTCCTCAAACATGCCCAGAGCCAAAGCAGCTTGGCCTCATCTCTCTCCTGTGGCTTCTTCTACCCTCAGCCCTTCCTGTTTCACTGCCTCCAGCTTTAATACACATACTCTCAGAATCAGAAGAAGGAAAAATAAATTTCTGTAAAGGAGCAAGAGAAGATGGGATCTCTGCTGGCCGCTTAGTTCCGGGAGAACCAACCCCACCGCAGGGCTCCCAGTAGAACCTGCAGGGTTCCTGGCTTTCCTTCCCCGGCCCTGTCACGGGGGCCTCAGGCCACTGTGGAGAGAGGGCCGGCCCCAGGACTCCGGGGCCAGAGGCGCACCTGAGGCCTGGTGGCAAGCCGGGCCCAGCATTCACTCACCGGACTGGGAGCGTGCAAGCACTGAGACCCAGGAGGGCCGTAGGAGCTCAGACCCCCACCGTGTCACAGCCCCAGCCCCCTCTAGGAGAGAGTTTCCGCCTGAGCCCTCATCGGCAGGGGCCCCAGACCTGTCTGTTAGGCAGGATGGAATCCACAGCTCATCTGTCAGAGCTGGAAGGCCCCAGGGATCCTCAAGTCTAACTCCAGCAGCGGCCAGGTTGGGAGCCTGAGGCTGTGCCAGGTCCCTGGGCCCGCCCCCATCTGGGCAGAGCCAGGGTAGGGAGGATTTGGGCCTTCAGAAGCTGCTGCTGCTGCTGCTGCCCCTCAAATGTCATCGCTGCCACCATTGCCCCCTCCCCCACCCCCATCGTGACCAACACAAGCCCCTCTTGTTTAAGTTCTTTTCCTTTCTTTAACTCATTGAATCAGCCCCTAATTAGTCCCTCCTGATGCCTATCACCCTGATTAGGTTTCAAAAATCAAGTTGCCACACACCTCACCCCTCCACCTCAGAGAGGTGAGCTGTTGACAAGAAACTGAGGGACGCCCAGCTCTGTTCCCTGGTTTGAGCAACTCATTCTGATGCTACTTCACACAAGCTTCATCAGACCCCAGAACGCAGAGCCCAGACCCCAAAGCCTGACCCCAGGGCTCAGAGCTGGAACCCTTGTCCAGGGGCCCGAGGCCAGGGTCCTGACCCTGGTGCGCAAGGTGGACCTGATACCCTAGGACCTTCCCTCCCAAGCCCTACAGCCAATCTCACCTGCGCGACTGTCAAAACAGGAACCGGGCGCCCATCCCACACCCACCCCACGGCCTCGGCTCCTTCCCCCTGCGGCCAAGCGGGCGCCTCTGGGTTCTCACCTGCGAACGTCCACATAGGTCTCCACTCCCACCACGCACACCGCATGGGTGGGCTTCTTCAGGCTCAGCCGCACCGTCCGCTGCGAGGCCATCCTCCGCCTGCTCCCGGCCCCCTCGCTCCCGGCGTCCCAGGTCCGCTCCTGGGCACCTTGGAGCCGGGGAGAAGCGTGAGTTCTGACAGGTCGTGCTTTCCTCCTCCCTTTTAATTTCACCCAGAGACCTGACGAGCCTGCCTGAGAGCTAAGTCCCCACCTCCTGGCCCCACGCCCAGTCCTCCTCACTCTCTGTCAATCCGGAGCCCTGCGGAGGAGGCCCCAAGGCCAAGGCCTCTCTGGAGGATGGAGAAGGGAGTTTCAGCTCGTGCCCCTGGTGGGGAGCTCAGCTGCCAACACAGGACTTACTGAGCTCCCAGCAGCCCCCCGGCCCCCTTCCCTGGCTCTGCCTCGCTCCTCAGACTCTGGGTGCCTGAGCCCAGGCTGTAAAGATGTCAGCGTCCTCTGAGAGCTGACTATGCGCCAGGCGCCGGCTAGGCAGTTTACAGATCTTATCTCGTGTGACAGAAAGCCCTGCAAGGTTGGAATGCTGGGCTCCAATCCGCTCTGCCTCTTACAGCCTTGACCTTGGTTGGATTACTTCGCTGCTCCCCCTAGAAGATGGAAGCTGTGGTATGGGGACCACAGGAGCTATGTGTGAGAGGTTCAGTACTGTGCCTAGCACCTAGCATTCAGTACAAGAACTGCCAGCCCTACCTGGTATGGCTCAGTGGATAGAGCATCAGCCTATAGACTGAAGGGTCCTGGGTTCAATTCCTGTCAAGGGCACATGCCCAGGTTGCAGGTTCGATCCCCCATGCAGGAGGCAGCCAATCAATGATTCTCATGATTGATGCTTCTAGCTCTCTCTCCCTCTCCCTTTCTTTCAATAAGTCAATAAAAATACATTTTTTAAAGAAATGCCAGTAATTATCAGTAGTATCTCCATTTTACAGGAGGAGAAGCACAGCTGCAGGTCACACTGATAGTAAGTGGTAGAGCCAGAGTCTGCACCCAGGTCCACCTGACTCCAGCACTCTCCCACCCCCTATCTACCTGTGAGGGACTGCCCTCCTCCCTTGACTCCAGAGCTGGCGCTCAGAAAAGGCACCCAGAGCAATGGACTGAAACGAATCCCCTCTCCTTTTAGCATTGGCAAGTGCTGGCTCCCCTGTGCTTGGGTGTTTATGGAATTCCATTCATTCATTTGACAGTCATTCATTGAGCATCAGCTCTGGGTGAGGCAATCCTTAGGGCAATGGGGACACAGGCGCTGGGGATGGACAAAACAAACTGCAATCCCTACTCTGGCGGCATTTGTATTCTAGGGAGACAAAGGGAATAGAGCCTGCTTTGGCCAGGATTAAATTTCAACTTTTCCCAAGTAAAATGTGGGTAACATTAGACGGTGCAGTGAAATTCTTCTAAGCAAAAGATGATGGTGGTTTGGTCCCGGGGAGGGGGGGGAGGGAGAGGCAGGGTGTCAGTGAAGGTGGTGAGAAGTGGTTGGATTCTTGAAGCTGGAGCTGAGGTTTGCTGGTGGATTGGATGTGGGTGTGAGAGAGAGGAGTCAAGGATGCCTGGAGTGTTTGGAGCCCCAGCAGCTAGACGGAGCAAGTTGTCATCAGAGAGACAGGAAACGCTGGGCAGCGGGTTGGCTGTTCCATGTTGGACTTGTTAGACAGGAAATGTCTATTAGACCTGTGAGTGGAGATGATGGATTACAGGGGGCATGCTCCCTCCATGTGGGAGGTTGGGGGTGTTAAGGAAAGTTCCCTCAGGAATCACAGGACACCCCTCCTCAGCCACGGGGTCCCCTCATTCCGAGTAGTCATTGCACAGACAGAACTCCCCCCTTACAGGTCTGGGCTGGGAGGATAGCAAAGAGAGAGAGATGGAAAAGAAAGAATGCCCACTGTCGGAACCAGTCTGATGGGGCCAGAGGGGGACACAGGCTCTGTCTCCAGGACCCCCCAGCCAATGAGGGAGACGAGAAACTTAAAAACAGCATCAACATTTATGTGGCTACTTTTGGTTTTGAAGCTCTTCCTGGAATGACCTTTCTTACTGCCAGCATATCTGATTACAAATATTCTTGGGATACTAAGTTTATTACACCCAAAGACACCAAGACAAAGTCTAGGTTTGCCCATGGATACAGAACCCAACATAACCGTGCTTCAGGGATATGAGGCCATTAACCAGGGCCAGAACCATTTTGTTCATATGTAATGTAATGTAATGTAATGTAATGTAATGTAATGTAATGTAATGTAGTGTAATGCAGTGTAATGCAATGTAGCATGTAAAATGCAGGTTCCCTAAGGGCACATGGCATATTCCCATTAGAAAAAGATGGGTGGCCTTTTTTTTTTTCCTCTGGGAGTGAATGGAAGCGAGCTGGAACTCAGAATGGGTGTGCTACAATTGGTTTTCTGAAGGCGAGGATTCTGGGTTTCTTTTTAAATTTCTGTGTGTTGAAGCAAAACAAGCCCACAATCCTGGGTGAGGATGGTACTAATTGAGCTTGTTTAGAAGGAATTGTGAAGGCTGAAATAAATAATATAGAAAAATCCCCTTGCTAGCCCAGACTTCCCGAGAGAATGTGACCTTTAGAACTGCCCCAGGTAACACAGGACACAGCACCAGACCACCAGACTCAGACCCTAGAGGTAGTAAACTTGATGTGTTATCAACATCCTGCGTGGTTCCACCCTGTACCTTGTGATAATGACTATCCTCCCCTCAAGGAATTCCTGTCCCTCTTTCTGGAAGACCCCCTCCCCTTGTCCTTCGTTCTAACTTTGCGGTTTTTGCCTTTATAAGCCTGTAAGAAGGTCTGCTCGGGGCTTGACTTGGCTGCTCCCTGCGTGAGTAACAGGTCAGGCCCCAGCGCGCTGGAATAAATCCTCTTGCTGTTTGCAAAAAAAAAAAAAGAAAAGAAAAAGATGGGTGGATGGGTGGGTGGGTGGATGGGTGAATGGGTGGGTGGGTGGATGGGTGAATGGGTGGGTGGATGGATAGATGAGTGAGTAGATAGGTGGGTGGGTGGAGGGATGGGTGGATGGGTGGGTTGGTGGGTGGGTGAATGGATGGATGGAAAAGATGGGATGGTGTACAAAGAATTATCTACAAAGATGATGATAATGGTGATAATGATGGCAACAACGACAACAACGATGATGATGATGATGACAAAACACATACAGAGCCCTCACCACACGCCAGGCAGTATTCTAAGCCCCTTCCATGTCCTGACTTATCTAATCCTCACAACAATACCAGGCAGCAGGTACCAATTAAGCCTGGAAGCCCAAGTTCAAACAGACCACAGCATGCATGTGCAGGAGGTGCCTTCTGCAGGTTGTGGGCAGGTCACGGTGTCTTAAAATAAATGTTCTGAGAGCCGGAGGAAAGAGGGGGAAATGGCAGAGAGTGGGCAGAGAGGCTGAGAGGAACATCTCTTTACAAAATGAAAACGCCAGGGCACAGAGACGCCCAGGGACCCTTTCAAGATCCGAAGCTGGAAAGTGTGGAGCCAGGATCGGAGCCCAGGCCATCTGACCCTAAGTGGGCTCGTAATGTTTGGCTAGATCCCTGGGAGGTAGAGTATCGGGTCTACCTTCTTCCTCGTGCTTTTATGTATTGTTTGAACAGCTTTGGTGAGCAAAAATGTTTACTTTTAGGGGGAAACCAGAAGCGTTTCCTGTCCTGGCCTCCCTGCCCACCCTCTGCTGTCTGCTCTCTGCCTCCCTGCCTCTTTCCTCCGGCTCTGAGAACATTTCTGTCAAGACACCAACCATGACCTGCCAGGGCCACTGCCCTGCTCAGAAACCTCAAAAGTCATCTCCTGTACACCCATGCTGTGGTCTACTTGAAATTCCAAACTTAATAGGTCAAATTTGGGAGGCACCGGGGCAGCGGAGCGAAATGACATCATTGACCCCTCTCTCCTTCCTTAGAACATACATAGCGCTGGGAGGGCCTGTCCAGGTCAGCCTCACACGCAGCCCCGGGTGGAGGGAGGAGGCCTGCCCGCTGCCGGGTGACCGTGGGACTCTAGCTCGATTCCAGGATGTCCTGGAACAACCCAGGGAAACGCAGCAGGAGATGTCTGAGGCTGGTGCCTCCGTGTCTATGACCTCATTTCCTCCCTTCTTCAGCAACTTCTTCCTAGCATCTTCCATGTGCCAGGCTTTATTCTTGGCCCTGGGACATAATAGTGAATTAGACAAGCCACGTCCCTGCCCTCAGGGGGCATACAGAGTAGCAAGAGAGACAGAATACACCACTGCATGGAGACTAGGATGTCAGGAGGGTGAGACATGAGGAAGTAGAGTACAGGGGCAGGCTGGATGGGGTGCTGTTGTGAGTGGGCTGGCCAGGTTAGGCTTATCTGGGGAAATGACAGTGGAGCTGAGATCTGAAAATAAGGCCTTGGTGATGTCATGGGCTCTTCCAATCTAGAGGATTCCATTGCTCTAGAAGTACTCCCTATCTGTCTATATTTACAAATGGGATTGTTGAGCTAGACCGTTTCCAAACTCGGATGCTCTCAGGAGTCAGGCAGATAGCATAAATGTGTGAAGCTGCCAAATGCAAGACAATAGGGAAGAGTGGCAACTGTGGCAAAGGGAATAGAGCCTGCTTTGGCCACACATTAAAATTCAACATTTCCTACAGACAGAACACTATGGGTCAAGCAAAACCCATCTGTAAGTCTGACCCGACTACGTGCAGTTAGTTCCAGACCCCAGCTTTGCCTATGTGTGGATTGGTGGGTAAGGAGGGTGATGGAGGGAATGACGCTGCTTGGGGAAGTCATTTGATGCTGATGAGAAGTCACGTGGGCCCAAGTGAATCTTGTCACCATCAGGCATGGACCTTGCCTGCCTCAGGCCTTGTGACCAGTCAGAGTAGGTTCTGGGCTGCCCCCATGATTGCTGACACCAGTTCTTCCATTAAGGGGACCCCCTCTCCAACACACACACACACACACACACACACACACACACACACACACACAGTCTGTGCGTGAGCTTGCCTGAGACAGCCATGGAGGAGGGGGGATCTGCAGGGCCAGCCTTGGCCTTGCTCCACTCGCAGCACCTGAGCACAGGGACAGTGGGCTTCAGAATCCCGGACTTCAAGCTGGAAGGGCCCCTAGAGACCATCAATCCAGGCTCACTTCTGGCTGGGTAAACTGAGGCTCAGAGAAGAGCAATGACATGCCTGTGATGACCCAGTAAAGTCACAGGAAGACAAGCCTGGGCCCCAGGCTCTCAGTCATCCCCCTCATTGACAAAACATCTATTGGATACAGGTGCTGTTCCAAAAGCACCTGTTGAGAACTCTCACACCTGTTGAGAACTCTCAGCTCCTTATATTGGCTTACTCCCCTGGGGTCCCCTAGGTCACCCCTAACCCCTTCCTGTGCCCCTGGAACCCAGGGCAGGATCCTGGCCCCCGGATAAGTGAAGAAGGAACCTCAGAGGCTCTGACTCAGCCATCGTGAGAAAACAGGGTACACACTGTGTGCTGCAGGGCAGAGAGCCTGGGGCCAGTGGCTCTAATAGAAGGAAGTAGTGAGGGTCACAAGTCACCCAATTCAATCCACTCAGTCCCCTCAGAGCCCAAACCCCCAGTACAGGACATGCAGGAGGCAGCTGATCAATGACTCTTTCTCATTATTGATGTTCCTATCTCTTTCTCCTTTTCCATTCTTTTCTAAAATCAATAAAAATATGAAAAATCCTATCTAATAAAGAGGGGATATGCTAATTGACCATCACATCCTCATAAAGATGGCACCACAGCCAATAAGGAGGGAATATGCTAATTGACTGCCATGCCCTCAAAGATGGCAGTGCCCACAGCCACAAGATGGAGGTGCCCAGTCCTCTCAGTCCCCCAGCCACCCAGGGACATCCTGAGAGATGACCAAATGACTGAACAAGCAGGCTGCATGGGGTGACCAGGCCAGTGGGGGTGGGCTGTGAAGGGGCGACCTGGCCAGCAGTGGGGGGTAGTTAGGGGCAACTAGGTAGATAGGCAGGTGAGTGATTAGCGGCCAGCGGTAGAGGATTATGAAAGGGATGTCTGACTGCCAGTCAATATCAGTAGTCAGACATCCCCTGAGGGTCCAGATTGGAGAGGGTGCAGACTGGGCTGAGGGGACCTCTCCCTCCATGCATGAATTTTGTGTACCAGGCCCCCAGTAAATAAATAAATGAGGCAAGTGTGGGACAATTAATTAAGTGATTCACAACATCCTTGTGATTGGGTCTGATTGATCTGCAGGTGTGTTGGGGGTGGGGTATCTATAGGAATGTCTGTTTGGTACCTTTCAGAACCTCCTCCTTGAGAATTCTTTGCATTATCTAACCCTTTGATGAAATAGGGAGAGGCAGGGGATTTGGGAGTTCCCTCTCTGACATTGGCTCTTCCTTGTAGCTGCTAGGCTGCAAGAGCAGAGATCCCTCATTTTCCAATGTCAGCCAGCTGGTTCCAGTTGAGCTCCCACTGTGAGAATCAGCCCCGAACCAACACCTAGTGCTGGCTCTCTTATAGCGGGGGACTCAGGCCTGAGAAGGGGTTGAGGAGGCATCTCACTGGGTATCACCTCACACAGAGCTTCGCATCTCGGAGGCCCTGCCGGGAAACATCCCCCTCCACCCCCCCCACACCCCCCTCCCCGCCCAGGCCCCTGCCTCGCTGAACCCACAAACACAAGGAGGCCCAGAGAAGGCGAGAGCCACAGAACACACAGCCTCGTAGAGGCCAAGTAGGATGAAGGACAGAAAGCCGACTCCAGAGACAGACACTTGGATTCTCCGCCGCCTGACATGGTTCCTCTTTCTTTCCTTTGGGGCAGCTCTGTCCAATGGGACACCCCCACCCCACCCCGGGTCTGGCCTGTGCAATCGCTGTTGTCAACATCTACTATGCTGCTGACAAGATCTCATCTGCCAAGACCCCAGTGGAGACAGCATGACACAGACAGGTCAACATCTTTCCCAAAACCACTCACTCATTTATTCGACAATAATTTTGTGGGCACTGCCAGGAACCAGGCCATGGTGGAGCAGAAGCCTGGCCCAGCCTGCCTTAGCGGAAAGCATGGTTCATGGAGAAGGTGGGATGTGGGAACACATCGTCATGAGAATGTTTTGTAAGAGCCACCACAGGGGCTGTGCCAAGGACCGCGGATGCAGGTGTGGGAGGCAGGGATGGTAACAGCGGAAGCCCGTGTCGCTGAGCACATGCAGGGCGCCAGCTCTGGGCCAAGCACGTGTCAGCACCATCTTTCCATCTTGCGCCAAACCTGAGGGGTGAGTTGTCATTTCTGCTTTGAAGAGGAGGGACTCCAGTCTCAAGGAGCTGAAGCAACAGTCCCAGGTCTCCTGCCAAGGAGGATGGAGGCCAAGCTGCTGCCCCATCAACCGGACCGGGGTGTTAATTGCTACGTTCTCCTGCCCCCGAGGACGTAGCTCTTACCTCGTGCACTGCCTGCCGGTGCCAGTGCTTCCAGGCTCGGGGGCCACGTGGCCTCAGCTTCCTATTGCATCACCTATGCCCCAAAGTCCCCTTGGGAAGGGCAAAACTGCCCTGTGTCTGGCCTTCTGGAGGACTCACGAGACACCCCTCCCAGCTACCTCACACCAGTACCGTCCTTTGGGCCCTGGCTGCCCAACTCTGTCACCTTGGCACCCCGTCAAGCTCTGGAGCCTCATGGGACCTGGGCCCAGGCCAGCCAGCCCCTGCTGGCTTTGGGTTGGTCTGAGTCCTGGGGCCAGCCTGGGGGCAGAGGCCCACCCCAGGGAGGGCCCTGATGGCTGGGGTGGGGGATGGGGCACATACATTCCTAAAACATCAAGGGAAGAGGACGCTTCAGAGATAAACCTGGAAGACTGTGGGTTCACGTTTAAAACAGATAAAAGAGTAGACACGCAGGACCAAGCAGAATGAGGGCTCAAAGCCCATCCTTTCCCCCTCCCCCTCCCCCTCCCCCTCCAACAGTCCCTACAGCCCTGTGAGGAGCCTGGCTTGTCATGGACAACAAGCCCAGAGAGGACCAGCACGCGGCCCAAGGCCACACAGCCCATTCTCGGGGGAGAAAAGAAGGGGCACTGGGGTATAGGTGGTCCGTGGTTGGGCAGGCTGGGCCAACAGTGGACAGAGCCCTGGCCTGTCACTGATTGGCTGTGTGACCCCAGGCAGCCATTTGACCTCTCTGGGCTGTTCTGGTCTCTGCAACATGGGACTCACTGTTTTGTCCTGCACTTTCCAACACGGCCTCCTTCACACCTTTCAGGTGGTGGCCATGCTTATCCCCACTCTGCAGATGGAGACGCTGAGGCTGGGAGCCAGCAGGTGACTCACCCCCTGGCACCGGCTCCAGTACTGCTGGGGCCCAGGTGGGAGGTCGTGGACAGGGAGATGAGGCACGGGGAGGAGAGGTGAGGAGCTCGGTCACACTGGAACAGCCGCAGAGCGGAGGCTCGGAGCCAGCTCCCGGCACCTTGCCTGGCTCCAGAGAAAACAAAGTAATCTCCTTAAGTCTTTGGCAAGGAAGCCAGCTCTTACCAGATGGGCTGTGGCCAACACCCTGGGAGCTGTCAACACCCTGCCACATCCTCCTTTCCTGCCCACCTCCACTGTCTTTCCTGGGAAAGGCGGCTCTGTTACCACACAAGCGTGTCCTCCCTCAGAGCCAGGCCCCCACAGGTGGCACGCACACCCCTTCCCCACCCCGTGCCCTCCAGCCTGGACTCCCGTGCAGAACGGACAAGAGGTGCTGACATCAGCCACGTGAGAAGCCAGGCTCCCCCAAAAGCTCTGCCCCCCTACAGCAGGGGCATGGAACCTCTTTTCTGCCAAGGGCCGTTTGGATATGTATAACATCACTCGCTTAATATAATCCACTGAGTATAAATTTATGCTGCTATGAAAAACTGACCCCAAGGCTTCAAGAGGGTGGGGGTGAGAGTTTGGGTAGGCAGTCAGCAGAGGCCGTGCATGGGTGACCACCCATCCCCACAGTGCTGTCCTCCTCCCCCGCATTGACCCAGCTACCACCACCCTGACCCTAGGCCTTCACCCCCTCTTGTCTGGGTCCATGGGTTATGCATTTATGCATGTAGGTGCTTTGGTGGATCTCTTCCCACCCACCGCCTTCTCTCTGAGGGCCTGCAGTCTGTCTCATGCTCTGTGTCTCTGGATCTATCCCAGGGCTGGATTTTCAATCCTGGGGTCAAACGCAGCCTTTGCTTCTCTGTCGGTCCCCTGGGAACCTGCTCCGAGGTGCTCACGGCATCTCCTTCCTAGACAAGCTTCAGAGAACCCTTCACAGATCACAGCACCGACCGAGGCCCTGAGCGGCCCCTCCCGCTCCCTGCCAGCACCCTCTGCCTCTGCCCCTGCCTACTGCCATCCTCCTGTGCGGCCCTGTCATCTATGTGACTGGCTGCAGAGTTCCTGTGCCCTGGGCCGCCTCCATGCAGGCCCACCCGACCCAGCCCCTGCCTGGCCCCTTCCCTCTGAGCGCTGGCCTGCGCGCTGTCAGGCTCACATCCTCCGAAGTCCCCTTCAGGGTTGGCAGCCGGAGGGGCAGAAGGGGGAGTCTGGCTTTGCCTGGCATGGCACACACTGACCCCAGGACGGGTGAGGACTTCAAAACTGGACCCAGCTCAGCAGCACACTCCCCTGGCCTGACCCACCCCTGCTCCCCACCAGGGCCCCACCCTCCTGCCTGTGTGACTCACCTCCACGGAGCACTGGGGACCAGGCTCCGGGGCCAAGACTTGGACAATGTCCTGAGGGGTCCAGACAGAACGTCCAAACCAACGTGGAAACCAGGGGAGAGATCAGCAGGTGAGCTTGGGGTCAGCCAGTGGGGCTGGTGGAGTCAAGGAAACTTCTAGAAGCAATGTCACTGCAAAGAATTAAAGACCCAGCCCAGAAAACAAACATGGGAAACCTTTCCTTTCACCCTGCCTAGGTTCTGAAAACATTCCTCTTCATTAACCTTCATAAAGAAAACCATGTGAGCTTGACGAGAGGATCTGGCCCCTTTATTTCCTTCTGATTGAAACGCGTCTCCTCGGTCAGAGGTGAGTTCCCTTGGCGGGCAGGGGCCGCAGCCATGAACCTGGCGCCCAGCAAACAGAGCCCGGCCCATCCATCACTGACGCCAGGAACTGATGACTAAAGGAGTGACATTTCCACTTAGAGGAAAGGATACGCATAACTCCTGTGTCGGCCAAAGCCTGACACCCAGACAGAATGAGAAATGCCTGCGAATCGACGTGAAGGCCCCATAAGTGGAACGAAACTCAAACTCCACATGCCCCAGATCCTAAGCAAGACCTTCTGGGGGAGTCCGCGCCCACAGCTTCTGGGCTGCGACCAACCCTACGCCACCCCCCTGCCAGGCATGCACCCAGGTGCCTTCACGGGGGGGAGGGGGGGCAGAGGCGGGGGAGTCAGTTTTGGAAAGTCTCATGCAAAGTGCCCGGGGAAGGTAAAGGGAAGGAGGGTGAATGGTGATGCTGGGAGGAAGGCTGAAAGGCCAGGGAGTCTTCCAGACAAGCCCGAGGCTTCCCCCTGGGTGAGCCGGGCTCAGCGCTAACAGGGGGGTGAGAATAGGGGTTCTATCCATCCTCAATGGGAGGGGAGGCCCCCTAACTGAACAAGCTGGGTCTCCCCAAGAAATAGCCAAGCAGAATGGAAAGGACCCCAGGCCAGGAGTCAGGAGCCCTGGGTTCCAGCCCTCACACCCGGCAGACTGGCTGGGCGACCTTGTGCACCTGCCCGTGACCTCGGACTTTACTTCTGTAAGGAGAGGATTGGGCAGCTGATCCGCAGGGAGCTGTCCAGCTCTGACTCGGGGATCAGCCCACACCTCCGGCTCCCCCTCCCCCAGTTCTCCCCTGTGTCCATCAGCCCTGCTCCCCCGCCTCAGTGACACCCGCTCCCCATGTGACCCACAGGGAGGCTAGTCAGGGTAGGACTGAGTCTGAGAACCAACCAGCCCCAGCCCAGGCCTGAATCACCCCGCCCAATCCTGGCCCTCTGCCCTGGGCGCTCTAGCTGCCAGCGTGGCCCGGCAGGGCGGGCACCTCGTTCTGAACCACTGCTTTCCTTAGCACCTGCTTCCTGCTCCACTCCCCCTGAGACCACGTGTGGCCTCCATCCACCCAGATGTCCAGCTCTGGCCCCCAAGCGCCAGCCACACCCAACACCCGCCTCCTGGCTGCTGGCTCTGAAGGAGAAAGACAAGGACAGGCACATTGTGCAGAGCCCATGCTCTGTGAGGTCCCCAGACTAAGTGTCACCAACTGCCCATCCCTTAGAAGCTTCCTGTCTGGTGGGGGAGGCACAGTCTCTGTCCTGGAGGACTTCCTGTCTGATGGGAAGGCACAGTCCCTGTCCTGGGGAAGCTTCCTGTCTGATGGGGAGGCACAGTCTCTGTGCTGGAGGACTTCCTGTCTGATGGGGAGGCACAGGCCTGTCCTGGGGGACTTCCTGTCTGATGGGGGAGGCACAGGCCTGTCCTGGGGAAGCTTCCTGTCTGATGAGGAGGCACAGGCCTGTCCTGGGGAAGCTTCTTATCTGATGGGGAGGCACAGTTTCTGTCCTGGGGAACTTCCTGTCTGATGGAGAGACAGTCCAGCCACTCAGGTCATCTAGTCTGCTGGGACCAGCACAGCTCCTCCCGCAGAGGAGCTAAGGGCTAGGCAAAGCCTCTCTCCCCCTTTTGCAAACCTTCTGCTCTGATCGAGGAGGCACAGCCCCTGTCCTGGAGGACTCTCCAGTCTGATGGAGGAGCCCTCAGGAAGCTCCCTCCCCGTCGGTGGAAGGGACCCGCTCTCTCTAATGCACTTGCTTACTTCTGGCAAAGACCCTCCACACGCTGTCTCCCTGGAGCCCGGTCACCATCCAGGTGCGAGGCCAGCCAGAGACTGGCCTCTCTGACCACTGGGGACACAGAGAAAGAGAAGCAGCAGGGCCAGGGGTGAGGCCCTACAGCAAGACAGGACTGGAGCCGAGTTCATCTCCAGAGGGAAGGAGGAAAGCAGAGAACAGGGGTGGATGGCTAAGGAAGCTGGCTCCCCAGGTCCCTGACCCAGAAAGGCTGGGCAGCCGGTGCCCGCTGCCCCAGTGCCCCGGTGTGGCCTGACTCCAAGCTGCCAAAGCAGCCTTTCTCAAGACGCTTTGGAAGATGTTTTTTATTGGAGGGAGGCTGCGGCCCTGCTCAGCATTTACGAGCCCAGTTTATTGATCTGGCCCAGGGAGCCTGAGGCTCAGCTTTTGCACGAGCCAAGGGGAATGCCTGCCACCCGTATTCTCCAAAAGCCACAGCTGGGGAAGGCTGGAACTCTTCAACAGTCAGACCCAGAGAGACCCCAAGGCTGAGCTGGCCAACCCCTGCCTCTTACGGGAGGGAATGGTGAGGACCAGAGATGGGCACTAACTTGCCCAAGGTCACACAGCACATCAGCAGCAGAGCTGGGGCCTGCCCCTGGCCCCCTGGACCAAGGGCTCTTATAAACTGCTATGAACGTTCATATTTAAGTCTTTTCCAAGACATGTGCTTTCATTTCTCTTTGGCAAAGGTGTGGAATTGCTGGCTCGTATGGCAAACGCATGTTTAATTTTATAAGAAACCGCGCCTGATCATTTCCAATAGTCTCGTATCCCGTGCTCCTGCGTTCAATGCTTTCTTTTATTTGTTTAAGTTGTTGGGCGCCCTCATTTCCTAATACGCATGCTCTGATTCCAATGCCGGGAGCATTTGCAGGCCCGAGTCTCCTGCTTCTTGTTCCAGTAAAACTTGTCCATGGAACCTTGGTTGTTGTGGTTTTTTAGTTTTTTTACTGTGAGCTCATGACCACGAGGACTCCATCTGTGGGGATGTCCAGAGGCTTAGATTGCTATGCTCTCCTCCAGAGTGGCTTCTAGTTTGTTTTGTCCTGGACCCTGGGAGTGCTATTCACTAAGAACGACTTGAAACGAAGTTCTCAGCTCGAGGTCTCTGAATGGAGCAGGAAGTAGGGACCGGGGCTCTGACCTCACTGAGGGGGTCCGGGAAGACTTTCTTTCCCCTCCATCCCGAGTCAAAGCCACCGCCAACCGTTTTTCCTGCCACCTCCTTTGAGAAGACAGATCTGTTTCAAGTTTACCCCTTCACTAGTGGTGTAGGCTGAGGAGGCTCTGACCCGATGGGGAATCTCAGATCCCATGCCCTACCTGGTCGGATCGTGGGTGATGCCTCCCTCCCGTGTACATCTGTGAAGAGCAAAGCTCCACGTGGCTGGTCGCAGAGGGGGATGCAAAAGGGCTTGGAAAACAGTTTCTTCTACAGCAAAGAAGAATGGCCCTGACCAGTTTGGCTCAGTGGATAGAGCTTCGGCCTGCAGACTAAAAGGTCCCAGGTTCGATTCCGGTCAAGGGCATGTACCTTGGTTGCAGGCACATCCCCAGTAAGGGGCGTGTAGGAGGCAGCTGATCGATATTTCTCTCTCATCGATGTTTCTAACTCTCTATCCCTCTGCCTTTCTCTCGGTAAAAAATCAATAATATATATATATATATTTTTAATTTAATAAATAAATAAATAACAGGCACACCATAATCTGCACATGGTGTTTAGAATAGCTTTATTCCTACGCGCCACAAACAACACAGCTGTTCTGTGACCAATGGATGGATAGACAAGCCGGGGTACACCCGTGCAGGGGCAGACACTACTGATACACACCTTCACACCTGGGACCCTCGAATGCATTCTGCTAAGAAGAGCCAGGCACGAAAGGTGACCTACGGCACGGGTCCATTTACGTGACCTTCAGGAAAGGGCAAACCTAGATTAGGGTGGAAAACAGATAACTGACTCCAAGAGCTTTGCACTCAAAGGGGTGAACTTCACTCTCGGTGAATGTGGCCTCAGTTTAAAAACCAGCATGGGTCTGGTCCCCGGGAATCTTTGAAGGGGCTGTCAGTTCGGGGCCCGCTTGCCTCTCTTGATTTGTGTACACATTCGCCTTCATTTACTATTTTCTTTCTTTTTTTATTTTCTTTTTAAAAATATATTTTATTGATATTTTATTGAGAGGAAGGGATGGGGATAGAGAGTTAGAAACATTGATGAGAGAGAAGCATCGATCAGCTGCCTCCTGCACGCCCCCCACTGGGGATGTGCCTGCAACTAAGGTACATGCCCTTGACCGGAATCGAACCTGGGAACCTTCAGTCCACAGGCCGACGCTCTATCCACTGCACCAAAGCAGCCAGGGCTTCATTTACTATTTTCACGATTACCTTTTTGCGTTGAAGTGCTTTGTCTACTTTCTTGCCGGCTCAGTCGTCCATTTTGAAACATCCTTTTAGCTCTGTGCGTGGAGCTCCAGACTAACAAGGGAGACAGCATCGTTATCCTCAGAGGCTGCTGGCCCCACGGAGGATGACAAGCTGGGCCAGCAGGAAGGCATGCCTCCTCAGCTGCCCTGGGGCGTCGGGGGGCTGCCTGGGCCTCCCAGATAGCATAACTTTTTCATCACGACAATAATGGCGATAATTAACTGGCATGAAACTCTGATGCGCAGAAGGCAGCTGACTGGGCTCTCAGCCAGGGAGGCATCGCCGCATGACTCACGGCCTGGCTGCTGGTCACAGCGGGGCAGCCAGAGGGGTGGCCCACCTGACCAGGCTCCAGGGTGTCCACGCATGCCCGTGGGTGGGCAGGCATCGAGGGGTAGAACTCTAAGGATGGGCCTGGCTCGGGCCTGTTGGTGTCCAGAGGGTCCCAGGGCCTGTGCTCCCTGAGACCAGAGGCGTAGGGTGCTGACTTCAGAGGGGACGTGTTCCTCCCCGCAGGTCCTCTGAGAGCCCGCAGCTTGGGTCCAAAGGTTGGCCTGGCTTTGCAGACGACAGAACAGCCCGGTGCTGGCTGCTCCCACACTGAGGCCAGCCTAGGACTTTCCCTACGCCCACCCCACCATCGGGGCCGGTCTCAATGACTCTCCCCAAAAAAACCTTACTCACATCTTTCCTCTCCTCAGCATCCCTGGCTCAGGGCCTCGCTTCCTTCATTCTCTCAAGAAATACTGAGGACCTACTGTGTGCCTGGTTCTGAGCTGGCCCTGGGGATCGTGTTTGGCCCAGACACCGAAGTTCCTCAGGGTTCAGTCTGGGAAAGGCAAGTGGGCAAACCGATGATGGTGGTGGTGGTGACGGTGATGGTGGTGATGGTGGTGCCAGTGGAGATGACAGGTCCCATGTGTTGAGGGCTGACTATGTGCCCAGCACCGTGCGAAGCACTTGACACTCATTAACTCATCGTCTTCGTAGCAGCCCTCTGAGGTCACAGTCATTATTTTAATAATGGGCCACATTTACCACTTAGTAAGTGCCGGGCACTGCTCTATGTGCTGGGCAAGGGTTAACCCAGTCAAGGTAGGCACCATGACTGCCCCTGCTTTTACAGGTGAGGAAACGGAGGTGCGGAGACATTTAATAACGTGTCCGAAGTCACACAGCCAGCAGCCGGCAGAGCAAAATGCATTTGCTATGATGGACACAAACAGGGTGTGCGTGGGACACAAAGGAGCGTCCATCCCTCCTGTGCAGATCAAGGAAGACTTCTCAGAGGAGGCGGCATTGAAACCAGGTTACCTAAGGGGGGTCTTAGGGCTTTGAGGGGACTGGAGCAAAGGCCCTGAAGCACATGTAGGGACAGGGCACAATTCCTGGGGGATGTAGGGACAGGGCGTAATTCGCGGGGGTATGCCCAGGTCCGAGAGGTGGGAAGAGGAGAGGTCGCCAAGGTCCGTAAGGTAGGCTGAGGAGCATGGGCTGACCCTGAAGGCACCTGGAAGCTGCACACGCCTCATCTCTTCCCTGAGTGGCTGAAACTAGCTCTCCACTCTGCTGGGTGCAGAACCGATAAACCCCTTCCTTACACCAGGCCCCGCAGCAAACAGCCTGCTCCGGAAGGCTGTGGGCCCTGCCTCCAGCACCCTCTTATTACACCCCCTGTACCCTGTTCCCCTGACCACATGCCCTCCATCCTCCCATGCGCCTGTTCTCCCCCTGGGATTGGCTCAGAGAACCCCTCCTCCAGAAAGCCCTCCCAGATCGCTCTAGCCCCGGTGACTTTCCATCTTCACTCTTCCCCAACGCATAGCATTTGGAACCCGTGTCTCGGCTGGAATTAGGATACGGGTTCTGTTTTCCGAATGCTGCATTCTGTGCCAGCAGCATGGCTGGGTGAGCCTGTGTTCTGTGCTCACGCAACCGCTTGCAAATTGAGGAAACTGAGGCTCAGAGAGGCGAAGGGATCCCTCTATGATCACCCCCATTAAGATGTGACCCCCAAATCTGCCTAACTCCAAGCTCCATTTAAGCAGCTGCCTCTCACACCTTCCCCATATCCCACCCTCCCCGGGGTGCAGCCACAGAGCAGGTGCTCAGTAAAGAGACAGAAACTAACCCAAAGGCTGGCCCAGCCACACAAGCCACCCTCGGTGCGGGGTCTTGCCTCACCCGCTGAAGGGTTGCGGGCTGCCCTCCAGTTACCTCTATGGGCGTGAGCTGATCACAACACAGGGGTCTGGGTGGCCCACGGTCCCCAGCAGCTGGGGACTGAGACTCAGCAGTTCTGAGCTCCTCCACCAGACACCGGCCTGGACTCCCTCCAAAAGGCCACGGGCGGGAACCTGCTCCAGGCCCACAAGAAACCAACAGAGCAACCTGGGCCCAGCTCACAGCACTTTGCCTTGCCAAACTGCAGCCAGCTAATAACCGCCTCAGCCCACAGGCACTGGGCACGTCCCGTGTGCCAGGCCCCTTGCGGGCATTTCTCATTTCTCCTCCCAACAGCTTTACGAAGTCAGAACCAATGCCATCCCCACTGTGGGAAGGAGGACACGTTGATGCATTTGTTCCATCGTCCAGTCACCCACACGTATCGAAACGAAAACGTATGGAACACCTACCGCGCGCCAGCGCTAGAGCCCAGGAGTGGGGTAAACGAATGTGCAATGCATACACCGTACCATCTCTGTAGAGCACACCGTCTGAGGGGGGCCTGGCTCTGGGTCCCAGCCACAACCCCTGGGCGGGGGGCTGCAACAGCCTCGCTAACTAATGACTGCGTGTGGGGAAGGGGATAGTGTAAAGCACATCCAGAGGGAACTGCAGGGAGCATCACAGTTCCTATCGGGTTGCATTGGGGACACCCCAGAGGGAAACCCGTATGCAGCTGGACGTGCAGCTGGACGTGCACCTGAGAGGTCCTCTCTCAGAGGGACAGCGGAGTCTGGCTGAGTGTCCCCCACCCCCAGCACCCTGCAAGGGCACAGGAAAGGAGATGGCAGTCAGGGCAAGGAGGGGACCAGGGAGGCTGCTGTCACCCATCGCAGGGGTGGGGCAGGTCATAAAGTCAAAGCCACTTTGACAGGAAGGACTTCCTCAGAGGAGCTTTCTGGGGGCGTGGGAAGCTGAGAGGATGTGAGGAGTGACGCAGTAGGGACAGGACCAGGGAAGGGGTCTGCAGCACCACATTTCCCAGACGGAGGACTCCTGGGAGGTCTGGCCTGAGGTGACTGAGCCGTAGAGGGAGAGAGCTGTCCAGGGCCTTTCCCCTCCATTGGCAGAGAGGGAAACGGAGGCCCAGAGAGAAAAACAGCACCACCCAGCAAGCGGGGGAGGGAGCAGCCAGGGGCAATGGGGGAGCTGGCCCACACACGACCCTACGGGGCAGCTCCTGAGTCACCAGGTCCCACATACCGAACTGGGTGGCTTCCTCGTAAGGCCCATCACGTCCTCATGACTGACGGCCCAGCCACTGGGCAGTTATTCACAGGCTTGTTTCAGAGGCTGAGCAGAGGGAGGAGCAGTGAAGCAACAGAGACTGGCCTTGACCTCTGTCTTGGCCTTGGCCTTGGCCTCTGGCCAGCTTCCTGCTCCAGCTTCTCCCTTTCCTTGGCCCCTTCTCACCACCGTCTCTTCTTTCCTGGGGCCTCTGAGCCTGCCCATCCAATTGGGGGCTGCTCCAGGGCACCTGTATCTCCCCATCCCCTGAGACCCCTGGCTTGGGAAGACTGGCCAGCCCTGGTAAATGTATCCTCTCTCTTGCTGAAGCCGGTTTGGCTCAGTGGATAGAGCGTCCGCCTGAGGACTGAAAGGTCCCAGGTTCGATCCCGATCAGAGGCATGGGCCTTGGTTGTGGGCACATCCCCAGTAGGGGGGTGTGCAGGAGGCAGCTGATCCATGTTTCTCTCACATCGATGTTTCTAACTCTCTATTCCTCTCTCTTCCTTTCTGTAAAAAAATAAAAAATAAATCAATAAAATATATTTTTAAAAACATATCCTCTCTATTGGGGGTCTGTTTGGAGACAGCCACTCAGAGCCTCACCCTGCCGAAGGCCAATGGCTGAGGGACAACCTCCACACTCACCCTGACCTGGCATTGCATCTGCATCGCACCTCCCAGCCCTGGCACCTGGGGCCATTTACCTAACCTTCCCCGCCTCTCTCCTCCCCTGTAAAACACACAGTAACAGCCGCCTGCCCCGGGGGTGATGAGAAGTAAATGACCGTGTTTGTCGAGGGTTCATGCGGTGAGTGTACCACAAGTGGGCACAATTAGCATCGTTAGAGAAGGAGTCACAGGCGATGGCCACGCTCAGGGTGCCCGGGGCAGCACGGTCTACACTCCCATCCGCGGCCTCGTGGGAGCCTCCGGGAGGTGACCTCCGTGAGGTGGCGTGGCCACCTCAGCAGAAGCTCCAGAGGCCCAGCCTCCTTGCCTGGAGTCGCCGAGCCCATCCCCCTGGCTCTGACTTCGTAACCCGGACCCACCGGTTGACAGGAATCTGTGTGCATCTGAGTATTTACAAGCGGGTGCCTGGAGCACATTACTTAACCTCTCCAGGCCTCAGTTTCCTCATCTGTAAAATGGGGATAATAGCAGCACCTCTCTCATGGGCTTGTTGTGAAGAGTAGATGATGCTATGGGTGCACAGGGCATAGAACACCCTCTGGCAGAGTCCGTGCCAACCAGTTAAGTGTTTGTTAACGTCATTACTTACTGAGCACCTACTCTGTACTTAAAGTATCACCTTTAACCTTCATAACAATATTGTTTCAATTTTACAGGATGAGGGAGCTGGTTTGAGTGTCCTACATTCAGAGATGTCCCGCTGAGGCCAGGGGTCACCAGATCCTGGAGATGGGCTGGCCCCTCTGGAATGGGGCCCGGCCTTGAGCAAGGCAGAGCTCCCTTTGGCTGAGGGCAAGTCCTGGAGAGAACCTCACCTGAGAGCCGCCAGCCATCACTGTCCCTCCAAGCGGGAAAACATGCTTCAGGATTTTTATTTATTTATTTATTTATTTATTTATTTATTTATTTATTTGTGGGTATAGCACACGGCAATGTCCACCAGTTTAAATGGCTTGCCAATAGAAAGTGACAAATCCAGAATTTAAAGGCCCTCCTCAGAGCCTCTGCTTCCCATCAGAGAAGGAAGGAAAAAAACACATAAAAGTGGAGTCAGCAATTTTAGGGCAGGATGATCTCACTGACCGTGACAGTATAAAAAGGAATACTGAAATCCACCCATGCAGAAGACTGCTAGATGCCGGTCCTCCGCATCCACTCTCCCCTTCTTTTTTATTTTTTAAATATATTTTTATTGATTTCAGAGAGGAAGGAAGAAGGAGAGAGAATTGGAAACATCAATGATGAGAGAGAATCACCCATCAAGCACCTCCTGCACGCCCTCCACTGGGGATCCAACCCACAACCCAGGCATGTGCCCTGACTGGGAATCGAACTCTAACCTCCTGGTTCATAGGTCACGATCAACCACTGAGCCACACTGGCTCAGCCACTCCCCCCTTATTCAATATAAAATTTTAGCTGGACACTGGCCACACAGCTTAGGACTCCGTTTCCCAGCATCCCTTGCAGCGGATGTGACCATTTGACCAAAATATGTCCAAGTCATGCAGTGGGAAGTGATAAATGCAACTTTTAGGTTGTGCCCTTAAGAAACAAAAGAAAGAAATCTGCCCTCCTTTTCCCTTTTCTCCCTTCTCACTGGGTGGAATGCAGATGTAATGGCGGGGCGTGTGGCAGCCAGGTTAGATCATGAGGTGGACGCCGAGTGTTGAGGAGGGCAGAGCAACAAGACAGAGGAGCCTGGACCCCAACATGTCCGTCACTCTTAGATGGTACCTGTTCTGCATGCTCCTCTCCTCTTGGAAAGCCACTGCTTTTCTGGCCTTTGCTATGGTTGCAAAGCCCGTGTGCCAACTGAATACAAACCAGTGAATCCCCACCAAAAGGGAACCTATGCTAGTATTTGATGCTTCTCCTTTGATTCTTTTTCCTACGTATATCAATAGGTACACTGGAATTATCGTCTGTTTATACAGGCACGTGTACCTAAATACAGGGTGGGGCAAAAGTAGGCTTACAGTTGTTGATATGGAAAATAATACAATAATTAGTACATAATAATACAAGAATTAATTCTGAATTTCAAGTACTCACAACTGTAAGCCTACTTTTTGCCCTACCCTGTATGCAGTGACTGTGGGTTTCCAGGCCACAAATTCAGGTGTGCAAGAAATACGACTGTTTTTCTGCAACTGAATGCAGTTCATGTTTCAAGCGCCTTGTTTCCTGCTGGTGGACACCTGCACTAGCCAATGGGTAACTTTGGTCACTTCAGATTAATTTCAGCCCATTAAGATTTGTTTGCCTTGAGCAAACCAGGGTGAGTACCATAAATGCAGGGTTCATCCTCCCCATCCCTCACCCCTTCCTCCTTTCTCAGTTGCATTTAAGTTTCAGTTCACAACTTAAATGTAGCCCTAAACGGTTTGGCTCAGTAAATAGAGCATCGGCCTGCAGACTCAAGGGTCCCAGGTTCGATTCCGGTCAAGGGCATGTGCCTTGGTCGCGGGCACATCCCTAGTGGGGAGGAGGGGGTGCAGGAGGCAGCTGATTGATGTTTCTCTCTCATCAATGTTTCTAACTCTCTCTCCCTCTCCCCTTCTCTCTGTAAAAAATCAACAAAATATATACTTTAAAAAATAACTTAAATGTAGCATCATAATGTCACCAATCAGAGCCAGGCCATCTAGCAGCATTGGGGTAGAATCAGAGATGGACACTGTGTCATGTGGATCCTGAAGTCCGCAGCCCCGCCTGGTTTCCGGGTGTGAGTCTCGGCTGCCTTGCTTGTCCTAGAGTCACCTGGTCAGGACTCCACAGTGCCACCACACACCATTGGAAGTTTTGGCTACTCTGCACCCCACGTGAGGCTGGAAAACTCAGGACACTGCTGGAAGCCCTCCCATCATCACTGTTTCTAGGGAAGACAAGGACCACGGTAAGGATTATACACATTTTACAGCTAAAGAAACTGAGGCCAAGAGGGGAGGGGTGACCTGGCCCTAGTGACCCAGAGGTACTAGGTATACACACACACACACACACACACACACACACACACACACACACACCTGCACGCGCACACACACACACACACACGCACATGCATATATACACACACAGCTGTGTATAAGCACCCAGATACACGTACACGGAACAGAACTGGCCTGGCCTCCTCCCCATGGCTTCCTCCCAGAACAAAAAATCATTACCCAACCTCACACGCTGTCTCCCTCCCTGGGCAGCACTGCCAGGCTGCCCCGGGGGAAAGTGGAGCAAAGCGGTGATTAACTCTCCACCTCAATTACCCGCGTTAATTTCCGAAGGGCCTGTCCGCTCCTGGAACGAGGAAGGGCAGCACCAAACACCGGCTCATACGTGCACCAGAACAAGTCTGGACCGTGAACCAGGCGGTGGTTACCACGTGGGGAGGGGAGAGGTGTGGATGGCGGCCAAGGGAGCTGGAGGCTCCAGGTTCAAGTCTCAGCTCCACCACTGTGTGGCCTTGGAAATGTCACTACCTCTCCATGGCCAGCTGGGGAGGCTCCTCAGATGTTAGCGTTTTTTAATAATAAAAACAGCGTGTTACCCTTGGAAAACTCTGGGCCCTTTGAGTCAGGGAATCACATCTGTCTTGTCCATCATCGGATCCCCATCAGTAGATACTATAAAGATTAGTGTCCTGGGACAAAGTACAAACTTGTGATATTCATTTCTCCCTGGCTTTTTTCTATCTGGACTTTATTTTATCACACACACACACACACACACACACACACACACACACACACACACGTGTCAGGCCATCTAAAGGGACAAACATGCCTATTGCTCTGAAGGAGCCAAGCTGTGTGTCCTGCCGAAACCGGACTGGCTCAGTGGATAGAGCATCGGCCTACGGACTGAAAGGTCCCAGGTTCAATTCTGGTCAAGGGCATGTACCTTGGTTGCAAGCATATCCCCAGTAGGGGGTGTGCAAGAGGCAGCTGATCGATGATTCTCTCTCATCAATGTTTCTAGCTCTCTATCCCTCTTTCTTCCTCTCTGTGAAAATTAAAAAAATATATATATTTTTTAAAAGCTGTGTGTCCTCACAAAGAGGCCATGATGATGACTGGAAGGGCCATGCCATTGATGCCCCAGCATCCATCCTCCCTTCCTAAGGAGGCCTGGGATTTGCCAACCTGGTGCTTTGGAATGAATTGACTGCACACCCAGCTTTAGAAGTGGGCACCAACTGGCTTAAGTCACTCAACATGTCCTCCTTCTGGCCATAGTTATTAATTGGAAGATGCAGACCAACAGGGGCCAACAGATCTCATTCCAGAATTTCTTTGAGCCACCAGGGAAGTGAACGTTCTCTTTCCTATTGCATGTGTAGCTAGAAGCAGGGTCCCAACAACTTCTTAAGCTGTCTTAGGAACACAAGGATAAAGATTGACTGAGAATGGAGCTTGTATTGAGGCTATAGAATTGAGCATTCGTGAGCTGCTGGATCAAGCTGTACCTGAAGGTTAACCTGTTTCTGGCTTTTCAGTTCCATGATCCAATAAGTCCCCTTTTATTACTTGGGTTCAGTTTTCTACAACTTATAGCTGCTGAAAAGTAGACTAACAGATATAAGCAGTTTCAACAACATCCCCCTGGTAAGCACAGGACTGTTTTTATAAGACCTCCTGAGCCCAGTTGTTGTTGAGGTAGATTGTAGGAAAGCAAGCAGCAAGGAATGGCTACTCACCCTCCAGCTCCACCCATACAGCCTCTTCTCTCTATGCTTTTGCTAAATAATAACCTCAAGATTCTACCCCCAAATGCAAATCTGAGATGAAACCGAGGAGGCTGCTGGGTAAGTGGGGAGGCAGTCCTAAAGAGCCCACCATGGAGAAAACTAGCCAGGACCGGGCCAATCTTCCCAGTTCTGCCTTAAAGGAGCCACATCTCACAAACGAGTTCCTGCCTCTCAGCAGCCTTGGCAGAAAGACTGACTTCTGAGGTCAGAAGTGACATGTGAGCAGTCCAACTCCTCCATCCTACCTACCCTGTTTCCCCGAAAATAAGACAGTGTCTTATATTAATTTTTGCTCCCAAAGATGAGCTAGGTCTTATTTTCAGGGGATGTCTTATTTTTCCATGAAGAAGAATACGGTACGCATTTATTGTTAAATGAAAATAAAGGAAATTTATTACCTGTATACGGTACGGTAGTACGGTAGTTGTCAACACAAACCAGACAAACTGTGAATCCTACAGTATCAAGAATTTACTCATTTATTCAATGACAATCATGTCATCGTCTTCTGGAACAACATCATAACAATCCAATTCCTGAATTTCCTGGTGAATTTCTTGTGACTCCATTTCTTTCAGAATCAGTGGAACAAGTCTCTCATGTTTAGCCTGGGGGGGAGGGTCTTATTTTCGGGGGGGATGCCTTATATTTTACTCAGAAGAAAACCTGAGTTTTCTTCAGGTTTTAGCCTGCGGACTAAAGGGTCCTGGGTTAGATTCCGAATCAAGGGCATGTACATTGGTTGTGGGCATATCCCCTATGGGGTTGTGCAGGAGGTAGCTGGTTGATGTTTCTCTCTCATCGATGTTTCTAGCTCTCTATCCCTTTCCCTTCCTCTCTGTGAAAAATCAATAAACCTTATTTATTAAAAAAAAAAAATTCCCTATCTCAAGATTTCTAATCTTAATCACATCTGCAAAATCCCCTTTCTATTATTTTCGGAGGATGTCTTATTTTGGGGGAAACACGGTACCTACTGAGGCGTCTTAGTTCATAACATGTTTTATTTATTAATTTAGAAGGTTCCTGAAACCTTCGTGTGATCCTCGCCTAGCCAATCGAGGTTACCACCAGAGGCAGAGGATCATGGTGGGGGAGGTCACTGGGATTTGGGGCCCGGGTTTAGGTTCACGTGCTGGCCCTGCTGCTTCCGGGCTGTGATTTTTGGACAGAACACTTATCCCTCTGTGCCAAGCAACACAATGGTCCCCCAAAGACATGCACGGCTTAAACCCCACAACCTGTGATCATAGCAAAGGGGATTTTGCAGATGTGATTAAGATTAGAAATCTTGAGATAGGGAATGTTTTTGTTTTTTTTAATAAATAAGGTTTATTGATTTTTTACAGAGAGGAAGGGAGAAGGATAGAGAGCTAGAAACATCGATGAGAGAGAAACATCAACCAGCTACCTCCTGCACAACCCCATAGGGGATATGCCCACATCCAATGTACATGCCCTTGATTCGGAATCGAACCCGGGACCCTTTAGTCCGCAGGCCGGTGCTCTATCCATTGAGCCACACTGGTTTCGGATAGGGAATCTTTCTAGACTGCCCCAGTGGGTCCAATCTGATCACATGAATCCTCAAAAGTTCAAATCTTCCCCAGCTGCAGTCAGAGGTGGCGTGGCCACGGGAGAAGGGTCAGAGAGATGACTAAGCAGGAGGCAGGAGGCTCTGAGCCAGCAACTGTGGGAGGTCTCTAGAAACTGGACAAGCCGGGGACATGCATGGACCCCAGAGCCTCCAGAAGGCATGCGGGCCTGTTGACACCTCGGTTTTTGCCCAGGGAGACTTACTTGGGAATTCTGACCTCCAGACCCAGAAGATAACAAATTTGTATTATTCAGCCCCCCACTTTGTGGCAATTGGTTACGAGAGCCATAGGAAATGAAGGCAGACACTGAGCCTCAGTTTCCTCAGTGGCAACTGACCTCCACAGCGTCTAGAAGCTGCGAGGCCAGCCCTGAAATCACCAAGTCCAGGATTCAAAGGCAGACTCCCAGGAGGGTCTCGGTCGCCTCTAGCCAGGCCCCTGAGGGGCTCAGCTTTCCGTTTGCCCCACCTCAGGGAGGCATGTGGTCTAGCCCCACCCCAATCCTTTTGGTCCTTTCATCCTGAGCCTTCTCACCTGGCCAGGCCAAAGCAGCAGGGATTAAGGGAGAGGCTGCCAGACACAGAGGCAGGGCCCAGGTTGCAGTGCAGCCCATGGGTTGGGAGAAAGAAATAAGCCATCAGCTCCTGATGGATTCTCAATCACCCCACGTGGAAAAGGAGGGTGGGGGTGTGTAAAAGTAGCTAGCCCCCACGCACATGCACTGGGAAGCACAGATTTCCGCCAGGTGCTAGGCTGGGGGGGAGGGGGGAAAGGAAGGTGCTAAGGACCAGTATGCCCCATCTGGCTCTCTCTAGTCCCAGGGAGGAGGCGGGGCCTCCACAAACCTGGAGCTGTGACACCGCCAGCCAATGAGCTTCGAGGTGAGACCGGGCCTGAGGCTGTGGCTCAGGCTGCTCAGTCACTAATTCATTCGCTGCCCGCCCTAATCCTGGGCTAATGCCTCCCTAAAACCTCACTGTGGGCTCACTCCCAAGCCAGCCAGCCGGGCCGTCACGGGGACGGGACAGGTCAAGACCTGCAGGGCAGGCCTCTCTGGCCCAGCTCGCAGCACGCTGTCATCCCTTCTCACCCTCAGCCTCCCAACAGCAGCAGCCAACCCCTGCCCCACCCCGTCCCGAGTCCAGAGCTCTGGTCCAGGCTGACATACGTGTCACAGATGGGGAAACTGAGGCCCAGCAGGGATTTGCCGGAGATGACATTAGCCTCGCTCTGCAGATGAAGAAATTGAGTGGCATCAGACAGGCTCCGTCACTTGCCCACAGTCACACACCTAGGGAGAGGTCGAGCTGAGATTTAAACTCAGGTCTGTGCCTTTTTTTTCTCCAGCTGGGTTAAACTAAAAGTCTGCTGAGGGCCTTCAGACGTGAGGTTGTGCCTCTGCTCTCACATTCAGTATTTTTGAATCGGTCTTTTTTGAAAAGGCAACGCCAGCTCTCCTGCACCCTGCTGCCTGGGTCTGTCCCCGGCCTCCCTGCCCCCAGCAGCTGCAGCTGCTGGAGGGTGAGTCACTGACTCCCCAGCTTCTCCTCCGCTGAAAAACTCCCTGAAACATGCAAGGTTTCTTACACAAAAGAGCCACGTGCCCGGTTTTATTTTATTTATTTAGTTAGTTAGTTATTGTTACTCCTCACCCGGGGGTATTTTTCCATTGATTTTTGGAGAGAGTGGGAGAGAAAGGGAGAGACACAGAGAGAAACATCTATGTGAGAGAGAGACACATCGATTGGTTGCCTCCTGCACACACCCCAACCACGGCCGGGGATCCGGCAACCGAAGCACATGCCCTTGACCGGAATCGAACCCGGGACCTTTCAGTCCACGGGCCAATGCCTCTATCCACTGAGTCCAAATGACTCAGGCCACTTATCCAGTGTTAATAGAGAGAATGAGAGAATGAGAAACGGAGACTTGGGAGAACTGGGCTGTTCGTCTCATGTCAAGTGCATTGACTTTTCCCAGCACCGTGTGACAGATATCGTCCTGGGACTGGAAAGAGGGCACTTCCACTCCCTTCTCCTCAGTCTCCCCAGCTGTAAAATCACTGGGTGACAGACGGCAAGTTGCATAACACGCGGGCCTTTCCCTTCCATCACGCAAGGCAGACCTTGCTCATCGGTCACAACACACTCTCCTGCTGACCCACATCTCGGCCTCCAACATGTAACTCCCGGCAGCCACCACGCACCAAGGAGGGGAATGCCAGGGAAGATGCAGCATTTTGCCCTTTCCGGACCAAGGTAGCTCAGGTTCTGCCTGGCCCTGCCACTCAGCTCACTATCTTCCAGTTCCCCAAGGGGCCCCATCCCTGTAGTCTCTCTGCTCCTGGGAAGAGGGTCAGCCAGGGAAAAATCCTGTGACAGCGAGACTTTGGGGCCCAGCCAGAGAGCCCCAGAACAGAGCCCCCTGCCTCTTTTCTGGGTGCAGAGGAACGAGAAGTGGCAAGACCCCCAGGACCTGCTCCCCTGCTTCCCTGCCCTCCCCCAGAGGCTCAGCATCCTGCAGCCACACACCAGCTGCCGCCCCAGCAAGGCCACGTCGGCTCAGGCTAAAGCCGGGAAGGGAAAGACGTCATGGAAGTGGGGGGTCAGTGGAGAAGAATCCCCCGGGATTGCAGTTTCCCCGTATCCATCGTCTTGTAGTGTCCTTCCAAGCCTTTGGCCCTGCAGTTCCCACTGATCTGACTGCCCTGTGACAAACCCCTTCCTACGCATCCCTTCCACCCCTATGCAGGCACCGTCTCCTTTAGGAACCTGTCTTGTCCTCCCTCTGGGCCCGTGGTTCCCAAGCTTCCTAACGCCGCAATCCTTTAATATGGTTCATGTTGTGGTGACCACCAACCATAACATCATCTTCGTTGCTACTTCACAACTGTCATTTTGTTACTGTTAATGAATCATAATGTAAATATTTGTGTTTTCTGATGGTCTTAGGCTCTACAGCAGCAGTTCTCAACCTGTGGGTTGAGATATTTACATGCACACCTGGCATTTCTCCTAAGTTCTAACATGATTTGCATGCTTAGCTCTCTCCCTCTCTGGGCTGCAAACTCCGTGAAGGCAGTCTTACTCAATAGGGCTTTGGCAAAGAAAGGGAACTCACTAAATACTCACTCTATACTGTTGCTCCAACCCCAAACTGCCACCCGAAAAGTTTAAAACACCCTAATGACCCAGGTGCTACCACCATTGTCTCCACTCTGCAAGTGACTCACTTGGACAAAGCGACAAGCCAGAAACTCACTGGCTCACGCCACGGGCTAAGTCAGGGCAAGGATCTGCGTGGCCAAGCTCTTTGGCATTCCAAGGCGGGGAAGTGTCCCTCCCTTGGCTTTTGCGTATGAGCGGGTCAATCCCAAGCGGCCATTAGTATTATTTCAATGTGCATAGTCTGAGGCTGGAGCAATTAATCCAAGTGGTTAGAGCTAGCCACCTCAGTGGTTAGAGGTTGCATCATTTGTTTCGGCCAACACCACCTAAGAAACCAAAAGACAAATTAGTAGTATCCTTAAATAAACAAAGAGATCTTACAAATAAATAAGAGTAAAAAAAAAAAATATATATATATATATAAACAAATAAATAAGAGTAATAAGTCAGTAGTAAAATGAAAAAAGTCACATGATTTAAAATCAATTCAATAACTATTCACTGGGTAGCTACTGCATGGCAGGCACCGTTCTAGACATTGGGGGTGCATGTGAACAAGACAAGGTCCCTGCACTCATGGGGTGACCTAGTGAAGGGAGACAGGCAAAAGCAAAGAAACAGGCAAACATACACGGAGTAGCCAGATTATGATGATCTCTGAATGCATGATAGTCTGGCCACTGAGTATATAGCCTATGTAATAAAAGGCTAATATGCAAATTGTCCCCTCGACCAGGAGTTTGACTGGCAGGCAGGCCAGCCAACCGCCCATGTCCCCTCCCTCTGGCCAGGCTGGCTGGACCCCACTCATGCAAGAATTCATGCACTGGGATATGAATATATATATACTGAGTTACCAGATTATTATGTGTTCAGAGATTATAATAATATGGCCACTCAGTGTATCTCCTACAGAATGCAGTGAAAATAGGGTGATATGATCAAGGTGACAGAGCTACTGTGTGTAGGGCAGTCAGGAGAGGTCTCTGAAAGGGGTGCTGATGTCCAAATGACAAGAACAGGCCAGCCGAAATTGGTTTGGCTCAGTGGATAGAGCATCGGCCTGCGGACTGAAGGGTCCCAGGTTTGATTCCCGTCAAGGGCATGTGCCTTAGTTGCGGGCACATCCCCAGTAGGGGGTGTGCAAGAGGCAGTTGATCGATGTTTCTCTCTCATCAATGTTTCTAACTCTCTATCTTCCTCTCTGTAAAAAAGCAATAATATATATATATATATATATATATATATATATTTTTTTTTTTTTTTTAAAGAACAGGTCAGCCATGAAACAGTCAGGGGGAAAACACTGCAGGGGAGGGACCGGCAAGGAAGCACCAGGTCTCCACATGGGATGTGCTTGAACATTCAAGAAGCCAAGAGAAGACCGTGTGGCCAGAGTGATGCAAGGGAGGAAGGACCGAGTATGGAGGGACCAGACCATGCAGGGCTCTGTACGCCTGGCAGAGAGTTGCGATTCGAGTGAGGTGAAAATCATTGGAAGATTTTAAGCAGCAAAATGACATGCTCTGGTTACAGTTACATTTGTTATTTATTTATTGAATTTAGAGGGAGAGAGGAAAAGAGGGAGAGAGGGGAGGAAGAAGCAGAGAGAGTTCTCCAGTTGGAGCTCCTTAAACCCACAAGCTCCCCCTATTTACTTATGCCTGGTTCACTGGTTCAGCACCCTAGGAGCTTGGGTCATGAAACTGTGACAGGAAGCACATTAGCGTAAAGGCTGAGTAAGATTCCTGACCCTTCACACGTCCACACAATGGCCAGCACAGGGCCCAGCACAGAGCAGGTGCATTCCAGGGGCCAGCACGGTGCCCATCAGAGAGAGTTAACTGAATGGACTAGTGTGTTTCCATTATGATGATTACATGCATCCTAAAAGGGGACTGAGAAAGCAGACCTGAAATTCTCCCAGAGCTCAAGAGCAAGATGCAGTTCCCTTAGGGAAAACTTGTCCCCTTCCTCCCTCCCGGGAGGTCTGCGCCCACAGGCATCACGTCACGCCTAGGAGAGGCCATTTGGCGTGGGCCCTAACCATCTCCAGGCCTTCTTGCCGGGCTGTCTAAAATGCAAAGTCCTGCTGCTCTTTGCCGAAGCCATTTCTCAGGGCTGCGTTTGCGGCAAGCAGCCTGGAGGGGCGAGGTCATGGCGAGTAGACTTGCTTCCACTGGCACCGGCTATAAACGCAGTGGATCCCTCCATCTCTGCGTTTGTCCACTGAGGTGTGTGCCCCTCCCACTTCCTCTTGGGCCCCTTCTCCAGGCCTCCTACGCACAATTCCCCACGTAAAGTGCTCCTCCTATGGCCAGTCCCTTCCCTCCCTTCACCCAGCCGGCTGTCACTGAGAAGGACCCTCGTCCTGGAGTTCCTGGCCCTTGAAACAGCTCTCTCCACTCTCCCGAAATGTGTCCTTTCCGTTGGTGCAGATTCGGTAGCATGGGATCTCCCTGGAGCAGGTCATTCCCGGCAGAGCGCTCCGTCATTCCTCCTGATGACCTCTAGGAGGCGGTCACAGGCCCATGATGGTCTTTTCATGAACACTTGCTGTCTCCCCCTCTAGTGAAGGAGACCAGGCTCAGGCTCTGGGGACTTCCCCCAGGCAAATACCCCTGCGTGGCTTTAAAAAAGGCGACTTCACTTCCCTTATATGTATTTTCTAAGACTCCATTGAAGACACTGGATTGTCACTGATGGCTGCGAGAAGAATGTCCCTTCTCATGTGAAGTCTAAACAGTGAGTTCCCTTGAAGACAAAGATCTTCCGTAAATGACAATCCAAGAAGAACAAAGGTTGAACCTGAGCCCGGGAAGAAGAGGAGTGCATGCCTGGCAGGGAGGGGCCACCTGGGATTGTTAGAGAGTGAGAATTTTTGAACATGCTTCCTCCTACTCGACTTGGCCTTGAATCCCAGCTGCACGTCAAAAAGTAAGACTACTCCCATTCCAGAGAGGCTGAGGACTACCCCCCAGGTAGAGTTGTCGCCAGGCCAGGCCTTGAGATACGGTCTCATGGCCCCTTCCCAGCATGTAGACCTTCTTTCACTGTCAGCTTTCTTGGGAACAGGATGACATTCCTGTAAATAATATGATCATCAATAACATGACCCTGACATTACTTAAGAAAAACTGTTTTGTCTTAAATTACTTAAATTAATTACTTCAAAAACAAGATGTGGTAAATGGGTTTAAAAGTGGGGCTGCTCTCTGGACTTCCTGCGTGGAGAAAGGCAGAGCCATCGCCGGCCGGCTAATAAAGGCTCCCTAAACTTTAATTTGGTCCAGACTCCAGTGGTCGTTCACTCACCTTTGTTCCATAGCAGGATCTCCACTTGTCGTGGAGTCTCCAACTTAATCCTCACATAGGAGGTTCTCTGCTTGAATAGTAAGATGGGACTGCCCAGGGCAACATCTCCCCAGACCCCATTTCATAGCTGAGGCAACTGGGCCTGGACTGAGAGACCCAAGCCTATCACCCTGGTGAAGAGCAGCCATGAGCTTCTGCCCCAGTATCCCTGAGAGTGCACAAATGTTGCGCCTTTTTGTTGTTGTTAATCCTCACCAGAGGACATTTTTCCATTGACTTTTAGAGAGAGAGAGAGAGAGAGAGAGAGAGAGAGAGAGAGAGAGAGAGAGAGAAACATTGATTTGAGAGAGACCCAAGCAGGGCTGGGGGTCGAGTTAGCAACCGAGGTATGTGTCCTTGACCGGAATTGAACCTGGGACCCTTCAGTCCACAGGCGGACGTTCTATCCACGGAGCCAAGTTGGGTAGGGAAAATGTCACACTTTTAAGGCACAGTGGAATGTGTCTCATCTTGTTATCGATTTAAATGGCAAAGCATCATGCTTATCATGCAATGATACTACATCTATGCTACCTCATACCTAAATGTTTGCTGCCTGGTGGCCTATGGAAAAGGCTGGCTGATCCCCGACCTTGGTCCATCCTGTCTTCACAGCAACCCATGGCCTGGGCTGCAAGTCTGACCTCACTGCATGCCGATGTCGGCTCGGTTTCCCTTCAAATCCCAGCCCCAACGCTCAGCTTTTCATCCACAGCTGTGCGTGGGCTCCCCACAAGTGCCCTAGACTCTTTCCTCTTCCCTCTGCCAACACCAGCCCCGCACGCACTCGGCCCAGCACCACCCCTGCCCCCAGCCCCCACCCCCAGCCAGCCCGGAACTTTCTAGCCCAAACAGCCCGTCATTCTGCAAATATTTCCTGATTCCTCTTTTGTACCCAGCCCTCGGGAAGTTGACATTCCAGGAGGGTGGGGGCGGTGTCTGTGCACCAGACCTGCCCCTGCCTCTCCCACCCTCACGCTCAGCCATCTTCCTGGAATTAATCACAGAATCTGCGAATTACAGGGTGTGAGACCAAATTATACAGCCTCCAAGCTTCTGAGCTCTTGGGTTCCTAGAAGCTTAGAAGGGAAGAAATGCAGGAGGTTGAGCCATTAAAATGTTAGGATTAGGAAATCGTAGGGTGTTGAATTGTTAAAAAGAAAAACATTAAAATGTTGAAGTGCTATGCTGCCATAAAAAAGAAGGAATTCTTATCATCTGCAGCAACCTGGATGGAATTGGAGAACATTATGCTGAGTGAAATAAGCCAGTCAATGAAAGAAAAACACAACATGATCTCACTCATTTATGGATAATAAAGAACATTATAAACTGATGAACAAAAAGATAGATACAGAGACAGTAAAGCAACAAACAGACTGTCAAATTACAGCGGGGAGGGTAGGGAGATCTGGGGGGATAAGAGATCAACTGAAGGACTTGTAAGCCTGCATATAAGCAAAACCAATGGACAAAAAACTCTGGGGAGAAAGGGCATGTATGGGAGGGGGGGAGGGGGGGCACAGGTAAGATATGGACACATATAATATCTTAATTTAAAAACATTTTTTTAAAAAGAAATAAAATAAAATAAAATGTTGAAGTGGTGGGCTTGTTTGACCTGGGTATGCTAGAATCGCAGATTCTTACTCCAATGTAGTGTCTTGGTGGAAGAGACCTTCTGGGTGGTCAGGGACCCACGTCCTACGTGGGGCAGGAACCTCTTCCCGACCCCCGCAGCCTTCCTCTCCCTGTCTGACTTTCAGGGTCTCACTGCCCAGTCACACTGTGAGCTGCCACCCAGAGCTGCTGTCCAGGTCTCCAAGCCATAATCACATGGTCCCCTCTGCCGGGCTCCTCCTTCCCCTCTCTCTCACCTCCCAACCTCTCCCTCTTGACAGACTAACCACCCATCAAGGGTCTCCCCAAATGTCCCTTCCACCAGGAAGTGCCCCTCCATGCCCCTGAGCAGAGGTCACAGCCCCCCTCTATCCTCAGGTGCATCTTAAAAGACTACAAGTCACTTTCATTCTCAGAGCCTCAGTTTCAACATCTGCAAAATGGCCGGAATGCAAGTACCCCGTCCGAAAGGATTGCTGTGGGGATAACATGAGAGAACGCGGAAAGCACGCGTAGGCCACACCTAACATTAGCCGAAGCTCCGGGACACACTGGCTCCAGAGCCCACGCTGGGTGCTCCAGGCACACCCCTCCAGCGGCAAATGGGAAATGGATTGGACACGGCGTTGAGCCTGAGCTGAAAGAAGAGAGGAGCGTGCACCTGGCAGGGAGGTGCCGTTCCGGGAAGACTTTCTGATGGAGGATGGATGCCTTTGCCAGGAACCATTTAGATGGAGGTGGCAGATAAAGGCCAAGAATGGGGTGAGGCTAGCATGTGATTTCCCCCAGCATTGGATGAGTGACAGGTGAGAGGGCAGGGCTGGCGTTGGAATGGAGGAGTGTTTTGAGCAGATCTGGCTAAAAATGCCAGGGGTGATCACTTGTCCCCTGTGACCTCCCCACAGACACTCCCCCTTTCTAAACAAAAGTTATGACTGGATCAGCTCTGTGGTTCTTTTATTATTATTTATTATTATTATCATTTTATTTTAGAGGGAGAGGAAAAGAAAGGGAAGGAGAAAGAGAGAAACATCAATGTGAGAGAGAAACATTGATCCGCTGCCTCCTATACATACCACAACAGGAGATCCAACCCCAGGCATGTGCCATGATCAGAAATTGAACCGGCGACCTTCTAAAGCATAGGGCCTTGTGATTCTTATCACAATCACAGATGCCCTTCGGCAGTAACCATCAGGAAACTCGGGGGGGTGGAAAGCTTTATGCCTGCAGGGCCTGGAGACTCTGCGGCAGGCCTGGGCCCCACAGTGAGCTCACAGACTGCGCACACGGGCCAGGGTCTTCTTTCACGGGGGTGGGGGTCGGGGTGAGAGCTAGGGTTTCAAAGGCCCACTACTGGCGAATGTAAACATACGAGTGAGAGTGTAAAGTGCAGGAAGAGAACTAAACAAGTAGCCCAGATGGGCAGTGATGGAACCAACCACAATTTCTGACACAGAGAAGCCTCCACGCCAGAGGCCCTGGCTCTTGACCGAGCCCTGTGGCTGCCCCGTGTGTAATCAGGATGTGAGGCTGTTGTTGAAGTGGCCGCACTCACAGCTTCAGCCACCACTTGCTCTACAAAAAGGAGAAAACCCACCAACCAGGGCTACACCACGGGCTCAGTCATCCAGCCTGGTGGGGTGTTAAGGGTGTGAAGGGTTTAGCACTGACAGAGGCACCACAGCAAACAGGGCAAGAAACTATGTACTTATTGAGCACTTACTGTATGCCCGGTGCTATGTTAAACGTTGGCTGTGGGCTGGTTTGGTCACCGACAGGCCCACTGTTCCGATTGAAAGTGTAACAGAAGAGTTACAAATCCAGCTCTGCTGTGTGACCTGAGGCGGGTCATGCCCCTCTCTGAGCCTCAGTTTCCTTATCTGTAGCACAGGGATAACAATGTTAGGCTCCACCAAATAAATGTATCAACCTTTGACAACTTTTAGCCTATAAAAAGGGCAATTTCACATCGTTCGATCTGAAATCCACCCTGGTAAGTTACTGGGAAGATTAAATGAATCAATTCATCTAATTTCCTTGGCCCAGTGTCTGGCACATAGCCGGTGCTCAGTAAACAATAGCTCGTCTGTTCTCCTTGTTCTCATGACAACATTGAAGCTCAGAGAGGTGAAGGAACTTGTCCCAGGCCACCCAGCTGGCAGGCAGCAGATTCAAACCCAAAAGCAAACTCACTCCCCTCTGGAGCAGGAGGCGGGGAGCTGGGCAGGGGTCCGGGAGCAATGCCCAAGTCTTCTTTGCACACCTGCTAGCTGGATCCTGGGGCTGGGCCCAGGTTACCTGAATCACACCTGGCTAAGGCTGAGAAACAAGTGACAGCCCAACCTGGAGGGCATCCTGGAAGGGCAGTGGAGGCAAGGGGGGTGGTATAGGTCAGGAGAACTCAGCCAGCAGGGATGAAGGGAGAGTGGGGTCAAGGTCAGAGCCGGCTACAAGCTTTTCTAGACTCAGTTTCCTCTCCTGGCACAAAGAGCATGACTCTATGTATGTGGGAGTCTGGGAGAGTGAATCCGTGCCTGTGTGCACACGTGTGTGGGTATGTGCTGCCTTGTGGAGGGAGCCTGGGTGGGTGAGGCGTGAGCACATGCATGAGCCTGTGTGTGAGAGATGTGGGTTTCTCCTGTGTGTTTCGTGTGTGTGTGTGTGTGTGTGTGTGTGTGTGAATGCACATGCATGCGTCTGAGTTTCTGTATGTGCCTCTACTGGTATTTCCCAAACAGGATGGTACATCAGTGATTTCAGGATTAGTCCTCACTTTGTGCTATGGATGTCCCTGCCCATCTCTTCGTTTCTCCGACCCTCAGTTTCCCCAGCTGTCAGAGGTGATGGGTCAGGTGACCTACAGCAAGGTGGTAGATGGTATTATTGCTCCCAGAAACTTGCTCTCCACTTCTCAGTAAAAGGGTTTTGGATCCTAAGCTATTGATGTGTGACTTCTGGTTGAATATACTTCCCTGCCCAGTATCAGACTTGGTCATATGACTTGTTTTGGCCAATGAAATGTGAGCAGAAGTTCCGCATGCCAGTTCAGAGCCAAAGCCACAAGGCCCACTGAGTATGCCTGTCACCTCTCTCCCATCCTCATGCTGGGAGAATGGCATTGCTCAGACTTGAGCTGCGGGCTGGCCCACATGTGCACACAGGCACGGACTCACTCTCCCAGACTCCCACGTAGGGAGAGTCATGCTCTTTGTGCCGGGAAAGGAAGCTGAGTCTAGAAAGCTTGTAGCCAGCTCTGACCTTGACCCCACTCTCCCTCCATCCCGGCCCACTGAGTTCTCCTGACTCCTCTCCTCCATGCTCTTCCAAGGTGTCCTCCGGTGAGAAAACCTCCAGCCTCCTTGCTGTGAAGATGGGTATCTTGCGCCACCTTGTGTTCACCACCTCTTCCATCACCCACCACCTTTTCCTTCTGTATCTTCTTGCCATTGGCCCTCTGATGCCTCTGAGAACTCCAGAGGAATCCCAGTCTCTTTACCACATATTTATCTCCGGGGGCCCCCCCAGCAGCACGGCTCACCCCAGGAGAGACTACTGTGAGCAAGGTGGCCACAGACCCTGCCGCACAGAGCAGAAGAGTCCGGACTAGCACTTCCGATAGAAATATAACACGAGCCACAAATGCACACCTCACGTGGACTTTTACGTTTTCTAGCAGCCACATATTTTAATTAAAATAGGCGGGTGGAATTGATTTAAATAAATTGTAATTCAACCCAATAAATCCAAAATATTATCATTTCCACCTGTAGTCAATATTTTTTCAAGTACCTTATTATTTTTTATTATTATTATTATTATTATTATTGTTGCATGCTAATTCTTCAAAGTGAGTGTGTTTTACACTTACTGCGAGACTCAGTTTGGACCAACCACATTCCGAGGGCTCAGGGGCCTCGTGTGGCAGCAGCTATATTGTTGGAGCATGGATACAGCACCGGGCATACAGTAAGTGCTCGATAAGTGCACGGCTCTGCACAGCCTTATTCTGGCCTCTTGACAGGCCCTCAGAGACTTGGCCCATCACGTCTTATTTGGGATTCCCCTTTGCAGCTCTGCTTTGGACTGTGGAGTAGTTAAGAAGCGAAGTTTTGTGCTCCCGCTGAGCTGGGTTTGAACCTCTGTGGCCAGGAATAAGAAGCTGGCAAGCCATTTTACTCTGAAATGTCAAAGAGGATAACAGACGCCCTCACCTCTGGGACTGTAGCAAGAAACCTGGCAGGAAGTAAATGCTCCATCAACGGTGACTGACGAGCCAGAGCCCGAACCCACTTTCCAGCACTGGGGTGGTTAACTTCACGTGTAACCTCATGGAGGCGATGGCACCCAGCTGTTTAGCCGAACGCCAGCCTGGATGCTGCTGTGAAGGGTTTTTTTTAGGGGTGATTCACGTTGGAATCAGCAGGCTCTGAGTAAAGCTGATGGGCCTCCAGACCGGGGGTGGGCCTTACCCAATCAGTTGAAGTCCTTGGAGCAAAGACTCAGGTTTCCAGAAGAAATTCTGCCTCACGAATGCAACATAGAAATCCGGCTTGAGCTGAAACCAGTTTGGCTCAGTGGATGGAGCGTCGGTCTGTGGACTGAAGGGTCCCAGGTTCGATTCCGGTCAAGGGCATGTACCTTGGTTGCAGGCACATCCCCAGGGGGAGGTGTGCAAGAGGCAGCTGATCGATGATTCCCTCTCATCGATGTTTCTAACTCTCTATCCCTCTCTCTTCCTCTCTGTAAAAAATCAATAAAATATATATTTTTTATTTTTTTTAATATATTTTATTGATTTTGTACAGAGAGGAAGGGAGAGAGATGGAAAGCTAGAAACATTGATGAGAGAGAGTCATCGATCAGCTGCCTCTTGCACACGCCCTACGGGGGATATGCCCGCAACCAAGGTACATGCCCTTGACCAGAATCGAACCTGGGTCCCTTCAGTCCCCAAGCCGACGCTCTATCCATTGAGCCAAACTGGTCTCGGCAAAATATATATATATTTTTTAAAGAAACCCAGCTTGAGTATCTAGCCTGCAGATTTCAGACTCAAGACTGTAACGACAACTCTTCCCTGCTTTCCACATATGGGGAGGGAGGAAAAGAGGGAAAGAGAGGGAGGAAGGGAGGAAGGGAGGGAGGTAGGTGATGGTAGCCATGAAGACTTCGAAGGGTGAGGACAGAGCAGGACACACCTCTGGTATAACTATGTTGCTCACTCTGCATACATGCAGCAGGCACATAGGATGGTCTGAACATAAACATTCCCAACTGAAACCGGGTCATGGCGGGAGTCACATGGAGGCCTTTGGCTTCCTTAACAAAGCTCGATCCAGCCTGTCTGTTGTCCTCTTTGCATCGGGATAAGAGGCCTGTGAGATGCCTCCAGAGGCCACAGAACTCCTCATTGTTATCTTGTTCCCTGAATGCCACCTCCACGTGCTGTGAAAGAAGTGTGTCTCTCCAAGTCACGGGGAACCAATCCCGGAGATCTCCTCACTGCTTTCTCCCCGCCCTCTGCGTCCACCTCCCGTGGCTTTCCTGTCACCCTCCTTCCTCTCCCCCTCTGATTCTAATGTGTAAAATAAGCTGCAAATATCCATTCTCTGGGGCCTTCTCTCAATCCATGTAGAGAGAGTGGTCATCAGTTTGGCTCAAATAAACTTCTCAGGAGTTGTCATCAGTTTGGCTCAAATAAACTCATAAAAATTCTCTCCGGGTTTGGATGTTTCTTAGATCAGTACAGCCATCACCTGCGTCATTGCCAAGTTTCAAGGTCATTCTGAACTTAAGATAAAGCTAAACGTTGTTCATGTGACTTACAAGGCATTACGTGACCTGACCGTGGCCAGGCCAGCCTCTCCCACACCCACCTGCCTCATGACTCTCCACTCTGCTTCCCTGCCTGCCCCCCACCCCCACCCCTCCAGGTCTCACCTTAGACACCGGCCCCCTCCCCTCATTCTACATGGCAGCCCTGCTCCCCGCTCCTGGGTCCCAAGGCCCTGGCCCTCCAGAACTCCTATGTTAGGCACGACCATGTGCCCAGGTGGCATTGGGGGGCCTAATGGTGATCACAGGGCACTCCCCTGTGCCCACCCTCCCCGCTCCAAAATGACCACATCATTACTGAGGCTGCCTGATTTCACGTCTCAGTCCCCCTGGTGCCTGGTCCAGCCTGGCACATAGTGGTACTTACTCCATACCATCCTCTCCTGCCCTGCTTCCCCTCCTTTGCTGTCGGGCTGGGTGGCCTGGCACAGCCCCTTCCCCTTGCTGAGTCTCCTTGGCTAATTAAAACCTTGGCTGGACTTGCAAGCTCTGTGAAGTTCTGGACAATATGAAGGGGATGATGATGGCATCGTAGGAATGCATGCTCACAACATATTGTGGAGGTTTTTTTAAATCCTAATATATAAAAAGCCAGGGGCCGTCACGACCAAAACAACCAGATGGATGACCAAACACAGGCTGTGTGGGGCAACAAGGCCAGGAGGGGAGTTAGTGAGGGACGACCAAATGACTGAACAGCAGGCTGCATGGGGCAACCAGGCTGGCAGGGGGGTTAGTGAGGGATGACCAAATGACTGAACAGCAGGCTTTGGGGGGTAACCAGGCTGGCACGGGGGAGAAGTTGGTGGTGACCAGGCCAGCAGAGGGGGTAGTTGGAGGCGACCTAGCCAGCAGCAGGGGCAGTTAGGGATGATCAGGCTGGCAGGCAGAGACAGTTAGGGGTGATCAGGCTGGCAGGCAGGTTTGTAGTTAGGAGCCAGCAGTCCCAGATTGTATAATATCCATGCTGTACAGGGTACCTGCCTGTCAGTCACTTAGTAGCCAGCTCCATTATCAGATTGACTGTCGCAGTATCACAGTGCTTGTGTTCAAGTAACCCTTATTGTACTTAATAAAATCATATTCACATAACTTTTATTACAGCTCATTGTTATAATTGTCCTATTTTATTAGTTACTGTTGTTCATCTCTTACTGTGCCTAATTTAAAAATTAAACTTTATCATAAGTATGTATATAGAGGAAAAAACATAGTCTATAGAGGGTTTGGTACTACCCATGTTTTCAAGTGTCCCCGGGGGGTCTTAGAACATACCCCCCACAGATCAGCAGGCACTACTGTGTCTCCCATACGAAGGAAAAAGCCGAGGCCCAGCGAGGTCCCCCAGCCGGTCAGGGGCAGAGCCGGACTTGACCCCGGGTTAGCCAAGTCCGAAGGCTGTGTAAGTGCTTTACCACAGGCTGCCGGTGCCTCTGCACAAACTGGGGATAATAATAGCTCCCGCCTCACAGGGTTGTTGGGGGATTAAATGAGCTAAGAGGTGTGAAGCCCTGGGATCAGCTCCTGGCACAGCCTCCGGGCTCAGTAGGTGTGGTCCCTCACGGCCCCCTTGCACTGGCACTGCCTCCAGGCTGGCAGCCCCTGCCAGGAGGTCATTCTCAAAGAAGGAGGCCACTCTCAAAGGCATTAGCAGTGATCATCGAGGGCAGTGGTCGGCAAACTCATTAGTCCACAGAGCCAAATATCAACAGGACCATGATTGAAATTTCTTTGGAGAACCAAATTTTTTAAACTTAAACTTCTTCTAACACCACTTCTTCAAAGTAGACTCGCCCAGGCCGTGGTATTTTGTGGAAGAGCCACACTCAAGGGGCCAAAGAGCCACATGTGGTTCTCGAGCCGCAGTTTGCCGACCACGGGTCTCGGGTCACGGGGAAGGAGATTCTTTAAGTGTTCCCAGTGGTCAGGTATCACTTGTGTATTTCTTTCTTTTTAAATTCTTGCTCCTATGATGCCCTCAGTGAGCTCTCAGGCTCCTCATGGCCGGCCCGGGAGATGTCTGAGTCACCTTGCAGGTTCCCCCAAGGCCTGGCACAGAGAACCCCTCCCAGCCCAGCTTCCCTGGCCACAGGCCTGGCAGGAGCCAGAGTTGGGGGTTTGGGGTGCAGCTCAGTGCCAGGAGCCTGCCCAGGCTAAGCCTGCCCTTGGCTGGCATTCCCCAGAAGGCACGGTGAGATCATGGGATGCCTCAGAGCTCTTCCGGGCCCCAGGGGAGCTGTGGGCGCAGCCTGATGCCTGAGACCTCCGGCCCCGAATCCGCCGACAGCTGTGGCCACTTCAGCTATTTTAAACCCTTGGGCTCCCATCACACAGTGAGCCCTGCGGCCAGCATCCAGGGCCCAGGGCCCAGGGCCAGGGGCAGAGCCCCGAGGGTAGGTCAGCAGGGCCAGGCTGGACGGTAAAGAGAGGGAAATTTCATTATTTTTTAAAATATATTTTATTGATTTTTTACAGAGAGGAAGGGAGAGAGATAGCTAGAAACATCGATGAGAGAGATACATCCATCAGCTGCCTCCTGCACAGCCCTCACTGAGTATGTGCCTGCGACCAAGGTACATGCCCTTGACCGGAATCAAACCTGGGACCCTTCAGTCCGAAGGCTGACGCTCTATCCACTGAGCCAAACCGGTTTCGGCAATATATATATATATATATATATATATATATATATATATATATATATATTTTTTTTTTTTTTTAGCTCTTCCTTTTTGCCAGACATTGCACTGGTGTTTTGCATAGATTGTCTCATTTAAAGTCACCCTACTTCCATCGATGCCGAGAGACCCGTTGTTCACAGATGAGGAAAGTGAGGCTGCAAATAGCAGGGTGAATTGTCCGAGGCTCCACAGAGCCTAGCGCTTCCTCCCTGCCAATCAAGAGACGACATTTGCCAAAACCGGTTTGGCTCAGTGGATAGAGCATTGGCTTGCGGACTCAAAGGTCCCAGGTTCGATTCCAGTCAAGGGCATGTACCTTGGTTGCGGGCACATCCCCGGTAGGGGATGTGCAAGAGGCAGCTGATTGATGATTCTCTCTCATCAATATTTCTAACTCTCTATCCCTCTCTCTTCCTCTCTGTAAAAAAATAAATAAAAATAAAATTATATTTAAAAAGAGGGAGAGAGAGAGAACACTCCTTCTCTGTTCTTACCGCGTTGCCCCCCTCTGCCCTCTCCTACACACACACACACACACACACACACACACACACACACCACATCTGTGCAAGTTGCTACCCTGGCTCTGCCACTGTAGGGCGTCATGAGGCTGAGGGCAAATGCCTTAAGCTTTCTGGGCTCACCTGCTTCGTCTGTGAGGTGGCAGGGTTGTTGGGAGGGTGCAATGATCTCATACCAATACATGCGAAGTGCCTGGCAGCAGAGGGGGCTCACAAGGAAGAACACAACAAGGCTCACTCCCTCCTGCCCTCCTATCTCTCCCCACTCCTGCCGTGCCCTGCCCGGGCTGGGTTTCCGGGGGAGTGCAGTGTTCCTCCCCGACTGCGGGCCCCTCTTTCCCAGCGGGTGAAATAAGGACGTCATACTCTACGACCCCCAGGAAAGTGGGAACCCTGGCATCTACCCAGTATCTGCCTCACAGTGATTCCTGGCAGAGGGGTACCCAGACAGGAGCTCACCTCAGAGTCCTCAAAGGGGGCTCTGAGCTGCACCCCCGCTTTCCTCTGACAGGCGGCCACCAGCTGGCTGTCTCCTTATTGGACGATGCCCTCCAGAGCCCGTCGGAAGTTACCAGCACCTCCCCGTGTCTGTGCCTTTGGGGTGGGGATGCAGTGGGGGGGGGGGGGGGAGGCGGGAGGCACGTGCTCCCTAGCTCAGGCTTTTCCCCTTCCCCACCCACATTCCTCCCAGATCCTGGCCACCCCGGAGCAGCTGGGCTCTTCACCGGCTCCTAATTTGGCTTTTCAAGGAGGCCGAGGAGGCCGCTGGGCTCAGGGGTGTGTCTGAGCTCTTCACCCTCTGAGCCTCCACCCTTCAGGGCTCCCATCCTCTCAGCAGACCTCCTCCAACACTCATCCCCTCCAACCTGTCCCTCCCCTCTTATACGCCATTCACACATACACACCCCTCGGCTCCCGTTCCCAGCAGGGACTTGCCACACGTGGCTGAATTATCTGAACAGACTTGGCATTAGGGCTGGAGGGCCTAGGGCAGGGGTGGGGTCTGGACTGGTTGTCCTCCTGCACCTCAGCCTCCACAAGACACAAACTGGTGTCCGCAGCGGCACCTCTGGCACCCTCCTTTGCCCAGTGGCCCGTCCAGAACATCGCCCCCTCACTGTCCCTCCACCGGATCATCAAGATTTCAGCTCACAAACACTGGCCAGATCAATCCCTGTCTCTCCAGCCCTCATGCAGCCCCAGCAGGGGTCTTCATTGACCCTGCCCAGGGGCACCTCCATGCACCGCAGCCAGAATGGCCCCTTTTACTGCCACACCTGACCACTCCTCGCCAAGCCAAGGCTCCCATCGCCCACCAATGCATTGGCTTGGCAATGTGGCCCATTCTCCCTGATCTGATTGTTGGGGGGTGGAGGAGGTGTCCTGCTGTACCTGGCTTCCTGCCTCTGCTCAGGCAGCTCCCTCTCTTCCCTTCCCCGCTTTGCAAAGGCCTCTGGTCCCAGACCCCAGGCCAGGTTAGGGCACCCACTCCTCTGGGCTCCCACCACCTCCTGCCCTTGCCCCTGTGGCAGTTCCTCATTCGCGTATCTACCCCGCAAGGCTGGGGGTACCCGAAGGAGGTCCTGAGCCTGCATTCGGGGGCCCCCCGCAGCCGGGAGCCCACTGAAAGCGCGTTGAATGAATGACTCAGCCAGCCACCGGCAGAACGTTGGTCTCAGCTGATCTCCTTGCTGCCACCAGGGGGCCGCGGAGGAGTGGAGGGCGTGGTCGTGGTTGACTGACGTGCCGTCAGCCCAACGGGGAGGAGCCATCAGACGGCCCCGCCCCCGCCACGCCCCCCGGCGGCCGAATAAGGGTGCGGAGCAGCGGGCCGGCGGCGGCGGCGGCGGCAGCGGCTCACCTGCGCCAGGTGCCCAGGCGGCGGACCGGCGAGCACTGCACCAGCGGGCACCGCGCGGGCCAGCGCTGCGGGAAGATGCTGCGCGAGCGGACGGTGCGGCTGCAGTACGGGAGCCGCGTGGAGGCCGTGTACGTGCTGGGCACGTCCCTCTGGACCGACGTGTACAGGTGAGCAGGTGCCTCGTCTGCCCCGCCGCCTCGGACCCAGGCCCCGCGGGAGATCTCGGTCCCGAATATCCCCATACCCTCCCGATACCCTCCCGATACCCTCCCGGGACCTGACAGCCTTGCTCCAGCCTGAGTTTCCCTTCATCCCGCGCCCAGACAACCTAAGAACCTCACCCAGAAAGCTGACAGCCCCAAGCCTTGTATCAGCCTCCCCGAAATCCTGAAACCTTCCTAGACACCCAGCCCAGCCCCAGAGCCCTCACTGCCCTTTCCCAGGCCCCCTTCTCTGCACCCCGGGCTTCTGCCCTCTCCAGCACCCAGGGCGACCTCAGCACCCCCTCAGCCTTCCCGCCTTCCTCTCCCCTTTCACTTCCCCACTCTTCACTCAGAACTGCCCTGCTCCCCTATACCCCCCTTTTCCTTCAGCCCCTCCACCTCCACCTCCGCCCAGCCGCTCACCCACTCCCCGCTCAGTGAGCTCCCTCTGGGAGCTGCTGGGAGCTGCCCTGGGGCGGACTCTGGCCCCGGGGGTGCTCAGGCTCCGATTTCACCCTCTGGGGGCTGCTGTCCTCGGGCACTGGCTGTGGGCTCCGTGTCCCCAAATGCCTTCCCTCGACTTCACCCTGGGGTCCAGGAGGGACCTTGTCCCACCCGCTGAGGGTGCAAAGGTGGAGTCTTCTTCAGAAGAATGGCCCTAATTGGGACCTGTTCCCCCACCCTCTGCCCATGAACTTGGTGGGGTGCAGGATTTCTGAGACAGCAGAAAGAGGGGTGGGGGGACTGGGGTCAGGGCCCCACCCCAACCCCCAGGAAGCAGCCAAGTCAATGATCCATCTCCCTAAGCTGTGTGAGGTGGGCTGTGTGAGGGTGTGACTGGTGCCAATGACACGGTGGGGAGAACAAGGATCACAGCCTCTATTCCAAGAATTCCAAATGTTCCCTGATGTCAGGGGGAGGGCTCTGTGCTGAGAGCAGGGGCAGGCAGGGCTGAGGTGGGACCCCGCGCTGATATCTTTGGGGGGGGAGGGTCCCCTAATATCTCTGTGCCTTGAGCTGAGCGGGAGGTGCCCATGTGGCTTATTGCTCCCAAATCACTGTCACCCGGAGCGCCCTGCCTCTCTCAGGCCCTCACAAACCCCTTCCCTGTGTCTTTCTACTCACCCTCCCCAGCCCAGGCTCTCTGACCCTTCAGGGCCCTGGCAGCACTGCCCAGCCAGCCTCCTGCCACCTCAGCAGGCACTGGCCACGAGGACACCATCGAGCCCAGGCTCCCTCCGAGGCTAAGGGCCCGCTCCCTGCAGGCCAGGACCCTCCCCATCAGGGCCCCGGCCTCAGTTATCCCACATGGGGGGTTTCAGAGGGCCATCGCACAGCAGCGGTGTGCAGCCCAGTCCTCGGTAGCCTAGAGAGCCCCCTTTTTCCCACCCCCACCCCCACCCTGAACTGGGCACTGCCAGGGAGCCGGCCGGGAGCCAAGATGCTCAAGTCTCTAAGCCTCTGCTGTCACCATACCCGCCTGTTTATGCCCTGGACGCAGCCTGGAAGGCTGGCAGGAAACCTCCAGTGGGGGGTGGGGAGCAAAGAAGGGGGGTCCAGTGTAATTGGGGGGAGGGAGTGTGGGAGCTGTGGACTCATCTTTGTCCTTTCTCAAGAAATCGGTCACAGCCACAATGACCCACACCTCCCACCCACACTTCACTAAGACTCTCCACCTCGCCACCCCCGCCGAGAGAGGTGCAGTCGAGCCCAGCACTGCCCAGCAGCGGGAGAGTGCCAGCCACGGACAGTGCCAGCCACGGCCATTCTCCATTTTCCAGTAGCCACGTTTGTGAAGGTTAAAATAAATAGGTGAAATTAATGTTAGTAATAGATTTTATTTAGCCCAATTTGTGCAGACACATTAGCATTCTGACTCGTAACCAATATTAACAGTTACGTAGTAGGTCGTTTGCAGCCTCTTTTGCATAATAAGTCTTTGGGATTTGGTGTGTCTCTTATACGGACATCACATCCCAGTGCGGTGACCGCATCTCAGATGCTGCACAGCCACCCGTCGCTGGTGGCCACCGTGCCGAACAGCCAGGCCTCGAGCCGGGTTTCTCAGCCTGGGTGCTGTTGCATTGTGGGCCAGAGAATTCGTTGTTGTGGGGACTGTCCTGTGCATCGTCGGGTCTGAGGCAGCATCCCTGGCAGCTGACCCCCAGATGCCAGTAGCAGTCAGAAAGGAAGCCCATTCTGGAACGAAGGAGGCAACTGTTGTTCCTCCTGTTTCCGTGGTGGGAAGAGCCCCTGTCAGTATTAACAACAGCAGGGGATAGGAGGGAGCTCTTATGGACCAAATGCATGATCTGCTACCTTCCTCACCAGAGAGTTCCGGGTCCTGCTGGGATCAACCCATTCTGGAGATGAGGAGAGTGAGGCTCAAAGAGATGAAGCCATTTGCCCAGCCTCTCTTAGGACTCTGGTCCAGCTCCGTCTGAACTCATACTCAGCCTCCCCTCTATCCTGTGTGACCCTAAAACTGGCAGGTTGCACTGGATGACCCTCTCAGCTGTTGTCTCTTCAACCCTCCACGTGGGCCATGGTCCCTCTGCCCCCAGAGACCCACCCACCTGCTTCCCACCCTCCCCTTCCAAAGGTCCTGACTCAAATCCTCACGGGATGCTCCCCGCCCCAGGGTCTCCAAAGAGACACCAAGGACAAGGCCTGGTACGCCCTGGGCCCAGTGAGTTAGGGATGGTATCCTGACTCCTCACGCCTTCGGAGTCACAGGCCTAAGGGGACAGGCCTTCGCTCCCATACCCTCTCCAAGGGCCCTGGGCCCCCATTTCCTGAGCTGCACACGCAGCTGGGCCCTCGCCTTCCTCATCCCCAGCAGACCCTCCCACCCACCCACCCTCTCCCAGTAAAACAGGACGGAACCCCTGACCCAGCCACGTTCCGAGTGCCTGGTCTCCTCAAGCTCTGAGCACATGCGCAGAAAGAGGGAAGTGCGATGCTTTGTGTGGAGATGGACGTTGAGATAGCTGCTGAGGATACTTGCCACTTCCTTCCCCTGCTCCCACGTGCACTATCTCAGTCTGGCCGTGTACGCCTTGTCACACATTCCCCCTGCGGTCTCTTTACCTGGCCGCTGCTCCGCCCTGGGGCCGGCCTGGGTCCCCTCTGATGGTGGCTGGAAGCGGGAGAGGGGTTGGTTTCACCAGGTTGGTTTCACCATCTCTGGCAGGTGATGCTTCCCTGAGCCGGAGCCAGGGACACCCGTGCAGCCTGGAGAGAGCGGAGAAAGGGCAGCCGTGGAGTAAAGTGACGGCGGGTCACACCCCGCCCGGCTCTCCCACTGACCCACAAACCACCGGAGACGGCTCCTCCTGGCCTTCCCTCCGCTTCTTATATCACATCACATCCTGTCACGTCTCAGTGCGATCATCGCATCTCAGATGCTCCATAGCCGCCTGTCCCTGGTGGCCGCTGCACTGAACAGCGCAGGCTCAGGGCTCCCCACTGGGCAGCTCACTCCCAGTACCTGGTCGGGAGAGGCCAGGGTCTGCACCCTGACCCTGAGGAGCTCCAGGGCAGAGTAGATGTAAACAGTTGTCTCTTGTCCCTGCAAGAGACATTTGACCCCAGGATGAGCCCAGGAGGTAGGAGGTAGGAGGTGATCCCTGCCCCCTTCCCCAGGAAACCCCAAGGCTCAGGCTGACCAGGCACTTTTCTCAGCAGGGCCTTGCCCCTCAGTCTCTGGTAGGAGATGGGAAGAGGGTACCAGGGCAGAAGTTCCTAGATGTTGGCACAGTCAAACCCCGGGGAAGAGTGTGCTATGTCTCCCATCCCTGACTCGCCCCCAGACTTCCTCCCTCCGTCCCTTGATTGGTGTGTTCAGAAAGTACCCTTAGGACGAAGGCCAGGGAGGGTGTGCGATCCGGTCTGAAGCGATGGGGATTGGGGGGCCCTGGTCTCCCCTCCCCACAGAGTGCCAGGCCCTGCCTCGCTGAGTTTTCTCCTGCCAGCTCTCCAGCACAGACTCCGCTCCGGCCACACTGGCTTTGGGACGCTGTCAGCCCCGGAGCACCCAGCTCACGCCCACCACAGCGCCTCACAGGTGTTGTCCCTCTGCCTGGAGCACCCCTACCCCTAGCCCTCCACAAGCCTGGCATCCACCCATCACGTCTCAGCTCGAATGTCACCTCCACCGACATGTCATGGTGCCCTTCGCTGAGCCCCAGGCACTCTGTATCTCATGGCTGTGGTTTTTTCTTTGCAGATCTTATTATGCACTGGCCATTCACAGCTAACATTTAGTTAACGCCTCTTTTTTTTTTTTTTTTTAATATTTGGATTCTTTTTAGTTGGTTTTTTTAAAAATATATTTTATTGATTTTTTACAGAGAGGAAGGGAGAAGGATAGAGAGCTAGAAACATCAATGAGAGAGAAACATCGATCAGCTGCCTCCTGTACACCCCCTCCTGGGGATGTGCCTGCAACCAAGGTACATGCCCTTGACCGGAATTGAACCTGGGACCCTTCAGTCCACAGGCAACGCTCTATCCACTGAGCCAAACCGGTTAGGGCTAGTTAATGCCTCTTTTGAATCAGGCAGCCTTCTCAGCCACTTGCATAGTCATCTTGTTCATATTTAATAATTTACATGTGTTTAAACTTCATAACAACTTAAGGAGGTAGTGCTATCATTGCCCCCTTTGACAGTCAGGGAAACTGAGGTGAGGAATGTTTGTCCAAGAGGACACAGCAGGCAAATGGTGGCAGCACAGAGCCAGGCCCGTCTGCACTGCCAGTGGCTCCTGGGGGGACTTGTGCTTTAGGTGTGACCCCTCCATGCTCACTGCCTTGCTGGTTCCCGTGCCCCTTAGTCAAATGAATGAATGAATGAATGAATGAATGAGTGATGTGCAGCCTGTGATGTGTTGGACTGGCTTGTCATTGGGCTGAGCTCTTTACCCCTGCCTCAAGGGACAGTCACCGTTGGGTGGGCCAGTGGAAGGTCGGGGCATGCGGCCGAGCTTGGCCAGAGCAGCACCTGCTCCCAAGAGAATGATGGGCAGAGGAATCGGGCCAAGTCAGGCGGCCCCATAAATCACAACAGCACCCAGAGCCCTCAACCCCAAACAGGAGGCCCTGCCAGGAGCTGCTCCGGGCTTGGGTTTCAAGCTGATTCTCAGGGAGTGGTGAGGTTCCCGGGAGGACCAGGCCTGAGGGTCGAGCCCACAGCCTCCTGCACAGCTGGGGTCCTTTTCCTTCCTGCCCACAGGGCCCTGGGTTGTGGGGGGAGCACAATAGCAGCAGCTCACCCCAGTGCCCACCCCCCAGCTGGACAGGCACACCCGCTAAACTTCGGGGGAGGCCAGTTGTCAGAGGCAGCTCTCTCCTGCCCAGCCATGCCAGACCCTGTGCCCAGGAATTCTGACTGGTCCAAGCCCCAGTCAATAACCCAAGAGCCCAGGGTGGAAGCCAGCCTTTGCTGTCCCCTTTCTGGGCCTCTGACCCTCACATGAGAAATAAGTAGGGGGCTCTAGCTGGTTTGGCTCAGTGGATAGAGCATCATCCAGCCGACTGAAGGGTCCCAGGTTCGATTCTGGTCAAGGGCACATGTCTGGGTTGCGGGCTTAATCCCCATTGGGGGGCATGCAGGAGGCAGCCAATCAATTATTCTCTCTCATCATTGATGTTTCTATCTCTCTTTCCCTCTCCCTTCCTCTCTGAAATCAATAAAGATATATAGATATAGATATAGATATAGATATAGATATAGATATAGATATAGATATGAAAGAATGAAGTAGGGGGCTCTAGAGGCTCCAAAGAGCTTCTCCTTTGAGCCTCTCCTGAGCAAGGCTTACCACTAACCCCGCCCCCCACAGGTGTCCTTCCTGGAGAACTTTAGAGAGGACTGTCACCTTCAGACCCTCTCTCAGGAAGGGAGCAGCCAAGCCTAGAGCTAACCTCACCTTTTGCCATTACTGGCCCTGAGACTTAGGTCAAGGGTTTGCCTTCTGTGGGCCTCAACATGCTCATCTGTAAAATGGGATGACGTTAATACAGGCTTCATGGGATTATCGAAAGGATGGACTGATAATCATGTGGGCCAAGGGGCTGAAACCGTGCCTGGAACCTAACAAATACTCATAAGTAGTTATCATGAGTTAGTATTGGGTTCGTTATATATTATTAAATAATAATGAGATATGGCCTCCAAGAGTTCACAATGCTCATGAGAGAGAAATGCTGAACATTTGTTAAGTGTTGTTTGAGACACCAGCAAAGGGAGGGAAAGATGAGTCCTGACTGATGGATCAGGGAAGACTTCCTGGAAGAGGTGGCAACCAAGATGCAGAAGGGACAGGTGTTCACAGTGTGGCCGGGACATGCTATGCAGAAGCGGAGGTACCCAGCAGAAAACGTGGGACACATCGGGGGCGAAAGGGCAGAGTTCAAGTGTCCTGGAAGGTAAAGCTGGAGAGTCAGTAAGCTCAGACCAGGGTCTTGAATGCCAGGCTCAGGCGATGGACTTAGTCTGTAGGCAGTGGGGCATCATCAAACGTGTCCGGGGAGACAGTGGCCGTGGAGGACATAGTTTCTTCCCTAAGGGAAGGACCCAGGGCAGCTGGAGGCACCGGTGCCTAGAGAGAGGCTGTTGAGGTTACCAAGCAGAGAGGGAGGCTGGCTGAAGGGTTGCCTCCGCCAATCCCTGTCTAAAAGCAGCCACCCACCTCAAATTCGGCTGCCACCTTGCCAGTACGGGGGCCTTGCCTCCCTCCCCAACCCCTCACCTGGGTTGCATGCCAGGCTGGCACCCACAACCCCCTCAGCTCAGACTCCTCCTGCAAAGGCCTGAGGACAGGACATTGTGCTCAGGCTGCCAGGAGCTGGGGTCACTGCATGCTGAGCCCAGTCGGTGTTAATGAGGCTCGGGGCAGGTGGACAAGCTGACAGCCAGACGCCCGCGAGGAGCAGGCATGCCGTGCCCACGCCTGGGGCTGAGCGAGCTGCCCCGCCTGCAAGGCCACACTGGTGACCCTGACCCCTGACTGGGTGAAGCCACCGAGACCGGGTAGCTCCCGGCAGCTGTGAAGCGAGGCAGATGTTAAGTCAGAAAGCCCAGAATTCCCTGGGGTCGGGCTCAGTGAGCTTCCCTCTTAAACGTCTGACACTGCTTGCGCAAAGATCCTTTGACACCAGCCAGCCATTTATGTCCATTTCCATGGCTACCACCTGGTCCCAGACCACCACACCGCTCACCTGGGCAGCTGCAGCCGCCTTCTCGCTGTTTCCCTCTTCCAGGTATTGCTCTCCTGAGACCCACCCCCTACCTGCACCTGGGTCAGCTGCCCACAGCGCAGGAACAATTGCCTGAGGATAGGACATTATGCTTCAAACCCCTGCTTTGAAGCATTCCTGCTCCTCGCCATGACCGGGCCGTCTCCTCCCTCTCCTCCCCCCGCCCCCGGATCACAAGCTCCAAACTCACAGACCTCCTTCCAACTTCTCCCACGCGCTGGGCACACGTCCGCCTCAGGCCCTCACTCACCCTGCCGTCCTGGCAGCTTGGAAATCTCTGTCCTCCTTCCTCTCCTCGCTCTGTCCGATCAGTGTTTCTCAAGCCGTGGCCCCCAGACCAGCAGCACCTGCGTCTCCGGGGAGTTTGAGAAACGCCTATAATCATTTGATGTGTGTATCTGATCGTCGCGTTGGACACGTCAAATACATACATGACATTTGTCCAGTGTTCCTCAATGAACTTGGAGGAGGGGAAGAAATACAGTGTCTCAGGCCCCGAGCTGCTTCTGCATTAAAATCTCAGGGGCTGCCACCAAGCTGTATCTTAACAGGTCCTTGGGGGATGCTGACGCATGCTCAGATTAAGAGACACTGGTCTATTTGTTCTTGTCTGTCCTTCAGAGGGGAAAGTGTAGGTCTTAGCTCAAATGCCGCTTCCTCCAGGAAGCCCTCCTTGACTCCCTGGTCAGGGCCTCAGGCATACCACACGTCTCCTTTATAGCAATTCCCATAGCTATCATCACACAATTAATTGTGTGATTCATTGAAAGTCTTTCTCTTCCACTAGAATATGTGCTCCATGGTCTAGGACCGTGGTTGGCAAACTGCGGCTCGCGAGCCACATGTGGCTTTTTGGCCCCTGGAGTGTGGCTCTTCCACAAAATAACACAGACTGAGCCTATTTTGAAGAAGTGGCGTTAGAAGAAGTTTAAGTTTAAAAAATTTGGCTCTCAAAAGGAATTTCAATCATTGTACTGTTGATATTTGGCTCTGTTGACTGATGAGTTTGCCGACCACTGGGCTAGGAAATGTTTTTTGTCAATCTGCTCCCAGCACCTAGAACTGTGCCTAGCACATAGTAAGTGTTCACTACACACATGTGGAGTGAATGACTAACGACATAAGCAAGCCCTCCTCTTCTAGCCCTTCCTGCCGCAAATATTTCTATTAACTGCATGCCTACATGGGCCAGATGCTGAAACAGGGAAAAATAAACATGGGGACAGATCAACTACATTGTGTCTTCAAGTAGGGTGGACAGTTGCCAGGCAGAGAATTCCGGGGAAAGCATTGCGGGTTGAACCACCTATGCAAAGTGCACAGTGAGATGGAGCAGTACAGGCAGCTGAGAGGTTGGAAGGAGTTACAGGAAATGAGTCTGGAGAGTCTGGCTGAGACGTAGTGGTGAAATGCCACTGAGTGAATTCCAGGCTGAAGGTTTGGATTTTATTGTATGGGTCGGTATAGGGAGCCTCTGCATAATTGCAAGCAGGTGAGTGACCTGGTATCTTTTATATATATATATTTTTTTTTTAATTGAGTTTTACAGAGAGGAAGAGAGAGGGATAGAGAGTTAGAAACATCGATGAGAGAGAAACATTGATCAGCTGCCTCTTGAACACCCCCTATTGGGGATGTGCCCGCAACCAAGGTACATGCCCTTGAACAGAATCAAACCTGGGACCTTTCAGTCCGCAGGCCAACGCTCTATCCACTGAGCCAAAGCGGTTTCAGCTGTTTTTGTTTGTTTGTTTGTTTGTTTGTGGGGGTTTTGTTGTTGTTGTTGTTGTCACTCCAGTGACAGAGTTTGGGAAGCCAACAAGGGTTCCTTCATTCATTTTTTCCCCCAAAGCCTGTGGTGAGCATGGCCATCTGCTGGGTGCTGGGATGCAGTGGTGGGCAGAGTAGATGTGGTCCCAGGACCTGGCAGCCTGTCCTCTGTCCGCACTATCTTTGTCTTTGCTGCTATCCTATAAGCAGGAGCTCACAGCCACCTCCAACACCCCCACTCTCCCTGCCGCCTCCGGGGGTAGCAGAGGCGCCCACTGCCCCTGGCTCTCGGGTTTCTGGGGGAGGGGGGTTCTGAGAGGTTCTTCCGGGAGGGAGGCAGCCACCCGGATCCATCTGGGACAATGGGCGCCTTTGTTGCTTCTGCCAGGGCTGCTCCAAAAATAGCTGTTTGTTCAGCTCGGAGCAGGGCTGGTGCGGGGGAGCGGGAGGGCGTGGAGCCCTGGGGCTTCAGCGTGGGCCAGCGTTCACCCCCTGAGCCTCTGGGCCTCCTCCGAGTCTCCCTGGCCCGGAGGAAAGAAGGCAGCAGGAAGCATCACTTCCAGCACTAACTACCGCCAGTCTGGGTCCTAAACCAGCATCCCGCCCTGCAAGTTTGTAATGCTTTTTTTTTTTTTTCTAAATAGAATTGTATGCAGAAGCCCAATCTATAAAACCAGGTGGAATAACAGTGGCTCTAGCTGAAGTGGGGATCCAGCAGAGAGAACCCCAGCTTCTCAGAACCTGGGACCTTAGCCTCAGCCCGGGACTGGTCCCCTTCACTCAATGAGCACGTGATGAAACAGAGATGAGGGCAACCCAGGAAGTTGGTGGTCCCAGCAGGGACTTCCGCTCGAGGAATATTTCCCAGGACTGAGCCCACGATTGCCCAAGCTCTTGTGATTTTTACCAAAACTATATTTCACCTACAGGGCTATTAGCAGTGTTCTGTAAATTAGCTCACAGTTGTCTTCTAACTTCGTTTTAAGTGGAGATCTTATATCATTGCCATATGTAGCAAGCCTTCAGCCATTGCCTTAAAAAGATAACACATTTAATCAACACATACATCTTTTAAAATGCTCATCTGTGTGCCGCCTGAACACATCTTACACATGTGCCCATACCTCCCTTTGGGAAATGCTGCCTGGTGCTTTTGTTTGTTTGTTTGTTTGTTTGTTTAATATATTGATTTTTTACAGAGAGGAAGAGAGAGGGATAGAGAGTTAGAAACATCGATGAGAGAGAATCATCGATCAGCTGCCTCTTGCACACTCCCTATCGGGGATGTGCCCGCAACCAAGGTACATGCCCTTCACTGGAATCGAATCCAGGACCTTTCAGTCCACAGGCCAATGCTCTATCCACTGAACCAAACCGGTTTTGGCACTGCCTGGTGCTTCTGACAGGCTCGCCTTCGTCCTGCTTGGCCCCCTGAGCAAGCCAGTGGCAAATGGGGCTCGAACCCACATCTTTCCTGCGTGTGTCCCCAATCCAGGGTTTTTGCTTAGACTCTGTGCTTCTCCTGATGACAGATATGGACAGAGGGCAGCAGGCCATGGCCAGCAGGCGTCCAGCTGTTCTCAGGATAGGCTGGGGATGTAGAGGGTAGACGGACACGAGTTGGAGTGGCCTTGGCGGCTCCTTTCCCAGCGATGAGTATGAGCTGCCGGACCCTTGCCCACTCCCTCCCGCCAGTGGCCATGACCAGTGGGCTTCGCCAGGAGCCCCTGTCGTCTGGGGCCCGGGTCACGGAGACCCTGTGTGGTGGCCTCTGCAGATTCACACTCACCACAGTGGCCACCCAGGGCTCTACCCACCAGACAGCACTGCTGAGCATCTAGACCAGGGTCTCCCAAACTCCAGCCTCTGGGCCAGCAGCCCCAGCAGCTCCTGAAAACATGGTGGAAATGCACATTCTCAGGTCCCGCCTCAGACCTGCTGAATCCGAAACTCGGAGGAGGGGCCCAGCAGTCAGTGCTGCTGCTGCTGCTGCTGAACGTCAAGAACTGTTGGTCTGAACCTCATTCAACCCTGGCCGCTGTTCACACCTTCAGTGGCCCTGTCACACCTCAGTCCTGCCAGCCAGACTCTCCAGGGACGGGATCCATAGTCTGTAGCCTTAAAATAAACCCTGAGGGTTTCAACAGCACCCCAGGGGATTCTAATTCCCAGCTCATAGTGGAGAACTATTCTGGTCCCCAGGAGCTCCAGGCCCTCAAAATAGCAGATATGCCCTTGAGGCAGACACGTGTACCTACGTCTCAGTCCCAAATCCCACGAGAATCCCACCTAAATCTCTCTGAGCCCTCTTTGACCTTTGGGAACCTTCAGACCATAAACTGGATTTAGCAAAACCACCAGCCTTAGGCACCTTTCTCGCCTAGCCTTTTTTGTCCTTTCTGTTACCTCCCCTTAAGCTAGTGTTTTAGGCAGCTTGAGCTGCTGTAACAAAATACCATGGCCGGGGGTCTAAACGCAGAAATTTATATTCTCACCGTCCTGGGGCTGGAAGTCTGAGATCAGAGGGCCAGCACGCTCAGGTTCTGGTGAGGACCTGAGCTGTGTGGCTTGCATCCAGCTGCCTTCTCACTCTGTGCTTCTCATGGGCATGAAGCATCACTTACAGAAATCTCTCCCTGGACAAAACTTCTTCGTTTCCTGCCCTGAAATCTTGATGGCTTTTCAAGAAATTCCAAGTATTTCCCTCTCAATAGAAAACCACTCTGGAATACCAAGGAATGACTCAGAGGAGGGGACCGCGAGCTGTGAAAACTGTGGCTGGAAGGAGGGGTCTCTGTGGCAGAGCCAGCCTGCGCCTGCCCCTGTGGAACCCAGGTTCCAGGCTCCATCCCTGTGCAAATCCAGCGCTTGGGTGACCGCCTCCTGGCTTCATCTGGGTTCTCCTGGCCTCCAGCTCACATACCAGATGGGGTAGGAGACAGGGTCCGGGCTTAGTGCTGCATTGGAAGTGAATTCATGCCTCGCCTGGGCTGTCATCCCCCCCCTACGGCGCCACAAAGCCCCCACAGCTGGCTCCCATCAGAAGCATCAGGAAGCTTGCTGAGCATCCAGATTCCCAGGTCCCATGGCCTCGAACATTCTGACTCCGTAGGTACAAGACTGGCCCGGGAATCTGTGCTTTAACAAGTGCCTCTTCATCACAGGTGATTGCAGTGTAGCGGGGTCCTTTGGAGCCCCCCAGGCCAGACAGGAGTCTCCTCTGGAGTCTCCTGGTCCCACCTGCCCCAGGATTCACCTCACCCGCTTCCTCTCTCCCTGCAGCGCCGCCCCCGCGGGGGCCCAGACCTTCAGCCTGAAGCGCTCGGAGCACGTGCGGGTGGAGGTGGTGTGTGACGGGCAGGCCGAGGAGGTGGCCACCAATGGCAAGCAGCGCTGGCCTCTCTCGCCCAGCACCACGCTCCGGCTCAGCATGAGCCAGGCCAGCACCGAGGCCAGCAGCGACAAGGTACCACAGCTGGGAAGTCCACCCCACGGGTCGAGGGAGCCAGGGGCCGCGCTGGAATCGAGACAGGCTAGGCCAGAGCTGTCCCACAGAAGCAGAGTGCAAGCTACACGTGTCATTTGCCTTTTCCTAGAGCCACATGAAAGGAGAAAAAGAAACAGGTGGACTTAATTTTAATAATATACTTTACTTGACTGCATGCACCAAAGTATTACCCTTTCGGCATGGCACCAACATAAAAAACATTAATGAGGTAGCCTACACTCTTCTTTTTTTCAAATATATTTTATTTAATTTTTACAGAGAGGAAGGGAGAGAGATAGAGAGTTAGAAACATTGATCAGCTGCCTCCTGCACACGTCCTACTGGGGATGTGCCTGCATGCCCTTAACGGGAATCAAACCTGGGACGCTTCAGTCCCGATGCTCTATCCACTGAGCCAAATGGGTTAGGGCCTTACACTCTTTTTTTATACCCAGTCTAGACCTGTATCACACATACAGCACATCTCAATCCGGACTTGCCACGTTTCGAATGCTCGATAGCCACCTGCAGCTGGTGGCCTCTGTAGGAGGCAGCTCCGTGTTGACTGGGGAGGATGGCTTCCTGGAAGGTTAAAATTGCGGGCTGCTGAACGATGGCATATTAGAATCATTGGTGTCCACAGGTGTCCTTGTTTGGGTCATGTGTAACATGGGCTGCTGGGTGCCCATGCCACCAAGTGATTTGCCCAGGTGGCTAGGCCAAGCCCAGACTTTCCTCACCGGGTTCTCTAGTTATGAACTTCAGGTGTCCCGTGGCAGTGATGGGGCGGCGCCTTCTCCAAGGGAAACAGCCTCAGCCCTGCCCCTGGTTGCAGATGTGGGGGCCCCGCAGGCAGCAGGATATACCCAGGGGCACAGGTGGGCAGTCAGCACCCTGGATGCACTCTGAGGGGATGGGAATCCCCTCTCTAGTTTGATAATCTGGGGAAAGCAGCCCGCCAACCCAGGAGTGCTTCCTGGAGGAGAGGGCTCCGATGTTTGGAAAAAGCTGGCTTGACGGGCTGTGGGGTGAAAGGCGGGGAAGGCGGTCACTGTAGCGTTTCCTGCCTGTGATAAGTGATCTCTGCTCTTCTCTCCCTCCCGCCGCACGCCCTCCCCACCAAGATCACGGTCAGCTACTATGAGCCGGAGGGAAACAGCCCCATCGACCAGGCCGGGCTCTTCCTCACAGCCATCGGTGAGTGGACAAGGCTCTGACCTAGGTGCCTCATCCCAGGGCCTGGCAGCCGCCCTTCTCGGCGGCACTTGGGCTGTTTTCAGTGCTGCAGGCCTGGCACACGGATCTTCCCCTGAATAATGCAGGGCTGAGGAGTGGTGCCCAGGCTCTTCTCTCCTAGTGTGGGGGTGTTCTACTAGGGAGGAGGTGTGCCCTGGTCTGCCAGCCACTCACCCCAATGTCAGGGTCCCCGCAGGCTCTCTGGATCACGGGGAAGAGAAGCCTGTTCCTCCCCCTTCTCCCTTGCAGCCTGGAGAAGAGCCTGCCTCTCACAGTGAGGGCCGTGGCCTGCCCACAGTCCTTGACCATCTAGCTACTCCTTTGTCCTCCCTGGACCCAGAGAGGCAGCCTGGGTCCTTCACTCACCTCGCTCAAGCCCTTCATTGAACTCATGAGGGCAGCGAGGCCCAGAGAGGTTAGGGGACTCCTTCATAGTCACACAGCAACCCGGTGGCAGGTTGAGTTCAGAACTCAGGATTATTCCCTCCCAGGTTTTTCCCATTGCACAGCGATCCCCTGTCCTGCGTGGAGCCCAGCCTGGCTCAGCGAGGCCCAGAGGTGTGGTCTTGCGAACCTTCCATCATTCAACTCTTGTGCCGTTAGGATGTTAATGATATGTATTTTTAAATTTTTTTTAACATATTTTATTGATTTTTTTTTTTTACAGAGAGGAAGAAAGAGGGATAGAGAGCTAGAAACATTGATGAGAGAGAAACATCGATCAGCTGCCTCCTGCACACCCCCTACTGGGAATGTGCCCACAACCAATGTACATGCCCTTGACCGGAATCGAACCTGGGACCTTTCAGTCCACAGAGCTAAACTGTTTTCGGCGCTGTATTTTTAAATTTTTTTTAAACATAGGATGTGATTATATTTCAGGGGGTGATTTGCCCATCCAGCCTTAGTTTAACATTGACAGTTGCTACAGGGGGCAGGGGTGGAGGAGGAGAGGACTGCCAGCTGTTGGGTGTTGACTGCGTGCTGAGTACTTTAAGAGTGATACTGGTGCCTTCCATCTACTGGATACTTCCTCTGTGCTCAGGACCATGCCGGGGCTTTGAGGAAGAGGGGGAGGAGAAACAGCTGACATTTATTAAGCACCGACAGTGTGCCCGGCTCTAATACTTGATCTCCTACTGTCATGATCTTAGTCTAGTCTGACCACTGTGCCAAGGATAGACACTATTGCTGTCCCCATTTTACAGATGAGAAAACCGAGGCTCTTGAAAAGTAAAACAAAGACTTGCCTAAGGCCACACACTTGGGAAGTGGTTTGTGAGAGCCAAGTCTTTTCCGTTATCTCATATTCTCTGGGGATCTTGGAACTCACCTCTTATACCCAAACCCTCCCTCCCCCCGCAAAAAAAAAAAAAAAAAAAAAAAAAAAAACAGCTAGTTCCCAGGCCAGCCCCTCCTTCTCTGGCCTGTGCTTCCAGCTGCCAAAATAGGCTCACCGGCAACACTCTTCTGCTTCTCAGCTTGTTCCCAACGGGCTTGGGTGCCGGTCACCCTGTCCCTCCTCCACCGAGGGGGTGCCCAGCCGGGGGCGGGGTTGTCAGGACAACCTCAGGGTCCTAGGGAGATGGAAACTCGAGCTTGCCAAGCTGCAGCTGAGGGTTGGCACGGGCTGGACCTCGCATGCACGCATAGCCCCCAGCTTGTCTCGGATGACCGTGTCCGAGGAAACCTAACCCCACAGAGACGGACACCTGAGGACGAAGCAGGAAGGGCAGCGGCCGGAGGCCTGTGAGGTGAGGTGACCGCAGCGGCTGGCTGCAGTGTCCACCGGAGCAAGGCAGACTCAGGATAGATGGCAAATGCACTGTGCGGGGGCGGGACTGGGCTTCCCCTCGCCCCTAAAGACAGCAAAGCGTGTGCTGACGCCCGGAAGATACTAAACGCACCCAGGGTGGATGGCCAGGCTCGTCCTTCTGACATTCTGAGGTTGTGGCTCCACTGAGCAATTATTTTTGTTATTGTTGTTACTCTTCACCCACGGATATTTTTCCATTGATTTTTTAGAGCGGAAGGGAGGGGGAGAGGCAGAGAGAGAGAAACATCGATGTGAGAGAGACACATCGATTGGTTGCCTCCCACACAAGCCCTGACCAGGGCCAGGAATGGAGCCTTCAATGGAGGTACATGCCCTTGACCCGGAACCCTTTAGTCCGCAGGCCAATGCTCTATCCATTGAGCCAACCCAGCCAGGGCACTGAGTGATTACTTATTTAACTGCCACAAGGTCCAGATATTTAGGTTCCACGGGCCAGTAAAATGCCCACCACCACCCCCACACACCAAAAATAAGTAAATAAGACCGGCATCTCTGATGCTGGGCCCAAGACAAGGTGCCCACCTTCTCTAGACCTCACATGTTTCAGGCTATAAAATGAGCAGTTTGAACACTGGCCGGTTGGAGCATCGTCCCAAACACCAAAAGGTTAAAGGTTTGATTCCTGGTCAGAGCACATACCTAAATTGTGGGTTTGATCCCTAGTCCTCTGAGAGGCAACCAATTGATGTTTCTCTCTCTCTCTCTCTCTCTCTCTCTCTCTCTCTCTCTCTCTCTCTCTCTCAAATCAATGAACATATCCCTGGTGAAAGTTTTCTTTTAAAAAGAGGGGTTTGAGCTCATTGATCCTTGAGGACCTTCAAAACTCCAGTTAGGACTGATTTGCAAAACTCTCCTCTTAAGGGATAAGAGGGGGGACGGGAGGACAGAGGTCAGGGCCTCACCCTCTTTGCTGTGGTCCTGGCAACGGGAGCTGCGCACCAGCCTGAGCCTTGACGATGTTTAGCATCCACCTGAGGGCCTCCTTCCTTGCGTCCCCTCCCCAGCGCCTAGGGTGGCTGTGGGGGACAGAGGCCTCCTTCCCCCCCACACCTCGGGCTGCCTGTTACGGCAAGAAAGCCCGGCGCCCTGCCACTGTCCATGGGGCTGGCCGCCCCCCAAGATGCCTGTGGCTCTATGTCAGAGCTAAGGCTTCAGCGTCTAGATTCTCCCTCGGGCAGACGGCCTAAAAGCCAATTTGGCATTTTCCGTTAATCTGCCCCACACCCCAGGCGCCACCTGACACCTTGGGCTATTCCCAGGAGCTGAGGTAGGACTCGGGGCCTCCAGGGAATGTCTAGAGCTGAGACCCTCAGACAGACGTCCTCGCCCTCCTCCCCAGGATGGCACAGCCATCCCAAGAGGGCAGAGGTCATGCCAGCCTTGCTCTCTGACCCCACAAGGATCATCGCATTGGAATCTCATTGAATCAGACACCGGGAGAAAGGTTGGCTGGTAGCTTGGGGGGGACCCGAGGGAGGGGGGAGGGGCGGGAAGGCCATTTCAGTTGAATCTGGAGACGGCTCACAGGTCATAAGACAGAAAATGTGCAGTGGGTGGTTGGAGGGTGGGGGACACAGCAGCCGGGTTACGTAATGCCCGGGTTGCATAATGGGGAGCCAGCGAAACCTACCCGCGCGTCATATACCAAGAAAGAGCAGTAAGCGGCTTCTGTAGGTGTGGGGGATCGCTCCAGGCAGGTGCGGGGCCGGGCCTGCAGGGGGACGGCTGTGTTCCTTTAGAAGCTGTTCGGGACTATTCGATTTCCTGTCTGTGATGTGCACGTAGCCAACAGCTTCTCCCTGTAAGAATCCCTAACGAAGGAAAGCACCATGGAGTGCTTATCCTGGATCTCCGTGAGCCGTGGCTCCCAGGGACACACCCAGGAGCCAGCTCCTCCGGGACGACCTTCAGGGGAGCAGGTCAGGTGTGTGAAGGCGGCCTTGGCCTTGGGAAGCAGCCCAGGGCGGAGGGTAGCCTGGATCCTCGGAGGGAACAGCCCAGGGCAGGGGTCTGGATCCAGAGGCCCAAGCAGGACGCCTGGCTCTGCACCCTCTGGGGACTTCAGTCCTCCTTCCCCCCCCTGCTGCCTCGGTTTCCCCAAGGGAGAGCGAGCATGGGAAGTGCCTGCCACTGCCAGAGAGAACTGTACACCTGGGAGATGATTATCTTAAAAAGCAAAGAGAGAGACTCCTTCAGGTTCCCAGGGAGGAGTGTCCGTGGGGCGTGTCCAGCTGGAAAGTTCCTGAAGGTCCCGGAGCCAAAATCAATACGGTTCCTCCACCTGAGCCTGCAGCCTCTCTATCAGCAGCCGGTGGATCTGGCTCTCCCACTTTCTCCCTAAAGTAAGGTGACCAGGCGTCCCGCTTTGGGCGGGACAGTCCCGATTTCTAACAATTTGTCCCGCATCCCTCGGCATTTTTAAAAAGTCCAGATTCTTTTTTTTTTTTTTTAATATATTTTATTGATTTTTTACAGAGAGAAAGGGAGAGAGATAGAGAGCTAGAAACATCAATAAGAGAGAAACATCGACCAGCTGCCTCTTGCACATCCCCCACCGGGGATATGTCCACAACCAAGGTACATGCCCTTGACCAGAATCGAACCTGGGACCTTTCAGTCCACAGGCCAACGTTCTATCCACTGAGCCAAACCGGTTTGGGCAAGTCCTGATTCTTAACAATTTGTCCCACGTACCTCGGCATTTTTTTAAAAAAGACTTTTTTTAAATGCCTTGGGACGGGGGACAAATTGTTAGAAATCAGGACTGTCCCGCCAAAAGAGAAACACCTGGTCACCTTACCCTAAAGTCCTTAGCCTGCCCCAGCCTCCCCGGTTTCTGACAGGGCGCATCACTGAGCCTGGGTTTGCTCACCTCTAAAATGGGAGCAATACTGTGCATCCCATAGGACGGGGACTCCTTGAGAGCAGGCCTGGTGCCCCAATGCCCTCCCTACCCCCACCCCCGAGGACTCTGAACCCAGATGCTCCCCAGTGACCTGCTGAGGGAATAGGGCCAGGAGGGGAGATAGCTGCCTTACAGGGTCTAACGGACAGGGGTGCTGCAGACGTGGGGTCCCCTCTCTCAAGGACCAGGTGCCTTTAAAGTAAGGTGACCAGGCATCCCGCTTTTGGCGGGACAGTCTCAATTTTTAACAATTTGTCCCGCGTCCCGTGGCATTTTAAAACAATCCCGATTTTTGGAAAGAATAACATTTTGTCCCAGGTCCCGTGGCGTTTTAAAACACCACTTGACTCGGGACAAATTGTTAAAAAAAAAAAAATCGGGGCTGTCCTGCTCGTCACATTACTTTAAAGCTGCCCCTCCCGGGGCCTCCTTCTCACCCTAGAAAAGCCCCGTTCAAGGGTGGGAGGGACTCGAACTATGAGCGAAGGCAAGATGTGAACTTAATCCCCAGACTCAGGACGAGCCACCCAAGGAGGCTGACATCAGTGCCCTTCCTGAGCCAGGACCCTCTGCCCCACCCTGTCCGGGGAGAGGGCCCGCCTGCCAACAGGGACTCACCAGGAATCCATTCATTCCCACCCAACTCCCGGCGCAGTCCAAGTCATGCCCGGCGTGAGGCTGAGCCCTCGGGGCCGTTCCCAGGCCTGGATCCAGCTCCTCTCGCTCCGTGCAATGCTCCCATCACCTTCCCAGCAATTCCCCGGCCCCGCCCTGCCAGTCTCCAGTGCATTCTGCCTCGCAGGGACCTTTGGCGATTTCTGAAGGCATTCTGGTTATCACACTGGGGATGTCACTGACACCCAGGGCGCAGAGGCCAGAGGGACTGCCCAGCAGCCCACAGTGCACAGAACAACCCCCACACAGCAGTGTCCTCCTCATAGTGTCCATAGTGCCTACGATTGCAATTAGTGCAACTCCTCTGGCTGGAAAGGGCCCCATTTTGCAGGCAAAGAAACGGGATCAGAGAGGCTGTTCAATCTGGCCAAAGTCACACAGCTTATAAGCCAAGAACCAGAGCTGGAACCCAGCACTGTCTGATGCTGCATTTTGGGTTCATGTCACTACCCCACACAGGTCCCCACAAAGGTCCCTTCCCCAAGAGAAAGAAGAAACGGGGACCCCATCCCTGGATCCTCTGTCTGACAGCCGGGCCTCTCAAACACCCTCAGATTGAGAGGGGTCAGAGACCCAGTCTCCCGCCCAAACTAAAGCCCTTTGTTCCTGGAGGTGGGATCTGGGCCACTGAGCATGCTGGGAGAGGTACACACGCTCAAACACACCTGTGCACACATGCCCTGGCCAGGCTGGGAGAGGCATTGCGGGACTCCTGTGACCGTTTTCAAAATAAGGACTTCCAACCAGACCACGGATTTGTGTGGTGTTCTGCTCAGGCCACAGGGTGACTCTAGGCAGGATCTGGCCTCTCCGACCCGAGGCTCCGGATCTGTACACTAAGTCCCACCCCACGCACCACCAGAGCTGACTGGTGGGAGACCCAGACCCAGCTGACCGCACCCCTCGAAGCCATAAGCAGGCAGGGGGTGGGGAGGCAGGATCAGATGAGATGACCACGGCAAGGCCCTCTCCTTCCAAGGACCAGGCAGATGGAGAGCCACACCCTGATGCCACCGTCCCTGCCCCACCCTGCCCCTGCCCCACCTTGCCTGGCAGGCTCAACAACTCACCCGTGTGTCTGTCCCCAGAGCTCTCCCTGGATGTGGACGCAGACCGGGACGGCGTGGTCGAGAAGAACAACCCAAAAAAGGTACCTCGCTACCAGGCAGACTCACTGGGGGTGTCTGGGGAAGAGCCCCAAGCTGGATCCTACGGCAGCCTGGTCCTCCCAGGAGACACAGGCAGCTGTCAGTCTCAGAGGAGGAGATTGGGGACCGGGACAGGCTCCCTGATACGCCACACACCATGACAGATGCACCCCATACCATGAGAGACACACACCACACACTGTGACAGACACACCACACACCGTGACAGACACACAACACACTGTGACAGACACACAGCACACCGTGACAGATACACAGCACACCGTGACAGACACCACACACCATCACAGATATACCACGCACCAGGACAGACACACCACACACCACAACAGACACACAGAGCAGCCACACTCCTGTGGAAACAGGCTCCCACGTCTCAGTTTCCCCACCACAGGATGGGGACCCCAGTTCATAAAGTTGTAGGAAAAATTAAATGTCCTGCCACAGAGTAAGTGCCACCAAGTATTTGCTCTTATTGTTTTGCTTTTTTTTTTCTTTCTTTTTTTTTTTTTTTATCTGAGCGGGAGAACACCCCAGGAGCAGAAGGCTGCGTTAATGCCCTCAGTTCAAGTTCAATGCTGCATGCACAACCTCACTCCTGTTCACTTATTCATTCATTCATCATTCATTCTCTTTTCTTCCTCTTCTGCTCCCTACAAAGGGCCATTCTAATGGCTTTACTGTGTCCCTTTCTGTTCCTATGATTCTTACAAAGCCTGCCAGCTGGTTGGGGTGCATGTATTTTTAACTTGTGCAAACGGCACTGTGCTCTTGACCTTATTCCGTTCCGTACTTTTGCCTCAGCCCGGTTCTTTAAGCCCGTTGGCTTTTCTCTGTTACATCCTCTCATTATCTCCCACAACAATCTAAGGCCTGGTGGCAATTATACATGATGTTTACTTTAAAAAGTTAACTGAATGCCCCCCTGAGGACACTAGGGACTGGCTGCTGGCCCCAGGTTCCCTGCTTGTTGCTGGTGGGCCTCAAGCCTATTGGGGAACCCCTTCTCCCAGGCTCCTCAGTGGGCTCTGCCCTGATCCTGCCTTCCCCAGGCAGCCAAGGCCACCTCACTCACCCCGTCTCTGTGTCGGTGGCTCCCTGAGACCTCGGAGGCCTCCGGCCTGGCCGGAGGGCAGCAGCCTTGGTGAAGGCACGCAGTCCCTGAGGGCCTGAATGTACCAGGCTCTCTCCGTGAGGGCCAGTGACGTTTCATATTTCACTTACCATTTCCTAAATATTTGTTGAACATATTTTACATTCCAGGACTGGTCCGGCCCTGGGGATATGCTCCTGCCCTCAGGGAGTCCACAGGCCACTGGATGGGGGAGAGGGAGACCCACATTAAGTAAAGAATGTCGTGGTGGCTGTTTCATCACAATTGTCCTAAATCCTCCCCCAGAAGAGCGTGGACAGTGTCGTATGTGTAAACCCAGGGAGGCTGCTCTGGATGGAGAGTCATAAAGGCTTTCCGGGAAGGGGGACCCCTTTGCTGTGACTGGGAGGAGGCGTGGCATTGGCCAGGTGAAGGGAGACGGTCCCAGGCAGAGGGACCGGTGTAGCACAGGCTGAGAGCTTGGCATGTTTGGGGAGCAGAACGGCGGCCAGTGTGGGGGAGCAGAGTGGGCAAAAGGAAGGTGAGGGGCATGGATGGAGAGGTGGTAGGTCTCTCCGGGCCTTGCAGGCCACGGGGGCTTTATCCTGAGGCAACAGGGAGCACCCAATCTGGGTGGGAGCAAGAAAGCAACCTTTTCTGGGTGGAGTGCCTTCTGAGCCACCCTGGCTGCTAGGTAGAAAGGGATTGCCCACTGGGGCCCTTAGAGAGAGTCTGGGAGCACTGGGCGTCTGTCCATCCGGGTATCTTCTCCTCAGCCCCCGGGCACTGCAGAGCCTGTAGCAGGGGCCTGCCTGCCCTGTCTCTGGCCGCCTTCCGTCTGCCTGCCTCCACCCCTCTCTGGACTAGGCACATCCAGCGTGAGGCTCAGGAGGGCCTCAGAGCCTTCCAGTCTCTCTCTCTCTCTGCCGCCATCTGTCCGCCTCCTGGACTTCCCGACGGTGCTTACACCGATGTCTCTGGGCATCAGATGTGGGATTGCAGTCTGCCAGATCACAGCTACCGTGATGGGCGGTAGCTGCTCTTTAATTCTCCTCCTGGGCTGCCTCTCTGGAGTCCTGTGAGGTCTGGGCTGGGACTGTCTACCAGAATGTACAGAAGAGAGAACGACCTCTCCCCCTGCCCCTGCAGGCGTCCTGGACCTGGGGCCCCGAGGGCCAGGGAGCCATCCTGCTGGTGAACTGTGACCGGGAGATACCCTGGCTGTCCAAGGAGGACTGCAAGGACGACAAGGTCTACAGCAAGAACGGTACCCGCAGGACCCGCACGTGGCGGTGGGGGCAGGGAGGAGCCATGGAAGCAGTCCTGCTAAGTCCTGGGCTGGGCTGAGGGTGAGGCAGGAGTGACCCTGGGTCTCCTGGGGATGGAGGACTCAAACAGCCACTCTTGCTGAAAACAGAAGACAAAACTACTCATATAGTCCCATTGGAACCAAGGTTTTTAAATACGTAGAAAAAAGACTAGAAGGAAATTCCCCAGAGGTTACTGGTTGTCTATGAAATTAGAGATGCCAGCCGGTGTTTATGCCTTTCCATAGTGTCCATCATACACACGTGTGGGGTTTTCTCCGTCCTGATTAGAAAGGTAACAACAGCCCTTGGTAAGCCAGCTTGGCAGCCCCGCGTGTCGTCATTCTAACCTCTCCGCCTGTCCGCCCGTCAGACCTCAAGGACATGTCGCAGATGATCCTGCGGACCAAGGGCCCCGACCGCCTCCCCGCGGGATACGAGATCGTCCTCTACATCTCCATGGCGGACGCGGACCGAGTGGGCGTGTTCTACGTGGAGAGTGAGTGGGCCGGCCCAGCCCCCGCGGTCCTGAGCCATTCCGCGCTCGCTCGCTGAGCTGTCCCTCCCCCGGGGGCCCAGCTCTGCCCTCGAAGGCTCCCAGGCCTCCCTACGCAGTGGTGGCCCCACAGGGGCAGGTGCTGCCGAGAGCCCCGGGCCCCTCAGGAAGCGCCTGGGCCGCTTAGGAACAGAAACGATGACTAAGTCATATTACTGGTAGTGGGCATCGCTGTCCCGTGAAGTCAGAGCTCCCCTCTCTCAAAGGAGGTGGTTGTGCCACTAGTTCTGTTAGAACCAGAAGCCCTTCTCCTCATGAACCAGGGGACCAAGGCCTTGGGAGGTTCTTTTCCGGGGTCATGTCACCTTCATGATACCTGAGGCAGGTATCTGCCCCTGGGTGCGTTTTGCCCATCTCGGATTTCCTGGAGCTCAGCATTACCTTTATATTGCTTTCAGAGATATAAGGAGCAGGAGAGAGAGATGGAAACATCAGTGATGAAAGAGAATCATTGACCAGCTGCCTCCTGCACACCCCACATTAGGGATCAAGCCCACAACCAGGGCATGTGCCCTGCATGGGAATCGAACCATGACCTCCTGGTTCCTAGATTGACGGTCTTCCTCTGAGCCACACCTGCCGGGCATGCCTCCAACTTTTAAAGAGCCCCCGGCACTGCTGAGGGCACCCTGAGGGGGCTGACCCCTTTGCTCCTCTTGTCTGTGACGGACACCCTGGGCCCCACCGTGTAGGGAACGTGCTGCCACCACAGAGCGACTTGCTCTGACCCATTCTCTCTGTACGTACGCGCTGAGCGCCCTCAGTGCCAGGTGCTGCTCCCCGCACCGGGGTCCCCACAGTGAACTCTGCAAGCACACCCTGCCCTGGGGCACTGATGGCCCAGTGAGGGAGACACGGGAACTAGCCTGATCGGAGGAAATGACATAGACCACGTGATAGAGAGTGTGCGGGGCAGAGGTAAGGTACTGCTAGCCGGAGCAGGTGGCTGAGCTGAGACCCAAATCCACAATGAGGAGGAACCAGCCCTTTATGAGCTGAGAGAAGCGTGTTCCAAGCACAGGGAGCCGCACGGACAAGGCACAGAGGAGGGAACGAGCCTGGAGGAGCAGAAGGAAGACCAGAGTGAGGAGCTGTATTGGAATCAAGGTCAGAAAACTGGGTAGGAGCCAGGGCCTGCAGAGAAGGCTCAGCTTTTCCTCTGACTGCAGTGGAAAGCCATGAGAGGGTTTTAAGCAAGGGACTGTCAAGAGCTGATTTATGTGTTAAAATGCTCTCTAAGCAAAATAGTTAGCATTGCAGTTCGCCCTGGGTGCAGGGTGGGGCTTTCCTGCGTGCCCAGCTGCCTGGAGATCCGGCATCTCCGGCCTAGCTCTGGGGCCACCTCTAGACCAGCCCACTGCAGCCAGGGCAGTCACCTGGAGGAGTTGGTCACAGGGTTCTCTGGACCCTCACCTCAGGGAGTGATTTGGCCAGGACAGCAATGGACAGCTGCCACCTGGAGCCAGTCCTCCTCCGGATCCGCCCTGAGCTCGGCAATGACCTCATACAGGCTGGAATGTCCCCAGAGTCAGGCTGCTCTGCAGCCCCAGGGGGCCAGAGGTGTTGATGTTTACCCCAGCCAGGCCAGGGTTGCCATGGGGGACGGGCTGTGGGCAGGGGCTGGAGGGGTACAGGCAGGACCTTCACCTGGGCTTCTTGACCATGGCAGTGAATTGTGACGCCTGGGTGTTATCCAGAGGGCTCTCTTTACTGATGGGAGTGGTTTGAGATCTGGCCCTGTAGCCACAGCCCTCCCCCTCCCCTGCCACCCGAGATGGGTCTGGAGCAGACAAGATGAGGAGGAATCACCACGCAAGCGCTTTGGATGCTTTGGACAGTGGCGGTCCCCAGTCTGTGCTATCTGGGCTGGCGTCCTGCAGGGGGGGGGAGGGGGGGCGTTATAGAGACAGACAGCAATGATCCCAGAATAGTCCGTTTCCCACAAAACGTTCCATCCTGGGTGGCTGCTCTGGGGTCACACGAAAGGATGGTGGCTGTTTCCTTTTCTCCCTTTTCTCCTTTTTCTCATTTTGGGGTGGCATCAAAATCTAGGCACACCTGTGGGTGACAGTGTGTTGTGTTACAGGAATGTCATGTGTCACCCACTACCTGTCACTACCAGAACGAGCAAGTAGAGAGAAGAATTGGATTTTTATGGGAGCTTAATTCAGATGGCCAGTGATCTGAGAAGATAGTGGGTTTTGTATCCTAAAAACATCATCTTCCATCTCATCTCAAGGGGACCCTTTTAGTAAGAGGGGGAAAAGTCTAGGTAAAGAGCTTGGAATTCAGGGAGAAAAGGTTAATCAGATGGTGATTCTTTTAGATAGATAGATAGATAGATAGATAGATAGATAGATAGATGATGGTAGATAGATATTATTGATTTCAGAGAGGAAGGGAGAGAGAGAAACATCAATGATGAGAGATAATCATTGATCAGCTGCCTCCTACACACCCTCTACTGGGGATTGAGCCTGCAACCTGGGCATGTGCCCTGATCAGAAATTGAACCATGACCTCCTAGTTCATAGGTTGGCACTCAACCTCTGAGCCACCTTAGACGGGCTAGATGGTGATTCTTCATCTGCCTCCCAGGCGGGCACACTCACTCCCTGGAGCACAATGACTCAGATACCGTCTCGGTGGCTTGCAGCCCTTCAGGGGCATAGAGGTTGGATCGCCTACGGGTCTCCTGGACTCAGGGCAGGTCCCGTCATACACCCCAGGCCCCGGAACAATAGCTTCTCCATGCACCAGTCACCAAGCCCGGTAACTATATAATTAAAACAAAAATATTCAACTTCTTGAGTTCCCCATCAGGCAGGGGGCTGGACTGGAGACTAAGGACCCCAAGAGGGGAGCTCTGGAGCCCAGGAGATTCAAACCCCAGATCTAAGCAAGTCTAACATATCCAGATCTCATGTTCCTCATTTGTGATATGATTTGGGGACAAGAGGCCTAGCTGAGCCATTGGTGATGGGGACTCAAGAGGAGTGAGTGTCAGGCCCTCGGCACAGTAGCTGGTCCATGGAGCGCTCTCTCTAGATGGCACCTGTTGCTTTTGTTGGCGTTATTATGATGGTTATTAATAATCATTAGAAGTCTCGAATGCCATTAGGAAGATGCAGCCTCAGCTTCGGCCCCAGGGTCCCAGAGTTGGGACCTGCCCTCTTCCTACCAACGATACAGAGGCCAGCGTGTCCATTTGCCCAGGACCTTCCTAGGTTTAGCATTGGAAATCCATCCCCCCCGGAATCCCCTCAGTCCCGGGCACAGCAGGGCAGTGGCTCACACCGTCGCACTGAGGAGTCTCCTTGGGAGGTGGAATATATCCAAAGTGACCAGAAGGGCTGTGCCAAATCACACCGCACGCCCGGGCAGGGCCAAGGCCTGGGGCTAAGGAGAGGTCAGGGTGGCCGGTGGACCCGGCTCCAAGGCATGTGGCCGCTCCATAAAGGGGCATTGTTGGTTCCTGTAGGGAGAGCCAGCCATGCCCAGGCGGGCCTGCACCCAGCTGGGGACAGTGGCTAGATTGTTCCCACGGAGGAATTGATCTGCCTAGAGCCGGCCCAGTCCGCCAGAATGAGAAACAACTGTAGATCGCCCGCCAGGAGAGGGAAAAAGCTGCACGCAGATGGGCAAGATCATGTCCCTCCACCTGACCCCGCTCCCCTGGCCAGGCCCCTGCCCTCCCCAGGCCCTGGTGGAGCCCCGCCCCCACCACAGCTTTGGAGCTTTCTGCAAAGACCAGTCACCTCCTAGGCCTGAGATCTCTCCCACTGAGCATCTATCGGTTCCAGTGCAGCCTGGTGTGTGGGCAGTTCAGGTGCTGCCTGGTGTGTGGGCGTGGACGAGCTTGAGTGCCGAGGGGGGATGTTTTTAGTTACCGGTATGCAGATTGGGACACAGGCACAAGCTGTCCTTGCTGAATGAGGAGGACCTTCTGCACAGGGCTGTGGCGAGTTCCTTGGAACATTCAGTGCCTGAGCCTTTATGCCTCATTTCTTGGGCCCATCCAAGGGGAGGTGGTGGGAGGTGTTATCTCTTTGGCTTCTGTTGTTCATGAGCCGTTTGATGAAAAGGTCATGATTTTTTTTTTTTTTTTCAGGGAGGAAGGGAGAGGGAGAAAGAGAGAGAGAAACATCAATGATGCCCTACCTGGTTTGGTTCAGTGGACAGAGCATTGGCCTGCGGACTGAAGGGTCCTGGGTTCGATTCCAGTCAAGGGCACATGCCCGATGTAGGCTTGATCCCCAGCAGGGAGCATGCAGGAGGTAGCCGGTCAATTATTCTCTCTCATCGTTGATGTTTCTAATGTTTCTATTTCTCTCTCCCTCTCCTTTCCTCTCTGAAATCAATAAACATATATTTTAAAAAGAAACATCAATGATGAGAGAGATTCATCGACCGGCTGCCTCCTGCACGCCTCCCACCGGATATCAAGCCCGCATGTGACCTGACCAGGAATGGAACCATGTGACCTGACCAGGAATGGAACCATGTCCTCCTGATCCATAGGTTGATACTCAACCAATGAGCTCCACCAGCCAGGCGAAAAGGTCATGGGTTTTGCAGTCAGAGGGGTGCTGACTCATTCAAGGTTCTCAGAGTAGTGGTAGCCACAGGTCCCAGCTGTGTTGCCGGTAGTTACCCATGGTACTAAGTTTACGGAAGTTACTGATGCTGTGTCCTTTTATCTTGCAATGGCCCACTGGCATAGGTATTGTTATCATCCACTTAACAGATGAGTAAACTGAGGGGAGGAGAGGGTAAGTGAAATCCCTGAGATTTCACAGCTTAGAAAGCCAGAGTGACATTTGAACCCAGGTCTCTCGGACTGTGGAAGCCAAAACCGCTCAGTGACCGCCCTCAGTGAGGTATCCAGGCTGGGGAAAAAGTAGGTTTGCAGTTGTGAATACTCAAAACACAGAGTTTATTCTTGTGTTATTATTTATAAGGCCCAGTGCATGGATTCATGCACCAGTGGGGTCCCTCAGCCTGGCCTGTGGAGATCAGGCCAAAACCAGCTCTCCAACATCACCCAAGGAGTCCCAGTTTGCGAGAGGGTGGTTCTCAAGTGATGGACCCCAGAATCAGGCTCTCTCCTCTCTGGTTCGGGGTGCATTACCCGAGAATCGCAGCTGCCAAATCACTGTAGCTCAGCAGCTCCTGCATTGAGTGTCTGCTCCCCTGTGGTCAGTGTGCATCATAGCTATCCTCAGAGCGTCTGCCCCCTGGTGGTCATTACGCACCACAGCTACCGGTTGGACAGTTGAATGGTTGGATGGTTGCTTAGGCTTTTAAATATATAGATTATCGTACTATTTTCCATATGAACAACTGTAAACCTACGTCCGTCCTGCCCTGTCTGACCAGGGTCATGTGGCACACATTGTCCTACGTGAGGAGCCATTTGAAGCCTGGGCTGCAGTGGTTCCGTCATTCATTTTGCAAGTTTTAATCAGCCCCCCTGGTTGTGCCAGGACTGTTCTGGTTACATGTTCTAACCGTTGGGTGACCAGTCACTAACCATTATCGTTGTTGGTGACCATAGCGCTAAGCTGAGTCTGATTCTGCCCTTCCAGCTCTGCGGGGCATAAAGAAACTCCTTCTGGAGCTGCGTAGGGCCCTACGCCCATGGCTTTGCCAATGCAAGTACCCTTCTCATTGCCCCCACCTCCGCCACCCCTGAGGGCATCTCAAAGCCTACCCCCTCTGCTCAAATGCTTCTTCCCATCCTGCCTCCTTCCCTGCCCTGCCCTCCCCACCCCAGTAACCCCGTGGGCTCGCTCCCCCACAGCTCTGTTCTGTCTTAACCTCAGCGGAGCGCTGCTCTTCAACAGAGATGCTGGGCCTCTCTCCCCCAAAGCCCTTGCCCATGCTGGTCACAGAGTAATGAGTCAATGCATGCGCTCTGAATTGGCCTAAAATTCTCCTACGGGGTGCGGGATGGGAGCCATATGGGAGCCATCGGTTCAGTAGATATTTATTAATCCCTGAGCCAGACCGGCTGGACCCATCTCTGCCCCCACAAAGTGACAGCCTCTTGGGGCCCACAGTGAACACTGCGGTCAACGCCATTCAGAAAGGCTGGGATGTGGAAGGACGGGGGCTGCAGAGGCTCCAGACAGAGCCCCTGGCTTGGTCTCTGAGGGACCCGGGCACAATTCTCAGAAGTGACACAAATTTAAAAAATTAAAAGTGACACAAATAGAGGCCTGAAAGAGAGGAGCCGGTTGTTCCAAGCAGAGGAGCAGCACGGGACACACCTGCCTGTCCTCCCAGGGATAGCCAGGGACCCACGCCTGGGTCTTGACGCAGAAATTCTCTTCCAAGATTGCCTGGAGGGGATTTGGGTGCACATGGGCACCCTGTGTTTTATTCTGTAACGGGGAAGGGAGCTTGGGGTTCGGGACTGGTCGTGACTTTGAGCCCCAGCTCAGCCACTTACTGGCTATGTGACCGCGAACAAGCCATTTCTCCTTTCTGCCACTTGGTTTCCTCGTCCTAAAACAGGAAGAAGGATGGCTTTCCCAGCGTCACTGGCTGCTCAGCCATCCTCTGCCGTCATCCACGAGCACCATCCTGGGAAAGTTGGCTCCCTTTATTTTTATTTTTTTAATATCCTTTACATTGATTTCAGAGAAAGGGGATGAAGAGAGAACATCAGTGATGAGAGAGAATCATGGGTCGGCTGCCTCCTGTACTCCCCCACACTGGGCTGGAGCCCACAGCCCAGGCATACGGCCTGTCTGGGAATCAAACCACCATCAGTGTTCGCTCCTTTACAGACAAGGAAGCCAGAAGCCAGAGAGGTTGTCTGGTTCGGGGCCACACGGCTAGCACCCGGTAATGCTGGGACAGTGACCAGGCCATGGCCCCTCTGGTGGCTTTTCTGCTTGTGCTTCTCCTCTCTTCATCTGGAGGACAAGTTCCTCTGCCCTCGTGTCCCGCGTCCGTGGCCCCCACCTCGCTGACCTCCTCCTGGCGGGGCGGGGCTCCGACATCGGGCCTTCTCCCTCCAGACCCGTTCTTCGGCCAGCGTTACATTCACATCCTGGGCCGGCAGAAGCTCTACCACGTGGTCAAGTACACGGGCGGCTCGGCGGAGCTGCTGTTCTTCGTGGAAGGCCTATGCTTCCCCGACGCGGGCTTCCCGGGCCTGGTCTCCATCCACGTCAGCCTGCTGGAGTGCATGAGCGAGGTGAGGGCCCCCGGCTCCCCCACGCAGGGCTGCCCCTGGGCGCCGGGGGGCTCCTTCCAGAGGGCCAAGCCCAGGATCCCTTTCCCCTGCTCTTCCCCTCTGTGCTCCACTCCCCTCAAAGCACCAAGGGAGAGTCCAAGCTTGGAAACCTAGATGCCCCCCACCATTTACGTTCCGAGGGGGCTGGGTCCAGCTTACATTGACCAGAATGGGCTCTGGAGTCAGACTGCCCAAGTTCAGGCCCATGAGACACCTGGCAGGTGAACTGACTCCCTGGGCCTCGGTTTCCAACAAAAAAGCTCCTACTTCCTGGGCTGGCTGTGAGCCTCCGCACGTGTAACAACTCACTCACAAAGCAGCCTCAGGTCCGTGCGGAAAGGGAAGGCAGGACAGGCACCGCTAACAGCACGGGTAAGGAGGGGGCCTGGCCTCCAGGGTCTCAGACTGCCCCCCACCAGCGGGCACCGCAGAGACTCCAAGGCAGCCTGGGCGGGACCATGTGGGCCGGCCTCAGGAAGAGAACTTGGGTGGAGCAAGATCAGAAAGTGTTAGGAGTGCCAAAACCGGTTTGGCTCAGTGGATAGAGCGTCGGCCTGCAGACTGAAAGGTCTCAGGTTTGATTCCGGTCAAGGGCATGTACCTTGGTTGCGGGCACATCCCCAGTGGGGGTTCTGCAGGAGGCAGCTTGTCGATGATTCTCTCTCATCGATGTTTCTAACTCTCTATCCCTCTCTCTTCCTCTCTGTAAAAAATCAATAAAATATATTTTATTTTTTAAAAAAATAGAAAGTGTCAGGAGTGTGCGCTCAGCTGTCAGACAGCCTGGGTTTAAATTCAGCTTCTACCACTCACTAACCATGTGCCCTTGGGCAGCTACGGAAGAGGTCTGTGACTCCGAGGTCTGTGACTCGGTTTCCCCACCTGTAAAACAAGGGGGTGATAGTGTATCTACCTCCTGGGGTAAGGCAGAAATGAGTCAGTGCGTGTAAAACCCCCACAGGGCCTGGCACACAGTAGGCGCTCAATAAATGTACTATTGCTATCAGTGTCCCCGACCTGGGAAGGCAGGAGTGACAAGCACCCTGAGGAGACTTTTGGGTCCCCTCCCCTTCTCTCCCACGCCAGGAGATTCCGCTGACACCCATCTTCACGGACACGGTGGTGTTCCGGACTGCTCCGTGGATCATGACCCCCAACATCCTGCCTCCCGTGTCCGTGTATGTGTGCTGGTAAGCAGTGGCCATGGTGCAGACGGGCAGTGTGGCAGAGTGGCTATCACTGAGCCTTCAGGGCAGACAGACCTGGGTTCAGGTCTTGCAAAACTCACTTGGCCTATATGAGCCTCCGTTTCTCTGAAATGCTAACATCACAGCGTCTCTGTGAGGATTAAATGAGACCAATCAGACAAAGGATCCATCCAAAGTCATGGCACAGAGTTTTCGCGCTAAAAATAAGTTACCGTCTCTTTTCTTACTCTTGGCCCATGCTGTGAAGTTGGGAACCTCCTGTGCAATGGATATTCACCTCATTCATTCAGCAGTTTGTTTGTTTTTTATTAAGCACCTAGTATGTGCTAGACAGCTGTAGCAAGATGAAAAGCAGAAGGAAGTGCCTGCAGGTGGGTGCTGGCCACACCCAAGGCCTGGGGTCCAGGCCCATCCCCGGCCTCCGTACTAAGCAGAGCTCCTCTCTGGAATCCGGGGGCGTCAGAGACAAGGTTTCGGGACAAATGGGGGTGAGAGTCCCCCTCATTTTATTTGTTCATGACCTTGGCGAACACCGTGTGTGTGGGTGTTTGCTTGGCCCTTGAGTCCAACGGCCTTTGCAAAGGTGACTGAACACAAGTGTGGCCTCACCTGCCTGCACAGCCTCCAGGTGCCAGTTGCTCTCGCCACCTCAATCCCTCCTCACCCTTCCTCCCGGCCTTCCCCTCTCCCTACACTTCTCAGCATGAAGGACAATTACCTGTTCCTGAAAGAGGTGAAGAACCTGGTCGAGAAGACCAACTGCGAGCTGAAGGTCTGCTTCCAGTACATAAACCGCGGAGACCGCTGGATCCAGGTGAGGAGCCGGGCTGGGAGGGCGGCGCCCAGAGCTCAGGCAAGGAGAGGGCTTAACGTCACCATCCTGGCTCCGGGCTGTGCCGTGCCACATGTGGAAATGCTGCCGCCAGCTCACACACGCACATGTGCTCACAGACACACTGCATAAGGCGGTTCGCTGCAGCCTGGGCAGCAAAAGCCTGTAAAACAACCCAAATGTCCCTCCATGGGGTACGGGGTGAGGGGCACACATATGATAGGACAGCCTTCCGGTGGAGGAGCCTACAGCAGCCAGGAAGAAGCCAACTGCAAATACAGCATGAATTCCATGTTAAGGTGTTTCTTGCAGGAGGATGTTATAAAACAGGGATCATATGAGCACTCACATGCTTGGCGTGTGCAGAGCCTGTCCATGGAAGGGTGCAGAGGAACAGAACCAGAGCTGTCACCTGCGGTCAGGAAGAGAATTGGGGATGCCGGCTGGGACTCACAGGTGGTGCTCTGACTCCTCTGATGGCTCCCCTTGGTGTCCCCACAGGATGAAATCGAGTTTGGCTACATCGAGGCCCCCCACAAAGGCTTCCCCGTGGTGCTGGACTCCCCCCGAGACGGAAACCTGAAGGAGTTCCCAGTGAAGCAGCTCCTGGTGAGACGCTGAGGGCCACCCTGGGACAGGGAGGGGCGCGGTCCTGGGGACTCTCACAGGATGGAGTGGTCAGGAGACCTTGGCACCCTTGACAAATTAGTCTGTTACCCAGAGCCTCCGTTTTCCCACCTGCGAAATGGGTCAGTTGGAATAGTGATCTCTAAGGGCCTTTCCTGCTTTGGTAACTGATGCATTTCCAACAAATGGAGGGTTTTCTGTTAGATGAGAAGTAGGAACTGTGTGTCACAAAGGCAGGTCAGGGGCCCTGACTTCCACCACTGCCCCACCCCCAACTTGCAGCGAAATAAGTTTCCAAGAGGAAAATTATAGTCAAGCAATTGTCAAAAATCATAGTTACAACTTCACAGTTCATGAAAACGGTGTTTTGTTTTGTTTTTTAAATGTTTTCATTGATTTTTTTAGAGAGAGGGGAAGGGAGAGGGATAGAAAAATAGAAACATCAATGAGAGAAACATCATTGATCAACTGTTTCTTGCATACCCCTCACTGGGGATCAAGCCCACAACCTGGGAATGTGCCCTGACTGGGAATCGAACTCTTGGTTCATGTTTCAGTGCTCAACCACTGAGCCACACCAGTAGGGCTGCCTTTGTTATTTTTTAGGCAATTTGACACCCCCCCTCCCCATTTCCACTCCTCTTTAATGCCCTTTCCAAGACATTAGGGCTACTCAGAGGTGGCCCCTTGCCAGGTTCACACTTGCTTCTTGTGAACCTTCACTCACCTATCCTCCTTGTCACGGGAGATGGGGAACCCCTTGGTGTGAGCGCAAAGCTCTGTAATGTCAGGCGGACCGGGCCTTGAGTCCCGGTCTACCCCTTAGCAGCGGTGTGGCCTTGGGCAAGCAACTCACTCTCTTTACGAGTGGCCTGAAGCCTCAGCTTGCTCATCTGTAAAATGGAGATGGAAACAGTATCCATGAAAACAATCTCACAGGAAGATCGAAGGCGTCCTCTCAGGCATCCGTGCTGCACCTGATACACTGCCCATCACTAGCTGTCGTTATGTTTGTTGTTCCACAGCCCTGGGCAGTGTCCTCGGTGAGAACTGTCCCTTCCCTCCAGCACTGGGAGGGGCAGTCAAACCGGCCAGCCACAGGCATGAGAACCGAGGCTTCCCAGGCCCTCCTCGCACGGTCCCTGGGTCATCACCTGCCTTCAGGGTTAGCTGCCTGCTTGCAAAGCCCTGGGCTGCATTGTTCCCGGAGGCCTGTGCCAAGCCCGGCTCTGTGCCAAGTGCCTGCCCGCCTGTGTGACACTGTAAAGCCCCAGCTGCCCCAGCCTCCGGCAGACCGCACCTTGCCATCTGGACTCCCAGACAAGAAAGCTCTAAGCTTCAGCCGTCCATCCCACCTGCCACGGCTGTCTCTCAGCTGGGCCAGGATAAGCCATATATCTTTCCCCTTCACTTTTTTTTTTATTACAAGGATTTTTGTCAGACAAGCTTAATCCCAGCCCAGTGCAAGTTCCCAAGCAAGACCCCTACTTTTTTTTTTTTTTTAACCAAAAAATCATAAAAGGAACCGTAAAATTCAGGTAGTCACCAAGGTTATAACAACTTGGGACCCCTGGAATTATGCCACCTCCAGAGCCCTGTGCTAAGAAGGATTCTGGGGCTACATCTGGGCTCAGTGGACAAATATGGTTGTTTGGGGACAGATTGGAATGTCATATGTCCCCTATCTGCCATGCCTGCATGTATCAGTCAGTTTTCACTAGGTAAGGCTGCAGTAACAAACAACCCCCAAATCTCAGTGCTTGACAACAGCAAAGGTCCATTTCCTGCGTACCCTCGTGTTGGTTGCTGGTTGGTTGTCTGCAGCTCTGCTTCCTTGTTCCTTCCTCATTCTAGAGCGCAGGCTGCAGGAGCAGCTCAAGTCTGAGCAATGCCATTCTCTCAACATGAGGATGTGAGAGAGGTGACAGGCATGCCCAGTGGGCCTTGTGGCTTTGGCTCTGAACTGGCATGCGGAACTTCTGCTCACATTTCATTGGCCAAAACAAGTCATATGACCAAGTCTGATACTGGGCAGGGAAGTATATTCTACAGGGAGAAACCAGAAGCCACACAGCAATAGCTCAGGAGGCAAAATCCTCTCACTGAGAAGTGGAGATCAAGTTTCTGGGAGCAATAATACCATCTACCACCTTGCTGCAGGTCACCTGACCCAACACCTCTGACAGCTGGGGAAACTGAGGGTTGGAGAAACGAAGAGATGGGCAGGGACATCCATAGCACAAAGTGAGGACTAATCCTGAAATCACTGAAGTACCATTCTGTTTGGGAAACAGAGGCACATGCAGAAACTCAGACACATAGGTGCGCATTCACACACACACACACACACACACACACACACACACACGCACACACGCACACACGCACGTTCATGCCCACACTCACACCAACATGCCCACAAACTCAACCTCCCCCAGCCAGGCTCTACTCTTTGGTGATAATGAGAAGACCATAGGTGACCCCGCCCAGAGGCTACGTGTCCACAATGCCAGACGTAAGGCCGTCAAGGCGTGATCATCAGAAGGTGACCGTGTCAGGGCTAAGGACACCCCGTGGCCGCAGGACACTAACGATGGGTGTGTGCCCCCTACCCAGGGCCCAGATTTCGGCTACGTGTCCCGGGAGTCCCTCTTTGAGCCTGTCACCAGCCTCGATTCCTTTGGGAACCTGGAGGTCAGTCCCCCAGTGACCGTGAACGGCAAGACCTACCCCCTGGGCCGGATCCTCATCGGAAGCAGCTTTCCTCTGTAAGAGAAGCCAGGGTGGGGCTGGGGGCGGGCGGGGGGCGGGGGGCGGGGGGCGGGGGTTGGGGGGCGGGGGGCGGGGGAGGTAATCTGTCTCTTTAGGAGTGGCTTGAGTTGCTCATATGTGGAGCAAATGACTAAGAGAGCGAACCCCTCCCTTGACTCTCTGACGAGATACAGACATTTAGGGAAAGAAAACCAAGTTAGCCAGTGCATCTCAGCATAAATTAGGGTCAAATATAAAACTAAATAAAAAAGCGATCTTCCCGCCGAGACCCGTTTGGCTCAATGGATAGAGCGTCGGCTTGGGGACTGAAAGGTCCCAGGTTCGATTCCGGTCAAGGGCATGTACCTTGGTTGTGGGCATATCCCCAGTAGGGGGTGTGCAAGAGGTAGCTGATCGATGACTCTCTCTCATCGATGTTTCTAACTCTCTATCTCTCTCCCTTCCTCTCTGTACAAAATCAATAAAATATATTTAAAAAAAAAAAAAAAAGCGATCTTCCCGAAAGTGGAGATTGGGATGAAGGCGTCTGGAGAAGGCACACTGAAAGAGGGGAGTGGGAGCACACCAACCAGTCCTAGAGGGGCCATATACAAGAGTCATAAGACGGCATGGCCCTGCCCCAAAGCCTGAGTGCCTGGCTTCATGGCTTGTCCACAGCACCCTCCTTCCATCCCCAGATGCCCACCCCCCGTCAATGAAAAGGCAGAGTCTCCCTTGGTCAGGGCAGTCACTGGGGAGGTAGTGAGTGCTGTGGGGCCTCACTTCACAAAAGGGCTGCCAGGAACCTGCCCAAAGGAGACCAGCCAGGGTTTGTGCACCAAGTTCCTCAGCCACATGGGATCCCTACCTTCTCAGTGGAGGCCACTGGCACGTCAGTGACCGTTTGCCCACCTTTCTGTCCTTCTCCCTCCACTCAGTAGCCTCATCCATTCAGCAGGTATTTCCCAAGCACCAGCCAAGTGCCATGCCCTGTGTCCAGCATGAGTCTCCAAACAGGAAGCCCCGCCCTTGCCTTCAAGGAACTGGGGATTGAACAGACACGAAACAAGGGGTGTACAGTGACATAGGGATGTTAGGGAGCCCGAGGAACCCAAGGAGGGGGTCTCTGGCCCCCATGGGGAGTTCAGAGAGGGCTTGCAGAGACAAATACTTATTGAGAAGCTTCTCTGTGACCAGGCATTGTTCTAGGCTCTGGGGACACAGCAGTGAGCCAAACAGACCAAGTCCCAGCTATCGGGGAGTTTGTATCAGGGTGGGAGAGAACAGGGGGAAAAAAACATGGAAGCAAGAAAGTAAATAAGATGCCTCTGGGAGCTAATAAATACACTGAAGAAGATAAAATAAGAGTGATGGGGCAAGGGTACTTTGGCGTTTGTGGTTTTGAGAAAGTAACGTGAAAATGAGGGCTGGATGATGGAAAAGAGGCAGCCGTGTGGAGATCAGAGGGAAAGAACATTCCAAATAAAAGGAGCAGCAGGGGCAAAGCCCTGAGTGGTAACAAGCAGGTGGAGCAAACAGAACAAAGAGGAAGAAGGGGACATGAGGAAGGAGACTCAGGCAGGGGCCAGATCAAAGAGGAATTTGTGGTCTACCATAAGGACCTTCTGTTATAATCTAAAGGTAATGGGGAAATCGAAGACCTCAAGGGGCCTGGAAATCAGGAAGGGCTTCCTGGAGGAGGTGTCACTTGAATAGATTAAAAATGGATTAAGTAGGAGTTAATGTAGCAAAGAGGCACAAAGGCTAGGGCAGATTCTGGAACCATGCCTGTGTCCTAGACCCTCCAGCCGTCCAGGTGGGACCCCTGAGCACAGAAGCAGGGGCTGAAGGCTGGGCCCCAGGTCCTTTGCACAGGCTCTAGCTGCAGTGAATGCTCCCTTCTGTCCCCTTCGGCTCAAACACCTCCCTGCCTGCACCAGGTTCTCTCAGCCCTGCAGCGCGGGCTCCTTCCCATGACTGCTCTGCTGATGCCACCCTGGGATCAGGCTGGGGACCAGAGGCTGCAGGCCCCCTGGTGAGGCAGGCATGGTGGGCAACCTTCTAAGATGCTGCCTCCTCCCCACCCTGCCCCAGATCTGGCGGTCGGAGGATGACCAAGGTCGTGAGGGAATTCCTGCAGGCCCAGCAGGTGCAGGCGCCCGTGGAGCTGTACTCAGACTGGCTGACCGTGGGCCACGTGGACGAGTTCATGACCTTCGTCCCCATCCCGGGCACAAAGGTGAGCTGGCTCCTGAGGCCGGAGTGACTGGGATAGTGAAGAACCCATGTACTTGTCAGCAGAGGGTGGGGTTAGAGAAAGTGGAAGAAGGAATTAGGCTGAAGGTGGTTTGTATGTTGTAGGTGTAGCAGCTAAATTTTTTTAAAATATATTTTATTGATATTTTTACAGAGAGGAAGAGAGAGGGATAGAGAGTTAGAAACATCGATGAGAGAGAATCATCGATCAGCTGCCTCCTGCACACCCTCCACTGGGGGTGTACCCACAACCAAGGTACATGCCCTTGACTAGGAATCAAACCTGGGGCCTTTCAGTCTGCAGGACGACACTTTATCCACTGAGCCAAGCCAGTTTTGGCTAAATTTTTTTTAAATATCTTATTTATTTCAGAGAGGATGGGACAGGGAGAGAGAAATAGAAACATCAAAGATGAGAGAAAAATCATTGATTATCTGCCTTCTGCATGTCTCCCACTGGGGATTGAGCCTGCAACCCAGACATGTGCCCTGACCAGGAATGGAATGGTGACTTCCTGGTTCACAGGTCAATGCTCAGCCACTGAGCCACACTGGCTGAGCTAAATTTTTAACCCAATATTTCCAAAATATTAGCCTTTCCACATGTTAACCATGATAGACTTTGCATTCTTTTTTTTTTTCTTTTTTTTGCATAAGTCTTTCAGATCTGGTGTGTGTTTTCCTCTTAGCATCTCAGTTCTGATTAGGCACAATTCAGATGTCCAATAGCAGCACAGGCTAGGGGCTACTGCGTTGGCCATAACGAACCCTCCCCCCCTCACCGAGAGCATGCAGTAGGGGCCTGGGTCTCTGGAAAGAGGTTCTCTCACTCTCTGGAGTAAAAGGAATGGCTGCAACTTCATACCCTGGGAATCGTGTGCACATGGCCCAGCCTCTTGGCCGCTTGAAGAAGCTCCTCCCTGCATCCAAGGCCACCAGTGACTGAGCTTTGACCCCGGAGGGATCTCTGTAGCAGGAAGGGTGGGAAATGTTCCTCTGACGTGAGAAAGCCCCTCCAGGCGGCCTGTGCCACTTGGCGGCCCCTGGGCGTGCGGAGGCTGCAGACAGAGCTCTGGGTCCTTGGGGCAGGGCTCCCTCTCGCTCAGCGGCCACTTCCCCTCTACTGACACTGTCCCCCTTGCAGCAATTTCGGATGCTCATGGCCAGCACCTCGGCCTGCTACAAGCTCTTCAGAGAGAAGCAGAAGGAAGGCCATGGCGAGGCCGTCATGTTTAAAGGTGAGTGTCCACGGGGCCCGGGCAGGGAGCGGGGCCTGAACCCCCAGAGAGGCCCTGGGAGGATGGGGCTGATGACCGCATTATATTCTAAGGGTAACGGAGATTTCACCTGGGGTTGCCCTCCTGTCCCTGAGCACCCAGCTCCGTGGGCTTCTGGTCGGCTCCAGGCTGGCACCGTGGGGGAAGCATCCTGGACCGTGAGCTGCCCACAGCTCCTTAGTGTCTCAGCAGCAGCGCCAGGGCTCCCCGGGGCCTGGAATAAACGTTAAATGGCCCAGACCCAGGGAAGACTGAGATGGTTCAAAACTGACATGCAATCTGCCTTTAGGGAGCTCGTGTTTTAGAAAGGGAGAAAGAGAGAAGCATGCATCCTGCATCCTGCATCCTGCATCTGAGGGGCAGGAAGAAAAGGGGGCATCAGCAGGCCTGCTCTGCATCCACCACTGTCAGTCCCAGGGTGGGACTTCCCTGCGTCCCTGACAGCCACACAGAACTGGGACAGACACAGGCAGGGGGAGGTTTGCTCTTAAATTAATCATGGACAGACGGACAGCGGGTCAGGCGGAGAGTGACCAGGTCAGACGGACCAGGGCAGTTTCTTAGGCTTTTCTTGAGTTATTAATACTTTTGGTCGCTTGCAGGTTGCTTTCTCCAGTCTACCTGCTTCCAAAAGGCTCCCCGCTTTGGCGGGCTGACACTTACACCCATGGCTGCCCTCCCCGAACAAAGGCAGGGTTCCTGGAGGGACTGCTGGCTAGGACAGGCAGGACCCATGTAAGGTCGCACTGTCCTTTTTCATCCTTCACCGATGGAACTTTCTTTTCTGGGGTTGGCAGGCATGAGTCTTGACTTTCTGGAGACTCCGTTCTATATTAAACATGCCTCCAACGCTCTCCATAAGATCTGAAAGCCATTATCTTTGTACAAACACAGCTCGGGTACAGGGGGAGAGCCCCGGTCTGTCTGCACTGACAAGCCGTAGGCTGGGAAGTACCATGTGTCAGAGACTCTTCCCAGGATGTGCACTAGCTTTGAGACCGTGGCCGAGTCATATTACTTCTCACTCAGTGCCTCCGTTTCCTCGCCTTTCACTCTAGCTCATAGCCATGTGGGAAGGTGACTGAGGTGATCCATGCAAAACATCCGGAAGTGTGCCTGCGCACAGTAGGTGCTCGCTGAGCACCGGGTGCTACTCATCAGGGCAGAAACCACATGGGCCACGTGGTGGGATAGGAGGCAGAGGCCGGCACAGAGCAGGGCAGGGGCCAAGCGTGAGGCAGCTCTGGAAAACAGGAGGGTGACACCTCTGGGCATCTTGCTCCTGCCATCCTCACCCCGGAGGGCTGCTCATTCTCAGAAGCAGGCTCCAGGTGGGAGACTCAGGTGGCTCACTGTGCCAGCCCACCCTCTGGCCAGAGAGAGAGCAAGGCAACTGCCACCCACTCGCTGGCCTGGGGGACACGCCTTCCCCCCTCCCACCCTCCCACACCCCCAGAAAGGAGTGTGTGCTGCCATCCCCAGGATTGCCCTCGTTTCTCCCAGGATTGCCCTCCTGTGCCCCAGCCTGTTCCCAGCCCCGTCCCCCTCGCCCTAGCAGTCAGCCCAGAAGCTGGCATACCCGAGGCTAAGCCGTCCCCTGTCCTCTGATCCCCACAGGCTTGGGCGGCATGAGCAGCAAGCGAATCACCATCAACAAGATTCTGTCCAATGAGAGCCTGGTGCAGGAGAACCAGTACTTCCAGGTGCGGGCGGGCAGGGGCCCAGCTGCTGCTGGGTGGGGTGGGGTGGGCAGAGGGCCCCTGGGACTGTGCCCGATGCCACCTCTCACATCCTCAGGGCTTCCAGAGGGAATGGCCAAGGGTTCGGGGCACATGACAGACGGAAAAGCTTCAGCGAGCATTGTGTTCAGCCTCCCTGCTTGACCCCGTGCTAAAGGCGGAGCTACAGGGTGACAGAGACAGGACGTGCGTCCGCAGAGGCTAGGAGCAGACAGGGGGCCTGGGAAGATAGGCACACTAGGAAGCGCTAAAGAGCCCAGACTCTGAAGGCTAGAGAGCCCATCACATTTGGGGGAGATACACCCCTTTAAAATAGGATGGAAGCGCCAGTCCTGCTCTCCACAAAAATGCATATATGAATATATGCCCTGAATTTCGCAAGATGAAATGGGTCCCTGGGTGAGGAGCAAATAGTCACACATATTAGTATGTGAAATGCTACCAGGTATGGGACATTACATGCGTGACCAGGTCAGGACAGCAGCCTGTCCCGGGAACCAGCACTTCGGGGGAGGCAGGTAAGGGTGCTCACTTATGTCAGAATGAACAGCAGTTATGATCAGTCTCTATGAGGGTTACAGTAAGCAGTCTTTGCTCTGGCCTGGTCCAGTTCACGGGTCCAGCAGCAGTTACATCATGGAACAGTCTCTCCTCCATAAGTACCAAGTTTACAAAAATAAAAATTTAAAAAAAACACAGAAAACAAACCAATTTAAACAAAAACATGTGATTGGCTCATCTATGCGGAAAGTCCTGTTGTGGAGTGGATTTCAGGCACAGCTTGATCAGGACTCCCGCTCCATCGACCTGCACTTCTTGGTGCCCTCGTGGGACGGAGCACAGCTGTAACATTCTCACATCCACCCAGAGCACCACCCACAAAGACAGAGACCTTAGACGCCCCCAACAATTAAACAAAATGCCTTCGACCTGATCTACTGTCCAACCCTGAACCTGTCCGGAGGGCAAGGCGGTAGGGGCAAGCGTCCACTAACCCGCTCTCACCAGAACGTGCCCGTGCGGGCAATCCAAGGCAGTCTTGCAGGGGGAGGGTGGAGTGGAGGCTGGAGAAGCGAAATCTATAAACCCCAGCCACGTTCACAACACGCCTCGGTGGCTATCTGAAAGTTGACTTTATTATAATATCTGCTCTCTGGCCTATTTTTTGGCAAATTCTGGGGTGAACTATGAGGGGAAATCATGCCAGTACGACCTGGGCACTTCACTAAGAACTCCATGTCTTCAGTCCTCTCAACTGGGGTTCACCTCCCTCAGGGTTCCAGATGGCGACCCCAAGTATTTATTCCTTACCAGCCTCTCCCACACCCCCGTGGCTTTCTCCCTGCTATGTAGACACCCTTGGCTAGCCTCCCCATTCCCTGAGGATCCAAAATGTCAGCCCTTTTTTTTTTAATATATATTTTATTGATTTTGTACAGAGAGGAAGGGAGAGAGATAGAGTTAGAAACATCGATGAGAGAGAGTCATCGATCAGCTGCCTCTTGCACATCCCCTACTGGGGATATGCCCGCAACCAAGGTACATGCCCTTGACCGGAATCGAACCCGGGACCCTTCAGTCCCCAAGCCGACGTTCTATCCATTGAGCCAAACCGGTCCCGGCGAAAATGTCAGCCCTTTTTATAAGGAGCAGAAAAGTGTAGGTGAAGGGGTTTGGAATTGAAGGGGAAAGTAAGTCGGGAAAAGCTGCAGTCTGGTGATCTTCCGAGCATGCCCTGAGCATCCTCCCCTGACCGTGATTCTTCATCTGCACCCGGGCGGGCGGGGACGTTCTCTCCCTGGAGCACAATGGCTCAGATACCGTCTCAGTGGCTTGCAGCCCTCCGGGGGCACGGAGGTTGGATCGCCTGCGGTCCAACCCCCCAAGCCCCGGAACAATAGCTTCTCCATGCACCAGTCACCATGCCTGGTAGCCGTGTGCCTACAGCTATGTACAGTTCTGTATCAGTGGCAGGGCTGTCCTCTCACTGCCTGCCCTTCCTCCCCTCCCAGCGCTGCCTGGACTGGAACCGGGATATCCTCAAGAAGGAGCTGGGGCTGACGGAACAGGACATCATCGACCTGCCTGCTCTGTTCAAGATGGACGAGGACCGCCAGGCCATAGCCTACTTCCCGAACATGGTGAGGCGCTGGGGGCCCCAGACCCCACCCAGGCCAGTCAGGGGCGGCCAGACCCAGAAGGACCCCTGGGCTGAGGCCGTCCATCAGGAGGCCCAGGTCCCAGTCCTGGCTGAGCTTCTGTGTGGCCTCAAGCACCCACCCCAGGCACTTGGCCTCTCTGGGCTCATTCCTTCTGAAGGGAGACAGGCTCGTCCTCGCTGCCTCACTGGCTCCTCAGGAATCCTTTACCTTAAACAGATAGGAAAGGGCTGTGTAAGTTAAAAAGGCCTTTATGGAGCCCTAGATAGTGTGGTTCAGTGGATAGAGTGTCGACCTGTAGACCAAAGGGTCCTGGGTTCAATTCCGGCCACGGGCACGTACCTTGGATGCAGGTTCCTTCCCAGCCTGGGCCCTGGTGCAGGAGGCAACCAATTGTTTTATTTCTCTCACATCTATGTTTCTCTCTGTCTTTCCCTCTTTCTTCCATCCTCTCTAAAAATCAATGGAAAAATATCCTCGGGTGAGGATTTTAAAAAAAGACCTTTATGGACAGGGGATAGATAGGGGAATTCTTGTTATCATAGAGGAGAGTCTGTGATACATGTTGACAACACCCTCCATGTACGCATTTGCATGCGTGCATGCATGTACGTGAAAATACACATGTGCATTTATATGCCCTGCTGCATGCATATATAGCTATGTGCACGGGCAAATACATGCACCTACACACAGAAGAAAGCCTGATTTTCCACTTCAGCTCTGCCATGTGTGAGTCACTTAGCCCCCTCTGTGCCTCAGTTTCCTCATCTGTAAAGTGGGGACAAATCACAATACGTACTTCATAGGGTTGTTGGGAGGGTCCAGTGAGTTTAGAACAGGGCCAGGCGCATAGTAGGTGCTCACTGAACGGGAGCTGTTGCCCCGCCCTCCGCCACAGGTGAACATGATCGTGCTGGACAAGGACCTGGGCATCCCCAAGCCGTTCGGGCCGCAGATCGAGGAGGTGTGCTGCCTGGAGACGCACGTGCGCGCGCTGCTGGAGCCCCTGGGCCTCTGCTGCACCTTCGTGGACGACATCTCCGCCTACCACAAGTTCCTGGGCGAGATCCACTGTGGCACCAACGTCCGCAGGAAGCCCTTCGCCTTCAAGTGGTGGCACATGGTGCCCTGACCTGAGCGGGCGCCGCCTGCCGGTCTCAGCCCGCCGGGAAGCCGCGTTGCGGCCAGGCCGGCCCTGTGGTTCTCGTGAGGGCCAGACGCCCCTCAGCCATAGGCATTAAGAAACTTTGAGGAAACAAAACAAAACAAAAAAGTTTGTTATTTACAGGACCTAGAAATCACACAGCACACCTGGGGCCACACAGCGAGGTCGTGGGGTTCTGCTTTTATTAAGGTCGAGGATGGGGGCTCAGGGTTTCCCCAGGCTCGCTCTCCCTCGGCACATTTAAAACGTAAGAGTGGGATGTTAAAGCCTGGAAGAGGAAAAGCCAGCTGCCCAGATGGTCCATTATCAAAGTCAACCAAGAGAAAGGAGCCTGGGGCAGTGGTCAGGTGGGGCAGCAGAGAGATGATGCTCGAGAGCCATCATCCAAGTGGCTGCCTCGGCCATCAGCTTTAGCCAGGTTCCTGCATGGCAACCCAGAGAGATCCCTCAGTCTGGGCCACACTACCAGGGCTCAGCAGGTCCCTCCCCTTCCCAGTTCTCCCCCAGGCTCCCCCTGCCCGACCAAACCCACTGGGAGGCCTGCAGGAACCGGGGAGGGATTTGGGATGTCGGTGCCTTGCCCTCCCTCAAAAGGCCCTCAGCGTCCACTGACGTCACCCCCAGGGACCCTCCACTCTGCCCTTCCAGTAGTAGTATAGCCCTGACATGAAACAGCAAAGCCGCAGCTACCCAGACCCTGCCCCAGAGAAGCCTTGGTCCCTTCTCCAGGTGAAGGAAAGAGGTTCAGGGCACGCCAGTTCTCCTGGTGGCCATGCCCCAAAGTCAAGGTCAATCGAGTGGAAAGGGACCTGGGACACCGACATACCTTAAGCTGCCATCATCATTTCAAATTCACCTGCCTCTGGGTTCCCGGTGGCGACCCAAGTATTCATTCCTTACCAGCCTCTCCCATATGCCCTTGGCTTTCTCCCTGAGGAGTAGACACCGTTGGCCTCTCCATTCCCCAGGGTCCAAAATGCCGTGAGAGCCTTCCCTGGAAGCAAATTCCATCAGAGCAGCCTTCTCCATCTCCCAGAGGCACCGGCCTCACCTTTCTCCTAGACACAGGCTCTCCCGGGTGCTGGGGGTTTCTCCCAGCCAGGCATCCTGGCGGCCTAGAGTTCAGTGTGTCCAAGGCCCTGGGCCAGCCACACCCATCTCCTCCTGCCTGGTTCTCAATTCTAAGGCCAGTCCCTGGCCTCCCTCCTCTCATAGGTGCCTCTACTTCTCATTCAGGCCTTGCCCCAGGCTATAATCAAACATCTGACCCTCCTCCCCAGTCATCAGACCCAACACCTAGGGACCCTGGCCCAGCCTCCAGCCAGAAGGGCCAGTTCTGGGCCCGCTGCTGGCCTTCGGAACGATTGATTCTCCATGGAAGTTCACCAGAGCATGTGCTGCAGACCCTCTCGTGTGCACATAACCAGGTTAGTTCTCTGGCTCCCCCTGACAAGACTCAGCTGCAACTAAAAAAAAAAAAAAAAAAAAAGTTCCTTCAGCACCAGCTGATGTCACGAGAATACATGAATTATAGTTCCACATGGAGGGTTAAAACGAACCAATTTGTAACCGATGGAAAGATGATAAATGTGTATGCTTCCTGCTTATTTCACTCAGTCATCCAATAAACATTCGTTGTGGGCCTACTCAGTGCCAGCCACAGTGCTGGGTCCTGAGGCTCACAGGGGTCAGTAGCAAACTGAACGTGGCCCCTTCCTCATGGAGCTAGCAGTTCCCAACATGGCACGCCCACCTTTCAAAAGCCAGCATGTGCCCCTTCAGTGACGCGCTCCTTAGAAATGGCAGGCTGCTGTACGCAGAAAACGCACCGGGCACATAGCTGCCGGCAAGCCACTGTCTCAGAGAAATAAAAGGCATGGGGCAAGGGGAGGCGGGGAGAACGATCTTCATGACACAGACCTCCTTCCTGTCCAGCTGGGCCAGGACCCCCCGAAATATCAGACCCCAGAGCCTTCAGAAGCAGATATGTCCCTGAGGGGACGGCGGCCCCTGTCTTTGGGGGACAAAGCCCCAGATCTTCTCTCCAAACCCAGAGCTGAAGACACCAAGTGCCTATGGGAGGGTGTTTTTCTGGAGACTCAGAGTTTGTTGTGTGAGTGTGGTGTGTGTGTGTGTGCGTATTGGGTTAATGTGAGGTTTTGGGCTTGCTTTCATTTTTTTCTAGTCTACCTTAAAGGGAAGTGAGTGCTTCCCGTGTAGAGACAGTGTGTGTGTGTAGGTTTTTCTAACGCTCTCCCCGTTGATAAGTCAGCAAGTCCTGATGATTCTGGAACCCTCAGGACTCAGGGACCCGTTCCCATCTTGCTTGCCCACCTGTGTGACTACCCTGGGTGTGGACACTCCTCTCCCCCCCACCCCTCTGGACTCATTGCTCTTTCCCACCCCCACTTCCTATAAATTGTAGGCCTAGAATACACTTCTGTGTTGCAAAACTCAGCAGAGTTCCTGTTTCCATCCTTATTTTGAAATACGTTACGTAAGAGGGCAGGGGCATTGTCAAGATGGCACAGCTTCAGCTTTCTGGTCAAGAGGCCGTGATCAAGATCAAAAGATGTGTGTGGAGAGCCTGATTAAACAGCAAAAAAATAAACGGTAGAGGGGAAGTCACGTGGCTGTTGGTGTGAGTTCATTGCTGCCTCCTGGACACGATCTGGAGAGACGCAGACCACATGGCCCCTCTTCTGGTCCTACAGCCCTGCTCTTCTGGACACAGGGTCGGGGCCTCTCAGCAAGGGTAGCTCAAGGGTTTGGAATCCCCCACATACTCACTCTATGGATGTGTATGACACGGCCACCGCCCAAGGTCAAGACCAATACCCACAATGAAGTCTGACTGTGTTTTTCTGGTGGGGTTCCCCAGAGAAAACTCTGAGATGAGCTTTTGAGGACCAGTGATTTATTAAGGAAGTGCCTGTAGGAGAGGCAAGGAAGGGAGTGAAGAGAGCAGGATGGAAAAAGAGAAGACAAACGAGAGTGTGGTTGCAGGTGCAGCCTCCGCCTGCTCCCTGGGAGCTCTGGAGTGTGTGTGGGTCTCAGAGTTTCTGCATCTGCAGGTGGAGTGTTGTGCACTGCACCAGTCAATCATTGGCTATGAGAATAGTGGCTCTCACAACAAGTACGAGGGCACTAATAACCCCTGAGTAAGCATCTAAAGAGGATCGTAGCTGTGGTTTTTAGCAACCAAGTCACAGGACCTGGGGATGAGCTCCCAGAACCAGAAAAGTACCTGGGCAGGGCACCAACAGTGTCCACTGCTCTGGGGAGTACCATGTTCTCACAACATGGAATTGTTACACATAGGTACCCATGCTTTAATTCACGGTATAAAAATCCATACACCGTAGCCATGGTCTAATAGGGTCTTTGAGGCGCTCGAGTTGCTTGCTGAGCCCAGAAGCCACTTCCAAACTCTTTGGGGTGCACCTGGGGGCTTCTTACCTCTTAGTCCCATCTTGGGCTTCTGGATTGATGCTTTGGTGCAGCCATTTTAAGGGGCCACTGCAAAACAAAAAAATCTCTAGTTCTCTTACTCTCAGACTTAACTCATAGGTTCAGCTCTCTGAGATGGTCACTCTTTTCTTTTATACCCAACTCATATGGCCCACGCCACAGCAAGGCCAATCTTCGGTGGGTTTTCCTGACCCACCTGTTTCTGAGTCTCCCCAAGGGATGTGGTATGCTAAATCCATCCTGGTGGTGGTTTCACATTTGACCACTCACTCACCTCAGGGTAGGTGAAAAGCCACCCAGAGTCTTCTAGAATAATACTTCCCAACAGAAATACAATGCAAGCCACATAGGTCATTTTACATTTCCTAGTAGCCACAGTGTTCAAAGTAAAAAATAAAAATAAAAAAACTGGTGACATTCATTTTATTTTTTTCAAATATATTTTATTGATTTTCCACAGAGATGAAGAGAGAGGGATAGAGAATTAGAAACATCGATGAGAGAGAATCATCCATCAGCTGCCTTTTGCACACCTCCTACTGGGGATATGCCCACAATCAAGGTACATGCCCTTGCCTGGAATTGAACCAGGGACCTTTCAGTCCTCAGGCTGACACTCTATCCAATGAGCCAAACCAGTCCTGGCTGATGACATTCATTTTAATAATATGTTTTATTTAACCAATCATTTCCAGATTATTGTCATTTCAACATGTCATAAAACTTTATAAATACTAATGAAATAGTTTACATTCCTTTTTGGGTAGAGAGTCTTTGAAAGCTGATGTATGCTTTACACTTTCATCTCTATTCAGACTAGTCAGGTTTTGAGTGCTCAATGGCCACAAGTGGCTATCATACTGGAAGGCATAGTTCTGGAAGTTTCTCTGCCAGGCTGTAGAAATAGTCACATTTCTTAAATCTCCAGAGTCCAGCGAGTCTGGCTGACATGCCTGACAAAAGTTTAGCTTTGTAATACCAAAAAGAGAAGTCTAAACCAAGCACGGGTCCTCTCTGCCCTGGTATGCAGAGCCTCACGCTCCCTCCCCCCCCCCCCACCTCCTTCCGCAGAAGGTCCTCCTGCCTGATCCATGGCTGCCGCCTTGTTACCAGGTCTGGCTTGCTTTTCAGCAAGAGGAGTGCCCTTGGCCAGGTCAACATGGGAATCCTACCAGCCCCATGGAAAGGAAAAACACTCCCTCACCTCTCATGCCTCCTTCCCTTCACCATTCCCTGGGACGCAACTTGATTCTGCATTTTAATGTAAGATGTTGTCATGGGGTCGCAGGTGAAGGAAGTTGAGTCCTCATTACCCCAGCCCCTTCATTCCAACTCTGAGTCATACTATGGCACAGCCTGTGGAAGTGGGATTCTTCCCTCCTCCCCCCCTCCCCCAACAAAAGAGCAACCAGGGACGAATTCTGCCTTCCAGCAGGATCCTCACCCAAGTGGCATTAGGTCCCAGGGGCTGCTGGCAATGTCATTTGTAACTAAATATCGTAAGTGACACCGAAGAACGGCTTGTGGACTCTCTTCTCCAGATGAACAAGCAGAAAGGGACATGCTCAGGCCGAAAGCTCAGCTGGGCAGCCTTGTCCCCTGCCTGGCCGAAGGGAGAAGCCACTGCCTGGCCAGCCAGTCTCCTTTTAAGTCCTGTTCTCTAAGAA